>BSBM01000142.1:0-1208608 GCA_027924585.1 Larix kaempferi
CATCATTGAGAATGTTTCACTATGGAATTTAGGTTGAGTATGGTGACTATGTTTTAATAATATTGACCATGGTTGACTATGTTTTAATAATATTGACCATGGTTGACAATGGTTGGATATGGAACTTTGGTTGATTATGGTTGACTATGTTTTAATAATATTGAACATCATCGATTTTGGGAGTGTGGCATTAACATGTCCGGCAAGGTTTTTGTGGCAATTGCAATGATTAGGTTACATTTCGGCATGCTATTGATTTTATTAATGCTATTAATGATAATATTAATGTTGTTAATGTTAGTATTAATATTAATGTTAATTATTTACCACTATTAATATTAATATTCATGCTTAATGTTAACATTAATGTTACTATTAGGGTGAGTGCAAGCTAATGAGGGTCACTTTTAGTGTGTTAGATGCAATAGAAAACTAAAAAATTAGGCATCCCTCAAATGAAATGGATTTTTTGAGATACTTGCACAAGATATCTTGCATTGAGTAAAAAATATGAAATGTAGGAAATTGAGTCACGTTTCCAAATATTTAAGTTTTATGTATTGAAAATTTGCATAACTATGTCAAATTTCATCTTTTCTAACAACTGTTTTTTGTTTTTGTTTTGGCAAATGATAAGGTAAATTTTTTTGTGGGTGCATCCTTTGAGTGCCTAAATGATGTTTTGAAACTACAAAAATTGGTAGACATTTAGAAAACAAGTAGCACTAGAGCAACACTATTTTTCCAAAATTAAATGTTTAATTTTTATTTTTTTATTTATTATCTAAGTGATCAAACCTCGAGAATGGTACGTCAAATGTGGGTGCAACATTTGAAGGTCTTAATGCAATGATTCCGACATGGAATTTTTATAGCATGTAGAGGTCAGTGTCTACTAGTGCAGCATACAAGTTTTTTTTAAAATGGTTGTGAAATGAAAAAGTTATTGAAGAAACACTAACATGTTTTTTGCCTTACGGAGTGATGATACAAGAAAATTAGAATTTTTTTTTTTTTTAAAAAAAAAAATTGGCATATTTGGAATCTGCATAAAAAATGATATCTATTTCTTAAATTTCGTCAAAAATGGTTGTGTTTGTCATGTTGTAAAGAGCGGTGGAAGACAAGCATATTGAGAAAAATGGTGGAAATGCCCAATTAGCTATGGTTTACCATATTCCATAACACAGGGTTTGTAAATCCGATCCAACCACATAGATTGTGGATGACATGCGGGCGTGTGAGAAGGTGTGTTTTAGGCTCCGAAGAACACTTGTGCGTTATGTTTAAATTCAAATTTTTATTTGCACGCTTGGTGTTAGAAGAAACACTTTAATGTTTTTATATCTCCAAAACACTCGAGCATTATTATTTACATAACATTCGAGCATTTATGAGTTACAAAATTCTCTAGCGTTATGAACCACCTAAACTATGTGTTAAGTGTTGAATGGAGATAAGGGGGGTGCGAGAAAGAGAAGGGATACAAGGGGGGGGAAGGGACATAAATTTAGGGAGGTGGAGAGAGTAATTATGAAGGAGGAAATTAAGGGCCTAAACCCATAAGTTCTACGTCCCAAACCCCCTAAATCCCTAAACCCCTGAGCACCTAAGCCATTAACACATAATCCCTTACGACTTTAACCCCTTGACAATTAATCCTAACCTTCTATACCTTGCCGCATTAATAATCGATCTCTAAATCCCTTAACCTATAAAGGTCCTAATCCTTAAATCCCTAGTCCCTTAATTAATCCCTTATCTCCCATCCTCGATGTCCTTATCCTCTAACGTTGTAAGCCCTTAACACTATAAACCCCTAAGCCCTTGATTCCTAATATCTTAAAGCCTAACCCCCTAAACCCAGATCCCTTAACCTATTAAAACCTAACCCCTTAACCACTTTACCTCTAATCCCACAACCCATAACCCCTAATACCTAGTCTACCCCTAAGCCCTAAACAACCTAATCCATAATACTTAAATCCTAATTCCCTAAAGCCATCAATGCCTAATCCCTTAACCCCTAGAAACAATTAAACCTTTAACTGCTTGGTCCTTAACCCTTATCCCCTAACCCCTTAAACCCTATACCCCTAACCATTGAGCCCTAAATTCCTTAACCACTAAATACCATAACACATAAAACCCCCTGACCCCCTATTTGATTAACTCCCTAACCCGTCAATCTTTAAACCTGTTAACCACTTTATTCTTTTACTTCTAAACTATTAACCACTAACCCTTAAGTCCTAGTTAACCACTTAACCCTAAAACCCCTAACCCATAATCCCTAAATCCCAAAACCCATAAATCCCTAGAAACCAATCCCTCATCTTCTAGAAGTCATTAAGACCTTAAACCCCAAGCCTTTAATCCTTTAACCCCTTGACACTTTAACCCTTAACGAAATCAACCCTAACATCCTTACCCTAGAGCCCTAAATCCTTAGCTCGTAAATATGCTAATCCCTAAAGGCCTAACCTCTTAAATAACCACCAATCCCCTAACCCTTATGTCCTTAGCCACCAAGCCCCTAATCCCTTAATCTCTTACAATCCCTTAACACTTAAACCCTTAACCCTTAACACTTAACCTCTTGAAACCTAACCCCCTAATATTAGTGCCCTAAATCCCTTAACCCCTTAACCCCTAAACCTCTTTATCTATAAGCACTTAACACCTAACACCTAATCCCTAGTTTATCCACAAACACTTAATCCCTTAATGTATGACCTATAAAACCCTAACCCCCTAAACCTGGAGCCCTAAATCCCTTAACCACTAATACCCTTGACCCGTTAGCCTATTTAGCTCTAATGCTTCAACCACTAACCCTGAGTTTAAACCCCATAACCTCTTAAGTCCTTCGCCCTCTAGGCCTAGAATCATTAAACACCTAAACCCCTTTATCCCTTAAAATCTAATCCCTTAACCCCTAACACCAAAACCCTAGTACTCCAATACATCCCAGGGTATTGGTCATTAATGAACATCTCACCACAGGAGGAGACCCGGTCACAACCATGGATTGAGCGGAGGGGCCAAGCACTGCTACTGCTAATGGATACAATCACCAAATGCTGAAATAATTAGACATGCATGAATAAGCAATATAGTTACATGATTAAATACTATGTACAATTGTTGAAATAGTTACCTCCATATGACTTGTTTCTATTGCAGATGCAACACTAACTGCAACATCAATGACCCTTGTTAGGTTAGGCATAGATGGATCTCGCATGCATCTCCTATATAGGACATCCACACCCTTTCTAGGAGTGGAGCATCTCTTATACACTCGTCCCTTCTACACATTTGGACTACGAGGAGAGGCAATTGCAGATTGTTTTCTAAATATAGCAGGTGATGGATACAATCACCAAGCGATGGCATAGTTAGAAATGCATTAATCAATGAAATAACATGTATTAGCAAACTAACATGTTGAAATACTTATCAATATATGGTATGCTTCAAGCAAATCCATGGAACGTTCTGCCATATACTCATGCCATGTGGACTGTGTAGCACTTATCTCCCCACCAAGGGGGAGATCACTAGAAGAAATTATTTCCCTCTGTGGGAGATAGTAACCTGCAATTTAGAAAAGTGTAAATATTAAACCGTATAGCATTAATTAACTAACATCTGATAAAAAACTAACATGTATTAAAAAAATGCCATGTTAAAATAGTTACCCTCAGTGTGATCTATTGTCACCAAAGGTATGACAACATCTTGTACATCAAAGGGTTCTGATGTACGAGCCTCTGGACTAGCCTGGGCATCACCAGCAGAAAATTCTTTCCCCACGTCCCCTTCTTGTAGCAACTACAAGTTTTAAAACATTACAAAATTTATTAGAAATCTACATATGTGTATAGTAAGGAAAAATAATTTTCAAACAAGACTAAATTTCTAACCATTTACTTACCTGAGTAAAATACCTAGAAAAACTATCATCTACCTGAATAGTACCAAAGCAGGGATGGCCACATGTTGTGCATGGGTGGGACTCTTGGATGCACTCATGATATGTTGGTCTAGTCCAACTACTAGATGCTCCTCAACCACTAGAAGGTGGTGGCACTACCCCACCGAGAGGTGGTGTCCCCACCCCACTAATAGATAGTGGCTTTGATGTCCTTGCTTAGTACGTACCTTGAAGATAAGTGCTATGGCGAACAACCGCATGTGCCAACTATAGGAATGAATCCTGCGTTTGTGGGACAAGATGATGTGCAGGAGGCACATCTGGATTGGGTAGCCACTTGCAAGGTGGAGCTACTAGGGTGATTGGGATCTATGTTCCTTGCATTGGGACGTTGTTGAGGCATCCCCATCCCAACTCCCTGGTACTCCAATACATCAAAATAGTTGACATGATTCCCCAAAACCAATTCTCCGTACATCTTTCTAAGAAAATATAACGACATTTCCCTGTTGTTCTGTGGTGTTACATCAAATACCATGTACCATTGTTCCATCCAATTATCTATGAATGGTTGACATGTACACCACTCAATAGAAATATGATTTTTGTTTACATTCGGGATTTCACCCATATGTGGATCTATAAAAAGGGAAAATATATGTTGTTTTATTATCTTCAATTTCTTAACTTCCTTGTAGCTAAGTCCATCGACATATTCTTGCCTCTTTCTCTCTCTATATGTGGCAATGTCCTGAAGCGCAACATTTGACCTACTAAAGGTATCTATCATTGCATCCAAATTGGATGAAAAAATACGATGTCTATCGTCAACAATAACAATTGAGGCTTGAATTTCTCTGAGCCTCTGGATTTCTCTTTGTATGTCTGTGTGTGCATCCATGCTTGCCACTGCAACCAAAAAACAAAAAAAAAACAAATCATTAGAAACATATACATGCTATAATGACATATCTCAAAAATGAAAAATGTAAAATATTGTGCAAGAACGATTATATTACAAACATAAATACCATCTCAATATACTGTAATAACAAAAAGCTTCTTGGGGATATATGGTATAGGTTTGTATGGACTAGTTGTTTGGGGATATTGTATTATATTTTCCTACTCAGAGCTTCAAACTTAGATTAAGGAGATTTCTTACAATAATTATGGAGCTTTCTAAGATGAGGACCTCTTATGCTCAAGGGAGTGAAACCAAGTTTGGTAGAAATTGTTTGTTTGGTTGTGTAATATTGTCCACAAAACACTTGGAGTTTGCACCTAACCCCTGAATTGACCATGTGTTTATTCTTAACACCTGGAGTTTACATGGTTATTCATAAGTTGTAAACCAAAGTGGAAGGTGAGGATCAACTACATGTAAATCGATCAATGATTGATGGTGGAGAGCTCCTGATTCAATTAATACTGAAGGATCAAGACAATGGGGGGCTTAAAATTACTTTATGTACACCTTTCTAGAGCCGAGTATTGCAAAAGACGTTATTCATCATCCTCTACCTTTGGAAATTTCTCCTTTATATGTAATTCATATCATGTTCGTGGCCCTTTCCTAGCTCATAATCTAGTGTCTTATGAGGAAGATTTGGTGGTGAAGTCCTCTACGTCATTAATCCCTAGGGGGAAATATTTTGAATGTGAGGGTTGATCTATGCTCTTTCCATGAAGTAAATATCTCATCAATTGATTGGGACAAAGACCCAAATCCATCACTTGAGTGTCTTGGTGGTGAACGATGTCGAAAAAGATGTGGTAGTTCATCTTTGTGACAAAGTAAGTGGCGTGTCTGCAAGGAGGGGAACCTATTCCATTGGGTTTTGGGGAATGATGTAAAATCCATCAAGCCATTGGGTTGGATTCACAAGCACTGGTTGGAAATTTTTAGGGTAAAAGAATGTGTGGGAAAAATCCTTAGGGTTTTGAGTCAAGTCTAGAAACCAAGCCTAGGTTATAGTCCATAGTTCCTCCTCCTAGCGAGAGGGTGGATGACTTTCTTTTCCAATCTGCAGTAGATGTGGAGAAAATATTGAGGACAAGTTGGTGTTTGGATTCGACTCCCTTAATTCTTAGGTGGATGTTAGGTGAATGAAAAATTCAATAAGGGGATTGATACTGTGGAGGAATGGCCATGTTATAACAGTTTTGGAAATTTTTGATTTTGGGTTTCATTTACTTGGATTTAAAATTTGGGGCAACATAAAAATTTATATTTTTAATAATGGAATGAGGCAACATTGAAGAGTATAGATGCCTACTTTCCAATTCCCCCTCCTCTTCCAATCTAGAAGCACTAAATGCTCGAGCGTTTTTGCTTCTCCTCGCCCGTCGGTGTCGTGGATGGTGGATGCGAACTGCAGATTGGATGTCACGGCCTCGTTTGGGGTTTAAATATATTAAACAAAATGCTCGAGCGCTATGTATTCCTATAACGCTTGAGCGTTATATAAATACATAATTCTCTAGCGCTATGTATTTCTATAATGCTCGAGCGTTATATAAATACATAATGCTCTAGTGTTATGTATTTCTATAACGCTCAAGCATTATAGAAATACATAACGATCGAGCGTTTTGGTTTCCTATCATGCGTGTTAAATGACATGGAGGCTTAGGGCCTCCCATGCCTAGTTCAAAGAAATGCTTTAGCATTTTGGTTTCACTGAACTTTCGCGTGTTTCGTGAAACTACGATTGCACCTAAAAGGTCCCTAAACTTTGTAACACTTTGGTGAGAATCGCATCACGAAATGCGTATTTAATAATTGTTCGGCCGAACTATTATTTGGCGGAACAATAGTTCGACCAAAAAACTAATTAATTCGATGGCGGAAATTGTTTTTTGACTAAATCCAACGGTCAATTATTGAAAAACAAGTTCGGCCGAACAATTAAATGGGTTTTCGGTTGAACTATTTTTGACCGAATACCTGTTAACACTGAAAAATGAATTTTTTTCAGGTTTCTTCATTTTCGGAAGGTAAAAAACAATCTCTTACACTACAAATCGACTATCGGACTTGATACCATTAGTTTCATCATTGAATCTACTTTCCGTAGGTATAGATTTTGTTGTGTATAGGTGAGATCTGATATTTTTAATTATTTTTTTTGTTAACATGTATCCAGTTTGGTTCCATATCTTTCAAAATGCGGTGAAATGACAAATCCATAACTTTAAAAATACACTACCAAAAAAATTGAAAAAAATATGGTGCAGTTAATTGGAGTGTCTACTTCAAAAGGGTATTCGTAGATTTTTTAGTTTTATAGTCAGTTGAGAGAAAAGTGGCGCAACAAAAAACATGTTGAAAATCAACAAGGTTTCCCCATTGATCGAATTCAAAACAATATAATAATCAGTATATAGATCCATTGGTTACAAAATTATAGTCATGCAGTAGTATATTGTGTGTAGATTGTCGTAGCATATTTTGTTTTTGCAAAAAACAAGTTTAACAATGATTTTAGGGGCGCAACAAAACATGACTATTTTTTAGGCCTTTCATTTTATAAGAACACATTGTCAAACATTTTCCAAATCGACATATCAAATCTCAATGAAAAAAATTGAAAAAATTATGAATTGAAAGCTAACATAATTCTCTAAAAGTTTTCTTTTTACTGAAAAGTGAAATTCTAAACAAAAATATCACTTTTGTTCACCAAAAGTTGAAAAAACATGAAAAAATCAGATTTATTTTCTCATAAGACCCCCCAAAATAGACACCCATCTTCATGGATTCACATAGTCAACTATTATTGTTGATGGTCAACTATTACGGTTGAATCCGATTAACTTAGGTCACCCATGATTGAGTATGGATGTCTATGTTTGGATAATATTAACCATGGTTGACCATATTCAATTTTTGGAGTGTGGCATTAACATGTCTATTAAAGATTATGTTGCATTGCAATGTTCCTTTAATGTTATGATGAACTGCAACATTTCCCAATGGTTAGGCTGTATTGTGCTATAATCTTAATGTGATTAGTTTTATTAATATAATTAATGCTCTTATTGTGAATAGTATTAATGTTATTAATGTTGTTAATGTTAATATTAATGTTTTTTAATATTAATAATTTCAATATTAATATTAATGTTTTCTAACATTAATATCATCAATATTAATATCAATTAAATAACAATAAAGTAACAATCAAGTTTCAATATTATATCAAATTGTGAAAATGAATGAATAATGATTTTATAAATTTATGATATGTTTTGTCATTGATATTAATTTTAATATTTCTCATTATATTACTAATAGTAATAATGTAACATTAATATTAGCAATATTAAAAATAAGGTTATTTATTTTACATAGATATTGTTATTTAATATTATTAATATTTAAAATATTGAAATTAAAAAGAGCTAAATTTATAATACTAATACTAATGTATAATTTTATATAAATTCAAAGATATTCATATAAAATATTAATTGTTTTTTTTACTTATCAGTAATCATGAATGAGATGGCAGGTAGGTTTATGCCAATAATATATGATCAAATGATTGTTTTTTTGACTTATCAGTAATCATGAATGAGATGGCAGGTAGGTTTATGCCAATAATATATGATCAAATAATTGTTTTAGATTTAAAGTTGTATTTAATCATTTTTAAATTTTTTTTTATGAATTTCTATTAATATATTAGTTTAATATTTTTATTTATTTATATTTATTTTTAATAAAATTATTAAAAAATTTCAATTAAATTTAATATAAAATTTTTGTAATTTATGTATTTATATATAATTAATAATTTTTTTAATATATATTCATCACTGTACTAATATAATGTGTAAATATTTATTAAAATTAAGTTATCATGGGTTAAAGTGCAAAAAATGAAGTGGGATGATACATCTTTCTTTAAATGGAATTAAGGCTGTCTAATATTCTCTCATAGGCTCTTTGTGATTAATTTATTTAAAATAATAAAGATTAAAAAAACACACACCTATATATATATATATATATAAAATCAAACATTTTGATAAATTTAGTAAAAAATATTTAATTATTAAACATTTTGATTATATAATATATATTTATCTCTATACTAATTGAGTGTTATTAATTTGTAGATATTTATTAAAATGATAAGTTATTCTAGATTAAAATGCAAAAAAATAGGATAGTACGTCTATCTTTAAATGGAATTAAGGATTTCTAAAACTCTCTTGTAGGCTCTTTATCAATTCATTTAGAATAATAAACATTAAAAATACACACATATAAAACATTTTAATAAATTTTGTAAAAAAATTTAATTATTAAACATTTTGATTATTTAAATAAATCAAATTAAAACTTAATTTAGAAAAAATTAAATTCACCAAAAATAAATTCAAATAGTCATTGTAAAGTTGACGACTTGTAACAAAAAGGGAAAAGGCATAGTGGATACAAGCAGTTTTGGAATTTCATTTCATTTATGTCTTTCTAACTAAATTTTTCTGGCGTTTTGAACTTTTTTTTGGTTGGCAAGTGGTAGTACCCGTGACTAGCAGGGTTCGCCATTGGCTGAGAGACCACTAACCAAGGGCATCTAAGCCATCAAAATCAACCGGGGATCGCACCCGGCCTAGACCACACCAACCTTTAGCATGGTTGGATTTTAGTATCCGTGGGGTTTCGAACAGACGACCTTTCCGCTTAGGGGTGTCTTAACCATCACCCGCCACCGACTGTTCTACATCTCATGGATTTGACGTTTTGAACTTTTATCTTGCTCGTCACACAACATTTTAGTGAAAAAATAACCCTTCAACAACGACATTTTATTAAAAAAATATCCTTCAATAATAATGTTTTTATTAAAGAATTTAATTTTCAATTAAAATATATGTTTTTATTAAGCAGTTTAATTTCCAATTAAATGATAACAATAGAGTCATTTAACCATGTTTTTTGTTGAACACTTGCTTTGAAAATCGAGGGTGGAAAAAAACAACCTACTCATAGTGACATAGACAACTCAAAAGTAACATGTACCGACATTATGCATCTAAAGTACATTAAGTGATAAACCTAAGCAACAAACAAAACATGGAACCTAGAATCCTTTCTAATGGTTAATGTTAGGCCACATGTAATGCAACACATAAAATTTTGCAAGGTTAACATGTTGTGTCAATGGCATAATTAACATTATGACATTTTAATTTTCAATTAAAATATATGTTTTTATTAATGAGTTTAATTTCCAACTAAAAGATAACAATAGACTCATTTACCCAGGTTTTTTGTTGATCATTTATCCATGTTTTTCATTGATCATGTGGAAAAAAATAACCTACTAATAGTGACACAGACAACTAAAAAGTAACATGTGCAAGAATTATGCATTTGAAGTACAATAAGTGATAAACTTAGGAAAAAAACAAAAGGTGGAACCTATAATCCTTCCTGGGAGTTAATGTCAGGCCACATGTAATGCAACATACCAAAATTTTCAAGGTAACATGTTGCATTGATGTTGTAATTGAAATTGTGACATTATTCCAAAGGACTTGAGTTAAAAAGGCCACATACATATAGTATGCCCTTTGTAGAGGCGATTCATTAAAAAAAAATAACAATCAATATTATACTATGATATTATCTCCTTCCTTTGTCAAATTAAATTTAATAACTTGGTTGTTTTTCCAATTATGGATTGTTTTGGATTCCTCAACTAGTATTGCATGTGAAGTGAAGCTGTCTATATTATTCCTCAACTATATTAAGCAAATATTTCACAGAAGTTGTCTATATACCTAACCCCAGCCTTGATGAAAATTGAGAGATTTTACCTTCGTTGATCCCCTAGTGGAATAGAGAAAGCGTGAGACTGAATCAGTTCCCCTACTATTAATTTAAAGGTGAGCAATAGATTTAGGCAAGCAATAGAAAACTTGGAATACAAGAATGCTATATAGCAATTAATTAATTAATTAAAGCAGGGTATTATTAAAGGGATTGCTCATAAAGAATGCTGCGGCCCCTTCGAGATATAAGAACTTTAATTAATAGTAACTCTCTAATAAGCATATAGCCAGCCCCTATTATTATTTAATTGACGGATAGGAACAAATTACCTAGGTATGGGTAGGACTATACCATCCATTTTGTATAAAGGGTATGTTTGGATGCGCGGGACCTATACTCCCTTTCTTACCCTGGTCATGCAATGGGTAGGGTAAGAACAAAGCTCTATATATCCATGCTTAAATAATCGAGAGGATGCTAAAATCGAGAATAATATGGGTGGGAAATAAATGAACGATTGCAGTTATGTTCTTCCTGCTGCTAGTACGAATAAAGTTATGGGCCCCCTATTTTTATTATTGAAGTTATACCAGTTGAGAAGTGTTGGTTCGGAATGAGGCTTCCTCCATCCCTCCTTTAGATTACTGATCCTTTAGTCCCAGATCAACATTCTATTCTGGATTATCCCTTCATTATATTACGGTCGGATCAACATCAGATCCCTCAATTCCTTGGATCGGATCAGCTTTATAAATAATCCCACCATCCTTAAGCTGGAAAATAAATCTTCAGGTGCTGAAGGCTCATTTTATGTTCCTTCATAAGGTTAAAGTTTAGAACATAGCGGAATATGTTCTCGCCAGAGCAGTTGTTTTAGGGCATCGATACCCCAATCTATATATAGTTAGTAGGGCTCTTATATTTTTGACTAAATGTTGTTTGGCTGCCCCACCAGCTACTGGGAGCAAATACAATACCACTAGGGATTACTACCTAACTACAAAGAGGCACAAGTCACCCGTAGAGACAATACCACTAGGGATTACTACCTAGTGGTTCCATCTACATAGATATGACCTATCAGCCGCAGAGACAATACCACTAGGGATTACTACCTAACTACAAAGAGGCACAAGTCACCCAGATAAAAAGACAAAATTGCTAAGTTAAGCTTTTTTCATTCCTCTTTAGGCTTAGAGGAAAGCCCGAACACATAGAGAGGGAGCCATTACCTTTTAAACTTGCGCTCTTTCCCTCTATAGAGCAACGACAAGACACCACTATATATAGGGATACATCCCCCTCTCTCTTCTATCAGTTATATTACCTAGAGTCTTACCCCTTAATAGGGTTGGAAATACTTACTCTTGCATAGGTTCCAGAGACAGCCTTGTTTATTCTTCATTTTATATCTATTTTTTCTCCTCTTTAGCACAATCCATCCTCTAGGACACACATCTGGCATAAAACTACCCAATCATGAGCTCCTATCTGAACTAAAAAGCCTACATCTGAGACGCTAATAAGATACTTTAGATTCAAGTAAGGACACTAAATAGAAACTAAAAAACCTAGATATCATCCTAGGGGATTGAAGGAAAGATATTCACTATAAAAAGTGTGGGCTATTCTCTTTGAAAGGTACACCCTAGTGATAAAAGGAAGCAGATTAACGAACTAGATACTTTACATTAACCGTTATTCCTCATGAACCAATGGCATAAGTACATCAATGAGAAATATTTATATTTCCTAAAAATTTACACTTTAATAAACCCAATGAGGAATCCATCGTCTGGGACACACATATGGCATTTATATTTATAAAGAATACAAAATCACAAAGGTCAGCGGATTCCACCAATCCACAAGTAAAGACCTTATGCATAAATACGTGGTTATCTTTATATAAAGTAACTCTGATAATCGAAGCTATAAGGTCCCTTAATCTATAGGGTTGGGGGATTTTAATTAACTGGCGGTCATCGTATCTATCATCAACCGTTATGTTAAAGCTATTGGCCCATTCCTTTATTGTTACATCCCTTTATAAGGTAGATTATCCTCATTCACTGTTGACTTTCCATATTACTCTATTCATTGTCTCCTAGGAGAGCACTGCCTTACTCTAATAGGATCTTCCAAGGTAGAAAATACACATTCAATAAGCTTTACTTGTAGATAACAGCCCATCCTTATTTACTAAGGTATATAATCCTGGGCAGAGCTCATTTTTACTTTCCTTTAGAAGCGGATTCACTAAGGAAGAACTTTCTACTCATACTACAGGCCAAGAGAAAACGGGAGCCCATCGGGTCGCACAAGCCTATACTTTTCCCCTGTACTTACCATTCCCCTTAAACACCTTATGCATACAGATGAGGTTATCTCTAGGGGGCATATGGGGTCCCCTCTCCTCGTAAACAACTTGACTTTTGAGGTACCCATCCTTCCTAAAAATATGATACCTCTCCTTCAGGGGCGGCTCTATTGAGGTACCCATCCTTCCTTGGAAGGAAATAGATATATTTGGGGAGCCTCTCCTCATTACCAACCTTACTTCTTAGGTGCTCCTCCTAAATATAGAGATGGATATTTAGATCTAAAGGTCAGGCCTTTGAGGTAAACATCCTTCAAAAAATATATAGGAAAGGTAGGTCAGCCATAACCTGCTCTATTTTTTACTTTCGATATAAAAATATGATACCCTCAGGGGTAGATATCCTATTGGGAAAGGTTAGGACTCAAGGTAGGGACCTTCATTCATTCATGCGCATCTTGGGGACTCAACACCTTCTCCTATTTGTATTATTTCTAATTAGTAACAAAGCACATGCACAAGGAAAGGTATGGGGCTTCCGTGAAAGCTAGTTCTTTATGCAAGGGAGGCACCCACACATAAACACCTAAACATATTAGGAAAGTAAAGGATTTGAATCAATTGGAAAGTATCAGTGCCGATTCATGGTAGATTATTTCTAGCTATTCACTGTGATAATTGCAGCTATGGGGCTCATTCCCTAAGACAGACATTACATCACTTTCACATCAGGGGTTGGATATATTACTTTATGATAAGCCCAATCTCAGTCCACATCTTTACCACAAAATCTGAACTAAAAATCCTAGATATCAGCCTAGGGGCTTTAACGAAGCATATTCATTGACACAAGTGGCTATATTGGGTAAAAGCTAATGAACCCTTGTGCGAACCCCTGCCTTGTGTACGGTGATCCTAGCTAATGGACGCGGTGCTGGTCACTGTGATAATCTATCCCATAAAGAAAATACTCTCCAATAAAGGAGATCTCGCATAAAGGAGATCTTCTAATCTATCCCATAAAGGAAATCCTCTCGCATAAACCCCAAATAAATTCAACTGGGATAATCCCAATGGTGGTACCGGGCCTGGGTAAAACGAGCAAATACATGGTTAACTGGACCGAGGAAGACTAATAATATAGCCAATAAGCTGATGAACCCGCATATTAAAGCTCTTTCTTTACCAAGAATTCGTCACTCCTTTATCACTCATGCCATAATCGTTCCTAATCATATCGGGCATTGCGATCACAGGAAGGATATTTATGAACTATACACTTTACCAATGTGTGAAAGCTCATGAACCGTGTGCTAGAAGGTAAATGTCCTAATCGTTGATAATCAAAGCTAATCGGAGCTGTGGATTCAATTGTGCTATAAGCTCACTGTAATATTCGTTGCTAATCCTCTGTGCTAAAGGAGATGAACGAACAGTGCACGGTGGGGAGTGGCACATGCTTAGTGGGACAGGCTTAATCCTCTGCGCTAATCCGAGCTAATCCTCTGTTGATGGGATACAGGGGTGCGCTCTCTTTCCTAGGAGAGCACCGACACCCTCTAGACATCAGAAACACAACCTTGTATGTGGTCATCGTAGCTAATCGGAGCTACGGATTCAACTGTGCTATAAGGTGTTACAACGTAATTTTCCACCCTGTGAGCATCAACATTCCTTGGCCTTCAGGATCCATTTCACTAAATCAGATTCACTTTATGTCCTTCATAAACACTTTTTCCCTATTTTTCTTCCCGTACGCTTGCTGCTCCACTTTAGCCAGCGTACACGCGAGCTGTCCCACTATAGCTTGTGGGTACCAAGTAAAATGGTAAAAATCACTAGCAAATTACTTTTTACTCCCAAAAAGCTGTCTTAGGATGACCTTTGGCCCTTCATTTTCCCCGAAATGCCTCGATGTGTCCTTTCACTTACCTTTGGAAGGCTATATATTGATCTCTTATGGCATATGGAAGGGAGGAGAAAGGGAGAGCAAGATAACTCTAGTGGATTTTTGTTGTGACTTGAGTCTACACTCATTGATCCTTGTTGTTGTGAACCCATTATGTTCACCTTCCAAACTCCTTTCATAGTTTGAGTTTTCCATTACATGGAGGATTGAAGTGGTGGAGGCACAAGTGGAGAGACCCATTTCTTGGTTCAGATTGGTTGCCGACAAGAGGTCGTATATTGTACTTCTTGTTATTCATTAATGGAAATACTGATTTTCTCGTCCAATTGATATTGTGAATATTGTTAATTTACATTGGGTTATATTTGCTTATAATATCATGGATCATGCTATTGATTATGCTAATGTCTTTCACATATTATATGCACTTGCTTGTTCTTGTTGTTGAGACTAATCTGCAGGTTCAAGTGTAGAAGTTGAAAGCTCAACGGGGATCTACTTCGAACATCCGGTAGAAGGTTGACCTCTTTTCTCCATTATCTTAGCATTGCCATTTATATAGCATTGCATTGGGAATTGAGTCATTTTTAGGTAGTCAGCTGTCTGTTGTGGTCTGCCCCAAGCCATAGGAAGTTTTCTCCGTAACATAAGGTCACTGTACTGTACTAATCCTTGCTAATTGTATGTCTTAAAATAGATCAACAAACTGTCATAAGCTTGGATAACGAATGTCTAGCTAAGCTTGTCTTAAGCGAGCATAAAATAAGCCCTAGCTAAGGATGCTTTACATAGGATTTCCTAGATAAGCTTGTATAAGCTTGGATTACTTGGCATTGATTACTTGATGAATGAAAGGGATTACTTTATAAAAGGGAAGAGGAGATAGATAATACAGATGAACTATTGATGCACTTTAGCAAAGGGATTTTATAATTTCATCAATGATTGATTTAATTAATGAATGATTTAAAGGGATTAGTTTATGATTGATTCAAAGGGATTAGCTACAGATACTGGATAGCGTATATATATGATGGAATATATAGTTTATATAAAATGTACACGCTAGTGCACGCCATTACTACTACCATGATACACGTATGCGCTTGCATACACACGCCATGAGCAGATGAACCAACTAGAGACTTTAACACTGCCCCATAAACCCTTATTCCTTATCAACCATTTTATTTAAAGCTTATATCTTTTTTGCTCTTTAAAGCCTACATCTTAGCCCAGGGGATAATTCCTTAGTCCCCCTGCCTCGGGAACCCAGCGTGGGGTGAGCCGTGGTTGCATTGGATAGTAAAGATACTGAAAAGGGCATATATCTATCCTACGAATTGACACTTGAATCACCCCAATTGATAATTCATCATCTGGGACACACTTCTTGCATTCATATTTATAAAGAATAGCAAATCAGCTCACTTGCGCAGTTTGCTACGCTCAATAGAGGTTCACCTTGTCACTACCTTTATTTCTTACCACTGAAGTAGATTAAACAACTATAGACTTTATATTGAACTGTCCTATATTGATTTCACTAACATTCTGGATCACTAACATCTCAACTCCTATAGCAATAATGCCATCATCCTATATTAGCCTATGTGACACTATGCTAACAGGAAGCAGATCCACCAACTATAGACTTAAACACTGCCTCATCGTAGTCCTAGCATGCCTCATCAAACCTTTTTACTCATAAACCCCTTTAACCACTCTTACCACAGGCATAACCTTACCACTCCCATAAGCTCACTTTCACAATGCTAGCTATAAGGAAGCTAAGGGGATTACGGTATGCCAGGGCCTCCATGCTGAGGGGGGCAATGGTTTAGCAACTACCATATCCATGATGCACTTTGATGAGAATTTGATAAAATAAATTTGTTTTGTTTTGTTGCATTCATAAAAGACATTTAGTTTTCTAATATAGGTAAATTCATTTTATTATAATTTTATAAAAATAGAATAATGCAAACTTATATAATTTGACATGGTAATTTGAATCTATAAAAAACCTTATGGTGAAAACTATTCTTGGGGCAAAAGTTTTACTAATATAGAGCCAGTGATGTGATACATTTTTCCATTCAAATCGACAACCATGTGGTTCAATTTAATTCTCAACTTGTTTTTGTGGGGAAGGGTCACAATTTGTACCAACCAGTTCACGGTTCCTTCTTTCTTCTTTGGGCCATTCACTTTCCCTTGGCTATAAATGGATAAGAATAAACTACTTTCAACTTCAAACTCGTTTATAAGATTTTTCTACCCATAAGTAAAAGTAATTGTTTCAACCAATGACTAAGACTACAAGAATAATAAAATGTTATTAAGTTTTTTTTTTTAACATAAATGGTTTAGGAGCTTTGTATTATAGAAAAAAGGAGTTACATAGATCTGGGGAAGGACAATTCCCATAATAAGACTGCATCCAATACTGCTTGTTCGTCCTTTACAATTCTGTATCTTCTATGAAACTTACCTAATATATGGATACTATAACTCCGAACATACTGTCCGAGAAGGAAAAGACAAAAACAAAACATTCTGCTGAAGATAAACTATCCTATAATGCTGAAAACCTGAAGATTGGTAACGATTTTTACAATTTTTTCCCAAAACTGCTCTTGAACTAAAACTAAGCAGGACATCGATGCGTGACCAGTGAGGACCCATCATATAAAACCAAAAAAGAATAGAGGTACTGCACAATAATGACGAGTGAGGTTATATTACTTGAGGATGCTTCGAGCCGGAGGATCCACCAATCCATCTTTATTCTTACCATTGCTAGCATGCGTTTCCAGAGAGTTGTGATTGAGTTTTGTTCTCACAACATCAATTTTTCCATCCAACTCAAGCATCTGAATGATGACTGCATCAATTTTGGATTCCAATTTTTCAATACCATAGCCAATATTTTCAATTTTATCTACCAAATTGACTGCCCTTCCATTCGCCTGACTGTTGCTCGCTCGAACTTCAACATGTGTGGCTTGTGTTAGGGAGAATAGACGAGTAATGGCCCTCTTAAATTCCAGGTTCTCGCTCCTGAGAATACGGACATGGTATTCCAAGTCTTGCGTACTGCCATCCTCCCTAACCCGTTTCCTTTTGTATACTTGCTGTGTACAGAAATCGCCGCGCTCACCCTTTGCCAGAGAAGAGACCAGGAACTTGTCCGCTTCTAGAATATCGACCTGACAATGGATTTGATGGTGCTCCATGCCCCCTTCTCTCACAAGGCATGTCTTGTTCGTATCCCAGCTTGGATTTGGAATGGAATTCCCACACCACGAGCACTAAAACAGGGGAGACGAGTCAACATCCATAAACTTGGGCAAGTGATAAGAACTCATATTGCTTCACAACAAGAAAATCCATCTTTTAGCACCACAAGTTAGCACCACTTATAGTTTGTGGTGTAAATGTGGTGGTATTGGCACCACTTACATTTATGTGGTGTTAAAGTGGTGTTATTAGCACCATTTATATTTTGTGGTGTTAAAGTGGTGGTATTAACACCATTTATATTTTGTGGTGTTAATATGGTGCTATATTAGTAAATATTATTAGAAATGGAGTTTTACTTTTATGAGAAATGCCATGTTGGCAAGTACTATAAAGTGGTGCTAAGCTATTATTTCCGACATGGACATGCACAACTAGGATTTAGTTATGTGGATTTGTACCATAAACAAATTCACAAATAATTATTTTGAAAATAACTCAATTCAATATTTATTTATTTTTTCATCAATTAAAACAAATGATCAAAGATTAATTTATGAGTTTTTGCACCATACTTACAAAAAGTTCAAATATTTATTCGCTGAAAAAGTTCAAATATTTATTCGCTGAAAAAGCTCAAATATTTATATTTAGAATATTTAAGGAAATAAATTCACGTAGAATATTTAAGCAAATAAATTCACGTCACCAACACAACAAGTTCAAAAAAGATATTTGGAAAATAACTCAATTCATTTATTCATTTTTTATATTACTTAAACATATAAATACAATTATGTGGTAGGGGCCTTATTCTTCATTAAAATATCATACCTCCTCCTTGGGGAAAGCACGAAGCATTTTTATCCCTCTCAAGGTCTTTCGATCCCATTGTATTCATGGTAAGAGATTGAGGGTTTTGTTCTAAGCTTGCAGATCAACGCAGGGAGCTCTCCAAAAGCCAAACGAAGCCGAGATAATGGTTCGTGCCTCTACATGCACTCGAATTAATAGCAACATATGTCTTGCTGCCCGCCAGACTGCGTTCTCGCATGCATAACACCTGTCTCATGCTTGAAAACCATCCCTCAGCATTTAATGTAGCGTGGGAGGGATTACCATGACGCTGGTCATAGATTTTGAACATAAATTCGTGACGACTGAGGATAGGAATTGGAATTGTGATGGTGAGTATAATGTTTTTAGGGCCAAAAACGACCTGGGATTGATCAGTAAAATATTTTGAGGAGCTTCGATGAGAGTTAACACTTAAACGGGATTCAAAATTATGGAATCCAGCTATTTTCCACAACATCTTGGTTACTAACGAGAAGTCCACAGTTTATGCCTACCCCAAAGTTTTCCATGATATCCGCTTGCGCATTGTTGGCTCTCAACACATGCAGGAAGTTAATTGCCTTGAATTCATTGACAATGCACTTGAGGAGATAATGCATTTTAGAGGATGAAAGCTTGTGATTCTTCATCAAATTCCTCACTTCTCTAATGACCATTAGAGAGTCTCCAAAGACGATCATTTCCTTGATACCCTTGTTTCTATCTATATCTAAGCCTTTGATTAGACTTATCCATTCTGCGATGTTGTTAGTCTTTCTACTGATACCCCTTGCATACTCTTTCTGCTTGTTCCCCTTGGTGTCATAGATGACTCTGCCGGCTCCTGCCAACCCAGAAAATGTTACTAAGTTTTAACATATATCAAATAAATCATTTTCAAGAAAATGTGAATTGAAATGTAATTTGTTTTTAGCAACAAGACTTATAAATTGTAACTTGGAAGTATTGGAAGTTTCCAAAGTGGGATTGGGAGCCTCCCACAACAAAACCCTGTTTCCATTCCTTTTTCGAATCACAAATGTTAACCCAACTCAATATCAAAATAACAAAAACAATTTCATGTTTGAGAAAAAATACATAATAGTTTCATTATAAAAAAAAAATATTATTATCAAATTTATAGAAAATTTTAAAATAACATCTTACCAAAATTAGTAGCTCCAAGTCCACGTGGCAACCAAAGGAGAGCAGTTCCAAACTTTGTAGAGAAATGGGTATCTAAATTCAACAGTTGCTTCTAACTTCTGAGGCCCATAACCAAAAATCAAACATGTCTAAAATTCCATAGGTGATGCTTGGTAAATTTGGTAGTTGATAAATTGTTGATGCTTGGTAAATTTAGTTGATAAATTTCTAATGCTTGATGGGTGGATGGGTTAATTCTTTCATTAGCATAGCTTAAAACCGATGACTTCTTCTAAAATGGTACCCACCTCTCTCTTGGAGTTGCACTTTCGGACTTGAAAACTGATTTATCCTCTGAAGGAAGGGCACAAAGGGCAGGGAAAGGCATTGAAAGGCATGACCCCATATTGGGACAAAGTTAGGCCAATATAAGAAAAAAAAAAGAAATTGAATGAAATCAAAGCCATCCCTATTGAAGACAAACTCACCCACCTACTTGTCAATCAAATGAGAAAGTTTCAATCTTCGTTATTACATATATAATAACAACCTTATCTAGGCATACACATATCTTAACAATCATATTAATAAAAATTAATGACGGTTTGAAGAAATAATTAACCATAAAAAATACGTCTTAGCAAATTGTTTACCCGTTCTTTGAGATGGTTTGTTAAAATTTTTAACCATATTTTGATGGGTAAAATGCCTCATGACGTGCATATGTCCATCAAATTCCAATCCTAGATACATATGTCACCGTTTTAACGATTATAATTTTTTTTATATGAAATGTAATGCCATATATAACTTTTTTTTAAATAATACATTTTATATATACAACTACAAAGAAATCATTAACTCTAATCTCGAGTATCAAAACTATCTTTCTATCTTAACTATTCAAATCTACCCTTATAGAGAGTTACTACATGATAGGTGCAAGGGAGCTGCCAAACAATATAGAGTAGCAATATGGTTGCATCCGCCCTGAAATATGGTTGCACATACGAATCCACCCTGAAATATGGTTGCACATACGAATCCACCCTGGCATATGTTTGCTATGCTCTAGGAACCAAGAGAGCTGGGAAACGTGTTGGCCATTTTCTAATTTGTATTTTTTCCATGCTATAACCTGCACGAAGATTAACTCATTAAATCTGATCCATTGTTTAGTTAACGCGACGAAGAATATTCCCGTTTTATTGAATCATGTCCTTATTAGGTAAGAAAGAGGAAAATTTTACCCAATTTTGAAATAAATACATCTATGAACCTAAAAATGAATTGTAAAAAAAATATAATTATTTTTATAAAAACATTAATACAATATTTATATATAAAATAGCATTTATCTAATAACCTTGAAATAACTACGCTTATGGACCTAAAAATGAATTGTCAAAAAAATATGATTTTTATAAAAACATTAATACAATAGTTATATACAAAATAGCATTTATCTAATAGCCATAAAATGTAATGTAATATTGTTAAACTTGTCAAATCATTGGCCTCCACCCTCCACATACACCGTTGCTATAAGTATATTCAAGCATTACCTTCATCTTTCTTCTATTAGATTAGACTTCCCACTTAACTCCCCTTGTATTCCATTATGTCCATAAAAACTAAAACAAAATAATATACATTTTTCATGAATATAATGTAAATTAAGTAAATAGGGATTGTCTTATGTATTGATAATAAGAAACAACAACAACAAAAAATTATGAATATATTGTAAGTAAAGTTAACAAGTAACTTTATACAGCGATGAAATGATTTGTCAAATTAATAATACAAATAAATATAATGAGCCGAGAATATTTTAAAAAATTGTAAAAATCAATTTATTTGATTTTTCATTAATAAAATGATTCATTGAATCAATGATGAATATGACAACCGGAGAATATATATGTGCAAGAGAGAGATTGTATTATAGAAATAGTTGTGAATATGTATCTAATTTCTTGTAATAAAAATAGTTTAGGTCTTTTAAAGTAAAAAGAATAAAAAATAAATCTGTCACTTCATTATCTATAAAAAAAGTATACTCGTATACTTAATTATAACTCCAATGGTATAGGTAAAAGAAATATTATATTCATTCATGGATTTCATTAAAGCTTTAAATGACTATCATCCATTGATTCCCCTTGGGTAGTTGAAATGCCTTTGGTGTTAGAGGAAAATGAGTCACCCTCGAGTAACCACATTTATAACGCACACAAGTGTGGTTAATGAGTTGATGAGTCGGGTCACATGATAATCCAAAGTGGCAAGAGTAGCAAGGGAAAGTCAACCTGGGTAAATACACATGAGCTATCTTAGATTCCATTACATAGAAGCAAACTAGCAATTTTGGATGCTTCATCCTCAACATAGACATGATAGCATGGGACTATTTTACCCACTCTTGAAGAGAAGAATATGATTACCATCTTTGATTGTGAGTTCGTCTCTGAGTTGATTATACTCAACACTCTTATCTTAATATTCCCTTTTCCAATTTTCCTAAATCAAAGTTGAGGATGTCACCTTGTCTTGAGTCTCTACTAGTTCTTTCTTTATCTCTCATACTTCTCCAAATATGCAGCAAAAACATAAACAATGTAACATGTGTAATTTTTAAACCTATGAAGAGAAACAATGCATACAAATTCTTAAGCAAAATAGAAAGTATACAATGACATACACACAATACATAGAGATTAACCTTAGAAACCCTTAACCAAGAAAACTGAGTCATGCCTCTCTCTTTCTCATTGTATTCATTTAACCATTCACAATACAATATTAAGTATTTTGCGACATCCAAAACCCTAATATGTTAACCTAGATTAGATTACAACCCCAATCCCTTAATTAGGATTAAATTACACAACATGACAAAAAGCACAAAATCACACCAATGATGATTTGACTTTGGTGCAACGCACATGAAAAGAATATAACACATATCAACATTCTCCCACTAGTTGTTTTCTTTGAAAAATAGTGGTCCACGAATTGATAAGGTCACAAGTTCAAGGAATCAATACTCATATATTCTCTACTCCAAGAGAAACTCTTAGCACTAAAAGACTTCATCAATGATTTTGCAACATTCTTAAAGGTGTCAACCTTCTCTACCAACACCTTCTTCTCTTCAACTATATCTCTCACAAAGTGGTCCTATACATCAATGCGATTCGTTTTAGAGTGATAAACAAGGTTCTTTGCTAGAAATATTGCACTTTGGTTGTCGCAACCTGACCTTACAACCTTTTGTACAAACCCAATACCTAAACACGATCTTTGCAACCATACAATTTTTTTACTTGCATTGTTAGCTACCATGTATTTAGCTTCTACAATTGAGAGTGAAATTACAACCTGTCTTTTGCTCATCCAATTGATAGCTCCTCCAAACAGGTTAAAAACATAACCACTTGTAGATATTCTACGATCAATATCTTTATCCCAATCTACATTAATTAAGAAATCCCTATACATCTATCATTCTATCTAGTCTATAGCTTCCTTAGTAGCAAATTGCATGATTTGTGGTACCACATAAGTACTTGAAGACCCTTGTTATAGTTGTCCAGTGCCCCTTCCATGGTTTTGTGTTATGTACCAGACTCCCATAAAATTATACCATAAGACAAGAAGATATATTATTCCAATGCCTTAAGAATGCAATACAAAGATGAATAACCAAACTCTTGAAGGGAGAAACCTCCTTTACATTGTATTTTAGATACAAAATAAGATGAGATTAGATGATTCCAAATTATAAATCCTTGGTGTATATATATAGGAGATAAAGGGTACCATTACCATTAAAGAGCCTACATAATTAGTGTCGTAGTGGACTAATAAAGACAATACTAATATGATAATAGAAATGTAATGTCACAATATATAGGGCTTAACATGCCCCTCCCATTCAAACAAGTGTTGTCCTCAACACTTGATTAACTCTAGATGTTTTTGCATGAAGAACTCATCTTCCCATGTTTCCACTTCTATTAGCAAGTTCTTCGACTTGATGAGGTACTCAATAATTGTTCAACTTCGTAGGTTCTTGATCCTTCTATCATTGATTGTTTCAAGTTCTAGTATTGATTTCCCTTCTTCATCAATCTCTGGTAAAATAGTCTGGAGTAGGATCTTTTCACCAATTACTTTGTTTAGGCAAGAAACATGGAAAATTGTTTGTACATGTGAAGTTGGTGTTAACTCCAATTTACAAGCCATACTTCCAATCCTTTGCAACACCTTATAGGGACTTCAGTACTTCGGTTCTAATTTGTTTTCCTTCTTTGTTGCTTGAGGTACATTTTCTTGTATGGTCGTATCCTAAAAAATACCCAATCTCTCACTTCAATTACCCTTTCACTATGATGTTTCTATGCTTGTTGTTTCATCATGTTTTGTTGTATAACCAAGTATCCTTTAATAGTTGGAGAACTTCTTGTTGCAGATCCAATAGAATAGAGCGTATATATGTAATTGGTGCCCCTTTTTTAGCAAACGTGTCATCATGTTAGAGCTGATCAATTTACAGGGTTTCCCTGGAATACCTATGATTTCAATTTCCTTTCCTTCTAAAGAGAATCTCATTAAAAGTTCGTAAAAAATTAAGAGCCATTGTTCCCAATGATTGTAACCACTAGACCCCTAATACAACATTAGCACATGACCCATTGGAATTGCAAGAATTTCTCTATCCAACAAATAGTCCCCATAGTAAGATTAATATGATGGAACTCCCCTAAACAATTTATGGTACCTCCATCTACAATTGTTACTTGAAAATCTAGTGCTAGATATATAAATCAATTGAGAAGTTTGGCTAATTTGCAATTAATGAAGTTATGCGTACTACCTAAATCAATCAACAATGTTACCTTTCTTTTCTTTATATATCCTTCTATCCTAAGAGTTTGAGGAGTACTAATGCCAGCTAATGAATGACATGATATGGTTGGAGTAGTGTCTTCTAGTTCTACCTCTTGAGACTGTTCTGATTTTGGATCTTCTTCCTCTTCACAATCTATATAGAATAACTTCTTCTCACTGCATTTATGTCCCTTATTTTACTTATTGACACAATTGAAACATATTCCTTTTGTTGTTCTTCCTTCCACTTGCTGAGGTATCAAATTTGTAGGTTGAATGGTGTTAGGAGAGGACGCATTTCCCTCTTTATAGGTGCTAGTATTATCCCTTCTAGTAGCCATATTTTTACTTTCCACTTTTCTTTCCAAACTAAAAACATTCTCCAATGAATTAGGTTAAAAAATATGTACCTCATGTTGAATATTCTCATTTAAAGTGCCCATAAAGATATCCAACAGATTATATTTTGGAATGTTCTTCACTCTAAGACTTAACTTAATTATGAAATTGCTTAATGTGCTATGTAACTGGACCTTTTTCCTTGAGATTTATTAACTGGATAAAGAATGTGTTGCTCTTAATATCCCCATAATGTGCAATCAATTCATCCATAAATATAAACCAAGATACAATAGAATCCTTTTTGCAATCACAAAGCAGTTGGTGCCATACAAATTGGTCATGCTCTAAATACAAGGATGCAATAGTTACCTTTTGCAAAGTTGGCACTTTGTGTGGATCAAAGAATTGCTCCATCTGAAATATCCATGTTATTATATAATTGCCATCAAAATTTCTCATGTCAATCTTGGGAATGAATTAGTCCCTTGGATCATAGTTGAACCCATGATGATCTGGATCATGTAGTGATGAATGATCATGTGTTGGAGAATCGAACCTCTTATTCTCCAGTTGTTTTTCAATTTTCTCCGTCTGTGACTGGAAAAAGTCCTTATTTTCATCCTTATCCTCTTCTCGAGGATATGAATGAGGAATAAATCTATGTTTTATCTCATTAATAATTGCATTCACCTCTTAAAGATCATCTTTACCAGCCATGTTTACCAAATCCTCTTTACTAGCCATCTCATTGGTCACGTTTATCGGATTCTCTTTCATCGTCGTGAGATCGTCTTTATTGGCCACATTTTCAATCTTATTTTGTTTATCTTGTTTGAATGTTATGAATTTTAGCATTATTTTCCATAATTATATTGTCAAGGTTTCCTTATTGGTTGAAAAACTTGGACAAATCATAGCTCAATTCTTCATGCTCCTCTTGTGCCATAGTTGAGCCTTTAGGATGTTTAAGGGGGGTATAATTTTTTTCTCTACCTATTTCCATTTTATCCCACTATTATTTAATATATTTCCTCTCTATTTTCTCTGTATCAAACTTTTTAAATCACTCAAATCGGATCTTCCAATTAAAATTTATGAAAAATTCAAAATAACATACCTTTTAAAAGATTGATTTAGATATTGTCTTGCTAACCGACCTTCCAACTCAGGTAAATCTACAAATATGGCTGCTCTGAGTTTGAAAATTCTTCATGTAATAACTTGATATGTCTTCTTTGCAGTGCCACATTCTTGACCTAATTCTGATGTACCAATAAAAATTTATGGTAGGTTTCCCAAAACTTGTTATTTTTGTCCTTTCCAGGAGAGCGAGAGTGTATGGCCTGCCACGTGCCCAATTTTTATGATCTGATTCTTAAATTCATACCATATATACTATGTTTTGTCTTCTTCCTAATGCAACAAGTCACACTCAATTTTGATTTTCAAGCTTCATATATAACAGTTTTCCTAAAACACTTGTTTGATACTAGATTTTGGACTAGTCGAAAACCTTAACTTCCATAGGGTATAACTCCGCACCTATAATGAATCAAGGTATGGAAATTTTACTATTGATATTTCAATATCTTATCTACATCCCCTCCAAGTTTCTCTATCTGAAACATCCTAGAAAAAAATATAGTAAACATGGATCCGATACCAAATGTTATACACCAGATTCCCATAAATAACATAAGAGAAGAAGAGATAGTATTCCAATGCATTAAGAATGCAATAAAAATATGAATAAACAACCTCTTCAAGGGGGGAAATCTCATTTACAATGTATTTTAGATACAAAACAAGATGATATGAGATGATTCCAAATTAGATCTCCTTGGTGTATATATATATAGGAGATAAAGGGTACCATTACCATTCTAGAGCCTACATAATTGGTTTCCTAGCCAACTAATAAATATAATACTAATATGATAATAGAAATGTAATGTCACAATATATAGGGCTTAACATTTTGATATATATCTACTCAAAACTGACATTGCATTGGCAGTGTCTGGTCTAGTACATAACATTGCATACTTCAAACAACCAACAACACTAGCATAGGGAACTTGTGGCATGTCTTCATCCTCTTCATGTGTCTTGGGACACTAATTTGCAGCTAACTTTACACCTACAGGAATAGGGACCTTGACTAATTTACATTCTTGTATACTAAACCTCTACATTATCACCTCAACATATTTTCTCTGATTCAACCAGATTTTCCTATTTCCATGATCTCTTTTAATCTCCATCCCCAATATGACGTTAGCAACACTAATATCCTTCATGTCAAATTTGGAGGATAACTACAATTTCACCTCCTTGATGGAATTCATGTTGTTTTCAATTAGCAACATGTCATCAGCATACAACACTATATTAATGAAGTGGTTAGCAACCTGCTTGGAATATACACAGTGATAACCCTTGCTTCTCAGAGAGCCAAGTCCAAGGATGTACATATCGAAATTTTGGAACCACATCCTAGGAGATTGGTCTAGACCATAAAGGGACTTCTTTAGCTTACAAACTAGATATTTTCTTCCCTTCATTGTAAAACCTTACAATTGTTGCATACAAATTTCCTCTTCAAGATCCTCATGTAATGATGTTTTCTCCACATCCATTTGCTCAACTGCAAGATTAAAAGTAGCAACAATAGACAAAAGAAATCAAATAGAAGTTAATTTAGCAACATGAAAAAAAATCACCAAAATCAATTCCCTCTACCCGGAAATAAACCTTTGCTACTAGAGGGAATTGTACTTCTCCACTTCACCTTCTACATTCGACTTCTTCTTAAATAACCATTTGCTACCAATGAATTTTCTTCAGCTAGCACCTCAACTAAATCCCAAGCTTCATTTTTATCCAAGGCATCCATTTCTTCTACCATGCCCTTCTTCTAGAGTTTATTATCCTCTAAGTCCACTACTTCCTTAACAGTTCTAAGATCATCATTAGTAATAGAGTGAAAATTAGGCATGGAATACGTTTATGGTTTCCTTTTTTCCCAAGATGGTATCCTCAAAAGAGGAGTATGAGGTTATTCTTCTTCTTCTTCTTCTTATTCTTATGTTGATTCATATTGTTCGTTGTCCAACTCCTACTCTATTTTCTCTGGTTCCTTTTCCTTGGTAGTATTTATTATTTGGGAACATCTTTAACCTCTAAAAAGACAACATCCTAGTTGTAAACAATCTTCTTAGTTATTGGATTCCAAAGTTTAAAAAGTTTCGCACCATGTTTGTAACCAATAAATATACATTCTCCATCTTTATTATCCATCTTATTCCCTTTTTCCTTTGGAACATGTACATAAGCATCACACCCAAAAACTTTCAGATGTTTAAGAGAGGGTTTCTTACCAATCCAAGCGTCATTTAGAATTTTGTAAACCATTGATAATGTGGGTGATTGATTTACCAAGTAACATGTAGTATCCACTGCCTTTGCCTATAATCTATGTCTTACCCTAGCAGGTCACTAAGCAAGCTCCTTTCCTTTTTAGACAATGTACTATTCATTATTTCTGCAATTCCATAATGTCAAGGTGTGTTTTTGCAACTTGCCTTTTCAACAAAAGGCATGTTGCAAATATGTGGCAAATCATGCTATAAGAAATGCCCCTTAATGTGTGAGGTCATAAGGACAACTAATGGCCGAAATACATTATAAATGTGGAGAGTATGTGCATGGTGGACACGGTAGAAGTAATCAACAACCAGCCATAGGCAGTGATCCAACAACGGAACAAGTTAGAACTATCTTCCTGAAGCGGTGTTGACGGGAAAATATGTTCACTCGTCAACAAGGAAAAGCAACCAGAACGAGGTTATTAAGGCGAGTCCCAATTTGTTTGGAATAGCTACTTCTCGCAAGAATAAGGGCCCCACTGCCACTAATTAGTTTTGCTCCTTGAAAGGAGACTTGAAATCGGATTTTATCTAAGTTCTTAAATGCAAAAAATCTTAAAAATGCAATTTAATCTATGATGCAATTTCAATAACTAGAGGGAATAGTTTAGTAACTATAAAAAAACAGAAAAAACAATTTTAGTAGCTACTAAAACCTGTAGCTTTAGCGATTGAAAAACACTATTTTAAAACTATTTAATTTATCCTATTTTATATAAATCCCATCCTGCATGCAGGAACATGTTTTTAAAACCGTTAATACTATTTAAATCTGAATAAAAGATCAATATTGATATGAATGAATATGGAAACAAAGTTAACATTCAATTATAACAAATATCAAAAGTTAATTACACAACTTACAATAATAACAAAAAAAATTATCATCATATGAAATATATAATTATTAAATCAGATTTACAATAACATACTTTCAAAGATAATAAAAGGATTCCACGACATAATCACAAAAGGACATATGAACATAATATATATAAAAGTATGATAAAAATAAATAGGAGTTTATGATATTGAAATAAAATCATAATAATAACAGCAACGAGAACTGAAGCACAACTCTGTCTTTGAACAGGCTCAAAGCAGTGAAAAGTATAACAATGGCTACAAGTGACCCCTATTGAATGGCATCTAGCTGGCTTCCATGGTGGCACGTCTTTAAGAAGCTGGGACTTACTCCTTTCAAACCAACATAATTTTAATCGCCTTCTTAGCATTAGAAGCCAGTGCAATCAACACGTTTCAATTAAGAAACGAATATATTATTTTATCATAACCAATGACATCGAGCGTTCTTCAAAGTTGTAAACGAATGTTAAATGTAAAATTGGAATAACAATTTGTTAGAATATTTAATTTGGATAATTGCAAGGGAATGTAATCTCTTGGTTATTTATTTATTTATGTCACCATAATTGATGTTGTCATTTAAAATTTTAAAAGAATTACTCAAGGTCCCTCTTGAAACGTTCTCCCAACTATGTATAAACTAGCATATAAGTTTTTTTAAACCTTAAAACTGCCTTAGTTATTCCGACTAACTGGTTAACTATTCATACCGGTCACTTATAAAAAAGATATAATAATTTTAATAAGCAACAGGAATTATATGCATACGATGTGTAAATTTTACAAATTCATTACTTCACTTTTTAAACTAATGTCCATTCCTAGTGCACGTTAATCAATAGACAGTCATCTTAATGAGAATTCTAATGAAATGAAAATGATACATGTCAGAAAACAAACATATATATATACACTAAATTTTGCCTTTATGTGAACCATTTTCATAAATTAGATATATGCTTTCAATGTAACGTGCATATAATAGTTTGTTGACTCTCTCCAAATAAACATATAAAATAATCTTTGGATAATGTGCTTAATTTTATATAAATGCTGTTATAAATGCATACATATTCCAAAAGATATTTTAATATATGAAGAGGTATTCCCTTTCAAATGACATTTTCAAGATAGAATATGTTAAATAGATATCATTAAGAATAAAAATATTATATTTATGTTATACTATTTTAAAAAATGATTTTCATATATATATATACATATATCAATTATGAAACAGTGTGAAGTTTAAAGGCAAATTGAATTGTACATAAGTAAATCTTAAATGGCAATATTTGATTTTGCCAAAAGTAGATCAAATTACAATGAAACAAAAGTTTATATAATTACAATGAAACAAAAGTTTATATAAAATTTTAAGGCTTGTAAAAGTTATTGGATCGCTCAAAATACAAACTAAAGGCATGATCCTGTTCATTGATATGCATTGTTTCGAGATGTAGTTCATTGATATGATATGCATTTTCACGGACCGCTCTCTGAAATACATTAATGAAATGTTGTTGAATTCTCCCACGACCTGATTGTGTAGTGACAATGCACTCCTTGCTCCCTGCATTTGATCATAACCTCTGTTGTATAAATCACAGATTTCCTTGAAACCTACAACCACCACCGAAGCTTGTCTAAATGGGCCACGACGCCCATGGACTTATTGGAGCACAAATCATTTGGCAAACCACGAGTCCAATTCTTTCAAGAGAAACATTGGAACCCGCCCTACACACCTGTTGTAATGTCAACACGATTTAAGGAGTGAGTTATATTATTATATATTTTAAAAATTTTAATGATCGCATTATAAGAGATGTTTAAAACCCCCACATGGAGAATGGTTAGAGAAGCACATGGAGAATGGTTAGAGAAGCAGTACAGATGTATCTCGACATGCACACCTCTCCTCTAGATTGTAGTATCAATGTTACATATATAATTTAAAAAATTACCATGACTGCATCTTGGAAACAAATTGTTTGAAGTTCTATCACATATAATTGGCCGACCACTATTCACTGAATTCATTTGGAATTTAAACAAAATAAAAATAATCATATCCAGAATTAAGTTATTAACATAGTATAATTTAAGTTACGTCATTTAATTTAATAATAATTAGAACCACTTTAGCGTACTTTGCCACGTTGAGGCCAGCATGCACCTGGCTCCAAACCATGCAACCGGAAGGAGCACGCCATGTTTAATCCATGTAAAGAAGCTGGGATAGCTTGTGTATTTTTGTTTTCTTTAAAGAGAAATGTGGTTCCACTGGGCCATTGGTGGAGCTTAGAGAAAACCACCCTAATCCCACACATAAGAATCCATCCTCAAACCTATGAAAACAACACATAAGAAGCCATGCTCAAATCTATGAAAACAACACATAAGAAGCCATGCCCAAACCTTTGAAAACAACTCTAGGTGAAAAAATAAACACAAAGAACAATTCACAGAGAAAATCTCACCTTTCCACAGGTAAAGCATCGAACAAGGATAATCATTTTCACGGACCGCGGGAAAGAAAGCATAAATGGTTTCTACTCTCTCTGTTACACCAAACACTATGTTGAAATCCCTGCCTTTCCGTTGCATTTGGGAAACAAATGCACATCGATCCGGTAGGGAAGAATGACATTTGTATTTGGAGAGAGAAGGGGAAGAATGGCATTTGTAACACAGTAGATCAAATTACAATGAAACAAAAGTTTATATAATTACAATGAAACAAAAGTTTATATAAAATTTTAAGGCTTGTAAAAGTTATTGGATCGCTCAAAATACAAACTAAAGGCATGATCCTGTTCATTGATATGCATTGTTTCGAGATGTAGATTGAAATCCCAAAGCTAAGCATTTGAGTAATTTATATCATTTAATCATTGATAAAGTGAAGGCCAAACTATATGTTGACGGAAAAACAATCAATCAAATGATAAAAATGAAAGGAAATGATTACTTGAATGCAATAGTCATGAAGTCACAAAATCATCATCGCAAGAAAGCAAAAGAACCCACCTTACAACCAACAAATCATCTTCCATGAAAAGCAAGTCAAAGAAAAGGTAGCGCAGAAAGTCAAAGATCCAAAGGAAAACAACTAACTAAATCGAGCAGGATAAAATGAAAGAAAACCAAAAGCTAAGTATTTACAAAATTTCTAATGGGGGTTGGAGGGCCAATAGGCGGTCATACCCATTCTCATAAATGACAAAAACATGGTCTCCAAATCAAGTACATAGTGGACCCGTAAAATATAGAAGCAGTGATCATGACCACATGGAGACAAAGTGGATCCATGTCAAACAAGATAACATAGCAACGAAGATACAAAGTGAATCTATGTCTAAAATAAAAAATCACAGCCACATAAAATACAAGGTGGATCTGTGTCTCGGCATCAAATGAAGATCTCTGGAAATATGACTGAACAAAGCAATCTCCATAAGAATCAGTGCCAAAATATAAATAAGTGGAAATCCAATGCAACCCTAGTCATAGCATAATTATGTGATGCTATATACAAACTCGAGGTATTCAAACCAACCGTAACTAGTTTGAGTCTAAACTATGTGAATAAGTGTCTTAGAGTCAAACATAGTAAGACGTCGTGTGATTACCGGTCATTGATGTATAATGTTAACACATGCGATCCAACTCACTAATAATGATAATGAGTACCAAGGTACCTAGTACGATATAAATGTTGGAATATTCTAACCATCTCATCTTAATTTTGCATGCATTCCATGCAGTGGTCGGTGAGTCTCCTAGCACCTAGTCCTTATTGTTGCCCCCCTAGAGCTTAACTTTGGCCATCATTATCCCTCTTATCCAATCAGAGCACCTTGGTTACATCACTGAAGCCCAAAGGCTCCCTCATGCATGATTTTAGGAGTTAGCATAATCAGTTACATGATTTAGGGCGCTTTGTCCCCTTGAGTGACTAGTTAACTAACTGTTACACCTAGTTTCACTACCACTGAGTGTAGGAGCACCTATTTTGACCACTACAAGTCAATATTGTGCCTCCTTGGAGTCTTCTCTAATTTCTAGCCCCAATGACTTAGTCATGCGCCAATCCACTTTAGTTGACTAGCCATTCATCATCGGTGGCCACTGGACCTTATTGACAGATGGTTCCAATGCAAACTAATCCTGTCACTTGTGTGGATTCCAACTGCCTCTTTAGTCTCACGAATTTCTCCTTTGGAGATGTATTATTTATGTACACATTCTACTGAATAATAGATGTAATGGAAGTTTTTCCAATTGTTCTTCGTTCTCTTGTGTTGTAACACAGTTTTTCCTTCTCGATTTTTCCTGCTCAATTCTTTTGATCTCTGTTAGACTTAGTGTGAATTTTATCTTTGTCTCTAGATATCTATGAGAATCTCACAAAATATCAAATGGTATCATAGCTTTTATGAGCAAAGTAATCTCCCAGAAGAGTTTTTCAAATCTTTTTTGTGCAGGTATTCTACAACAGCTCCCATGAATTTGAAAGCAATTCCTCCTCTCTCTCCAGTCAACTATGATGAGTGGAAACCAAAGATGATAACATATCTGAAGAGACAGGGTCTTTTTGATATGTGTATTGATGTTATGAGAGATTTTTCTTCCTATGAAGAAGAGAATGATTGGCTAAATGAATGTGATAGAGCCTTTGGAGCAATGTGTATTGCTATGTCTCCTAGTATGTGCTACCTCATGGAAATTGTTGAATATCCAAGTGATCTATGGGTCCAACTGGATAAAGCATTTCACAAGCAGAATGAAGAGATTGGTGCAAATCATTTGGAGAACAATCCCAGTGATACCTCCTCAAGTGTTATCTCTAATTATGTCTCGGCCTCAAGCATCTCTCATGATGAAGTTGTTCAAGATGAAGAAGAAGTTGCAGATTCAACATAGAAAGTTCTTGTTGAAGACATTCCTTCCTCTGTTGCTCTAGAAGTTGAAGTCAGTTTCGAATTGTCCCCTTCCCATGTAGATGATGGGGATGAAAGTTATACAAATAATGAAGCTAATGCTTTTGGAGAGATTATCCATTCCTCACTCATGTTCTCAATATATTCTATTCTAAATCCAGAGCAAGATAAGCTAGTTCATGCTCTAGAATCTGAAGAGGTTCGACTTAAATCCTCTCTTTCACATGAGTCTGTTGGTGTGCAGAATGATGATCTATTGAATTTTTTGGAGGTTAAATAAGAGTTTGGAGCTGATGCATTCTCCCTCCTTGATCACATGCTTCCTATGTACTTCTATCCGATCATTGGAACATGTTCTCAGAGTTTCACTGAAGATGGAGGACACTACCATTCACTTGGGTTCAAGTCCGAGGCATATTTTGGTGATTTTGGTTCTGATCTCACATACATTGGTTCAAAAGAGATATCAAAGAACCATCTACACATTCCTGGAGTTTATCCTACCTCAACTGGTTTGAATTTCAAGTTCCAGGATGATCTTCATATGTTTGGATTTGTTCTCACCATGTTTGGTCTGAAGGAAAAGTTTAAAGAGCTTCCAGATTTGCTTTCTTCCATTGGTGGAGAATTCAAGCGCATGCCTTGGGAGCATGATCGTCTTCTACCAAGGAGGAAGATACCTCCAAACATCTTCAACACTGGAGAGCATCATTAAAAAATTTGGTAGGTTTCATGTCCATCTTGAGGGGGGGGGTTTGTTCCCATAGGGTTTTCCCTCTCATTAGAGGAAATTTGAGGCCTAAAATGGGACTCCTAAGGAAAATAATAAAATAATAGTTAAAATAATGAAATAATAGTTAAAATAATAAAATAGTGTTTATTAATTTTGGAGGAAGAAAGAAAAAACTACTTTTTTATTCGTATTTTCAACATATCTCCCTGTCTTTTTACTCAAATTTCGAGCAGGAGCACTCGTTGGATGTGGAATTTAATTATGCATCCAACGAGTACCCACACTGCATACTTTTGATAGACCCTGCTGCCCCAAAAACAAGAAATACCTGAAAAAACGTGATGAAAAAATACTTGAAAAGGTAGATTGCTATGAAAAAGTCATTGAATACATTGATGAAGAGGGAAGACCGAGATTGGTAAAAGGAATTGCCAAGCAAGTTTCGGTAAGGAAGATTTCAGCCTTGAAAGTAAGAAAGTTTTACAACAAGTTTGTCTAATATATTCAGCCCACATATTAGATTCCTTAGAGAGCAAAGGCCCAAGAATAGAACATTATCAGTTGCTACAAGAGTTCAAAGATGTGTTTCCAGATGAAGTGTCGGGACTGCCTCCAAATAAGGACATTGATTTTACAATCGATCTTGTTCCTGGGGCAGCGCTAGTTTCCAAAGATCCTTATAGAATTAGCATGCCAGAATCGGTATAATTAAATATGCAACTACATGAATTAATGGATAAGAGGTATATAAGGCCAAGTGTGTCTCCTTGGGGAGAACCGGTGTTATTTGTTATGAATAAAGATGGGAATTTAAGGCTGTGTATTGATTACAAGTAGTTAAACAAAGTGACAGTCAAGAATAAGCACCCATTTCCCGGAATTGATGATTTGTTCGATCAAATGAAAGAATCCAAAGTGTTTTCAAAAATTGACTTGAGATCCGTTTATCATCAAGTGAGAATAAAAGAAGAATACATTCACAAGACAGCTTTGCAGACAAGATATGGTCATTATGAGTTCACGGTGGTTCCATTTGGACTCACCAATGCACCCGCCACATTCATGTGCCTCATGAATAGTGTCTCTAGCAAATATTTGGACAAGTTTGTGTTAGTGTTCTTGGATGACATTTTTGTTTATTCAAGGAATGAGGAAGAGCATGAGGAACATTTAAGAATGGTATTGCAAGTTCTCAGAGATCACAAATTGTATGCAAAGCTTAACAAGTGTGAATTCTATCAAAGAAATGTACAGTATTTGGGTCATATTATTTTAGAGGAATGAATTGTAGTGGATTCAGAAAAGATTGAAACCATAATGAGTTGGTCTACTCCAAAGAATGTTACAGATATTAGATCTTTTATGAGTCTTGCAGGATACTATAGAAGGTTCATTGAGGGATTATCCAAGATCACTCATCCAATCACATCGCTGCAGCGGAAGAATGTAAAGTTTGTGTGATCTGAAAAATGTGAAAAAATCTTTCAACAACTGAAGAAGTTACTCATTGGTGCTCATGTTTTGAAGATTGTGGATTCAAAGAAAGATTTTGTTGTGTGCACGGATGCTTGCATTGAAGGATTAGGTGGAATGCTTATACAAGAAATCTTTGTGATTTGCTATGAGTCAAGAAAATTAAAAGAGCATGAAAATAATTATGCAACTCATGATTTGGAATTAGCAGCCATAGTACATGCTCCCAAAATGTGGAGACATTATTTGTTGGGATGAATATTTGATCTTAGAACCGATCACATGAACGTAAAATATGTGTATGATGAACCAAGATTAAATACCAGGCAAGCAAGATGGATGGAATTCCTATGTGAGTTTGATTTTGAAATCAAACATGTAAAGGGAAAGAAAATAAAGTTGCAGACGCCCTCAGCAAAAAATCTCATGTAGTAGCCTTAAGCATTTGCAAATCAGATTTGAGAACAAGAGTTCTTGAAGCCCAAAATAGAGATTAAACTTACCTTCAATGAAAAGACAAATTGCAGCAGGTAAAATTAGATGAAAAGTGTGAAGGGTACCAACTTGGAGAAGATGATATTCTTCTTTATAAAGGTAGATTATACATCCCAAATTGTGCAGACTTGAAGAAGGTGGTAGTGGATGAAATTCATCAAATGCTAGTGGATGAAATTCATCAAATGCCATACTTTGGACATCCAAGATATCAAAATACAATAATAGTAGCAAGAAAGAAATACTTTTGGCATGGAATGAAGAAGGATATAGCAGAATACATTGCTCGGTGTCAAAAGTGCCAACAAGTCAAGGTAGAGCATCAACATCCAGCAGGACTGTTGCATCATTTTCCTATTCCCAAATGGAAGTGGGAAATAATTTCTATGGACTTTATAATAGGTTTTCCAATGATAGTGAGGAAGCATGATTCAATTATGGTTGTGGTGGAAAACATTTCTAAGGAAACTCATTTTATTCCAGTCAAGTCCACTTATAAAACAAGTGAAATAGTGAACATCTTCATGAAAGAAATATCCATATTGCATGGATTACCCAAACCAATAGTTTCTAATCGAGATGCAAAGTTCACATCCAATTTTTTGAAATGATTATTTCAGGAATTGGGAATTCAATTGAATTTTAGTACAACATATCATTCTCAAACAGATGGTCAAACTAAGAGGGTGAATTAAGTTCTTGAAGATATATTGATAATGTATGTGATGGATAAACCATCCAAGTGGGAAGATTACCTACACTTGGTATAATTTGCATACAATAATGGACATCAAGCATCATTAGGAATTAGCCCATTTGAGGCATTGTATGGAAAGGGATGCAGAACTCCAGTGAATTGGGATAGCCCAATGAAAAGGGTAGTGCTTGGACTAGAAATGCTCAAGGAAATCAAGCAAGAGATTGTTAAGATCAGGTAGAATTTAAAGGCATCCCAGGATAGGAAGAAGAGTTATGCAGATTTAAAAAGAGTGCACAAGGAATTTAAAATTGGAGATAATGTTTATTTAAGAGTAAATCCAAGAAGAAGTTCCCTAAAGTTGGGAAGTTGTGCCAAGTTAAAACCAAGATATTATGGACCTTTCAAATCCCTCGATAGGATATGACCAGTTGCATATAGGATTGTATTTTCTACTAACATGAGAGCTCACAATTTTTTTCATGTTTCTTTGCTTAAGAAGTATGTACATAATCCTAATCACATAATTGATTGGAATGTGATACAGTTGGAACCTGAGGGAGATTTCCAAGTGGAACCCATGTGCATCCTCTACAAGAAAGTAACATTGCTTCGGAACCAAGCCATCGAACAGGTAAAGATGCAATGGATGCACCTTGGTCCCAATGAGGTTGCATGGGAGCTGGAGAATGCCATGAAAGAGGTATACCCATTTTTGTTCAATTTTGGGAACATTGAGGACGGTATTGTTCTAAGAGGGAGGGGAATGTAATACCCCCATTTTGACCCTTAGAACATGTTGGCTTAATGTGTAAATATTGTGCATACGCGATGTATAAATTCCTAGTGTGGAGCTCAAGGCAAAGGCCCTGCTAGTGATTTCTTTGATTTAAAAGGAAAGTATTTATATTTTGTAAACCATGTGTTAGCAAACCATGGGAATTGTAAATCATGTAAATATTTAAGATGTAAATATAAATTCCAAGAACTGGCTATGGAAGCAACTAAAAATAAGGGGGCTGAATGTATCCACTAGGGAGAGGTGAGGGGTTGGGGGATTCAATCCTTTGTTTCCAAGTGTCATTTTGAGAACCCATCTTGACTAGTATGCTGACATTTAATTATGTTAGGAAGAGGTAGCTGATAAATTAGCTCATGAAATTAAAGGAGCATGAGAAAGCTCAGAAATGTGTATGGAAGGTTATGGCTCAGTTTACTTGGCCCATAAGTTAATTTCCTCATGGAAATTCATTTTTCCATCATCCCCATTCCATTGTGGAACAACCGGCCATCAATTCCTAGCCATTATGCATTCCCAGTAGTGAAGAATTGCATAAATCGTAACCAGGAAAGAAGCCACGACTTTGAGTGCCAAAAACACCCAGAATTTGTTGTGAGCAGCAAAATCCAATGGGGAATCCATAGACATAAACCCTGGGGTGAATTTGAGAGTGCCAAATGCACATAAATCCATAAGGAAACTCATATTTGGAAGCTGGGAAATTCAATTTCGTTTTTGGGAGTCATGTGGCCATAATTGGGAAAAATCCAAGAATGGATTGAATTGGGAGAGAGATCAAAGGTTGGAATTGCTTGATAAACCCAGTGAAGGTAGGAATGTCTATGGATCTAGCAGCTTGGACCTTTCTATTCCCACCCTGAAGAGCATTGGAGGGAAAGGGAACCTGAGGGACTGTGTAGCGGAGAAGGGAACCTTCCTTGTGTTGGGTGTGGTAGGTATTTGGGGTGTCAAGGCTGTCTGAGATCAGTTAAGATGCATGTATCTCTGTGGTTAAGCTCACTTGTTTATCATTCTCCTTCCCTATCTCCTTGCATGCTTGAAAAACCCAGCTATGCCCTGGCTTAGCATGAGTGATTGTGCATGTGGTTGTGAGTGATCCTGAGTAGTTCCTCCTTAGTGGATACATAGCCTAGCTCGGGGGTGGTCTCTCAGCTAAAATAATATAGGTTGGAGAAAGACCTATGGTTGGGTGGAACTTTGCTCTTCCATAGCTAGTTGCTTGGACAACTCCAATTAAAAGATAAGTGTTCACTGTTGTTTTTAATTATGCCAAAATTTATGTAATATAAGTGATTGTTTGCTTATGTTAAATTGACTGAGATGCTCTTATTTGAATTATTAAAATTGAATGCCAACAATTAGCATAAGATGAGTTTATTTATGTGCATGAGTTTATTGTTATGATTGTGATGAACATGCTGGTGTATGCATGTTGTGTGTGTAATTGATTTTAATTATGTTGTGTATTGTTAATATGCATAGCAACCCCACCGATCAATCATGTTCCCTCCAATGGTTGGATTTTGTGGGAGGGGGCGTGACAATATCCTAAGAAACTATTCTTGGTTCCCTTGTCTGCCTATAGTAGCCCATATTCTGATCCTCTTTTGTCTGGTTCCTCTTTTCTTCTTCATCATCAATTTCCTCTCTAAGAGTGAAGGGAAGGAGGAATGATGGATTTATCTTTAATCCAATTCATCTTAATATTTTCTTCTGCAGGGATTCCTTGTACATTTGGGCTCTAAACAGGGCAACATTCATCATGTGGGGAGAGTGTGGCTCTTTTCTCTTTAAATCTATGGAGACTCTTTTCCATCTATCGATGATGGAGTCCTCCACGTCCTCAAGGATGCTTTGAATGGTTTTGTCAAAATGATCAATGTCTTATTGTTGTTTTACATCAAGGATAGGGATCAACTCCTCATTAGGTATAAAAGTATTGTGATCTTGGATCATAGTTTCTGGATTAGATGCTTCTTCCCGAACCCATAATGCATTTTCCCATTCCTCCAACTAGTAAATGTGGACATCCTAATCCCTTTACACTTCGTGATTCATCCAAGAATAGAAATCCCTTAGCTGAAAATCACTGCTATATGGGTTAGGTGACCAATTGTATGGGTTAGGCACTACAAAACTATGTAGCTAAATTCACACAATTGGTCTTTTTCCAAGTCTGTACTATCTTGTGATGCATCCACAAAATATTTCAAAGTGAAAAATTCAAGTGACAAATTGTTCTTTAACCTGCGCAACTGAAACCTGCACCATTTGTCCCTAAGATAGACCGTATATATCCTGGAAGGGGGCCTATAACTAAAAATCTCCTCATATAACTTGGAAATTCTATCCATTGTGGCCTCTAGCTTTAGTATTTGTTGATTTTTCTCTACCAATTCCTCTTGAAACTTTTCTAGTTCTACCAGTAATTCCCAGTTTTGTTGTTCCAGGCGCTTCTATTGATAGGCGTGTTTCATTTTGAGGATTTCGATTTTCTTATATATTACTATGGTTTCTATTGAATTTGCAACCTCCCCACTATGTCTTATGGCAGCAAGGGAATGCATTGCAAGGTTTAGTATTTCTAACTCTTCTTTTAAGTTATATCCAATTCGTATAAAGCATACGTTAATTAAGAGTCTTCTTTGACTAGTGTATTTGCATCCTTAAACCCTAAGGATCCTCCTTATAAAATATCACAATCATCTTGGTCATCCTGGTCTATCTAGTCTAGGGTCGGTTTTCTAGAATTTTTTCCATTTTTTTTCTCTTCAGACTCCTTATCTCATTCTCCCCTGACCTTTGCCTCCTTTTTGTGTTTGTTGCTTTGTGGCCTAAATTAATATCCTTTGGAGGACGATTCTTTCTTCTGAATAGGAACCTCTTCGGAATTATTTATCCTCACTAGAGTATCAACGACATTACCTTCTATGTATAGCTCAATATTCTTTTTATCCCTTGATTGAGTGGCCACCTTCCCTTTAGTTCCTAACTTCCTCTTCTATTTTTTGTCCTATAGTGGAGGCAAGGGATGAACCCATAGTTCCTCACATGCCCTGTACATATTCAGTAGAGATGTGCATAAACTCCTCCTAGGAGATTTCAGGTATATGTACTGATAATTCTTTGCAAGTACTTATTTTTATCAATCCATGATGTGCCAAAGTGTCTTCTTTCCCTTTGTCCTACCTTCCTTCTCATCTCCCATACAGATTGTATGAGTAAAAAGGGAATTTTGATGTTATTATTCGGCCTTATATGACCCTGATTCCTTAAGAGGTCAATTATCCTGAAATGAAAGGTGGGAACATAGCTCAATATTCCTTTTAGCCCTTGATTGAGTGGCCACCTTCCCTTCAGTGCCTAACTTCCTCTTCTCTTTTTGTCCTATAGTGGAGGAAATGGATGAACCCAGAGTTCCTCTCATAGCCTGTACATATTAAGTAGAGATGTGTATAAACTCCTCCCAGGAGATTTCAGGTATCTATACTGATAATTATTTGCAGGTAATTAGTTTTATCAATCCTTGATGTGCCAAAGTGTCTTCTTTTCCTTTGTCCTACCTTCCTTCTAATCTCCCATACAGATTGTAAGAGTAAAAAGGGAATGTTGATGTTATTATTCGGCCTTATATGACCATGATTCCTTAAGAGGTCCATTATCCTGAAATGAAAGGTGGGAACATATCTCACACTCCTGGTGTAAGTGGTATACATCAAAACGATGGATGACACTTCATCCCATGGTTTGGGCATGGTTTCCCTCTTCACTTTGTTCTTTTCTTCCTCGTATTTTTCTCCTTCTACGAAGAAATATTGCTTAGCTTTAATGGCGCTCTCACTGTCATCTTTGTCCCAATGCAACCCTCTTGGAATGCATGTATACTCTGATATTTTTTCCTCATTTAGATGGATATGCACTCCTTTTACTCTGATATTTTTCCTTTTACCAATGAGAAAGGCCATCCATCCCACCGTGCGGAGGATTGTTAGGACCTCTGGGTTATTATAGATAGGGGAGGGATCCGTGGGTTCAATTTTCTTAAAACCCGTTGTCATTTTTCATAAAAATTTATGTCGAAATGAACAGACTAAAGATTTGAAGACATACTTACTTGCGTTAATGGAGTCAAGCATTGATCTTCTTGAATTGTTGTTTGAACAATTCACACATGTATTTCTCTTAGTACCTCCCTTTCCCTCTGATGCGATCTTGTTTTGAACAATGCAAGCTAATCACCTCATGTCTTATGTCTTAACCATTCGTTCGTCTTTGCTTATCCCCTATGACTTCATCATTTTCCCATTTTTGCGACTGATTGGAGATAAAATCGTGGGGAGATATGTTATATTATGCTACATAATGCCCTTTTATGTATTGATCTACCTGCCCAGATTAACACTTCGTGTGCAATCATTATTTGTCATGTTTTATAAAAGGCCCCCCTTTGAACAAGGTGTTGCCTCCCCCTAACCGATTATGAGTTGTCCCCAACTCTATTATAGGATAATGATTGTTTCTGTAGGTAGGATATAATTCTAGTGATTAAAAGGAATGGGGTTAGTGGGTACCTTTTTCTACTTAATGTACTTGGAAGAGATGTTGTGGCATGTGGTTTGACTGATGTGATGTGGCAGATTTCATATGATGTGGCTTTATGTAGTTGGTGTTGTTTATTTTGTAGTAATTGTGTTATCTTATGTAGTTGGGTCACGATCTCTTGATTCTTAGTTATGGATCATTTGATTCTTACTTATGGCTCGCTTGATTGTTACTTCTAGCTCACTTGATTCTTATTTCTGGCTCCCTTGATTATAACTTCTGGCTTGGTTGGTTGTAAGTATGGGAGTTTTGTAGTTGTAGTTATTGCTTTGGGTGTTCTGGTTTTTTTTTCCTGCAATTTAGGAAAAGAATTCAGTTTTTTTTCTTCTAGCTCGCTTGATTCTTATTTCTGGCTCCCTTGATTATTACTTCTGGCTCAGAGGAAATCAATGTTCTCAATAAGCATAAGATGCTTCTTGTATAGGTTTTGTGTGAACTCTTCTTTGGAAAGTGGTTTTTTGTACATCTTCAATCTATTTCCATTCACAAAAAATGGAAATTGAGTGTCATCTATTGTTCTTATCTTGACTAATCCATTATCATAGATGGTATCTATTTGGTATGGCCCTAGCCATCTGGTTGTCAACTTGCCTTTGAAATTCTAGAATCTGGAGTCATATAATAATGTCCAATCCATTTCTTTGCATTTCTTTGTCCTTCTATTCTTATCATGCCATTGTTTCCTTTGTTGCTGCACCATTTTAGTGTGTGATAGATCATGTCGTCGATATTCATCTAGTTCATTTAAATACAAAATGCATTCTTTTTGTGCTTCAGATAGTTCCATTTTGAGATTAGTAGTTTTTCTCAATGGGTAGCATTACCTTTCACCCATATACCAATTCATAGGGAGTAAATCATGTAGTTGTCTTCCATGTTGTATTGTAGGCCCATATGGCCTCATTCAATCTATCTACCCAATCCCTTTTATGTAACTGGACTATCTTTGTTAGAATTTTCTCCAAGTATTTGTTTGTGACTTCCACCTTCCTATTTGCTTGTGGGTGATAGGAGGAAGACTGCCTATGCTTTATTTCATTTATTCTCAGTAGGCCTTCAATCAGGTTAGATGTGAATTGTGTCCCTTGTTCAAAGACTAGCTCTATAGGGACCCCAAATCTATTGACTATTTGCTATGTGAAGAATTTTGCCACACTATTTTCATCAGCTATAGCAAGAGCTTTAATGTAACATCCCATAATTTCATAAAAATTGAAATTTTTTTATAACAACATTAATTATGATATTTATAATTGCGGAAGTAATAATTGTTGATTATGACAGCAGCAAATGAAAAGTTGTTAGCACTAAACATACTTTAACTTTTGTTTAGCAACAATATGACAATGACAGTTTTAATAAAGTAATTAATGAACATGATTATGATGACAAATGAATTAACAGATTGGAAATATGATGCGATAATTTTTCTTTTGAAAGATACTGACAGTTTGACTTTTGATGGATAAGGGTGTCCTACGAGGTACCTTGGAGCTTACTTAGTTGCAATGCTAAAGCAAATTGAATGTTCTATTGTGCAGACGATAGGTAAGAGCAAAGTACGTGTATAGTTCAGTTTCAACATTGTAATTAAATATAATATTAGAAATTCCGTTGCGACTCACCATGTACGCAGGTATGAATTGCATAGCTATAATTATTGTTTTTCAGATGTATGTCTTACAACTCCACAATGTTTAAAACAAAGTCATCTATGTAGTCATCCTGTAGATAGTTTTGTCGCTAAATTTTTGTTGTTTGTTAAAGTTGGCTTTATCGTCGTCTTAAGATAATAATATTGTAAAAATTAGTGTCACGCTAATCGTCATATGCAATGTGATAAGAGTCAAGGTATGGGATTTATGACTATAGCATGGTTTTTATGCTAGCTACAGACATTGGCCTTATTAACATTTCAAAAGTGTAAACTCCTACATTTATTGGACTTTTGAAAAGGAATAAAAGAACTTATGGTTATTCTACTAACCATATAATTTTTTTTATAAGATGCTATCCTATATAAATAACTTATAATTGCAAACTATCCACATTATATATATATATATATATATATATATATATATATATATATATATGAAAGTTTGAAATAAATATATATATATATATATGAAAGTTTGAAATAAACAAAAGTCATGAAAATGCAATATTATGATTGTCATATATAAAAGTTCACCATATCGAAATAATATGAAATTTGGTTTTAATACATGGCTAGACTTAAGCCCTGATACTCTAATTCGAAATCATAAAGTTAGAACCTATAACCACTATGCAATAAAATGATAACGTTATTAATTTTATGAATATCCATTGGAATTATATCGTAAGTCTTGATAACACTGACATGCATTAAATGTTGACAGGGTGGCGAGTACTGGTTCATTAATATGACATGAATGTCGAGCTATCGTGAATATTGTCCCTCGATTATGCATTAATAACTTGAGTCGACACTCCAGCTGACAAGGATTGCCAGCAATCCACGTAATATGAAATTGATGTGTCGTTCTGCAATTGCCAACGTGTAATGGTTAAGTGTTTTGAATCGCTTTCGAATTGGTTGTTGCTCGGCCCTTCCATGTGCCATAGTGGCATTGCCAAGCTTGTACTGAGGAGTGGGGCATTAAATGTAAATGTTGCTCGTCCCAATGCTATTTCGCTGGCACTATTGTGATCATTGATGGTTTTGAGTTTGGACCGTTAGATTGCAACCCTAACTTATGTCGTTGATTTGGTTTATGAGGTTGGAATGCTGTTTATTGTTTTATGTTGTTTTCGGTCTGTGTGGCTGATAGGCTGCCGAAATTTCTAGGGTTAGCAAGTTGCAAGAGGTTTCGAACTCGAGTCCTGTAGATAGGTTTTGAGTTGCAGGTTCTAAACCATTGTAATGGCGTTGTTAATAAGTGACCGGCTCTCTGGCCTGAGTTGTTAAAGCGTTGATGGTTTCAAACTCTTTGTTATGAATTTGTGTGAGATATGCCAAGCTGTAGAGTGATAGAAGTTCCCTCGTCTCATTTATAGCAGAGATCTCGTCGTTTTTTTTTTTTCTGGGAATGCAAGGAACTTGGTCTCCGTTTGTGTAGGTAAGATTCCTTGAAGATATAGTAAAACCTTTTTTTGAATTCTTCGATTCTCAATTAAGATATAATAATACCGTTATCAAATTCTAAGCTATGAATTTTCTGTCAGTTGCAGGGTTTGAGGACCGATTGTGGGCAAGGGTTTGGAAAGGGAAAGCGAGCTTCCATCCCTAGTAAGCTCCGGGTCTTTCGAAACCCTCATAGGTGCTCCTTTGGTCTTTGATGATGTGGTTGATTCCAACAGAGAGTAATCGGTCTTGCCATGGCGTCATCTGTCAGTTGATCCTTTGAGAAGATTTTTGTGTTGGTGTTAAAACTTCTACGACGAAAGACATTCGTCTCTATCCTCTGTGTTTTTTTTATGCTTAAATTTTGTCCGTAAGGAAAAGTAAAACTCAGGTTTATGAATTCAATGATGAAGGGAATAAAACCCTGCTCGATTTCATTTTGAACATTTTGTAAAATTTTATTGCTGGGAAATGTTAATTCCTCTTTCTTGAGTATGGAACTTGTAATGGTGGAAACGTTTGAACATTCCACCTGTTGAGATGTTAATGTGGAAAAGTAATGGAGCCGATGGCTTGTCTGACCTATGAATAAAACTCTGCTTGTTGAAAAAGATAAAATGTTGTTTCTATCTGGTTCTAATCGGTTTGGTTTTCTAAGTTATAATTTGTATATGTTGCACTTGTTCAAGGAATACGAAAACTGTAGTATTCGTGGCAATGATAGTATAGGTTTTGTTTTTGTTATGTGAAGAAAGGTAATGGCTATGCCCCAAATTGACGATTCTCATTGATTGCAAGCAAAGTGTCAAACTGAAACTAATGAGCATGAAATATAAGTCGGGTTTGCGTTAATCGTTTGAAAGGTGTAGGTTGCTATCGTAATTTTTCGATCATAGGGTTTAAGTGCTCTGTCGTAGATGATATCTTTGTAAAGTGTAAACCTGAAATGGTTTGTCTCTTTGTTTGTATAATAGGAAAATATCAGGGCTATACCCTAATTCGAGTTTTTGTTTGAATGTGAACTTCTTAAAAGGTCGAAGAAGCTAAAAGCTAAGACTTCGATCCTGTAGCTTGTATTGATTGTTTTTATCCAAAAATATAAAAACGATGGTAATGGAGAAGAAGATTCTATCTAGGGTTTGAATGAAACTCAGTTTTGAAATCGACACTTACAGTTTAAAAAAAAAATCTAAATAAATAGAATGAATGATGGAAAGAAATGTTTTCATTATCTGATTGTTTAAATAAATAAAGACAATGGTTATAGCAGGAATGAAAACAATGTGTGTATGTGAAATGTGAAGACTGTGAATGCAGCTCTGTACAATTTTTATTTCTTTATTTGCTTACAGCAACACTGTTTATAATGCAAATGAAATATGATATATGGAAAATTGGATTCTATTTATTTCTTATGAGCATAGTAATGATAGAGGAAATACAATGTAACTATACAGTGTTTGTTTTTCATAAAAGTAGGGAAACATTCTATAATATATATTAGATATTATATAGAACGTTCTACTATTATCAACTATAGGGAAGAAATTGATAAACATATGAGTCACTCTATTTATCTATCGAATCAAATGACAATTTGCTTATCTTCTCATCTATCCTTAATTTGCGTATCTATACTAGAGTACGATGCACAAAACAACATGTGAAAAAATATAGATATTGGTTTATCCATTCAATTCATCATTGAAACTTTAACATGCAGACTTTCAAACAGGATCAGAACACATTTCTTCTTCATAATAGAAAGTAATAATTTTACTTAAAACAGAACTAATAATTGAAATAAGTAGAAACTGTAAAACCTGGATAAAATCTGTAGGGGACAAACAGCCCAAGAAGACTGTTCCACCCAACCAATTCCTGAAAGCAGTCAAGTACTTGCTTTAGGACCCCCGAGCCTGTTCACTGAACCACCAGGATGAAGAAACTTAGGGATTTAGGACTTATTCTTGTAGTAGCAAATGACTTATGAATCTTCAATAGCTAGCAGTCCAAAGGACCTACTCCAGCACCTCTGGTTCTTCTTAGCAAAATACAGACTTATAATTGCACTTCACAGCCAGCCTCCCTATTCAAATCTCTCAGTGATCACCTGATGCACATGAGGAAAATATTCTGCAGAAATATTGTGTAAGAGCTGCCTGCTCAATTCGAATTTTCCTTTTGTAGGCTGCCTAGGCCTTTTTAGTTGTTACTAGGTCATTAAATGAGTTGCCTGCTCACTCCCTCCACCTGGGGGATAATAATGCCACATTTTTAGGGGTAGTTGTCCCATAACCAATAGCTAGTGGTGAAGTGAAATTGTTTCCATCTGTCCCATACCTTCCAACAGCTTCCATTCCTCCTAGTGGGTCAGTGAACACTCATTTAACAGTCCCCTTGGGTGTTTTTCTCCTAATTAATTTATTTAAATAATAATATTCAGTAATTACATTCATCCTTGATCAAAACTGATCATAATTACAAAACTTTGTAATTAAATTTAACATAAAGTATTTTTGATCTAGGTGGATATCGGTGGTGGCCCACCTCTTCCAACTGGCTCAAAACAGTCTTCTGGAAATTTTGGTAAATTACTATTTTTAGCAGTTTTTCGGGTCCTGAACTTCCGGAGCCGTTTTGAGGCCCTAAACGACATTTTTTGGCGATCAATGGCATACATTTGGGCTCAGTTGAAAGTTGTAAACCTTGGATAGACCATTCCAACGGGATACCGAGCGCCCCAAACGGAGATCGTAGGCAAAAGTTATGACCCCAGGAAGTTGACTGTTCAAATAACCACCTTGGGGCCGCAAACTTTATGAGGGTTCATCTTCTAGGGTTAGGTTTTTGGATGTTTGGGATTATTTCACTCATGCTTATGATAAATAGGCCCTTTCGGCCTCTCTTTGTATTCATCTTGGCACGAATGAGCATAGCAGCCACATCTCTTCTAAGAGATAGCTACCACCATTCTAGCTATTGTATTTTACAGTCTGTTCTATTTCCGCTATTTAATAGAATATGTGTTTACTGTATCACTGTGTTATTTGCAATATATCTCTGTATATGATTCTGTATATGCTATCTTTTGTTTCGTTCCCACATAAATCCGGATCAGTGGTATCAGAGCGGTCTGCTCTTTGATTGTTTCTCGGTGCATGTCCCCGATGAGGTCAGGATACAGAGAGTTGGGTATCGAACTAGTTTCACTTGGGGAAGACCACTCTCGCCGCCGCAAACGACCTCCCATGACGGAAGAAAAGAGAGACGACGGAGCAGTAGATCCTATCAAGTTGTTGCTCGAGGAAGCCCTCACGCGACAGAGGAACGATATGATGGATAATTTCACCGAGATCCTTCGACACATGCCAACAGCGGCAAATGCACCCTCAACGAGCAGCCATTTCGGAGATAGGACTCCCTTCAAGGTACAAGTTAGTTTTGATATTCCTTTATTTGAAGGCCATATCGATGCCGATGCCCTAGATAAATGGTTGAATCTACTAGAAGGGTATTTCTCTGTCCACCAATTTTTCGACAGGGAAAAGATCATCTTTGCACTCCTTAAGGTCGTCCCCCATGTCAAAAATTGGTGGGAAACTTATTGTGAACAAAACTCATCAGACGAGTCAGGATTGTTTGAATATTCTAATCCCACTTGGGCCTCTTTTATAGATGCCGTCAAGGAACAATATTACCCTGTTGGAAACTATGATGACCAGTACACAAAATGGACCATTCTGCACCAAGAGAGGGACCAAACGGTGTCGGAGTACACCAACAACTTTCATACCTTGCGCACAAAGCTGGGTATCAAGGACTCTGAGTGGCACCTAGTACTGAAATATCGCAGTGGCCTACACCGGTACATACGAACAAAGATGGATTTCCTAGAAATCTCTTCACTCGGATCCGCCTATCGATATGCTGTAAAAATCGAGCAGAAATTTCAGCAAAAGAACAAGTGTGACTTCGGACCTGCGCAGAAGCAGGGCAAAGGAAACTCTGGCTCGCAGAACACGGGGCAGGGAAAGGACAACTAGTCCCAACCACAAGTGAAGAAGGGTAAATAAAATACAAAGAAGGACACCGGGAAGTGGTGCGAGTTCCATAAAAGCCCCTGGCACAACACTGATGAATGTCGCTCAAAACAGTCATTGGTGGCTGAGATCAAAGCTTCAAAATCAGATCCCAGTTCCGATTCTGACTCAGAACCTAATTTCACAGCCACGCGAAAAGGGAAGCAAATCATTGATGCAGAACCCAGTGTCGTTGTCACCACCACACAGATTCAACCAGAGGAACCTGAAGAGTCAGAGGTAGAGGAGCGCCTTTTCCACTCACAGATGTGGGTGAAGGGAATTCCCCTACACTTTGTTGTGGATAGCGGCAACCAGAAGAACCTGATCTCAACAGAAGTCATCAAGATATTGGATCTACCAATAACACCACACCCACAACCATACACCATTGGATGGCTAAGCCAAGGATGAGGGATCCGCGTCAGTCACTAATGTCGCCTACCATATGGCATCAAGCCCTTCAAAGATGAGGTATTGTGTGATGTGGCCCCACTTGAAGTATGTGATGTTCTTTTAGGACAACCATATATGTGGATGCGTCATGTTGTGTATGAATCACGACCTCGCAGTGTCATTGTCACTTTGGGAGGAAAACTCTATCAGATACCAGAGATAGTTGCACCTACCCCAAACGAGCAGGGAAGGAAGATAATCTCCCACAATGGGAAATTTTCCCTATTCTCAATTGCCACTAAGGAGAACATCAGATCGCAGAGACATCCACAACCTCTGCCCATTATCCCTCTACTCAGCAGAAACAAGAACACAAATTCAGTGCCGCATTGCCTATTCGGGTACCTCTACAGTGCAAGGCCACGCATTCAAGGTGCTCCTCCAAAAAGAAACCATCCACACCGGTGCATACCAAGGATACCACAACAACCAAAACTGTTGAACAGCTCCAGCGCATCCATCAACAACAATTACAACCCTCTGAAGATGTCAAAGTAAGGAAACCTTTCCACTTCAGCAAATGTCGCATTAAGAGCTCAACTCGACACACAGCTCGACATATGATAAGGTATTTAACGCAATGGAGACCATTGCTTCCTAAGGACGGAGGATTGATCTAGGTGGATATCGGTGGTGGCCCACCTCTTCCAACTGGCTCAAAACAGTCTTCTGGCAATTTTGGTAAATTACTATTTTTAGCAGTTTTTCGGGTCCTGAACTTTCGGAGCCATTTTAGGCCCTAAATGACATTTTTTGGCGATCAACAGCATACATCTGGGCTTAGTCAAAAGTTGTAAACCTTGGATAGACCTTTCCAACGGGCTACCGAGCGCCCCAAACGGAGATCGTAGGCAAAAGTTATGACCCCGGGAAGTTGACTGTTCAACTAACCACCTTGGGGCCGCAAACTTTATGATGGTTCATCTTCTAGGGTTAGGTTATTGGATGTTTGGGATTCTTTCCCTCATGCTTATGATAAATAGGCCCTTTCGGCCTCTCTTTGTATTCATCTTGGCACGAATGAGCATAGCGGCCACATCTCTTCTCAGAGATAGCTACCACCATTCTAGCTATTGTATTTTACAGTCTGTTCTATTTCCGCTATTTAACAGAATATGTGTTTACTGTATCACTGTGTTATTTGCAATATATCTCTGTATATGATTCTGTATATGCTATCTTTTGTTTCGTTCCCACATAAATACGGGTCAATTTTGCAAATAAAATAATAATTTTCAGAAATTTGGGTAGGTGACATACACCCCCCTTAAGTTTCAACATCGTCCTCGATGTTGGTTAATCACTCCTTGAGTGTTCCTAAAACAGAGTTGGGTATGCTTCCTGCATACTACTCTCCAACTCCCAGGTTGCCTCCTCTGGGATAAGGTGCTTCCATTGCACCTTCACTTTCCCAATGCTGCAATTCCGAAGAATAGTTTCCCTCCTTCCGAGGATACAATCCGGTTCCACCAGAAAATATCCGTCTTGTCCCACCTGTACATCATTCCAGTTTACAACATGAGTAGTATCGTGTACATATTTCTTTAAAAACGATATATGAAAGACATTATGTATTTTTAAGTTTGGTGGCAAAGTCAGTTGGTATGCCACTACTCCAACCTTAGACAATATTTCAAAAGGACCACAATACCTGGGTGCCAACTTGGCACAGCTCCCCAATTTCAGTGAACTCTTTTTCGGTCTTACCTTGAGGAATACATGTTCACCAACCTAGAACTCTTTATGAGTTCTTTTTGAATCTGCTTGACTCTTTTGCCTATCTTGGGCAACTTTTAAATGTCCTTGCACTTGTTTCACAATTAGTTCTAACTCCTGCAATAATTCAGGTCCTAAAACAACTCTCTTTACTGGGTCATTCCACGAAACAGATGTATTACATTTCCTACCATAAAGAATTTCAAAAGGACTAAGTCTGGACGATGCATGATAATGATTATTATATGCAAATTCTGCTAAGTGCAAGTAGTCTTCCCACTTACAAGGTTGATCCTTAACATACATTCTTAATAAGTCTTCTAAAACTTGATTTAACCTTTCTGTCTGTCCATCTGTTTGTGGATGAAATGTTGTACTGAAATTTAAGGTTGTATTCAATCCTTTAAACAGTGACCTCCAGAAGTTCCTGTAAACTTCGAGTCACGATCTGAAATTATTACTTTCGGTATCCCATGTAGTCGAAAAATTTGTTTCCTAAATATTTTTGTAATGTCCGGTGCTTTATGTGTGGTCTTCACTGGTATAAAATGTGCTGTTGTGCTGAGTTTGTCCACTACCACCATGATAGAATCATATTGTTTCTTATTTTTAGGTAATCCAGTAATAAAATCTATGCTGATTACTTCCCATTTCCAACTTGGTATTGGTAATGGTTGCAACAATCCAGCAGGATGTTGGTGTTCAACCTTCACTTTTTGACAATCCAAACATTTAGCTATGTACTCTGCTACTTCATCCTTCATTCTGGGCCAATAGTATTCTTTTCTCAACATAGTAATGGTATTTTGATAACCTGGATGACCAGAATAGTGACTTTTATGCATCTCATTTAATATCAAAAATTTTATTTCTGGTATGTCTAGTACATACAATCTATTTTTATACAGTAATAAACTGTTTTCCTTCATGCTGAAATCTGCCATACAATTTTCAGAACTGTTGTTTGCTGTCTTTTCCTTCATTTTTCTGTATTCTTCATCTATTTCACTCTTTTCAAGAATCTCATTTTCCAAATTAGTTGAATAAGTAATGATTGCTGAAATAAACTTTAGTTTTTCCTTATGACTCAAGGCATCTGCAATCTTGTTCTCCTTCCCTTTAATATGCTGAATTTCGAAATCATACTCATTTAAGAACATCAACCATCTAGCTTGTTTAGCGTTCAGGTTTGTCTGATCTAATAAATATTTCAAACCCTTTTTATCTGTCAATAATGTAAATTTTCTGCCAATAAGGTGGTGACGCCACATTTTTAAGGCATGAATAACTGCCAATAACTCTAAATCATATGTAGAGTAATTCTTTTCATGTACTTCCAGCTTTCTAGATTCATATGCCACCGCATGCCCTTCCTGTGTCAGGACTCCACCAAGTCCGTCATTGCATGCGTCTGTACAATCTACAAAATCCTTGTTGGGGTCTTCTATCCTCAAGATAGGTGCTGTCGTCAATAATTCCTTTAATTTCTTAAAACTGTCAGAACATTTATGATCCCAGATAAATTTCTTCCCTTTCTTCTGCAAGGAAGTTATGGGGTTGGCAATTTTTGAAATTTTTTCTATAAACTTTCTGTAATACCCAGTAATGCCCATAAATGATCTTACATCCGACACATCTTTAGGAACCGGTTAGTCATTAGTGGCCCTTATCTTGTCGGGGTCAACCGAGATTCCTTCTGCTGAAATTATATGTCCTAGGTACTGAATTTTGTCTTTGTGGAAGTCACACTTACTAAACTTGGCGTATAGTTGATGATCTCTTAGAACTTGTAAGATAATCCGTAAATGTTCATCATGCTCTTCTTTACTTTTTGAAACACTAAAATGTCGTCTATAAACACAACATCAAACTTGTCTAAGTATTTATGTAGAATATTATTCATCAGACACATAAATACAGCCAGGGCATTAGTCAAGCCAAATGGCATGACTATGAACTCGTAATGTCCATACTGAGTTCGGAAAGCTGTCTTGAAAATATCTTCATCCTTAACCCGTACTTGACGATATCCTAATCTTAGATCAATCTTCGAAAATATTGTTGCTCCACGCAGCTGATCAAATAGATCATCTATGCGAGGCAACGGATACCTACTCTTGATTGTCATTTTATTAAGCTGGTGATAATGTATGCACAATCTCAAGGTTCCGTCTTTCTTCTTAACAAAGATGACAGGTGCTCCCCAAGGATACACACTAGGTCTAATATACTTCTTGTTTGATAAGTTCCTTCAACTGTGATTTTAATTCGTTTAACTCCAGTATGTTCATTCTGTATGGAGCTTTAGAATTTGGTACTGCTCCTGGTATTAACTCTATGGTAAAATCTAAATCTCTTTTGGGAGGATCCTGGAATCTCCTCAGGAAATACATCCTTAATATCCTTTAGGACAGGTATGTCCTCTAATTTCAGTTTGTCCTCTTTATCCATAAACTCATCATTTACCACGTTTACTGCAAACATCTGGCATCATTTCCTAACTGCCCTCTTAACTTGCATGGCTAAAATCTATCTAAGGGTTACTTTCCTTGGGATGCCTTTTATTTCTACAGTTTTCCCTTCGTCATTTAAACATGTAAAACTTTTTCCATAACAGTCCAGGATGACATGATGGGCTTCTAACCAGTCCATCCCAACTATAATATCATAAGAACCTAAAGGTAGAATATTCAACTTGATTTGTGTTTGTAAATGATTCATGGACAAAACACAGTTTTCTATAAAATCTGATACTTTTCTCTTTGTTCCAGTTGCTAGTCTAACTAGCCAAGATTTACTAAAATTTTCAGTTTTCAATTTAAGACTTTCCACAATGTATGGTGATATAAACTTAAGCTAGCACCTGGATCAATTAAAACAGTAACAGGATGATCATGTAGCATACCTTCAATCTCTACCATGGAGATTTGATGATCTGCTTTCCTGTTGTCAAGTGCTGCATTGATTCTGGGCATTTCCCTCACCACATCTCCAACCGTAGGTTCAGCCTGTATAGAGTTGATGTTGTTTGCTTTCCGCTTCCTCAAGGGACATTCTGATGCGTAATGGGGGCCTTGACATTCAAAACATTTGATAGGTGCCTTTGGCTCACTGGTTCTGGTATTATAAGGTGCATTTCTGGGTGCTGTAGAATTCTGCTATGAATTTTTTCTGGAGTTGTTCCCTTGATAATTCCTATTTTGAAATTTTTTCTTTTGAAACCGAAATTTCCACTGAACCTGAAATTTTTCCGTTTCTGCTCAAAGTTGCTGGGATTATGACTCTTCCAGTTTGACATTCCCTCTCTTTTCCGATTTGTGTCATAACAAAAATCTGCCTTTCTCATTGCCTCCTCCAAGGTCTTAGGACTGTCATACTCGATTCTGTCCTTAATATTGAAAGGTAAACAACTCAAGTACCTTTCAATTTTTCGTTTCTCTTCTATGAGGTATGGTACATATCTTAGTAAGTTCAGAAACTTACTCTTCATTTCCTTCATGTTCATACCTCCTAGCTTCAAATCGTAGAACTCTTTGGATTTTTCTTCATATTACTATTCATACAAGTACTTCTTTTTAAAGTATCGTTTAAAGGTACTCCAGCTTACATCTTTATCTTTGATGCCCTTTACTCTTTTGATGTCCTGCCACCAAATGTCTGCTTTTTCGGTCAAGTTATATATAGCCATTTTTGCCTTCAAAGACTCTGAATAGTTATAATCTGGAAGTATTTCTTCATACCTGACAGCCAAGCTTCAGCTGTCTCGCCCTTCTCAGTTTCTCCATTGAAAGTTGGAGGTCTAATATTTTTGAACTCCCCAAAAATCTGCTCATATTCCTTATGATTTTTCCTTCTGGGTTTGAAATCTTCTTCACTGTTATCACTAGTGTAGTTACGTTTCTTTCTGCGTGTTTCAATAGCATCTCTTGATGAGGTTGAACTGTTGTTCACCTTACTGGTTTTCATTCTCTTGTTTTTATCAGCATGAAGCAGATCCTCAACTTTAGAAATATCTTAATTATCCTTCTCTTGCTCCTCAGTTGGGCACTGTTCAAACAACACTTGGTTTAATTGTTCTTGTGCTTGCAGAATTATTTCATTGTCTTGTTTCACAGATCTGATTTCTGCTTTTAATTCATGAAAAGCACGTAACAGTTCTGTCAGACTGTTATTTAGTTCACTGTGACCTTTTGCTACATAGTGTTGTCCCGAACTGTGACTGTTTGGTTGAAACCTATCGTCTAATTGTTCAGCTAAGTTCTCCATACCTGTAACTGAAAATAATTTATGGAATAACATAATATTTAAAATTTCAAGTTAGTGCAATTTTCTGCTGCGTGTTTTTGGACCTCTTTCGGGCATAGAGTTTGAATCTGAGCTCTGATACCACATGTAACATCCCATAATTTCATAAAAATTTAAAATTTTTGATAACATCATTAATTATGATATTTATAATTGCGGAAGTAATAATTGTTGATTATGATAGCAGCAAATGAAAAGTTGTTAGCACTAAACATACTTTAATTTCTGTTTAGCAGCAATATGACAGTGATAGTTTTAATAAAGTAATTAATGAACATGATTATGATGACAAATGAATTAACAGATTGGAAATATGATGCAACACTTTTTCTTTTGAAAGATACTGACAGTTTGACTTTTGATGCATAAGGGTGTCCTACGAGGTACCCTGGAGCTTACTTAGCTGCAATGCTAAAGCAAATTGAATGTTCTATTGTGCAGATGACAGGTAAGAGCAAAGTACGTGTATAGTTCAGTTTCAACGTTGTAATTAAATATAATATTAGAAATTCCGTTGCAACTCACCAAGTACGCAGGTATGAATTGCATAGCTATAATTATTGTTTTTCATATGTATGTCTTACAACTCCACAATGTTAAAACAGAGTCGTCTATGTAGTCATCCTGTAGATAGTTTTGTCGCTAAATTTTGGTTGTTTGTTAAAGCTGGCTTTATCGTCGTCTTAAGATAATAATATTGTAAAAATTAGCATCGCGCTAATCGTCATATGCAATGTGATAAGAGTCAAGGTATGGGATTTATGACTATAGCATGGTTTTTATGCTAGTTACAGACATTGGCCTTATTAACATTTCAAAAGTGCAAACTCCTACATTTATTGGACTTTTGAAAAGGAATAAAAGAACTTATGGTTATTCTACTAACCATATAATTTTTTTATAAGATGCTATCCTATATAAATAACTTACAATTGCAAACTATCCACATTATATATATATATATGAAAGTTTGAAATAAACAAAAGTCATGAAAATGCAATATTATGATTGTCATATATAAAAGTTCACCATATCGAAATAATATGAAATTTGGTTTTAATACATGGCTAGACTTAAGCCTTGATACTCTAATTCGAAATCATAAAGTTAGAACCTATAACCACTATGCAATAAAACGATAACGTTATTAATTTTATGAATATCCATTGGAATTATATCGTAAGTCTTGATAACACTGACATGCATTAAATGTTGACAGGGTGGCGAGTACTGGCTCATTAATATGACATGAACGTCGAGCTATCATGAAGATTGTTCCTCGATTCTGCATTAATAACTTGAGTCGACACTCCAACTGACAAGGATTGCCAGCGATCCACGTAATATGAAATTGATGTATTGTTCTGCAATTGCCAACGTGTAATGGTTAAGTGTTTTGAATCGCTTTCGAACTGGTTGTTGCTCAGCCCTTCCATGTGCCATAGTGGCATTGCCAAGCTTGTACTGAGGAGTGGGGCATTAAATGTAAATGTTGCTCGTCCCAATGCTATTTCGCTGGCACTATTGTGAACGTTGATGGTGTTGAGTTTGGACTGTTAGATTGCAACCCTAACTTCTGTCGTTGATTTGGTTTATGAGGTTGGAATGTTGTTTATTGTTTTCGGTCTGTGTGGCCGACAGGATGCCGAAATTTCTAGGGTTAGCAAGTTGCAGGAGGTTTCGACCTCGAGTCCTGTAGATAGATTTTGAGTTGCAGGTTCTAAACCATTGTAATGGCATTGTTAATAAGTGACCGGCTCTCTGGCCTGAGTTGTTAAAGCGTTGATGGTTTCAAACTCTTTGTTATGAATTTGTGTGAGATATGCCAAGCTGTAGAGTGATAGAAGTTCCCTCGTCTTGTTTATAGCATAGATCTCGTCGTTTTCTGGGAATGCAAGGAACTTGGTCTCCGTTTGTGAAGGTAAGCTTCCTTGAAGATATAGTAAAACCTTTGTTTGAATTATTCAATTCTCAGTTAAGATATAATAATACTGTTATCAAATTCTAAGCTATGAATTTTCTATCAGTTGCAGGGTTCGAGGACTGATTGTGGGCAAGGGTTTGGAAAGGGAAAGCGAGCTTCCATCCCTGGTAAGCTCCGGGTCTTTCAAAACCCTCGTAGGTGCTCCTTTGGTCTTTGATGATGTGGTTGATTCCAACAGAGAGTAATTGGTCTTGCCATGGCATCGTTTGTCAGTTGATCCTTTGAGAAGATTTTTGTGTTGGTGTTAAAACTTCTACGACGAAAGACATTCATCTCTATCATCTGTGTTTGTTCTGATGCTTAAATTTTGTCCATAAGGAAAAGTAAAACTCAGGTTTACGAATTCAGTGATGAAGGGAATAAAACCCTGCTCGATTTCATTTTGAACATTTTGTAAAATTTTATTGCTGGGAAATGTGAATTCCTCTTTCTTGAGTATGGAACTTGTAATGGTGGAAACGTTTGAACATTCCACCTGTTGAGATGTTAATGTGGAAAAGTAATGGATACGATGGCTCGTCTAACCTGTGAATAAAACTCTACTTGTTGAAAAGATAAAATGTTGTTTCTATCTGGTTCTAATCGGTTTGGTTTTCTAAGTTATAATTTGTATCTGTTGCACTTGTTCAAGGAATATCAAAACTATAGTATTCGTGGCAACGATAGTATAGGTTTTGTCTTTGTTATGTGAAGAAAGGTAACGGCTATGCCCCAAATTGACGATTCTCATTGATTGCAAGCAAAGTGTCAAACTGAAACTAATGAGCATAAAATATAAGTCGGGTCTATGTTAATCGTTTGAAAGGTGCAGGTTGCTATCATAATTTTTCGATCATAGGGTTTAAGTGCTCTGTCGTAGATGATATCTTTGTAAAGTGTAAACCTGAAATGGTTTGTCTCTTTGTTTGTATAATAGGAAAAGATCAGGGCTATACCCTAATTCGAGTTTTTGTTTGAATGTGAACTTCTTAAAAGGTCGAAGAAGCTAAAAGCTAAGATTTCGATCCTGTAGCTTGTATTGATTGTTTTTATCCAAAAATATAAAAACGATGGTAATGGAGAAGAAGATTCTATCTAGGGTTTGAATGAAACTCAGTTTTGAAATCGACACTTACAGTTTAAAAAAAAAAATCTAAATAAATAGAATGAATGATGGAAGGAAATGTTTTCATTATCTGATTGTTTAAATAAATAAAGACAATGGTTATAGCAGGAATGAAAACAATGTGTGTATTTGAAATGTGAAGACTGTGAATGCAGTTCTGTACAATTTTTATTTCTTTATTTGCTTACAGCAACACTATTTATAATGCAAATGAAATACGATATATGGAAAATTGGATTCTATTTATTTCTTATGAGCATAGTAATGATAGAGGAAATACAATGTAACTATATAGGAATTACACAGTGTTTGTTTTTCATAAAGCTAGGGAAACATTCTATACTATATATTAGATATTCTACAGAACGTTCTACTATTATCAACTATAGGGTAGAAATTGATAAACATATGAGTCATTGTATTTATCTATCGAATCAAATGGCAATTTGCCTATCTTCTCATCTATCCTTAATTTGCGTATCTATACTAGAGTACGATGCACAAAATAGCATGTGGAAAAATATAGATATTGGTTTATCCATTCAATTCATCATTGAAACTTTAACATGCAGAATTTCAAACAGGATCAAAACACATTTCTTCTTCATAACAGAAAGTAATAATTTTACTTAAAACATAACTAATAATTGAAATAAGTAGAAACTGTAAAACCTGGATAAAATTTGTAGGGGACAAACAACCCAAGAAGACTGTTCCACCCAACCAATTCCTGAAAGTAGTCAAGTACTTGCCTTAGGAACCCCGAGCCTATTCACTGAACCACCAGGAGGAAGAAACTTAGGGATTTAGGACTTCTTCTTGCAGTAGCAAATAACTTCCGAATCTTCAATAGCTAGCAGTCCAAAGGACCTACTTCGGCACCTCTGGTTCTTCTTAGCAAAATACAGACTTATAATTGCACTTCACAGCTAGCCTCCCTATTCGAATCTCTCAGTGATCACCTGATGCACATGAGGAAAATATTTTGCAGAAATATTGTGTAAGAGCTGCCTGCTCAATTTGAATTTGCCTTTTGTAGGCTTCCTAGGTCTTTTCAGTTGTTATTGGGTCATTAAATGAGTTTCCTGCTCACTCCCTCCACCTGGGGGATAATGCCACATTTTTAGGGGTAGTTGTCCCATAACCAACAGCTAGTGGTGAAGTGAAATTGTTTCCATTTGTCCCATACCTTCCAACAACTTCCATTCCTCCTAGTGGGTCAGTGAACACTCATTTAACAGTCCCCTTGGGTGTTTTTCTCCTAATTAATTTATTTAAATAATAATATTCAGTAATTACATTCATCCTTGATCAAAACTGATCATAATTACAAAACTTTGTAATTAAATTTAACATAAAGTATTTTGCAAATAAAATAATAATTTTCAAAAATTTTGGTAGGTGACATTTAACTTCTACCCATTTGGTGAGGTAGTCTGTACATACCAAGATGTAATTATTTTGGTTGGATGGTGGGTTAAGTGATCCCAAAAATTCAAATCCCCATTTTTCAAATGGATCTAATTATACTTGGGGTTGTAGGGGCATTTCATTGTTTTGTGTGGGTTTCCACATTCTCTAGAAATCATCACAGCGTGACACATACTCTTGAGCATCTTTATGGAGTGTAGGCCAATAGTATTTTGTTTGGAGTATCTTATAGGATGTAATTTTTTATGCATAGTGGCATCTGCATGGTTCGTTGTGAGTAGCATGAAGTATATCATGTACTTCGTCCTCCCTTATGCATCCTCTTAATATTTGATATGGCCCTTTCTGAAAATAGAACCCTTGTATCCAACTGTAAGTTGCACTTTGACTTATTATTTTGCATCTTTGTTTGTAGTCATAGTGTTGTGGGAACTTAGCATAAACTATGTAGTTGGAACTGTCAGCATACAATGGGCTCCCAACTGATATTGCAAATAGGCGCTCATCTGAGAAGGCATATTCTACTAATTCATTTTCTTGAACATGGGTTAGCCTTGATATAAAGTCTGCAACTGCATTATGTTTTCCTGGCTTGTCTAGAATTTTCTAATAAAATTCTTGTAAAAGAAGTAGCCATCTTATAATCCTAGCACTGGTGTTAGGTTTGTTCATTAAGTACCTGATTACTGAGTGATCCATGTGCACATAGACTGGATACCCTGTTATGTAGTGCCAGAATTTGTTGATGGAGTAAACAACAACTAGGAATTCATTTCATGTCACTGTGTAATTGATCTCTACTCCTGCTAAGTTCTTGTTGATATAATAGATTCCATAGGGTTGCTTATCCTTATGCTTACCCAGGACTGCTCCAATAGCTTTATCAGAGGTATCGGAGTGGATGTGAAAGGGTATATTCTAGTTTTGGCCTTGGAGCATAGGATTTGTAGTAGTTTTCTCTTATAGATGCTCAAACTTTTCCATGCATTGTTCTGTCCATACAAAATATGCATTCTTTGTTAACCATGCAAACATGGGGGATGCTACTTTGTTGAACCCTTCTATGAATATTCTATAGTACCTTTTTTGGCCTAGGAATCTACGTACATCCTTTTGTCTGAATGGTGGGGGTAATTTTTTAATGACAACTACCTTGGATTGATCAACCTCAATCCCCCTTTCTGATATATGGTTCCCTAATACTATCCCTTCTTGAATTAGCATTTTAAACTTATCATTGCTTAAAAAGAGACTCATCTCTATACATTTCTTTAAAATGGATTTCGAATTATTCAGTGCATGCTTAAAATCTTGTCCATGTGGTGTAAAATCATCCATATATACCTCCATGTGATCATTGATCAAATCTCCAAATATGCTAAGGACCACTCTCTAAAAGGTTGCAGAGGCATTGCAGAGTCCAAATGGTAGTACCCTGTATGAAAAGGTTCCCCATGGGAAGGTAAATGTGGATCTGGATCTGGTTATATCCATTGAAACAATCCAAAAATGAGAAGAATTTATTTCCAGCAGGAGTACTTAGTACCTGATCAATGAATGGTAGGGAGAAATGGTCTCTTTTGGTTTCCTTATTGAGATCTATGTAGTCCAAGCATATTCTCCATTTCCCTCCTTTATTGGGGACTGTCACCAGAGGGGATACCCATTCACTATTAGAGATAGGATATATGAAGCCAGCATCAAGTAGCTTCTATAATTCTTGTTTGACTGTGTATTTTAATGTTGGTTTCAATCTCCTTTGTGGATTCCTTATTGGGACAACATCTTCCTTGATATAGATGTGGTGTTTGTAGATATCAGGATGTATTCCCTTCATGTCTGTTTAAGTCCAGGAAAAATATACACTATGGTCTGTAAGTACTTTAATCAAGATTTTTTCTTGGTCTGGCTTCAGATTTGTGTTGATTTTTACAGTCTTTCCAGGAAGGATCTCCACTATCTTGACTGTTGTGGGTTCTTGTTCCACAAAGAACACCTACTACCACATTGTGTTAGGATATTTGGGAGGAGCCAATATCATCTCTTATTCTTCACCTGATGCAAAAATTTCTTCAAGTATATCATTGTCAGGATAAATGTTTTGAATAAAATTAGATAAATAAGTGTCTTCATCCTCATCTCAAAGTGTTAAAGTAGTGTTTATGCTGAGGACTAGTTGAACTACTTGGTAATAATTGTCACCGTAATCTTCTAACCAAATAGGATTTTTTGTATCCATAGAAGGTTTGGTAGGAGGATAAATAGTGATCTTCTTTTTGGATTTCCCACTGGTTATGATCATGTCTCCAGATCGATAGCCAATGTAGGCATCTCTCGTTTCTAGCCATGGTCTCCCAAGGATGAGGGGGTAGCCAATAAGGTTGCTTTTGACTTTTAAGACTACAAAGTCCGCAGGGTACTCCCAAAATTCAATTTTAATGATGATGTCTTCAAGTATACCTTCTAGTCAAACAATGCAAGTATATGCTAGCTATAGTACTGCAGTTGTTGGTCTAATTGAGAATTGTGGATTTAGGGCCAACATTGTGTCCATAGTCATTACATTAATTGCTGCCCCTAAGTCAATGAGACTTTTTTGGATTAGATTTTTGTTAATGCTTACATTGACTACAGGGATTCTTGGGTCTAGATACTAGGGTTGATAGTTCTTCCCAACATGAGATCTGCAAGTTGTCCTACAACATTGATGTTGGTAGGATCCCTTTTCTTTCTCCCATGCCTCTTTATGCCGATTTCTCTTATGAATTTATTATAGATTGGGATGTATCTGATGGATTGGAGAAGGGGGGTTCATATGTTTAAGTGTTTTAGTTCATTAAAGATATTATTTTATGTCTCAATCTGAACTTTGTCTTTTAATTTTTCAGGGAATGGGGGGTTTGGAATAACAAGGGTTTCCAGTTTGTTTTCAGTATGTTCCTCATCAAGTAGATCCACAATTATAGGTTGTTCATGTTGATGGGACTTATGTTCAGCCTCTATAGGTGGTGGAGGGCTGGTATTACCTTGCCTGATTTCAAATTTAGTTCATTTAGGTCTATGTTGGGAAATGAATTATTTCGTTGTTGTAAACTTGTTGGTTTGACCTATTATTATTTGGGTTTGGTATGTGATGAGATGGGATATGAGGTGGCATTGGTGGTTTCTAGTGTTAAGGTCGAGGCATTATGGCAGCTTCTTGTTGTTGAGGTTTGAAGAAGAAGGGTATTGATTCCCAAAATTTAGTTTTGACTACTGGAAATTTGGAGGGTATTGATGATATTATTGATTGGGGGTGTAATATTGTGGATTTTGATTGTACAGGTTTTGATTTTGCTACCATTGACTCTGGCCTGCTTGCATAGGCCACAATGGTTGTGTCATTGGGTTCCAATCAAGTGCCTGGTAAGTATTTCCATGAGGATTGAAGTAGGTCTAGAAAAATTGTTTCTACGTTGGTTAACAAAACAAAGCTGCTCCATAGAGCCCTATGATCCTAGGTCTTGCATGGCTGCTTTGCATGAAGCAAGCAGAGGGAATTTTTCTATTGCATGATCTTCTACGCATAAACCATAGACTACGATTAGATTCAATGGCCATTAACCTCTTTCATGCTTCTTCCTACATTTTGGACAGAAAATAGCTTCAATGTGCATGATTATGATTATTATTCATGTGATGGATATGTTGGTATATGCCATGATGTGTGTGTGGAATGAATTTATTTTCAGTTGTATATTTTATTATGCATATGTACATGCATTTAAATGTTTATAAATTTTGTAATATGGCCATGGCGGTGAAATTTAGAACCCCATAAATCGTTCATGCCCCATCCGTTGGTTGGATTCATAGGTGGGGACATGACAATAATTATTTAATATTAGACAACAATTGGATAAAATATCGTAACTATTTCAAGGATAAGAATCAAGTACTTTACAAAACAATATAAAATCTCTCTCTCTCTCTCTCTCACACACACACACACACACACACACACACACACACACACACACACACACACACACACATTAGATCATACTTTTATCCATTCATTCATAAAACAAAATTTTGAATTCATAGTTTTAAAAGCAAGCCACACTCATTTATTATTCTTTGGTTTTCATCACTTAGGAACATCCAAGGGATACCTTCTTCTTCTCTCCTCTTTCGTGCAAGAGTACATTTAATAAAGGGGTATTTAATCAATAACTCATCCCCAATAGTAAGGTTTGTAATAGGCTCAAGAATTATAAATCTTACAACATGTCTTTCCATATCTCTTTCTTTATCATTTATAACCTCAACAAATTGATAATTTTGTCTTATAGTAGGGTCCTTTCTCTTACTACTATTTATAAATTCTATAATTTTTTTTTTGTGTATGCATGACCATCTATATACACGGGATTGCCTATATTCATTTCATCGCCTCTTTCCAATTGCAGATGATGTGTATACATATTTGAATTTAGACCATATGTTGACATACTAGGCTTATATTCCACTAGCATCCTCCATTCACCACTAGAATATGATGCACCATAATATGGAATTAATCTCCTAGTAGTTATTTGTGAGGTGTTTCTATGTTTTGATCCCACATGAACATTTTTCACAATAAAGAGGCCCAAATTTACTCCATGAATATTGGAGGGTCATATCATGTAGTTGTATCCCCATAACTTAAACACCTCATATACAACAAGTAGTTGTTGATCATCAGGCCAAGAACAATATAAATTATGGTCAAATGTTTCTTTATAAATTGATATCAACTTCAAGGATAATTCACCATCTACATCACATTCATTCTTATATGGTTTGTACTCCACCTTTCTCTTATCCTTAAGCATTTTATGCATCTTTAAACGTGTTCTTGTTCTCTTACTCGTTTTCATCACTTCCTCATCTTCTAAGTTATTATATGTGCACATATTATTGTTATATGTATCAAGTGATAAATTTTCATCACCCTCTAGGTTTGAAGTAGCTGATCCGGGAAACTTTAAACCACAAACTATCTCCTGCAAGTAATTATTATCAAAAATTGGGGTGGCGGGTGTGGGAGGGGTCCTTTTCTATCCTGTAGGAAATATAGTAAATACTTATGTTTGTGGTTTATGGAGTGGCACCAATAATCAAGTGAAAATTTTTACTCTGTACTTGGGTTTGAAGATGTCTCTTAACGAAGGAATTCAATACTTAATGGTTATAGGGGATTCCCTCCTGATCCTCTCACAAACTAGGGATCAAAAGGAAATTGAGGGCCAAATAGTTGGTCGCCTCCACAACTGTATTTTGGGCATTCTTTCCCAGTTCCATTTTCTTCATATCTTTCAAGTTAGAAGAGATATCAATTCATTTTCTAATGGTCTAGCAAACCAAGTCTCTCGTCTTCCTCGAGGATGCCTAATTGAAAATGAATTCCCAACTCGACATTGTTGGATCCCTTAGTGTATGATCATTGGTTTTCATTGATGTTAATTGATACTCAAATCCGAAGGCTAAAGGGTGTAATCATCCCTAGTGCCACAATCCACAAGTAGAGGTTGAAAGATTATTTTGTTGGTGAAGAAGCTTGATTATTAAGGGCAACATTAACGAAATTAAAGTTGGTAGATATGTTCATACTAATGATCGGACCGCTCCCTTATGCAGAGGTATTGTCTATATTAAGAAAGGGAGTTATGTGAAGGTCCATCATTTTGATAGATGTGGTGGTTCTTGTGTTCTTATGTGCTTCAGAAGTCTCCTATTTTGGGAAGATTGTACATCTAGAATGGTGTTGAGAAATGTCATGATTTCCCCTATCTTCTCCTTAGCCCGAGGAGATAGGAATTCCTTTGTTGATTTCATCAACCTCTCATGCATTCAGGTAATTCACAGTGGATTTGACCTTTCGTTTGTTTGGCAAGTTTGGGATACAAGTGTTCTAGAAATTTGTATGGTTATTTCCTCCTGGTTATTTGGTCTTCTACATTTGCTACTAGAAGTCCCCTCCTAGCTTGGTTCATAGGAAGTGAGTAATCCCTTTTATTTCCCTCTTTTCGGTATGTCAATGCTTCTCTTGATTCAAGCTCTAGTTGGGTTGCGATTGTTGTGTACTCTAGAGTGACTTCCTCCTTGAACTTGATGTGTTTTACCTTCACCGATAGGCTCGACGCTGTTATTAATGGGATTAGTAGGAATTTGGTTAATTTTGTGAATATGGACATTGAAAAGTGGATTGAAGAACTTTATGAGTAAATTAGTGCAGCCCAAGATAGTATCCTATATTTTCGTAGCCATATGAAATGGATGCATGACAGAATGGAAGGTCTTATTGCTGTAGTCCATCAGTTGGTTCCTCATGGCCCTGTGATAGATAGATGTCTTGATCAAATTGAGAAATTTTCACACCAAATAAATTCTGGTTTAGATGTTCATTTAATTGGCATTGAATCAGTGTTAGGGCTTATGATGGAAAACTGAAAGAAATAACCAATACTGTTATGAAGTATGAAGATCTGATAAGGGGGAATACCCTAAGATTGATGAAAAATCTGATGTAAATAATGGTGAGGGAAATTCATTCTTGCAACCAGTCCATATCTTATCAAGCTTGATGGAAAAAGATGGGACTGAGGGTGTGCAAGTAAGACATGTTGTTGACAGTGAGGTTGAATAAAAGAATACCCATGACTCATAGGAAACTGAAGCTTCTCAAGTAAATGATTCCAAGAATAATATGGAGAAAGATCCAGAAGAAGAAGACGCAACTTGTGATGTTTAAGCTATTAAAGATGTTGTGAAAAGCTCAGAAGAATATGAAGACGAAGAAGAAGTTCTCTATGTTGAGCAGGGTACCGATAGTGATTCCAGCACTTAATCTTTGTCTTTGTGATTTTTTTTTTGCATACTGTTAGTTAGTCAATATGTTAGAATCTATAGCAGTATAGGGAGTTCTATATTTTGGAACAGGAATTTCTCCTTCTGAATGATTGTAAATATATTTTTTTTATCTGTAAGATACATTATATGAACCTATGAACAATTATGGAGGATTTTGTAACAATCTGTTGAAACTTTTCATCCTTTTATCAATATAACCGTAGTCGTTTTTGTTAAAAAAAAGTAATTATTATCAAAAATATTAATTATTCAAATAAAATATTCAAAATGTGAATAAATTATTTATGCATATGTATTATATCAAATGTGAGGATTCCTTACCACAATTCCTATTGGATTCGAATCAAAGGTAGGAGGCATAGTACACACTTGAAGGTCATCATTTATGTAATGTCTTTGTACAACTCCATTGTTGATTTCTTTCTTTCCATGGCATTCAAAACATTCACAAACAACAATTTTGTCATTTGAAGTATTCATCCCGTGTAGTATCATCATTACCCACCTCTTATTGAATGTGCTCTTTTTGGACTCCATTGCCATATCTTCTTCCACACATTATCATCTATGTGATTTAACAATAGGAGGTTGATGTACATGTACACTTTTCATTGTTTTCCATCACAATGCTTCAAATCTACATTTGCTCCAATTGCATTATCAACCTAAAATAATCAACAATATGCATTGATTCCTCCTTTCCATGAAATAGAAAACATCCACAAAAATAATTGTCTTAAAGTATTCATTCCATGTAATATCATCATGACAAACTTCATGCTTGCTGCACTCCTTTTATGGTGTATTTGCATAGACCAGTGTCATATCGTCTTCCACGCACTTTGTACTATGACATTTTTTAGAAGTACAAGGTTCACATCCAAGTACATTAGTTATATCTTTTACCTTAAATAATCAACTACATGCATTAGTTTTTTACAATATGGGTTAGTTTTATACAATACATGGGTTAATAAACTGTATAATTACTTATATTGTGAAAACAAATTGGATAAAGCACTAAATTTCATCTGATTGATATTTCATAAGTTAATGTGATATTTGTGGACATGATTGATACATCATGTCTTATGTCCTCCTTAGAAATATCTCGATCTATGTCCATTACCTCCTTTGGCTCATGTAATATAGAACATAAGACTATAGTGAAATAATAACAATTTAAGTAATCGAAAGGAATTTTAAAATTAACATAAAGCAAATCCATTACACTAAAACATTAAAATGTGAAACTAGCTTGAATTAGTTTTTCTAGACTTGGGACATTTTTCTAACTGGATTGTTCACTCAAAATGTTGGGACGTTTCTAAACTTGAACGTAGCGTTTTCCAAAAAAATTGATTCTATTTATTGTTCATCTAACTCATTACAGGTGTTTTAGATTTTTTTTAAATCGTTAGACCTAACGATTTTCTCTCCACCACCTCACTTTAAAATCTTTATTTATGAGATATATGGAAGATTTGGTGTTTTTTTTTTCCATTTGTTAAATGTTTTTTTTTAATGGGGAATATGCAACTTGGCTCGAGCTCATACTCATGTGCAACTGGGTCAATTCTGGTTTGCACAACACATAAGGCTAATTGAGGATTGAACATGCAACATCACAAGGACTACCTTAACAGTGTACCCCATCGTCAACTGTTCTACACCGTAGGGGCTCCATTTGTTCAATGTTATATAAAAAAGGGGGGAAATGATATTTCTATTAAAATATTTGAAGATGTTTCGTTGATCATTGCTTTTTAAGATGTGAGTTTTGATCCATTGAATTATAATCTAGTGATTGAGATGGTTGGGTGTTATCATGTTAATGACAATTCAAACCCAAATGAGTATAGAGCCATCAATTATGAGTTTGGAAAGTTTGACAGTATTTATATGGAGCATTAATTGAGAAAAAAAATATGCCTATTATGTTAGAACTTTCCTCAAACTTACATTTCATCTCATCCATTTTTTATATTAGTATGTCATTAAATGAGGAAACCACTAAAAATGATCCATTTTTTATATTATAATGTCATTAAATGAGGAAACCACTAAAAATAAAACCTTAATGGATAACTCATTACTCCACAAACATTACCACTAAACCATTGCATAACTCATTACTCCACAAAACTTACCAGTAAACCAAAAATAAAAACTTAATTTACTATGATTATTTAAACCTCATTATAATATTCCATGGACATTAATATAATATTCAATTGTCTTCATAATATTGGAAGAACATGATGATTCAAGGTAAAATTCATCATTAATATAATATTCAATTATTATCATAATATTGGAGGAGCATGATCATTCAAGGTAATAAACATAAATTAATTTTGATTTATTATCAATTTAAAAAAAAAAAATTGATAAGAAGTTGATTAATTTGTTCTAACATTTTGTTTATGTGTTTGAAAAAATAGGAGATAATTTTTTTATAATTTCTTCAATTTTCATGAGTTAACAAATATTTTGTAATAAAAAAAATATGAGAAATAAAGAGAAATATAACTTCTCGATACTTATCATCAAAGTTTGATATTTTTTTTTTAATTCAAAATTTATTTTTGCAATTACAAACTATTTTCAACCACACTCACTTGTTGACCCAAGTACCTATGCAATTTCTAAAGGTACAAGTGTTATGCTTTTGAAATGTTTCGTTGTGAACTTGAACAAAAAGTGACAATCATTCTTTGTGAACTTGAACAAAAAGTGACAATCATTCTTTCATGTTTCCATATTTCATGTTGGGTTTTATCCATTCAACTAATGAGTTCAAAATTGGTGGATATTCTATTTACTTCTAAGAGCGAGTCTATATCCACATCAAAACCCTGAAATGGAGGGTTCCACACTTCAATAGATGTTGTAGTTGTGGATCTCTCTATATGATTTTCTTGGGCATGCCTTTAGATTGTTCTTCATTACTCTCCACCCTTTGGTTTTATTTATTTTATTTGCTTTTCCTAAAAAGATCATATAACAAGTTTTTTGATAAATTCTATGGTAAAAATCCAAAGTGGGACCATGAATTATCACCACATTATATCCAATATGATCAATTGACCTTTAATTTGTTTAGTTTAACCTTTACACATTTTTTTATTAAAGGTGACAATCTTATTGGAAATTATCAAATTAATTGAAATAATTTAAAAAAAAAAGCCTTTGAGAATTATTGCTCTCTAAATTTTGATGTGCTCCTGCACGTAGACAATGAGATTTGAAAACCTCACCCATCTATCATGTAGAGACATACAATTAATTGGATTGAATTGCCCATAACAATGGTTGAGAAAAAAACCAATGTTGCCTTATAACCATGTTCATCTTTCCTCGATCAATTCTCACTTTTTTGGATTACTCGAATTGTTAAAAATGACCCTAAAAAAAACTACTAAAAAGATGTAATATTAATGATTTGTATTATTAATTAGTATGCTATTTTAAAAAATATGTAAAATTTTTCCTTTATTTATTAAATCTAGATATCAAAAACATATTCTAAGTAGTGTTTGATTATCTCTTATTTAATTAACAAAAACATTATTTTCAACTCCAAAATAACTTACAAAATATCAAGAATAAAACTAACACAACTACTTAACTTGTAAATGGTGTCAATAGACAAATTAAGTTGCTATGTGAAATTTTTGAATAAAATAAAGAGAAATTTTTATAATTAAATCAAAACAATTATCCACTTTTAAAGTTATTATTAAACTCAAATAAATTCATTGTTTTACTTTGTATAATAATAATATCCTTACAACTAAAAAGCCATTTAAAAAAAATACAAAATCAAATTAAAAAAATACAAAATACAAAATCAAATACCAAATATATTGTATTTATTCATTTTCTCTATAAATTATTCCATTTCTTGTATCATTTTTCTGTGGCTGCGGAGGCCTCTTCCTATGGAAAATGAAACAAATTCAATGTAAAGAGAACTCGGTAACTAAAATGATTAAAAAAAATAGTCTTTGTTGTGTTAGAATCTTCGTAAATTCTTATCATTAATTTAATGTGTAAGAATTAAAAAAAAATCTATATAACTAAAAAGCCATTTAAAAAATACAAAATACAAAATCAAATTTAAAAAATACAAAATACAAAATCAAATTTAAAAATTACAAAATACAAAATCAAATACTAAACGCATTGTATTTATGCATTAACATTGATAAAAAACACACAGAAAAATGATCTTCACCTGCATTATCTCAGGGTCCCATTAACGTGCATTTTAACTGCATTAACTCACGGTAGCATTAACCTACTTCAATTAATTGAACAAAAATGCATTCTCCCCATTATCTTTCGTGTATCTACTAACGAAATTGAAACTTAACCTGGAATATGGGGGAATGTATACCAAATGCTGGGGTTTCTCCCATGCTCGCGGCTAGCTCGTTCCACCTGTAAAACATATAAGAATTTTTCAGAAAGAATTAAGAGGAAATTATCAGGCAAAGCTCTGCTAAATTTGTAATTTCACTGTATGTAATATTTTCCTGTATCTCATTCGTCTGAAAATTTGATAAACCTAAACTTAAAAATAGTATTTGTTAAACTGAGTATTTGTTTCTAAAAAAACTTGATAATAAAAAAAATTGTATATTAAAAGTATTTGATCCTCTTAAAAAGTGATAACCCTAAATTTAAAATGAATCTAAATTGAAAGTGCATGAAATTAAATTATGATAGCTCGGAAACCACCTAATAAGCAGAGGAGGCGGCACTTCCCTGGGAAACATGCTTTATCTATCGTGAGAGAAGATGACCGTGTTGCATTAACTTGTCCAATGATAAGGAGTACGAAGACATAGCGTGTAACTAACCTAAAACTATACAAGTGACAAAGATACAAATTCCAATGTTGGCATTTATGTAAAAGTTATATAAATCTTTGAGTATGATCACTGTAAATACAATGAATACCAAGGGGGCCGTCGTTATGGCTGGGTGGCTGGGGCGGTTGGCTGTGGTGGTCTCCACCCAGGATCGACCCCGATACTCCGTCCGATTCGACGTCTTCACTCACCATTGGGCGCCGGTTTAACTGCATGTGAAACCTGAGCATAAATCTGACGTTTGAGTTTTCAACTGCCAAAAAGAACATATTTCAACCTTTGATGAACGATCTTCCAATCCGAGGAGGAGTTTCGTCCTTGCTTGAGAAATGGGATCATTTAATTATGTAACCTTCTCAACGAGATTCAACCTGGAGCAGTGCCCAAGGTCGTTGCAAATCATGTTTCATCACATCCTCTTGAAGGACGGTCTTTATCTGCCTACCAATATTTTGAGAATGTTCGGAATTTTCTTGGAGCCGTGGAAAAAATGAAGTCGCCTACTTTTGAATTTCTCAGTTGGAGCAGGAAAACTTGCAGCCGGGTTCTACGGCGAACATCGTTGACTGTATCTTGGCGCTTATGAATGGAACAATGGAGGAAATGGTTCTTCGAAGTATGCAGGCCCTTTGAGTATACCTATGGCTCCAAGAAACACAGTAAGTTTCCTTCAACACACAACTCCTTGTGTGTCTGTAAAAGCACCCGAAACATTGCCAAACCCATCAGTTAGAAACATGGATGACGGAGAGAAAAGACTGGATGACTTAGTAGGAGCTTGGCTAAAGCGGGTTGTTGAAGAAATTACAAGTGACAAGGAAAATGCTGACCAGAACCTTGTTGAAGCCATACAAGCTGCTGCACCGCATCGCTCGACGCAAACACTCATGAATCTTATCATTGCGATTATTGCAGACAATAAAGAGACAATTTTTACTTGATTCAGAAAAGCCGGGATCAAGACTATCAGCTCCTTTCAGATTGTCCAGACCAGAAAAATGGTTGCTGCTCACCTTTTCAAAGTCAGGATCCAAAACCTTTGGTTACCACTAAGAAAAGTCAGATGCGTTTGGAAGAACAAACAAAAGAAGTCACCGACACAAGAGACTTATTAGATAGAGCACGAGAGGATGTACATGTGTTACAGTGTGAGTGGCGAAGGCATTTTGAACTGCTAGATAACCAGATCAGAGGAATTTGCAGTGCTGCTAGTGGATATCACAGAGTTCTGGAAGAAAACAAGATCCTTTACAATAATCTTCAAGACCTCAAAGGAAGCATAAGGGTATACTGCATAATCAGACCACATTTTGGAGGTCAATCTGACGCCCAAGTACAGTGGAATTTATTGGGGAAGATGCATCCCTCCTCGTCAATACATCGAAAATGGGCAAAGATGTACAGAGGATAATCAATTTTAATAAGGTTTTTGAGCCATCTGCTGCACAAGAGGATATTTACATGGATACGCAGCCATTGATCCGATCTGTAATGGATGGTTACAATGGTCAAACAGGATCTGGAAAGACCCACACCATGAGTTGTCCAACAGGTGGTTCTGAAAGCGATATGGGAGTGAATTATCGAGCACTGATCAGTGATTTAATGATGTATGATGTTTCTGTACAAATGATAGAGATATACAACGAACAAGTGAGGGATCTGCTGGGAACAATGTATGTCTCAAACAAGAAATTAGATATTCGAAATAATGGTCATAATGGATTTAATGGACCGGATGCCATACTTATGCCCGTTAAAGCAACCTCTGATGTTTTGGATTTAATGAATTTAGGTCGAAAAATTGGGCTGTTAGGAATGAACACAGCAGCCGTTCTCACAGTGAATTGACTGTGCATGTGCAAGGTACAGATCATCGTGTTTCTGGGGATAACCTTCATAGCTGCCTTAATTTGGTACATCTTGCTGGGAGTGAGAGGGTGGATAAATCTGAAGTAACGGGGGAGATCGTTTGAAGCATTTCATCTCCAGGAGATTTTCTTGCAGCATTTGCGCAGAGGAGTCTCCATGTGACATATTGAAATAGAAAATTGACTCAAGAGGGGTCATTTGGTAGGCAATATTTTATCATATCCATTCATAATAGGAAATAAAAGATGATATATAATTGAAAAAATATATTACCTTGTATTAAGGAGTCTAAGAAGTTTAATTATGTTATATGACAATACAAATATTTAGAGTATATTTTATTACATTTGGTGTAGAAACCCTGGAGGGAAGGCCTCACCTTGTGGAAGGCCTCACCTTGTAGAAGCAATGTATTTTTGTGAAATCAGTTCTCCAACTGAATATTTAGGTTCAATGTATGTTGTACTTGCACAAGACGTGCACGAATATTGAAAGAAGAGATGCGAGAAGTTTCAACATTGTTCATTGTGCGTGATTATGTGCCCATTGCTGAAAGTTTTAGATTTGCAGATCAGCTTAGGAGATGGACATCGAGAGCTGTAAGCCCTTAACTTATCCTCGGCGAATGGAAAGAACTTCCTCAAAATCCACTTTTTGTTCCCAAAACAAAGGAGGAATTGGAGGAGTTTGGAGATGGCAAGTGTTCCAACAAACATTGATAGGAAAGTGATTAACAATATTACATGGCGTAAGGGCCTTCTTGTATAGGATAATATAGTGCAACATGCAACAAAGCAATGGACAATGCCACATAAGGTATGATTTCATGTTATAATAAGGAGTTTATGGTCTTGATAGGTTATAATGACATGCTCTTCTTGACAATTTCAAGATTGATTATCATTTGTTCATTAGTTCAATGTCCTTTAGTCTTTAGTATTGCATGGATTGATAGTATTTACATGTGAATATCTTTTTGGGTAGTGGGTTTTGTTTTGATTTCATGGGTTTTTGGTTTTCTTGTTTTGTAATTGAATTTTGTCTTTTGCTTTGAAGATTGATTGGGGTTATGTTATATTGTGAGTTCTAGTAGAGGAGAACCATATGGGTAACGTTACCACATAAACTAGTAGGTTGTATTTAATGCCACAAAGTTCATTGCTATGCTATGATAACCTAAGAGATGTTAAACTTCAAATCCTCTGCAATGTGGGGTCTTCAACCCACCATGTCAACTAAGTAAATGTACAATGTAAGCCTTAATATGTTGAATAGTTGATAAGGTACAATACTTGATAAGGTTTTGCAAATGGGGGTAGCAAGCTAAGTGGGCTTGATTGTGGGAAAACTGCATAGTTAATCACGCTTGATCCAGAGGAATCTTGGGATGGATGACCTCCGGGGAAGTCCTGGTTACTAGGTGCAAGCCTTGGAGGTGATGGTTGATGCTATCTGCTTCATTTCTCTAGTCTCATTACCACTTCATCACCCGTGTGAGCATCACCTGATGCAATGAGGCTAAGTGGACTATTCAAAACCATGACAAATTGGTAAGTTGCAACTATACTCTTGGGACATGAGTTTTAGATTAACGACTTATACTACACAGATAATCCCAAAAATGATATATCATATGTTGAACTGTGAATGTCCCTTAATTAGTGGAAACTTGGGAGGGGTGATCTCTCGAGAAGTCTTAGTTACTGGGTGCAAGCCCTGGAGGTGATGATTGAAGCTATCCTTTAGGAAACCCTCTAGGTGATTCTTCACATTTCATGAATGACATCAAGGATAAATGTCATTGGAGTACATTATGTTCTCCTAACCCAAAGGTACTCTACAAGACTTGAACCCATGACCTCTCAATAATATGCACCTTGAAATTGGTCAATTCAAATTGATTGAACTAATCCACTAGGTTATCAACACAATATAATTATAACTACCCTCTAATTGGTGTGCAACCATCAAAGCTAATTACATTATTTGTATAAAAACTTCTAAATAAATACATAATTAAAGCTCCTTGTTTTGTGTTTTTAGTTACTTATATTTGAATTTATGTATTAAAATGGATTTAGAGCTCCTTATTTTGTGTTTTTAGTTATTTATATTTGGATTTATGTATTAAAATGGATTTAAAGTTATTCTCTAAGTTCTGACTTAGTGATTAAAATGACATGCCACTATACAAAGAATGCATGTTGAAACCCGCTTAACATAAAGCACAATAAATGTTTGATTCACACTTATTCTAAATATGTAAATTAATTTTTTATTTAAAATTAATACACTTCCCTTTAAGAAAAATGTGGTGAATAAGAATTCCATGCATTTCTAATGAAGATTGTTATTTTCTATTAATTTGTGCATGCAGACCAAAACAATTTTTAGAAATTTATCCTAAGGTTTAAACTTTATTTTCCAGTTGCCTTTTCATGGACCAAGCTGCCATTTCATAGACCAATAGGGTATTTTGATCTCTTATTTGGCCTCTTCCCGTGGCAAGGCAATATTTTTGCTATGTTTTGGCCTCCATATGAGGTGAGGTGCATTCCATTGGGTTTAAAATTTAAACTGGCACCGCCCATGCTACCACCGCCTCAGCATGTTCTATAATTTCTTGACCGCCTCACCATGAGGTTCTATAAATTTTTTAGTTTCTTGGATGTCTAAGCCTATGCTTAGGCTTGCGCCTTCTTGAACAATCTATGGTCTCTATATCCATAGACTGTTCAATGCTAGAGCAATATCCTGTAAAAAACTAAGCTGGACAGATTGTAGCATGAAACTGCTCATCCCAACGACAAACAGGTGTTTGAATACCAGTTCTATGGAATTTCTCAAGAACAGGTTCAATTTCTGAACAATAATTTCATTTTTAAGTATGTAACGATATCCATTTGCAGAATATCAGAGTTATATTTCTTTTTGGAAAAACTATGTAATGTCAATTCACAAAAAGTTAAGGCTTGTAGCATTTGATCATGCATAATGTTCAGAAATTACCTTTTATATTTGCTGACTTTGCTTTAGAAGCCTGGATACCCTCTGTAACTTATTAGCTACAGGCGCTACCCTTCATGAACTTATGAAAATCCAAACCTTCTCTCTAGCGATCACAGCCATCTAAGACTCTTGCGACTTCGTTGGAGGCAACGTAACCTTGTCCATTTATTCTTGTGTATAATTATGCATTAGAAATTGGGTTGAACGTAGAAACTGACAACCTCCTCTCTAGTTTGTCACTAACTCTAATATCGAAGTAAATGCACTTATTGATAAAAACAACCAAGCAAATAAACCGCTACCGGCATACACCATTTACTAGGTCATAAAACTGGAATTCAATGTAACAAAGTTTTTTTAAGGTAACCTAAGAGAAATTGAGTTATCAAATTTCATAACTTTGGAATTCAATGTAGAAAAATTGTTTTTTTTTAATGTAAACCAAGAGAAATTAAATAATCAAATTTCATAAGAAAAGAATAATCGAGTTATTTTATCTTTTTTAATTCAAGAGATACTATGAAAGTCATTTACCTTTTTATGTGCTCTACTAAAAACTTAGTTGGTTTGTACGTTTTGTGAATTTTGTTGTCAAATACAAATGTAAACAATGGGAAGCGATGGACACTAAATTAGTGCAAACCAGCCTATCAAATACATGGATCTTCTTTACAAGCTTCAAGCTTTGGCAACTTTGCTAATTTGAAAACGATTATGAGCGTGCATCTCTATTACAATGCGGAACCAACGTTTTCTTGAATCATTTCCTCTATGGTTTCTAAAAATATAAACCTGGAATACCCCTAGCTTCAAACTATACCCATCCAGCTATTGATTTCCCCTAATTTGATCTTCATGGCACGTAATTACAATTATGTAAGTGCTTGCACTGTTCACATGAAGGCCCTAAGACTAACACCCTTAAAATGGGGAATCTAAATAGTATCATAGCATTTTCCACGAGGGCTGCCAAACTATTGTCTAATAGTCTTAGCTGTCAAACAAGCATTGGACTAACATGAATCTCCTCCAAATAAACTAAATATTCGAATATTAGAGGTAGGGATTTGTTGATAAGCACCCGCCCTTGTTACATGTTACCTCGAGTGAAACTATACCTAATTTTGAGTATTTGCAAAATTATTGCAAATGATAGGGTTATGTAAAAAATTAAATTGCAAGTACTGCAAATGATAAGATTATGTAAAAAATTAAATTGCAATAATTGTCAATGAACCTAATCCAATGATCTAAAATTTGTGAAAAATATGTATGTTATGTAAACATGTTATTACTCTAAATAGAGTTCGTGAAACATGATATCATGATATTAAATTGATCAAGACATTGATCAACTGTATTTTTCCTAGTTGCAACTTGCATTGTTGTTTCAAGTTTAGGTGCATCAGGGGCATACAATTCTAAAATCTGAGATGTGTATACTTAGGGTGGCGTATAATTCCTTGTACAGATTCCAAATCCTCAGTTCATAGTCAAGTAATTTCAAAAGGTTTCTTTTGATAAAATAAGTACAAGCAAATCATTTATGTTTGAGATTTCACAAGAATTGGTACCCAATCCAGAAGATAGACCATGCCATCTGGAAAGCTCATGTCTTCATGTATTATGTTGTTGACAACTTCAAGAGCAACTACTCCAAAGATGAAAATGTCCACTTTCTCCAAAAGGAGACCACGCACAACATACTCTAGATCTAAGTACCCACTGAAAATTACAAATTTGATTTCTTATTATGCATCCATGAGATTGATATTGATGTTCTGTAGGTCAAATGTTCTCCATTTTCATTAGATGACTGGTCCAAATTGACTGACTAATTATAAATCATCTTGTGAAAATTGAGTATATCGTGCTATGTCAGCCACATATTTTCCTACGAAAATATATCTATAAAATTTCCATAAAGGAATAGATAGGGATATCATCATACATTGTTCTAGCCACTCTGGTGCTGATGTGATATTTTTCAGCTTCATATAGTTTGGCCAACCCAAAATTGACGATTTTTGGATTCAGATGTTTGTCTGGAAGGATGTTTTCAGGTTTGATTTCTTGATGCACAATTAAAATTCTATATTCTTCGTGAATATATGCTAGTCTGCGTGCAACTTCAAGGCAAATGTTAAACCAGATAAGCCAATCAAGCTGGAGCCTACATTGAATAGGATCCGAGGATTGAAACAAAAAATAAGTTAGTAGGAAATATTATTGCGATTTAAGTATATATTCAATATAAAATGGACAAAGCATTCTTTGAACTTGCATTCATCAAAGAAACTTAGATATCTAAGGTCTGTACCAAATAAATCTTGACCCAGGGTGTTGTTTTCCAAATATTCGTAGAACAAGAGGTGTTCATCTTCGTCAACACAACAACCATACAATTTCAAAAAACTTCGGTGTTGTATAACAGATATTGTAGCCACCTCATTAAGATATTTTAGCTTTCCCTGAGTAACCTAGACGGCAGCTTCTTTACTGCCACAGGTTTTCCATCTGACAACACACCCTACAATAGATAATCGTAGAACGTAAAGTAAGCATTTCAAATTTTGATATTTTGTGTATGCATGCAGCATGCTATCAAGGTTGATGCTAATAAATGATATCACAGGCTATATAAACTGGAATGGGTCCATTTTAATGCACCTTGTAAACAATACCGAATCCAGCCTCGGGCCTATTTTATTCTCATCATCAAAATATTTTGTAGCAATTCGCATTTCTGTTAAACTGAAAGTATTTGGTCTTCCATCCATATTCATGAAATCTGCTCAAACAAATTGAACACAACAGTTATGGCACTACATTCATCAATGTCTCATTGAATAAGATTCATTGCCACAAAAAATGCATGGAAACAAACATATACGATCACCTTCACTGTAACCAGCTGCCAATGATATTTGCTTCCTTCTTTTTCTTCTTTTTAAAAATCATGAAGGGTGAGCAATATAGCACAATGGCTAAACCAATTGCTACTCCAAGAAAAATCCCGACAATTTTGGTTCTGCTTCTCTTGGAAAATTTGTTTACATTTATTGGCTTAAAATTTGCAATGGCATAAGAATAGATTTGCAAGTTGAGATAAAATGATTCCAAGTTGACCATTATCAATGAGCATGAGAAACAATTTCCAAAATGACTCATTCTGAAAAATAAAAAATTAGAGAATGTAATAATCTATATAGCAAATGTAATGAGATCCAAAAACTGCATAAATGGGTAGTTATATAATATTTGGCCTACGGCCAGGAGTGACCCTAATTTCCGAGACTAAAGGTCCATATGTCTGGTATGATGGTATGTAACAGGTTCCCTTTCCAGCCCACATAAACTGTACCTCAAGAAAGTTTTCAGTGGCATTCACCGTATAATTTTGAACAACTGGCCCCTCTGACGTTCCATCCACTTTCTTGATATTAAAATCTTTTAATACTCGAACTCCTTACACAAAGCGCAAAAGTGAGAAATATGGTGGAGCATGAAAAAGATAATGAGACTTTAAAGCAAGTAAAGTATATAATCTAATGTCCGTGAAGTTTCTTCTAATCTGGGATGAAAACGGGCAGCCGAAGTCCAACTTGGCTTTCCTATAAATAAGAAAAACTACCCCCAAAAAAAGAATACAGTGCAAGACTCATTATGATTTCAAGTGGCAATAGTCTATTACGATTCAAATAAAAATAGTATAGGGTTTAGTTGGCAAAACGTTTAGACTAATTTCAGACATAACACATTTTTATTTTCTCCATGTGGAATCTGAATCTTGGAAATGCATTCCTTCTATTCCAAGTGATGTTATCCTCAAGGCATGCCTTTTCTTTCTCTTCTCAAGGAATTTTATACATGCTTTGATATGATCTTATGCATGGGATGTTCAATCTCAATTTCTTCTAGCTAGATACAAACATCAGACACCAATGTCTTGGACCAAATGATCTGCTAATTTTAATGTATTTTTACCAGTGAAGGTGCCATAAATGACCTGGACCAGAAGGTTTTCTAATTATAATAGGTTATATGAATAAGATACCACAGATATTCATTGTTAGAGGCTAATGTTTGTACGTGTATTATCTATTGCAGTACTTTTTGTATCATAATTTGCAAGGATTGAAATATATACCCTCTACAAATGTCCTTCATAGGGACTTGAAGCCCAGCAATCTTTACTAAATGAAAACTGTGATATGAAGATATGTGATTTTGGTCTTGCACGGATTACTCCTGAAACCAATTTCATGACAGAATATGTGGTTACCAGATGGTACAGAGCTCCAGAATTGCTGCTGAATTCATCAGATTATACTACAGCCATTGATGTTTGGTCACTTTGCTGCATTTTCATGGACTTAATGTACATAGTACATACAACCCTTGTTTCCCATAACAGATCATGTGCATCAAATGCATTTATTGATAGAGGTAAAGGCTAGGGCTTGTTATAATTTCCATCCAAGGCTCTTCCTATATGATGCTTGTTAAACTTGTAAGCCAATTAAATTTTGAGCCAAGATTGCTATTGATATCTTGTGTTTGATTAAAGGACATACATAGATTGTACAATTTTGGTTGAATAATTGAAGATATGGCTATGAAGTAAATCTATTGTTAGTAGACTGAGAAAGCATTTGTTGTCTTTGTAGTTTATTGGTACTCCAATTGAGGATGACCATGGATTTGCTCGAAGTGATAATGCTAGAAGATTTGTTCAGTGCCTGCTTCAATATCCAAGGCAGTCATTTACTCAAAAATTTCCTCATGTACATACATTAACAATTGATATTTGTGAAAGAATGCTGACATTTGATCCAAATCAGAGGCTCACAGGTGCACGACATGAACTGTTTTTATACCAAAGTTTGGATTTATTGATTCACATTCCTATGTCTTCACCCAAACACATCAACGTTGTTGTTGCTACAGCCACAAGATTTACTCTAGTGCGTGGTCAAGAATTCCAGCAAATCAAAACCCTGCTAATATAATCAACGTAGAATCAACATCGATCGCTGCATAATGCTATCCAACAACAGAAAATGTCGCTGACACTATATATTCTAAATAATTAAGGCCGAAGCAATTTGTGACCAGTCGTGTTGTTCGGCATCTCGATCCATCGGCTATTCCTTCAAAGAATTCCTTCACATTCTTCCCAAACTTCCCATAGAAACACCATCAAAGAATGCCTTCACATTCTTCCCATTTACACCTACCTTGTAATTTGTAGATTTAAACAAAGCACAGCAGGATCAACTCAGCTTGATCTCCATACAAACACAGTCATCAGAAAAAAACACAGAGAGGAAAACAGAGTTCTCTATTGGAAAAGAAAAAGACTATTCGTTCTATTAAAATATGTGGTATATAAACACAAAATACAACTACCCAAAATAGGCGGGAGAGCTCAGCATTTAAGAGCTGTTGGTGAGCAGTACACCAACCGAATTTACTCACTGATGTGAGCTTAAGTGTCAACGTACACCAACACCCCCCCTTAAGCGAAAGGTAGGGAGTACACAGAGATAGACAAAAGATGAGTCTTGGCTACACTGCCTGCTAAGGTACTCATGTACAAAATGATCAAAAATAGATGAAAATATGAAGGAGAACTGAGACTTACCCCCCCCAAGGACAATGTCCTTCACCCCAAGCAAGGCACGAAGCTGAACATATTTCGTATGTGCCAAAGGTTTGGTGAATATATCAGCAACCTGCAAGTCAGTTCTACAGTATTGCAAATCAATAGTATGTTCACGAATCAACTGTCGGATGTAATGCATGTGGACCTCTATATGCTTGGTGCGTTGATGCTCTATTGGTTCCTTGGAAATATGGATAGCACTTTGATTATCGCACCAAATTACAGTAGGCTGCACTTGCTGAAAACTAAACTCTAATAAAATCTGCCTAATCCAAATAGACTCTGTGGGAGCATTAACAGCACCTTGGTACTCTGCTTCTGTAGGGGAAAGGGCGATGGCAGCTTGCTTCTTACTAGACCAAACAATAGGGCCAGAACCAAGGTGAAAGACAAAGCCAGATGTCGATCTGCGGTCATCAGGATCACCAGCCCAATCAGAGTATGTGTAACCCACTAAATCTGCATTGCCATGGGATGAATACTTAATGCCATATGTGTGTGTCCCCCTAATGTACCGAAGAATCTGCTTTGCAGCTTTCCAATGGAGCTCATGTGGTTCCTACATGAACAGAGAAACTGAGCCAACTGCATATGAGATATCCGGATGTGTGTGAGTCAAATATAGTAGGCTGCCAACAAGCTGCCAATACAAAGTAGCATCCACCAAAGGAGTAGTGCACTTTGTGGATAACTTGACTCCAGACAAATATGGCATGGGTGTAGATTTGCAATCCAACATGTGAAATCTGCTTAAGAGATCCAATGCATATTTGGGCTGAGAGAGACCTATCCCGGATGTAGACTGAGTGACCTGCAGTCCTAAAAAGTAGTGAAGCAGCCCTAAATCTGCCATGTCAAACTGTTGCCGAAGAGAAAACTTCACTTGATCAATCAAGGTAGATGAACTCCCAGTAAGAATGAGATCATCCACATAAAGAACAAGGAGAACAAGCTCACCATCTTGCCGCAAAATATACACATTTGAGTTAGAAAGGCAGTGAGAAAATCCTAAAGAGAGAAGGAAAGAATCCATCTTCTCATACCACGCCCTAGGGGCTTGTTTGAGACCATATAATGATTTTTTGAACCTGCACACAAGTGAGGAGTCTTGGATAAATCTAGGAGGTTGCTCCATGTAAATTTCTTCTTGCAAATCACCATGAAGGAATGCACATTTGACATCCATTTGGTGTATAGTCCACTTACGAGATGCAGCAATGGAAAGAATAAGGCGAATAGAATTCATTTTAGCCACGGGTGCAAAGGTTTCAGAATAGTCAAGTCCCTCAACCTGTGAAAACCCTTTAGCGACCAATTGAGCCTTATATTGTCTATAGAACCATCAGCTGCATGCTTGGTTTGATATACCCACTTGCATTTAACTAATTTTTTGCCTTTTGGAAGAGGGACCAAGCCCCAAGTATCATTTTTAAGCAAGGAATTGTGCTCTTCTTCCATGGCAGCATCCCATTCTTTAATACCATGGGCCTCATTAAAGTCTTTTGGATCTGAAGCGCAAGCCATAAATACTCGAGGAGTCCTTTGAAGAGAGGACCTCATTTTTCTTTGACCCCAATCAAGAAGTGGAGGACGTGAGCTTGCTGGTTGTTCTTCAAGCTCACTGTCATGAGCAGGGGCAGTCAACTTCGAGGAAGGATCATCATATGAAGATACAAAATGTTGAGGAGGATGCTCATCAAATCGAACACTCCTGCTAATGAGCAATTCATGTGTGTTGGGATGCAATAATCTATACCCTTTAACATCTTCTGGGTAGCCAACAAATATGCAAGGCTTACTTTGCATGTCCATTTCCCTACGTTTGTCTTTTGGAATGTGTGCCCAAGCATTGCACCCAAAGACTCTAAGATGCCCAACAGAGGGTTTTTGTCCACTCCAAACTTATTCTGGTGTCACCCCTTGAATAGCCTTATGAGGAGTGCAATTTTGAACATAGTTTGCACAATTTATCGCTTCAGCCCAAAACTGTGGGCCAATACCTCTTGCATGAATCATACAATTTGCCATCTCTTTCAAGGTATGGTTTTTCCTTTCAGCAACACCGTTTTGTTGTGGACAATAGGGCACTGTATGCTGTAGCTGAATACCTTCAGTGGCACAATAGTCCCTAAACCTGTTATTGACATATTCCCCACCATTATCTGTCCCCAAGCATTTGATAGACTTTCCAGATTGTTTTTCAGCCAAGGCTTTGAACACAAGAAAAGTGTCAAAAGCTTCACTTTTGTTTTTCAAAAAATAGACCCATGTCCGTCTGGAATAATCATCAATGAATGTAAGCAAGTAGCGTGCCCTTTGAAAAGACAGTCCAGGAGAAGGGCCTGAAATATCAGTATGAATAAGTTGAAGAACTTTAGAAGCTCTCCAAGATTTTCCCTTATCAAAACTATCTTGAGGATGCTTTCCAAGGATACATCCTGTACAAATACCTTCAGAAAAGGAGATAGGTGGAAGATTAGTGACCATGTTTTGCTTACTAAGCTGCTGAAGATAGCGATAGTTCAAGTGGCCAAATCGCTCATGCCATAATCTACTTGATTCATTTGAGTGAGCAAGCAATGCACTGCTAGACGATGTTCGCTCAAAATGAGAAAACAAATACAAGCGTGCATTATGATCCACTTTCCCGATGGCAACAACTTGTGAAGGGTCCTCAATTTCACGAACAATTACAGAGTCAGGGGTAAACAATACTGTCTTCCCTGCTCCAGAATTTGCAATCTGATAAATTGAGAGTAAGTTTGCTGAAAGATTAGGAACATGCAAAACGTTATTAATCATCCCATCTGTCATCTCAACAAAGCCTTGCCCTTTAACAGCCAAAGGTGAAGAGTTGCCTATAAAAATCTGCTTAGTTTTGCATGAATTAATGGAAGAAAACAGATTCTTATGAGCAGCCATGTGATGGGTTGCTCCAGAATCAAATATCCATTCAGGTTCAGAAAAAGAGAAACCTGCTATAGCAGAGAGGGCTTTGGCATTTCCTGTATCGTTGCTAGGGGAAGATAAGCTAACATTTATATTGCGTTTCTTCATTTCTAAAGACAGGACAACTAGTTTCCTAAAACAGTGAGATTCTGAATGACCTTCCTTTCCACAGAATGTACATTTAAGAGAATTTTTCTTCCCTTTAAAATCTAGCTTTTGAGAGGAATTTGAAGAGTTACTTGATTTTGAGTTGTGTGTTTGTTTCCCTTTAGATTCCTTTTTATGTGGCATCCTTGAATTTGAAGGTGAGCTAGCTATTAATGCATGAGACTTAGAAGTAGAGCTAAGAGAGCCCATTTGAATGAGCTTATCCTACTCACGAGTGAGTCTTTCAGCAAAAGCATCAAAGGTAGGCATTACAAAGTTTGGACCCAAGGCATCCCTAGTTGCATAAGATGTGGAAACAAACACTGAGTATGATTCTCCTAACTTAGAGAGCACTGCATAAATGAGCTATTCATTCTTTTTCTCAATATTGCAATCCTTCAATTGAAGCCTAAGAGATTTGAACTTGGAAATGAAATCTTGAATGGTATCAAAATTATTGGGGTTGAGACTAATTAGTTCATTTTCCAGTTGATGACCACGAATGGCATCTGTTTTACCAAACAATTGTTCAAGTTGATCCCATGCTTCATGGGGAGTGTCTATGCCTTCCAAATGAAACAGTAGTTCAGGTGAAAGAGAAAGACAGATCAAGCCTAAGGCTTCATCACAACGATTATGCGATTTAGGATTTTCAACATTTTGTGTGGGTTCTTTTTCTGTTCCAATGGTTACCTTGTATAGACCTTTACTCAATAGAACAACCATTGTTGACTTCCAAGAAAAATAGTTGTGAGGAGTTAAAACAGGGATTGGCAACTTATCTGCCATTGTAAGGAAAAGAAGATGCCAAAGAAAATGATTAAAAGGTGACTGGTGATAGCTTCAAACAGTAGTTTAGACTCTAGAGCAGAGAGCAGAGCAAAATGGAAAAATAAAACCTGGATGCCCTGCAGAAACGCCCAGAAGCCACTGCAGCCAATGAGGATGGAGGAAGCTAACGCCCTGCAGCTCTGATACCATGTAGATTTAAACAAAGCACAACAGGATCAACTCAGCTTGATCTCCATACAAACACAGTCATCAGAAAAAAACACAGAGAGGAACACAGAGTTCTCTATTGGAAAAGAAAAAGACTATTCGTTCTATTAAAATATGTGGTATATAAACACAAAATACAACTACCCAAAATAGGCGGGAGAGCTCAGCATTTAAGAGCTGTTGGTGAGCAGTACACCAACCGAATTTACTCACTGATGTGAGCTTAAGTGTCAACGTACACCAACAACAATTGCATGTTTGTGAAACTATGATGTAACTTGTTTTTTAATTGCAGGGAATATATTTCATCATTATTATTATGAATATATCTTATTGTGAATATAATCTTATTATGAACATATCTTAACAAGATGTATCTAATTATTTTCTAAAACATATCGTAGAATAATTTAACAAAAAGTAGGAAGCATGAACCTCGTATCTCCATTCAAACTAGGTGATTATGGTTTTCGTTCCACATTAATACTATCCACTTCCGCAGCGTTAAAATTGAATTCAAAGATTCAGAGAGTCAGCAATTCCTTGAGTTGATTTTGTTAGAAAAACGGGATCGCAGAGAAATAACAATAAACAAGATGCAAATATAAATCACATAAACACAATACAAGAAAGACACCAATATACGTGGTTCACCCAATCTAGGCTACGTCCACGGAGAAATTTCCAGTCATTTTATTATACCATCCAGCAAAATGAAGGGATACAACCCACAACACATCCGCTACAATTTCCTCTTCACTTTCTCACGGTCTCTCTCACACAACCATAGAGATCTTTACAATGCTACAATACATAACTGTATTACAATGCCTTCCTTTTAAAGAGGGATTACCATGGTAAAATACTATGGAACACCCAATACCATGGGCTCCTAATCACCCATTATTGACCAATTCATGACTATGAAATTACAACATTGGGGGGGCAATCCCCCCCAAATCCCCCAGTCATGGTCTGGGATCCAGACACGGCTGAAACACGACCTCTGATAAGGAGTATCAGGCTCTGCAGCAAACAATATCCCACTTGGAAACTGATCACATCAACTTTGTCGCAGCTGCACTTGCTGGACTATGCTCTGATCCTTACACCTGACAAATTTCTCATCTTCACCTTCATGCTTGAAGGCCAACTCAAATTGATCGGGAACTCGGTTTCTCTCTGGTTACCACCTTTGTCACCATGTTTTGCATGATTATGGCTAGTGTTTATCTTTTCCAGCTTCAACAATTCATCTTCCATAACAGACCGTATGAAATGGTACTTGGGTTGTATATGTTTAATCTTAGAATGGAAAGTTGAGTTATTTGCAAGATGAATGGCACTATGGTTGTCACCGTACAACGTGCTATTCTCCTGCTTCTTACCCAAATCCTCCATGAACCTCTGTAACCAAATCATCTCTTTACTAGCCTTTGTATCAGCAACATACTCCGCTTTCGTTGTTGAAAGTGAAACAACTTTTTGCAATTTCGAAATCCAACTTACCGTTGTTCCACCTCTAGTAAAAACATACCCTGTGTTGTTCCTCCTGCTATCTTTATCACCTGCCATATATGAATCAACATATCCCTGTAGAACAGTGTCTGAACCTCCAAAACATAATTCATGAGTGGTAGTACCTCTCAAATAGCTGAGACTCCACTATACTTGGGATGAGTGGGAGGCCCATATCTTCTTGTATTGAATAAATAGGATGATTCGTAGGGTTTCTATCATCACTTACCAAAAATTCCAATTGCACTTCTCTGTAAAGCCTTCTATATTCACCTCCAAATATAGGGATTGAAGCATATGATAAATCCATTTGCAGAGTACCACCTATCTTTTTATCCCATGATCTTGACAATAACATGCCAAACTTAGGAGACACATCAGCTACTACCACATCCATAAGGACACTCTTCATGGGTAACTGAGCAAGATTGACAACAAGATCTTTTATGATTCCTAAACACTTTACAGCTCTAGAATCAAAAGCATATAAATCATGATAAGGCTTGGTAATAGATAATCCTAGAGCTTCCATAACTTCCTTTGGCATAAGATTATGTAAGGCACCTGAATCCAAAAGGAAATTATGTAACATATGGTCATGTATTGTAAGTGTGATATAGAATGGTGGGGGATAACATGATTTCATATCTGACTGATCAGAAGCTTTTGAACCAGTGACAATAGTTGGGTCTTTTTCTTGCAAATTTATCACATTTGATGAGGAATGAACAGGTGATGAATTCAAAAATTTTAGGGCAGGTTCTCTATAGGATTTGCTCCTTATCAACTCAGTCAAAGGAATGGGGACCTTGATTTTATTTATCTCATGTTCCAAATCAAAACCAAGAACTTTGCCTACTTCTTCTGATTCAATAATCTTCTTTTTATCCTTTTGTGGTTCTTGTTTTTCTCTAGAAGACAATACTTCCTTGGTAGGAACAAACTTAACCTTTTTTTTAAATGGTGCGACCTGTTTTACACCTGACCCGAGACCATATGATTTTTGCTGCTCTTGTTGAAAAATTTGAGATTGTTGCTCAATGAAATCTGTTTCTTCATAGCTAAATTCTGATGCGCCATAATAATCATCCTTAGTTACAAAATTAGAAGAGGAAACATCATCCAATTAACTAATATCATGATCTAAATCCTCAATTTCTTCTACTGGTGTTTCATAAGGATCATCATCTCTTATCAAATTGTTCTGAAAGGTGGTTGTATCTTATGATCCTCATTTTCTCTTCTGTCCCTTTGAATATCATTGTTCCTTCTTTCTCTAGAGATGAATCTGGGGGGAAAAGGGCATCTGAACTAATTTTGGTTTCTATTGTCATTATCCTAGACATGCCTGTTCTGACCCCTATTTTCTGTTTCCAACCTATTTAGTTTTGCAGATAAATTTTTTTTGACTTTGTTCATTTCATCATATTTATTGTCAAAGGCCTTTGTAGAAGAAATAGGTGTAATCATTTCTTTTTTACCCTTTCTATCCAAAATTTGACATTCTACCTCTTCTTTGAGTTTATTTGAAGCAAGTATGTTGGATTCAACTTTTAAAGCTGCATCCTACATATTCATCAAGGATAATGATTTTCTTTCCCTTAACCACAAAGAAAACTGATAATCAAAAGCATTTGCATAAGTTAACTTTGCTGGAGGTTCAGTGGGTTTAATCTCAAGAGGAATCTTATTATACATTTTGTTAAATCTCTTAGAGAAATCTGCAACTGCTTCATCTGGTTTTCTTTTTAAAGCAGTGAACTCTGTATAATAGTAGAGGTAATCTTTTGTATCTCCCCACTGTCTCATGAAAACTTGTTGTAACTCCTCTAAACCATTTATAGAATTTTCTGGTAATTCCTTGAACCACTTCCTTACTTCCCCATCTAGATTTTGTACAAACATCCACATCCAAACATCTCTATTCTCAATATTATAGTTATCAGCATAACTACAAAACTTATCCGAATGTTCTTCTGCAGTTTTCCCACCTTGCCCATCAAATCTAGGCAAATATTTCTGGTATTCACCACCAGGAAAAGGATTTAAAGGTCGAGGAATAACCAAGGGAGCATACCTAGCTGCTACCATACGATCCATCATATCTTGAGGCTGACCAGTCATATTTAGTGGATTTGATATTTGTGAAAAAGATGGCTGATTTTGTGAGGATGGTGATTCAGTATGTGGAGGGGATGGCACTTCAATTTTCAATTGGCCAATGAAAATTCTACTTGTAAGAGGTATCTCAGGTGTTGTCAAAGACTTTAAAGTAAAAGTCTCTTCTAGAATATGTTTATGTTCAAAAGATAAAGGATTTGAATATACCTAAAAATCACCAATCGATGTTGGATTAAAGTCATCAACTTCAGGAATGCATACAGATAAACCCAATTGGTTTTCTTCTTGGCTTTCTATAAAATCAGAAGAGGATGAACCCTGATCTATATCAACTGAGGAATGCTGATGGTTATTGGATGATGGATAATTTAACTTCCTTCTAGCTTCCTTGATAATCCTTTCTGGACCAGAAACACCTGCATGCAGAGGAGATGAAGGATTTCCTCTTGTACCAATATGCTTTGAAGCCACTATAACTTTCTAGACTGCCAGGTGAATGTAGTCTGTAAACAAAATATACTGATCTTGTCACCCTCCAAAACCAGATATAAAATATCAAACACCCAGGAAAGATATACTTTCAACTCTCCGTCCTCGGCAACGACGCCAAAAGATGTTATCCCTAAAGTTGAACCTAGACTACTGGGGTTCAAGCTTAAGGAAATCTTAACAGTAGATATAAGATAACTAAACAGTAATTCTTATCAGGTTTGGTGGTAGATGAATATATGATAGAGATCAAACAACTCAAAAGTCAAGTAACAAGGAGTACATTAGGTTTCAGTATTTAGACATTGACAGAAAATGACTATGAGTATGACTTTATGAATATAAGAGCTCAGGCTCTATTTCAGAACATTGGACATAGTTACATGTTGGTCAAAAGAATCATAGTATAAAATGTTAAGATCATACATAGACAAGGTAATGACAACATATACTTCATTAATTAAAATAGAGCAGGCTCATAGATCATAATCAATTCCAAAAACAGTCATTTCTTATAACTATAACATAAAAAACCATATACATGCTTGTAAATGCAAACTCACAACCTGATTTCCATCATACGTTCAAAGTTCCAACCACTTTTACTTCATTACCAACTGATACATATACAAAAGTCTGAAGTAGTTTTTAGATCCTACTTTTATGGATCAAATCCTCTCAAAATAGTAAAGTTTCAACTTTGATCTTTTAAAATATAACATAGTCAAAATAAACAACAAAAAGTACTATATACCAGCTATCGAATCACTAATTAAACTATCTTAGGCTATCAACATCTAGATGCTTCTAGAAGACTCTCCCAAAATAGTCAGGTCATCAAGAACCTGAGATCCCCTTCGTAGCCTGGTATATTCAACATCCTCATTCTTTTCCTGACCCTGGAATTCTTTAACATGATTCTTCATGTCTTCCCACTGCTTCTGAATCACCTTCTTCTTCAATATATATTCATGGACACTAGAACCAGTTTCTGATAGTTGGCATCTTTTTGTCCTAAGTCTTCCCGTAACCTTTTATTTGCCAACATCAAATTTTCATTGATATCCTGTAAGTATTTTCATTGTTCTTTATAAGACTGCAAGGTTTTCCTAACCTGATCCAATTCTGTAGTTACTTCAACATCTTCTACATCCATTGATACATCCTCCATTTGCAAAGGTTTTTATTTTGACATATTTTCATTATCAGAAAGAGTCTGCTTGTCCACAGAGAATGCTTTTGGTATTTGACCTACATTCCCTTGGAGGTTAACAAAATTTTCATCTTCAGAAACATATCCATCAGGTCCCTGTATATCTTTTTCATAATCAGAGTCATTGATAGCAATGATTTCATTACATGTCACAAACTTCTTCATCAACCCTATTTCTGCATCCATCCTATTTCTCGACCTAGTTCTCGGCCTCAAATCCAAATTTTCTGTGTTTAGGGTTTTAATTTGCTCAGCTTCATTAAAACTTGGATTTTTAATAACTAAACTGAACATATGTGATTCTTCAACACTAAACTGTTTGGTCGGCTTCTTACCTTCACTTGTAACTAGTTTGATTTGCTCTACTTCATTCTATCTCTCAGGTTCCTCTATTTGCACCTATTTGCTTAATAGCTCTGACTTTTTCCCTTTTTCTTTAACCGTCTTCTTCTTCTTCTTATCCTCAAAACCTAATTCGAGAAGGAAACTATCCCAATCTCGCCCATCCTGGTTCAAATGAAAAAGTACCAATAACTTGATAAGACCTTGATGAAAAATGGAACGAGCTGTATGATTTGGATGGTTTTCAACCGACAAAATCATTCTCTATAGACTCTTTAGCAAATAAAAGGGCAAATTTAACTTCCTGCTTCCACTTAGATGCATTAGCAGTCAAATATGGCATCTTAGCACTCTGTCGTAACAGCCTTCACAAGTGATATAGTTTTGAATCACTTCTAATGGAATCTGCCAAGTCGGTTTAAGCTTGCTGATATGTATACCATTTGTCCATTTCAACTTCTCAAACCCTGGTAATAAGAATTCACCATAATTACCTTCAAATTCTTGTTGCTTAAACCACTTTTCTCCCTGTGCAGGGACACCGATGGCTTCTGAGATAGACTTCTCATCTATAGTGACCTTGAAACTTTGAAAATCCACTACTCCATCCTTGAAATTTTTTATGAAGGCTCGGGCTACTTGAATGTTATAACCCTGCAACCTCTGACAAAACGAAAACCATCTAGCGTCCTTCATTAGCTGTGCTAACCTAGGAAATTGAGTGATCCATTCAATGTTATCAGGCTCGATTCTGTAGATGAGACCACTTGGTTTCTTCTTTGTCTGGCTCTGTGAACTCTCTTCCATGTTTACCCTAAACTCAAGCCATGCAAACCAGAACAAAATTAAACTGAAAAAGGGTTAATTTCAATGCTAGGTACTTCTGTCTCTTCGAGCTTAATGAACTTGATATATCAATCACCGTACACAAAATTCTAAATTGACTATTTGATAGCTGGAGTGTAAATATGACTGTCACGACTCCTTGAAAGTACATAGTGCATGAATAATCACGATTCATCAATAATCATGATACATTAAAACCACAATGCCAAACTTTAACACCCATATCAATAATGATTATACATTTTTCATCGCTGGAAGCTCTATTACAATGGCACTTTGGTATATGCTGCCAGGTCATATTTAATCAAAATGGATAATATGAACATTTTCAAGCATATTCGAAATGGCTTTAAACTAAGAAATAAACTTTTTTATGAAAATCAAAATGAAATATGAGCCTTGTACTTATTTTAATTATGAAAGAATTAATAAAATTTAAACTAGGGTAGAATCCTAAACTAAGAAAAATGAGAAAAATGAACAGATGAGAAAATAAGAAAAGAAAATAAAATCAAATGGGATTGGTAACTCGGTGAAAGTAAAAATAATCTAGGAATCAACCCTAGAGATAACACAATGTTCTTTACCTAGATTGTTCATATACCTGCTCACAACTCCCACGGCGTGTGCAATATCTGTTCTTGTGCACACCGTGGCATACATAAAGATGTCAAATACTGATGAATAGGGAACCTTGGATATGTAGTCTATTTCTTCCTGTGTCTTGGGACACATCTCCTTACTTAGTTTGAAATGGTTGGCCAAAGGTGTACTAATTGGTTTTTCATTTTGCATTCTAAACTTCTGCAACACCTTTTCTATGTAATCACCCTGAGACAATGTCAATTTGCAATTTTTCCTCTCTCTTGTTATTCTCATACGAAGGATTTGCTTTGCAGCACCCAAATCCTTCATCGCAAATGAATTAGCTAACTTTCTTTTGAGCACATTTATATCTTGCATGTTAGACCTTGCAACAAGCATGTCATCCACATACAAGAACAAGATAATATATCATCCATTATCTAGCCTCTCGAAATAAACACAGTGGTCGGAATGACATGTAAATATGACTGTCACGACTCCTTGTCCATTTCAACTTCTCAAACCCTGGTAATAAGAATTCACCATAATTACCTTCAAATTCTTGTTGCTTAAACCACTTTTCTCCCTATGCAGGGACACCGATGGCTTCTGAGATAGACTTCTCATCTATAGTGACCTTGAAACTTTGAAAATCCACTACTCCATCCTTGAAATTTTTTATGAAGGCTCGGGCTACTTGAATGTTATAACCCTGCAACCTCTGACAAAACGAAAACCATCTAGCGTCCTTCATTAGCTGTTCTAACCTAGGAAATTGAGTGATCCATTCAATGTTATCAGGCTCGATTCTGCAGATGAGACCACTTGGTTTCTTCTTTGTCTGGCTCTGTGATAAATATGACTGTCACGACTCCTTGAAAGTACATAGTGCATGAATAATCACGATTCATCAATAATCATGATACATTAAAACCACAATGCCAAACTTTAACACCCATATCAATAATGATTATACATTTTTCATCGCTGGAAGCTCTATTACAATGGCACTTTGGTATATGCTGCCAGGTCATATTTAATCAAAATGGATAATATGAACATTTTCAAGCATATTCGAAATGGCTTTAAACTAAGAAATAAACTTTTTTATGAAAATCAAAATGAAATATGAGCCTTGTACTTATTTTAATTATGAAAGAATTAATAAAATTTAAACTAGGGTAGAATCCTAAACTAAGAAAAATGAGAAAAATGAACAGATGAGAAAATAAGAAAAGAAAATAAAATCAAATGGGATTGGTAACTCGGTGAAAGTAAAAATAATCTAGGAATCAACCCTAGAGATAACACAATGTTCTTTACCTAGATTGTTCATATACCTGCTCACAACTCCCACGGCGTGTGCAATATCTGTTCTTGTGCACACCGTGGCATACATAAAGATGTCAAATACTGATGAATAGGGAACCTTGGATATGTAGTCTATTTCTTCCTGTGTCTTGGGACACATCTCCTTACTTAGTTTGAAATGGTTGGCCAAAGGTGTACTAATTGGTTTTTCATTTTGCATTCTAAACTTCTGCAACACCTTTTCTATGTAATCACCCTGAGACAATGTCAATTTGCAATTTTTCCTCTCTCTTGTTATTCTCATACGAAGGATTTGCTTTGCAGCACCCAAATCCTTCATCGCAAATGAATTAGCTAACTTTCTTTTGAGCACATTTATATCTTGCATGTTAGACCTTGCAACAAGCATGTCATCCACATACAATAACAAGATAATATATCATCCATTATCTAGCCTCTCGAAATAAACACAGTGGTCGGAATGACATGTAAATATGACTGTCACGACTCCTTGTCCATTTCAACTTCTCAAACCCTGGTAATAAGAATTCACCATAATTACCTTCAAATTCTTGTTGCTTAAACCACTTTTCTCCCTATGCAGGGACACCGATGGCTTCTGAGATAGACTTCTCATCTATAGTGACCTTGAAACTTTGAAAATCCACTACTCCATCCTTGAAATTTTTTATGAAGGCTCGGGCTACTTGAATGTTATAACCCTGCAACCTCTGACAAAACGAAAACCATCTAGCGTCCTTCATTAGCTGTTCTAACCTAGGAAATTGAGTGATCCATTCAATGTTATCAGGCTCGATTCTGCAGATGAGACCACTTGGTTTCTTCTTTGTCTGGCTCTGTGATAAATATGACTGTCACGACTCCTTGAAAGTACATAGTGCATGAATAATCACGATTCATCAATAATCATGATACATTAAAACCACAATGCCAAACTTTAACACCCATATCAATAATGATTATACATTTTTCATCGCTGGAAGCTCTATTACAATGGCACTTTGGTATATGCTGCCAGGTCATATTTAATCAAAATGGATAATATGAACATTTTCAAGCATATTCGAAATGGCTTTAAACTAAGAAATAAACTTTTTTATGAAAATCAAAATGAAATATGAGCCTTGTACTTATTTTAATTATGAAAGAATTAATAAAATTTAAACTAGGGTAGAATCCTAAACTAAGAAAAATGAGAAAAATGAACAGATGAGAAAATAAGAAAAGAAAATAAAATCAAATGGGATTGGTAACTCGGTGAAAGTAAAAATAATCTAGGAATCAACCCTAGAGATAACACAATGTTCTTTACCTAGATTGTTCATATACCTGCTCACAACTCCCACGGCGTGTGCAATATCTGTTCTTGTGCACACCGTGGCATACATAAAGATGTCAAATACTGATGAATAGGGAACCTTGGATATGTAGTCTATTTCTTCCTGTGTCTTGGGACACATCTCCTTACTTAGTTTGAAATGGTTGGCCAAAGGTGTACTAATTGGTTTTTCATTTTGCATTCTAAACTTCTGCAACACCTTTTCTATGTAATCACCCTGAGACAATGTCAATTTGCAATTTTTCCTCTCTCTTGTTATTCTCATACGAAGGATTTGCTTTGCAGCACCCAAATCCTTCATCGCAAATGAATTAGCTAACTTTCTTTTGAGCACATTTATATCTTGCATGTTAGACCTTGCAACAAGCATGTCATCCACATACAATAACAAGATAATATATCATCCATTATCTAGCCTCTCGAAATAAACACAGTGGTCGGAATGACATGTAAATATGACTGTCACGACTCCTTGTCCATTTCAACTTCTCAAACCCTGGTAATAAGAATTCACCATAATTACCTTCAAATTCTTGTTGCTTAAACCACTTTTCTCCCTATGCAGGGACACCGATGGCTTCTGAGATAGACTTCTCATCTATAGTGACCTTGAAACTTTGAAAATCCACTACTCCATCCTTGAAATTTTTTATGAAGGCTCGGGCTACTTGAATGTTATAACCCTGCAACCTCTGACAAAACGAAAACCATCTAGCGTCCTTCATTAGCTGTTCTAACCTAGGAAATTGAGTGATCCATTCAATGTTATCAGGCTCGATTCTGCAGATGAGACCACTTGGTTTCTTCTTTGTCTGGCTCTGTGATAAATATGACTGTCACGACTCCTTGAAAGTACATAGTGCATGAATAATCACGATTCATCAATAATCATGATACATTAAAACCACAATGCCAAACTTTAACACCCATATCAATAATGATTATACATTTTTCATCGCTGGAAGCTCTATTACAATGGCACTTTGGTATATGCTGCCAGGTCATATTTAATCAAAATGGATAATATGAACATTTTCAAGCATATTCGAAATGGCTTTAAACTAAGAAATAAACTTTTTTATGAAAATCAAAATGAAATATGAGCCTTGTACTTATTTTAATTATGAAAGAATTAATAAAATTTAAACTAGGGTAGAATCCTAAACTAAGAAAAATGAGAAAAATGAACAGATGAGAAAATAAGAAAAGAAAATAAAATCAAATGGGATTGGTAACTCGGTGAAAGTAAAAATAATCTAGGAATCAACCCTAGAGATAACACAATGTTCTTTACCTAGATTGTTCATATACCTGCTCACAACTCCCACGGCGTGTGCAATATCTGTTCTTGTGCACACCGTGGCATACATAAAGATGTCAAATACTGATGAATAGGGAACCTTGGATATGTAGTCTATTTCTTCCTGTGTCTTGGGACACATCTCCTTACTTAGTTTGAAATGGTTGGCCAAAGGTGTACTAATTGGTTTTTCATTTTGCATTCTAAACTTCTGCAACACCTTTTCTATGTAATCACCCTGAGACAATGTCAATTTGCAATTTTTCCTCTCTCTTGTTATTCTCATACGAAGGATTTGCTTTGCAGCACCCAAATCCTTCATCGCAAATGAATTAGCTAACTTTCTTTTGAGCACATTTATATCTTGCATGTTAGACCTTGCAACAAGCATGTCATCCACATACAAGAACAAGATAATATATCATCCATTATCTAGCCTCTCGAAATAAACACAGTGGTCGGAATGACATGTAAATATGACTGTCACGACTCCTTGTCCATTTCAACTTCTCAAACCCTGGTAATAAGAATTCACCATAATTACCTTCAAATTCTTGTTGCTTAAACCACTTTTCTCCCTATGCAGGGACACCGATGGCTTCTGAGATAGACTTCTCATCTATAGTGACCTTGAAACTTTGAAAATCCACTACTCCATCCTTGAAATTTTTTATGAAGGCTCGGGCTACTTGAATGTTATAACCCTGCAACCTCTGACAAAACGAAAACCATCTAGCGTCCTTCATTAGCTGTTCTAACCTAGGAAATTGAGTGATCCATTCAATGTTATCAGGCTCGATTCTGCAGATGAGACCACTTGGTTTCTTCTTTGTCTGGCTCTGTGATAAATATGACTGTCACGACTCCTTGAAAGTACATAGTGCATGAATAATCACGATTCATCAATAATCATGATACATTAAAACCACAATGCCAAACTTTAACACCCATATCAATAATGATTATACATTTTTCATCGCTGGAAGCTCTATTACAATGGCACTTTGGTATATGCTGCCAGGTCATATTTAATCAAAATGGATAATATGAACATTTTCAAGCATATTCGAAATGGCTTTAAACTAAGAAATAAACTTTTTTATGAAAATCAAAATGAAATATGAGCCTTGTACTTATTTTAATTATGAAAGAATTAATAAAATTTAAACTAGGGTAGAATCCTAAACTAAGAAAAATGAGAAAAATGAACAGATGAGAAAATAAGAAAAGAAAATAAAATCAAATGGGATTGGTAACTCGGTGAAAGTAAAAATAATCTAGGAATCAACCCTAGAGATAACACAATGTTCTTTACCTAGATTGTTCATATACCTGCTCACAACTCCCACGGCGTGTGCAATATCTGTTCTTGTGCACACCGTGGCATACATAAAGATGTCAAATACTGATGAATAGGGAACCTTGGATATGTAGTCTATTTCTTCCTGTGTCTTGGGACACATCTCCTTACTTAGTTTGAAATGGTTGGCCAAAGGTGTACTAATTGGTTTTTCATTTTGCATTCTAAACTTCTGTAACACCTTTTCTATGTAATCACCCTGAGACAATGTCAATTTGCAATTTTTCCTCTCTCTTGTTATTCTCATACGAAGGATTTGCTTTGCAACACCCAAATCCTTCATCGCAAATGAATTAGCTAACTTTCTTTTGAGCACATTTATATCTTGCATGTTAGACCTTGCAACAAGCATGTCATCCACATACAATAACAAGATAATATATCATCCATTATCTAGCCTCTTGAAATAAACACAGTGGTCGGAATGACATCTACTATAACCTTGTTCTATCATAAACCTGTCAAATTTCAAATACCACTACCTTGGAGATTGCTTCAATCCATACAATCTCTTCTTCAACTTGCATACCAAATTCTCCTTCCCGTTGACCTCATACCCTTGCGGCTGCTACATATAAATATCTTCCTCCAAATCCCCAAGGATAAAGGTTTCTTTTACATCTAATTGTTCAAGATGCAAATCTTCTACTACTACTAAACTTAAAATAGTTCTAATTGAAGTCATTTTAACAACAAGAGAAAATATTTCATCAAAATATATACATTTTTTCTGTGCAAACCCCTTTACAACAAGTCTGGATTTGTAACGCTTCTTTCCTCCATATTCTTCCTTCAACCTGTAAACTCATTTATTATGAAATGCTCTTTTACCTGTAGGCAATTGGACCAAATCCCAAGTTTAGTTTCTTACCAATGAGTCCATCTCCTCATTCATGCATTTCTCCCACTTCTTTCTAGTTTCCACATGCATTGCCTCTTCATAACATTCTGGTTCACCATGGTTAGTCATCAATAAATAATACATTGAAGGAGAGTATCGTTTAGGGGGTCTACTTGACCTGGTATATCTTCTAACACTTGCAGGAGTTTGAGGTGCATGATGTTGTTCTTGATTTTTTGGCACCTTTAATGGAACTTCATTTTCTTTAATTTCATCAATCATTATGTACTCTATGTTTTTGTTTTCATGTTTCTTTCCCTGCAACTGATATTTATACATGAACTTTTCATTAAATACCACATCTCTGCTCCTAATGATATTTTTATTTTCATAATCCCATAAGCGATAACCAAAATCATCAACTCCATATCCAATAAAGGTACACTTCTTGTATTTAGCCTCAAGCTTTGCTATATTTTATTTATCAATATGGACGAATGCTTCACAACCAAAATTTCTCAGAAATTATTAGCTTACATTTTTACCTGCCCATGCCTCATTTGGAATACCACGATCTAAAGCAATTGAAGGACCTCTCCTTATTAAGTAAACAATATTATCTACAGCATCTACCCAAAAATGTAAGGGAAACATTGTATGCAATCTCATGCACCTTGCACGCTCCATGATTGTTCTGTTCATCCTTTCTGACACACCATTTTTCTTGTGGTGTTCTTGGGAAATATTCTCTGCACAAATCTCATGGTATGCATAGTAACTATCAAACTCCTTGCCACGGTATTCACCTCCATTATCAGATCTGAGATACTTCAACCTTTTTCATGTCTCATTCTCAACCAAAGTTTTCCATTTCTTAAAAGTAGCAAACACATCAGATTTCTGTCTAATGCAATAAACGCAAGTTTTTCTAGTTGCATCACTAATAAAAGTAACATAATAATGAGAGCCTCCAAGAGATTGTACCTGAGCTAGTCCCCATACATCTATTTTGCACAAGCTATAATGTTTCACTCTTCTTTTGTTTCCCAACCCTGAGAAATCTGACTCTCTTCTGTTTTCCATAAACAGTTCTCACGGAATTCCAAACTTACCTGATTTAGATTTGGCAGCAAATTCTTGAGTGGAAAATCTACATCCCCTTCTCACTGATGTGGCCAAGCCTATGATGCCACAATGTTGTATCTATTCATGTGGAAGCTAAAGAGATAGAATAGTCAGTATTATGAGGACATTATAAATACAACGTACCTATCATGTCTCCTTTTTCTATCACCATCAATCCTTTAGTGATCTTCCACCACATTTACCAAACATAGATAAACATCCACCATCTCCCAACTACCCTATCAAGATCATATTTATTTTCATATCAGGAATATGCCTTACATCTTTCAGTAGTCATTCACCTCCATTCTTTAACTTTATCTGTGCCTTACCCATTCCAACAATTTTGCATGGATCATCATCACCCAGTAAAACATGTCCAAAATCGCCAGGAACATAATCATGAAAGAATTTCCTATGGGATGTAGCATGACATGAAGTCCCTAAATCTACTACCCAGTAATCACTAGCATTATCTAATGCAAGAACCAAAGCATCTTGTAAAACGTCACCTGCTACATTTTCTTCTTGAGTAGTCTCTTGATGTCCATCTCCTTTCTTCTTTAGAGATCCGCGGTCTTTCTTCAGATGTCATTTCTTTCCACGGTTCCAACACTCTGTCTTTCCCAATATGGACTTGGATCTTCCATTCCTAGACTTCTCTGATTACCTGGGGTCTTTCCTCTCTCCCTTTTTTTCCCCTGCTCTCCATGGTCAACGCATTACCTGATGTCTCACCTATGTTTTTGCTTCGCATTTCCTCGCTAAGAATAACACCAACAACATCATCAAATTTCAAATTGTTTGAACCAGAGACAGAGTTACTTACAGCCATGACCAAGTCGTTCCAGCTTTCTAGCAATGAGCACAATATTAGAAGAGCCCTAACCTCATCATCAAAGTTCACTTTTACAGAACTTAGTTGATTTGTAATCATATTAAATTAATTTAAATGATCAACAACATATCCACCTTCTGACATATTCATATTAAATAAACGCTTCATTAGAAATACCTTATCGGAGGTCAAGGGTTTTTCATACATTTTACCCAATGCGCTCATCATACCCTCTGTTGTATTTTATTTTGAGATATTGAAAGCAACCGATGAAGCCAAGCACAACGGTATTGTTCCCAGTTCCTTTATGTCAAGAACCTCCTATTCTTCATCCTTCATAGTCACCGGTTGTTTTGTTTTTCTTCCCAACAGTAGGAATATATCCTTTTGATGCAGATAGTCCTCCATTTGCATCCTCCGTAACTAGTAGTTTTGGCCGTTAAATTTATCGACCTTAAACTTTCCTTCTTTCATCATTGCTTCCACTCGAACTAGCAACCCTTCTTTCCTGCGATTTTATCTACTAAATAGAACTTTGGCTCTAATACCAATTGTTAGAAAAACAGGATCGCGAACCAATAACAATAAACAAGATGCAAATATAAATAACATAAACACAATACAATAAAGACACCAATATACATTGTTTACCCAATCTGGGCTACGTCCATGGAGAAATTGACAATCATTTTATTATACCATTCAGCAAAATGAAGGGATACAACCCACAACACATCCGTTGCAATTTCATATTCACTCTCTCACAGTCTCTCTCACAAAACCATAGAGATATTTACAATACTACAATACATATTCATATTACAATGTCTTCCGTTTAAAGAGGGATCACCATGGGAAAATACTAGGGAACACCCAATACCATGGGTCTGTAAATCACCCATTATTGACCAAGTCATGACTATGAAATTATAATATTGGGGGCAAAGATCCCCCAAACCGCCCCGTCATGGGCTGGGATCCAGACACAGCTGAAACACGGCCTTTGATTAAGGAAGATCAGGCTCCACAACCAACAGATTTTCCAGTTTAAAAAATATGTGGTGTCCTTCAATTTTGTAAAATCAGAATGTAAACTATGAATGCTTATATATCCATTTTGTAAAATCACCACGATTGAATGTAAAATTATTATGTTTCCTCGTCATGGATTTCCATAAAGTTTCAATATTGGTGATTATTTGCAAATATGTTTAATCTTACCCTACGTAGTATCCAAATTTGATGAAGTGGAATTTAGGGATAATTTTAAGAACCACCCCCAAATTTATATGTATAATAAATGGGTTAATCTCCCTAATATATAGGAAAATTTGAAGGTTATTTTATCACTAATATAATATGTTCATATAATTTTTTTGGCTAATATTTCATTCTATTATAGAATATTGTAAAATCTTGGTGAATCTTTCACTAAATTATAAGATATTGTAAATCTTGGCAAATATTTCACTGAATTATAAAATATTGTAAAAACTTGGTGAATCCTTCATCGAATTATAAAACCTTATAACGTCTTGGTGATCTTTTTCTGGGAAGATTCAACTTCCGATTCTCTAGATTACTAAGGTAGTGCAATAGAAGAGCATATGCTAGAGCTCAACTCTAGACTCTATCAACTCCTAGACTCTTGAATGAACAAATGCATCAATGAGGATAGGATGGATTTATTTATACATTTCACAAGCAGTATTTGGTCACTTAAAATGTAAGGTGTCGATGAAACACAACTACACTAACTAGATTCAAGGAAAGTGAGGAATCCACGTGTTAGCTTGTCTCTTAATGGTTCAACAAACATGTGGTAAACCAAATCTTGATAGAATGACAAACTGATACAATCGAACACTTTACATTGTGGAGTAATTATGGAACCATGAACCATTATTACAATGTGGAGTCTTATCAAGACCCGCAACCCTAATATAGTGTATGAATTCCCAATTAGATTATTTTTCAAATATCCGATTTTTAAGATACCCTCTAAGGGAAAAAAAACCCGCTTATTTGTTTATAGATACGAATACCACTTTTTCCTTTATTTTGTTGACAATCAAAATCTCAATTATGTCATTTGATTTAGAATTTTTAGATTTAGTTAGAAACTTGCAATGGTTATTAGAAATAAGAACATACACTAACATGAATAGAACGCACATAAATGCATCACCATGCATATCATTATAACTGCTCCATTAAAAACTACTTTTTCTCAAATAAACTGACGTGGTGTTTGTATCCATGTCCTTGAAATTTTGGAAGCATGCAAAATGTGGTAAAACTATTTTAGCACCATCATCGAACGCAAAAGAGAATATATCAAATAGCATAATGTCTACATCTCAAGTCAAACATGCCTTGTATATATTATATATAATCATGATGGTAATGAAGTATTGTGTTCCAACTAAATCATATGTTTATCATACATAACTAGATCCATTTTTAGATGATGATGATAGCAATTACACATAAAACAAAATTAACTAAAAAAAATTTTACTTCTGAATGACCCTTACAAAAAACAAAATACCATAAAACAAATATCAAAGCCAACAAATTTAGGTTACATATAAAATTGACGAACTTGGCAATACTAATAAAAAAATATACCAGACATGAACTTCTCAATACAAATAAAAGAATCTATCATAATGCTTTGAACAACTCTTTAAGAAGTCAGTGCCAAATTAATGACCATTACAATGTACCCCTACCATTATAATCTATGTGCATTCATTTAGATTACAAACGTCCCAAACATAAATAATAACAAAAAAAAAATATGAACACTCACACTCTCATGAATGCCTCATATCGAATAATAATTGCAGAGAAAGATCCTAATAAAAGCACATTTTAAGCAACTAGGTTAGATTTAGTTTCAATATATAAAAACCATGTGGCATCTCTCCATTAAGAGTATCAACCACTAACAACATATAAATTCCAATTGATGGTTTAAACAGGACAAGGCATAAGATAAATCATATCGTTTGAGCTCTATAATGCTTTCATGAAACCAATACTCCTAGGATATATTAAAACCCTAACAACAACGGATGATCCCTAAGAATCAAGTGTACCCTAGAATTTAACATGCGTTAAAAAACATCCATGATAAAAGACATGATAAAACAAAAATTTATAGTATAATAATATATTGTAGCTGCGGATAAAAAAACATAAAAAGCATGATAAAAATCATAGCATGTTAATTATTGAATAAAATGCATGATGTGATTATGTATTCTTTGATAAATTGTATGTGTGGCATTCTCTTTCAAGATCTGATCTTTCAGCAATGGCGATGTTGCACGAATATTAAAATGTCGAGAAAAGTAAGAATGAAAAGTGGAATTGTATAAACCAAAACCTTGACCCTGCTAGTGTTATCCAATGTGGGTGAACCATGAATCTCTGCAGCCTATATATATGACAAAATCACCCTTGTTTTTCCTTCCAATACTAGAAATTGAGGCCTCAAAGATGGTATAAACATGGAATTGACTAAAAATTTGGTCGAATGCAACTATATGACTAAATTACATGGAAAATGGAGGGTGAAATAACCCCTAGGAGCCTCCATTATTGAAAATCGGGGGCAAAGGAATGATTTCATTAGAATTTCTCTAGAAATCGAGGGTGAAGGATAGATTGGAGGGAGATTTTGCTAGAGTGAAAATAGTTTTTTTCATTTTCCTCATGAATATACGAGAGGCTATTTGTTTTGGATTTATTTCTTCTCTAATAAATATTGGGAGAATATATTTTAGATGAAAAAACCCTTTCCATATAAGAAAATAACCCACTAAATTTTTGTAACCTCCTTAATTTATCCCATGGTTAAATTTAGCCCCTAAAATTATCCATGGTTACCTTTTCATGAACTTTTGTGTCAATAGATTTTTGGAATGGCGTGTCCTGTTCTTCATACTTTGACAATTGTTCCTGCAAGAGTTTATTCTTCTTCTTTGACTTCTTTAAGTCATCCAAGGCACTAATCAATTCACCTTCCCAGTCAATATTTTCAGTGTCTTCATCATCATCATATTGAATTTCAGTCTTAACCTCTGCAACAAGATTAGGAGGTGTAGCTGGATTTGGAGGTGTTTTGAATGATCCACTGAAGAAGTATTTGTCTAGTGACCCTGGCTTGCTTTGCACAACTGGAGTATTCTTTGAATTGTTCTTCTTCTTTTTAGCTTTTCTTTCTTCTACTATGTGAGCCATGAAAAGTAATTCCTTTTGGTATTTGTCGCAGTCGCTTCCTTTAGATACATTGCTTCCTTCCTCGGTGTACATATTTTTCCTATGTTTTGGAATCCTTTGGTTTTCAGGTTTGTGTTGAGATCGCGCAGTCTTCTAATCATATGGACTGGGTTCCTCGTTTCTATCACTATCTCTATTTTCTTTGTAAGGACACTTAGAGGCATAATGATCTACTCCTCTGCATCTAAAACATTTGAAGGGTAACTTGTTTTTGGACGTACCTCATCCTCTTTTCATCTTTTTGACAAAGTTTGATTCCTCATTATATGACTCATCACAAAAATATTTGTCATGATCATGTGTATCCTTCGAGTGGATTTTAAAGTAGCTTCCTTTATGAGGGGAGTCTCTTTCTCAGTTCTCATCTCGTATGCAGTCAAAATCACTTGAAGTTTGTCATTCATTAGGTCTTCAATATTAGCTCAATATTCTAACACAAACACCTTTTCATCAAATCTTTAAGGCAAATTTCTCAATATCTTTTGTACCATTGATTCTTCGTCCAGTGTGACCCCAAGAATTTTGATAGCATTAACTACCTCATCTACTCTTAAGAAGTAAGATGTAATGTTCTCTTCATATTTCATTCTCAGGGATTCAAATTTCCCAGAGTAGTTTTGCAGCTTTGCTTTCTTTACCTTTTCGTCGCCTTCATAGATGCCTATGATTTTGTCACAAACCTCCTTGTCTGATGCGCAATGCATAACCTTGATGAATTCATCACCTGTCAAGCCACATAGTAGAGCATTTCTGGCTCTTGCATTGCTTTCATAGATTCTTTTTTGTGTTGGATTAACTAGTAAAACTGCTGGGACATCATAACCATCGGCAATAGATTGCCAACAATTTGCTCCCAATGATTGCAGATAAACTTCCATATGAGCCTTCGAGAAAATATAATTGGTTTCATCAAACCTTGGTGCTCTGTTGGTGGAAACGCCTTCCTACTTATCCATTTATACGCAATGATCTATCTTTCAAATGTTAATTCGTTACTGGAGACACCCACTCTGATACCAATTGTTGGAATCAATTTAATATTGAGAGGGGGGGTAAGTATTAGTGCAGTTATCAACAGTTTTTACCTTCTTTAACATATTAGCCTTCACTTAATCTTTATCTTTACTTATGCATCCAATAAATAAAACATTCATCCATATATGCACCAAGACAAAGAACACACAAAGAGATTTTAACGTGGAAACCCAAAGGGCATAAAACCGCGAAATGTTACTTTTATAATGGAAAAAGAATACATTCAAGGAAGCACCAACTTCCCGTTTTTACAAACACCAAATGGAAGGAGGCACTGACCCCCTGTTTTTATAGGAACTGACCTGAAGGAAGGTCCAAGTCCCTATTTTTTTCCAGCACCAACTAGAAGGAGGCTCCAACCCCCTTCCTCCTTGCCTTGTCCTACCGCCCTAATGTCCTAAGTATGATTCCGACTTACTGAAATTCAACTCCACACACACTTTTGATCTTCTGATGTTAATTATGTTTTGCACTATTGTCGCATGTAGTCGATTAGCTATCACCAAGCTGCAACATCACTTGACTTCTCATTCCTCTCAATTTACACTTCTGGTGATGTCTTACCTCATGTACTGTGTTATTGTTGATAATACAGTCTGCGCTAAGGTATGCTCTATCGATCTAATATTGCGCAACTGCTCTCACCAACTGATACCGTGATTTCAATTGATAGTTTGATGTTCTGAAATAATGCACCAGTAACAGATGAAACTGCACACTTACTGATGTGTCGATTCTATTTAAGTGCCATATTCTTTTCCACAATCAGTGACATGTCGTTCCTTAAGTGATTCATATTTTCAGTTCAATGCACTTGTCTTAGATCATCCGCATCATGATGCACTTGTTGGATCCTTCTACTGCTCTATCGTTGTGCATCAAATGGAGTTCTCAACTTCACACACTTTCACTTTTGCTTATATGCATCAGCCAAACATCTGCGCATCGTCTGATATACTTTGGTTTAGTCTATGCGCTTTTGAATTATAACGTATGTGACTATCATCATGATATCTGTGATATTGTCCTTCAAAACATCACGCACTTGTGCATACTTCAGTATTTCTTCCTTTCAGTACTTGTGCATCTGTCACAGATCTACAGTATCATTTTGCACACCATCAGTACTTCATTATGTTGCATGTGTGCACTCGGCTCCTCGTTAGATCATATTGTTTTGTCCTCGATCCCTTGATGCCCCAAATATAAATATGTATCTTCCAACTAAAGCTCTTATGATCTCACCATTAAGCTTACTTAAAATCTCCAACTTGTATCTCTATTTATACATATCATGCACAGATTGTATGTCCACAAGTTGGTTGTGGCATCCCTTGTTTCATACTTCAGGGATTTTGCATAAGCCAAATGTCCTCTTCTATGTTGTTGATGTTTAATCCTTTGTGTGTCTTGTGCATTCATGGTCCTTGACTTAGTGGGAATTTACACCTTGGTGGGGTACCTTTTCACTCTTGATGTACCATTGCTTTGAGATATGTGTGCATCCTTGCTCTTCACCTTGATGAGTCTACGACCCTTTCCGTACCATCCCTTGTGGGTATTGCGCACTTGATGTATTGATGCTTTGTGGGATTTGAGCATACTTCAACTCCTACTTGGTGGGACTTTGACCCTTGCAGCTTCATCACTTGTGGGACTTGCACACCTATTGTATTAATTCTTTGTGGAATCTTCACATAAACCTACTTCTGCTTCATGGGACTTTGACCCTTGCAACATCATTACTTGTGGGACTTGCGCACCTGTTGTACCATCGGTTGTGGAATTTTCTCATAAACTAACTTCAACCGTTGTACCTTTCTAGGAACTTGTACATGTTCTACTAACTGAAAGCATCTTTTGATTGGCTAGGCTTGCACACTTTCAGGATTGTCCAACCATAAGATGTTTCTTACTGCTTGCACACGTGTGCCTTTGCTTAACCAAATCCTTGGCTACTTGTGCACATGTACCATTGTCCAACTAGTTCTTTGACTGCTACCTTGAGAAAGTATGACTTGCTGGACTTGATATTTGCGCAGGAACCATATGTAGTAGGATACATTACTTATGTTCTTCTTTGAATTGGATCTGCATGATGTGCCTTCCTTATGTACTTATTCAAATTCATCATGCATGATCTATCCTTGGACACACATATTCAGAATGAATGCAACTTATGGATATACTTCTTCAAACTGGCATCCAATTATGTCACCTTCACCATCTTGCACATATACATATTCAAATTGGTTTCCATATACTTCTTCAAACTGGTATAGGAATGATGCATCCACTTTGACATCAATGACTCAGGATGAATTAGTTGACATCCTCTTTGACATTAATTAACATCAATGACAACCAAAGTTCAACATAATTGACTTGGGGGTTTCTATTAGTGTAATGACAATATGAACCATGGAATAATAAAAAAAATTTAATCTCCAACCCACACCTACAGCCTTTGAACCAACGTACAGATCTAAAATAGGGACTAGAGGTGTATTAGAGGATGTCACTATCTCCTTAGATTCTTGGGAGTATCCTGTGGAATTTACTGTTTTACAACATAAGTCCGAACTTGGTGGTCATCCCTTGATTTTGGGAAGACCATGGTTATCCACAGTTGATGCCCTCATTAGCTGCCGATCTGGGAAAATGACTATATCAAATGGTGAATCCATTAAGAAACTTATCATGTATCCACCATCAAAACCTTGTCGATGGAAGATCCTTATGGTAATGAAGAAATGGAATATCCTTATGGGAATGGAGAAATAATACAACCTATTTTAACAATTAAATAGGCTATGAGTCTCAAATAAGAAACTGATGAAAATTTGCTTAATCATTTCATCACCAATCCTTATTTTACTCAAAATTATGAAGAACAATCACCATCTTATGATCCATCCTCCTATGTTCAGTATTCCTTAGGTCATCTTTTAGGACGGGACTTTTACGAAACTTGTACTACATAAACTTTATCTTCAACTTTTTGCCTAGCATTTCCTTAAAATTCTAGCTCTGAATCCTGTAGTAAAACTATTGAGATTTTTCCTAGAAAGAGATTAAACATAAATTCTACATTAGATAACCTACAATAGAAACAATTAATTCATATTTTGCATAACATGGGATTATACTATCATGAAAGGAATTCACTCGGACACATTCATTCATCATATCTACATCTAGGAAAATGCCAAACTCATTACACAACACAAAGAAGAATGAACAAGATCTAAGGGAAATAGTGAAGGAAGATTACAAAATTTATTAAATTTGTAAAATTTATTTATCCCATTTCAGATAGCCAATGGGTTTCACCCTTGGTAATTGTGTCTAAAAAGAACAAAAAATGGAAAATATGCATTGATTGTAGGGGAATAAACAAAGCCACTATAAAAGATTATTTCCCCTTCCATTCATTGATCAGGTCCTAGACACTCTAATTGGGAATAAATACTTATCTTTCCTTGATGGTTTTAGCGGATACAATCAGATTCAGATTGATCCATAAGACCAGGATAAAAAAAACCTTTACATGCCCTTGGAGAACGTATGCCTACAAGGTATTACCTTTCGGACTATGTAATGCACCAACACATTTCAAAGGGTAATACTAGGTATTTTATCTTACTTGATTCATGACTGCATAGAGGTTTATATTGATGACTTCACAATATATGGGGAATCTTTTAAGCTTCTTTAAATAACCTTGAAAAAATATTGGTTAGGTGTCGAGAGACAAATCTCACATTGAGCAATGAAAAATGTTATATGATACTAAATGACAGAATTATTCTTGGTGACCATGTGTCTTTTGCAAAAATTAGAGTTGTACCAACTAAAATTGAGTTGATTGTCAAGTTATAAGTCCCAACCACCCAAAAGGAAGTGAGAATATTATTGGGTCATGTGGGTTATTACAGTTGTTTTATCAAAAAATTTACTAAAATAGCCTCATCTTTATTTAAATTACTTGCAAAGGATGTTAATTTTTATTGGGATGCTAATTGTTAGACTACTTTTGATACATTGAAGGGAAAAATTTCTACAACTGCGATATTAAGAGGAACAAATTGAAATTTACCTTTCCATATATCAATAGATGCATCATATTCATATATGGGAGCGGTATTGGGACAAAAGGAAAATTCTCAAAACTATGTTATTTATTTTGGCAGTACTTCATTCCATTAATAAGTTTAGACACTACATTATGGGCTATAAAAAATTTATCCATACTAACAACTCTGATATCAGGTATGTTAAGCCCTGAATGTGGGCACAGTCCCCCCTATATTGTGGTGCATTACATTAGTTTTGATGTCATCTTTGGTCCATTAGTGGTAATTCTCATTAACATGGTTATATTAGTTACATCGGCTTGGGTCAGTTAATTGGAATTGCACCTCGTAGTCTTCTATATATAGGAAGGAGACCTTTTCATTTGGAGTATCTTTTCTTTTCTTGTCTTGTCCTGTGTACTTAATACATTGTATAAGGAGGTTTCCCCCTCGAAGAGGCTTGTTATTCATCTATTTTCTTCATTAAAATAGTGGAGTATAATTTATGATCTATTTCTTCTCTTTTCATGCTCTTTTTGGAAACTTTTTGTATAACATTTGGTATCATAGCCATTGGCATATTCATCTCTAAAAAAAAATCGCTCTTGGCATATTCACTCTAAAAAAAATGGGTGCTTCAAAATGAGTCATCTTGGAATATTCTCTCTAAATATTTTTCTACAAGGTTTCAGATAGTGAAGCTTGGAACCCATCTAGGAAACAGGCCTACATATCTATGCTATAAATTTCAGATAATATATTTCTACAAGGTTTCAGATAGTGAGGCTTGGAAACCATCTAGGAAATAGGCCTACATATCTATGCTATAAATTTCAGATCTAGAAACCTTACATATTTGGAGTTATTTTCATTTGAAGTTAGGGATTCTGACTAGTCCAAAAACTAGTCTCAAACAGGTGTGCTAGGTAAAACAGTTATATCTGTGGAATGAAAAATACAAATTGAGTGAGACATGTTGCATCAGAAAGAAGACAGGCCAAGGTATTAGTGGTATCATTTTCAGACTTGGATCTAAAATACTGGAAACGTGGAATTTTGTACAAGTTCGCTCTTCTGAAAGGACTGAAAATAACAAGCATTGGGAGATTTTCCATATCTCTCTACTAACATAATATCATAAATAGATTAGAATTAGGTCAGACCTGTGGCATTTTAGAGAGGATATATCGGGCTAATTCAGGAAGTATTTCATACTCATAGGATCCAAAATTGCAAATATGTCTCAATTTGAAGGTCGACTAGAAACGCAGTCTTCAGATTAGGGTTGATAAAGGTACGCCATTTTAATTTGGAATAATTTTTAGTATAAGGACCTATTGGATGTGAAACCTAGTGTGTGATATATATTTCTAGTGTTCAAAATTACCCCCAAGGGTACTGTAAAAAATAACACTCCACTCAAACCACCTAAGGATTCATCCCATACGTACGATGAAATGGAAGACCTATCTTTTTTAATGTCCAAGTTGGAGGAAAATATGAAAGGGTATGTGAAAACGGTCGATTTACTTAATCTAAAGGAGAGGTTGATGGGACATATGGTTGAAAATATGAAAAATATTGTTAAGCTCATCCAAAATTCAAAGGATCCCTACAAGTGATGATGTGTTCCAAGGTACTCAGGACGACAAGGACAATAAGCATTCCCATAATGGAAGTTATCAGGGATGGTCAACAAGAGGTACCCAACTTCCCAAGATTGAGATGAGAAAGTTTGATGGAAATTATAAAATAACATGGATATTCCATACGAAGCAATTCTTTGATCTGCACCAAGTGTCAAATTTGCAAAAGGTAACTATTGCACCATTATATTTAGAGCCTGATCAATTTGTATGGTACCAATGGATTTGTGACCAAAAAAAGGACTCTAATATATCTTGGTCTATATTCACATAAGAATTGATTGCACATTATGGGGATATTAATAGCAACACCTTCTTTAGCCAGTTAATAAATCTTAAGCAAAAAGGTCCAGTTACAGAGCACATTGAGCATTTTTAGAAGCTAAGTCTTCAAGTGAAGAACATTCCATAAGATAATTTGTTGGATCTATTTATTGGAACCTTGAAGGATAGCATTCAACATGAGGTGCGTCTCTTTGAACTGCCATCCTTAGAGAAGGATTTCATGGTGTCAAGGAAGGTTGAAAGTAAAAATATGACTATGGCTACTAGAAAAACCATCTCCAACACATACAGAGACAATAATGTTCCTTCTTCTAACCTACCTCAAAGTTTGACACCCCAAAAACTAGATGAAAGAAGAGAAAAGGGCCTATGCTTTAATTTGATAGAAATTATAGTAAGGGACATAACCGTGGTGAGAAGAAATTATTTTACATAGATTGTAAAGAGGAAGAACCATCTCCAGATGAAGAAATAGAAGATACTACATTAGAATAGATTACTCCCCACCATATCATGTCATGCATTGGCTGGAATTAGCATTCCTCAAACTCTCAAGATCGAAAGATTTATCAAAAGAAAAAGGTAACGGTGTTTATTGATTCTGGTAGTACTTGGCATAATTTCATTCACTATAAATTATCAAAAGTTCTCAATTGCTTTGTATATCCATCACCAGAGTTTCAAGTAATGATTGTAGATGGAGGAACTATCAATTTCTCAGGGGAATTCCTTAGTAATTCACAGTTTGCACCGATGCTTCAAGGCAAGGTTTGGGTGCAGTGTTGATGCAAGAAGGTGGGGTAATAGCTTATGCGTCGAGAAAGCTAAAAACACATGAAGAGAATTACCCTACTCATGACCTAGAGTTAGCTGCAGTGATGTTAGCTTTGAAGCTTTGGAGACATTACCTTGTTGGACGAAGCTTTGAACTCAAGTCTGATCACCAAAGCTTAAGGTATATCTTCACTCAGAGAGACCTGAATGCTAGGCAAAGGCGATGGAGTGAATTCATGAGCGAGTATGATTTTGGGATTTCCTACATCAAAGGGAAGGAGAATGTGGTAGCGGATGCCTTAAGCAGAAAACCTAGACTTTTCTCTCTTATACCTTTGAAGGTGGATTTGAGGGAAAGAATCTTAGGGCAGCTACTCGGGGATAGTTGGTACCTAAAGGTCACAGCGGCACTCCAGAATGGGAAACCAGTAGGACCAAAGTTTGAAGGCTATGAGTTGGAAGCTGATGGTTTGTTACGGTATCAAGGGAGGATGTATATTCCTAAGGAGGGAGATATTAGAGAGACTATCCTTAAAGAAGCCCACAGAGCAGTGTATTGTGCACACCCGGGTGTAAAGAAGATGTATGCAGGCATGAAGCAACTCTTCTTTTGGGCAGGGATGAAAAGCGACGTGGTCAAATTCGTCGCTAGGTGCCTTGAGTGTCAGCAGGTAAAAGCTGATCATCACCACCCGGCAGGTCTGTTGCAGCCACATGACATTCCAATGTCAAAGTGGGAGGTTATCTCCATGGACTTCGTGGTGGGATTGCCTCTTACCTCTCATAGGCATGATTCCATTATGGTCATCGTTGACAAACTGACCAAAACTGCTCACTTCATTCCAGTTAAGGAGACCTATGATGTCACGGATGTAACACGTGTATTCATAAATGAAGTTGTTCGTCTCCATGGGTTTCCCAAGAATATTATATCGGATAGGGATTCCAGGTTTACATCCAGGTTTTGGACGAGTTTGCAGTCGGCGTTGGGTACTCAGTTGAACCTAAGCACTGCTTACCATCCCGAGACAGATGGGCAAACAGAGAGAGTGAATCAGGTGATGGAGGACATGCTTAGAATGTATGTCATGGATCAACAAACTCATTGGGAAAAGCACTTACCTTTGGTAGAGTTTGCTTACAACAACAGTTACCATAGTTCAATTGGGATGCCTCCATATGAAGCTTTATATGGAAGGCCATGCAGGACACCATTGAGTTGGGAAAGGTTAGAGGATCGAGTAATTATAGGACCTGAGTTGATTCAGGAGATGGAAGAACAGGTTGTTCAGATTAGGCAGTGGTTAAAGGAAGCACAGGATAGGCAGAAGAGTTATGCCGATGCGCATAGGGTTGACCGAAGCTATAAGGTTGGGGATGCAGTGTTCGTCCGCATCAGGCCTAGCAAAAGTACCATCAGGTTTGGGAAAGGGACAAAGTTGTCGCCACGATTTATAGGACCCTTTGAAATTTTAGAAAAGGTTGGACCCGTCGCGTATCGTCTTGCGCTGCCACCCCCATTTGCACAAAAATCATAATGTTTTTCATGTATCTGTTTTACGACATTATGTAGCTGATGAGTCACATAAAATAAATTGGAAGGAACTGCAGGTTTCGGACGAGGGAACCATCAGGGTCGAACCATTACTTATATTGGACCGCAGGGTTAAACAGTTGAGGCACCGTTTGGTGGACCAAGTTAAGGTCCAGTGGGACCGATATAGCCCAGGTTCTGCTACTTGGGAGGACGCAGAGACTATGCGTCGTGATTATCCCACGTTATTTTGACCATAACTTCGGGACGAAGTGTCCTGAAGGGTGGGTGTATGTAACACCCCGTTTTGACATTTCTACCTAAACTACTATTATATGTTGTATTTGTTTGACTGTGAGACCTCGTCGGTTGACGACACTGTGGACTTATGGTTCTATTATTTTGCCGATATATATATGTGTGTGTATGATGATAGTATTATGATCGATAGTCATGTTTAGAGATGTATCATGTGTTAATTATGTCAAATATATGGAATTTACTGAATGATGGGTACGTGGATACCGTTACAGTTATATGATGAAATAATGAATGTTATGCCAGGTGCATGGCGAATAAATGAGTTTATTGTTTTTATGTTATGATGAAATATATGTGTGTACATATCGAGGATTTATGCACGATATTCTATATTGTATGTCGAGGACTGACTTACAGGTTGAAACGGCTAAGTGATAGCTGGATCCTACGAGGTGGGAGGGCCTCGGGGACACGGACTTCGAAAGATAAAATGGTATGCGAGTGATGCATTATTTACTTTCGTATGGTTATTATGTTGTTTATTATGATGTATGTTATGACATGGGTGGGGTAGGGTTTCAGGAAACTCAACCGCCCAGATCGGTTATACGATGACAGACCGAGTACAAGTGCAACGCTGTTGTTATGTCGAGTAGACATAATCCCTTGTTCCATTAGGGGGGGTGGAGGCTTTACCCACCGTTTATCCCCGAAACCCAGAGTCATGGGAGGGCTGTGCTACGGTGCGCTCCCCAAGGTGTGTGATGATGACTGGTGGTTGCCTGCTGGGGAAGCTGGTCGATGTAGTCGACACTTCCGCTTACGGGTTCTAGCTGGAACCGGTCATGACTTGACATTTCAGGGTAGTCCAGCAGAGGACAGGATAGGATGTGGAAGTTAGTGATGATGTAGGTAAATAGGTGTAGCGTGAAGTAGGGGTGAAAACAAGATCTAACTGTAGGTGTGTAAAACCCTTACTTGAGTATGTGTCGTAACTTAGAAAGGTATGAATTGTTGTAACTAATAAGATTTCAGTTAGTTAAAGAATTGTACCTTGCAAACTATGCTAAAACATGTGTCAATAAACAGTAAGTTTCATGATTATGATTGACGTGTGTGAGTTATTACTGTTAGTGTACTTACGCGAGGTATGTAAGCAGTAGCTACGCTTACATAACTTGCCTACATATTTATGAATTGCGTGAAATATTGCTGAGTAATAATGTTAATTAGTGTCGCTTAATAATTAATTACTATACATTAATGATTAATCAACAAGTTACGGTTAAATTAATAGTAAATAATGCAATTGGTTAGTAACGCTTAATTAAATGTTAATGAATTTGATTAGTAATGACTAAGGGTTAACACGTTAAATGATTATTGTAATGTTAATTAAAGTAGTATTAAATTGATAAGTTAATCTTAATTGCACGGCTAGATAATTAATTAAACTGTATGGATAATAATTAATTTATATCTATTAAATTTTATGATGACCATGCAGAAGCTAGCTGGAACATAGGATAATTTACGAATAGATGTAATATGAAATTGATAAACAAGTGTCGGGTACACACTTGGGAATTGTTCATGAAAACGATGAATCAATTATAAGTTAATCAATTATGAATTAATTATAATTTAATTATGAATTATTTATAAACTAATTGTGAATTAATTATGAATTAATCACGAATTAATTATAAATTACTTATGAATTAGTTCTAAATTAATTGTGAATTAGTTATGAATTAATTGCGAATTAATTTTGAATTAATTATGCATTAGTTCTAAATTAATTATGAATTAATTATAAAGTACTTCTAAATTAATTATGAATTAATTAAGGAAGACATTACCTTATGCCATTTTATATCCAAGTTTATAATTATATTGTATTTTAGTTAATAAATTAAAATATTAATTAAATTGTAATTATGACCACTTGAAAAGACAATGGCGGTGGAACCACATTAATAATTTAGTTGACTTTTACATACGGTGTTTGCATAAAAGAAAGGGATAATATTTATAATTCATTTATAAATTTATTTAATTAATTAATTAATTAATGTATTGATGGTATCAATAAATGTGGACATGTCTCAAGGGAGAAAAGGGGGACTGCCATCTTAGCTAGAATTGAATGGAGAGGATAAGGGTAGTAATGGGGAGGATTGAGTCGGCAGAGCAAACAGGGGATAAGATGGAGGAGAAAGGAAGAAGAGGGGATCATCTTTTACCGGAGTTATTTTGGAGGAAGTTTTGGGGAGAGCAGATATAGAAATTTTAGAGCAGAGCTGAAAGGAGCTGAAAGGGGGTTTTTGCTGGAGGTTTTCTAAAGGGACATAACGGGTTGGCTTGTACTCGGTTTGGGCTCGGGGTTCCAAAGGGGTACCTTTGGAGCCGGGTGGTCGGCGAGACCTCGCCAGTTGGCAGGGTGGAAAAACTGGTTTGGCTGGTTGAGTTTCAGAACTGTGGGAAGGCTTGTGACTGCAGGGAAAAGCAAGGAGAAGCAGCAACGAGGACAGCAACAAAAAAAAAGGGATCTGCAAGCTACCTACAGGTATTTTCCAGCAGGTATGTTGATTATTTCTACCTTGTCAAATTCAGTTGTAAGTTAAATAAAAATGGTTTTATGCTGGAATGATAATCTGCTTCCCTGCACAAACAGAATTGGTAAATTATGTTTGTTGTTGAGAATGAAAACTGGTGATTTATGTTAGAACAATAAACTGGAAAATATATATATATTTTGAAGCTGTAATTACTGTTTTTACAGCCAATAGGAACAGCAGAAATTAGAAAAACGTAAATATAAAACGAAACGTAAACAGTAGAAGACATATTTTATTTGAGAGTAGTAAAATAAACATAGGACCCTGGTTGGGGTCTTACATATGGTATCAGAGCCATGGTTCCAAATCTGGAACCAGAGGGCTCATTATAGAAGCTGTAAAAGCTTGTGGGGGAAGCCTTAGACCTGCATCAAACAAGGGGGAGAGTTAAGAAATTGGTATTTATAATTATTTACACAAACACAAACACAAACACAAACACAAAAAAAAACTAAAATCCCTATTTACATAAATGCAAAATGTAAAGTGTTTACACTTGTTTATTATCTAATTGATATTCTATAAGAACACGAATAATGTAACCAATAATATAAATATGACAGATTAGATAAATTTTTATATTTTACATTCAGTTTTATTTTAAATATTCTCTATCAAAATAAATAAATAAAAAAAAAAAAAAAAAAATATTTAAGAAACAAAAATGAAATTATTTCCACATGCAACGAAGGAGGTAACCACACATAATGCTTTCAACATGGGATTTTGAAATTTTGTGGTGATGAAAGGAAATATATAATGACACTAAGACTCATTTTGATATTTCTGTCGACCTAAAAGTTGAGCACATGAATATTATAATGTTTGTTAAATTTCATAGTTATATCAATCCAAATGCTTAAGGAATGAAATAAGCATTATATGTTGTAGGGAAATGCTATTATATTTGTTTAAACCAAATATTATACTTAAGCTGATCTAAGCTGATCTAAGTGTGTCAATATAGACAAGGTATGAGATTATATCTTATAAAATGAAGATTATATATAAGATCTAGGGTATTAAAATAAATAAAAACAAATAAATAAAATCTTCTACTGGAGACGGCCATGGCGGCCTTAGTGCTGCGTCCAAGTGGCCATGGTAGCCATGGAGCAGTAGCCTAATAAGCATGTTCATAAAATCCCATAAACCCTTATTTATATAAGGTGTAACCCATTATTCCAACAAAAAAAAAGGGTATTACACATTAACCTTAACTACAACCTGGCCTTTCTATCATGAGCCATTTGATGGACAGGATGTAGGTCGAGCGTTGTCGGTTTGACTATAATTAAAGTATCCATAATATAACTGTAGACTACGTTCTGAAGCTTGAATTTAAACTTCAACAGGGTTATTATTTAGTTAAAGTATGCCTACAACAAAAACGTTTCAAATTAGAGTATACAGCTAATAATAATCTTCAAAATAGATTCCATAACCTGCATCGTTGGTCTGTCAAGTAGGTAATGGGATAAATTTTTTTTTTTTACTTCAGTTTCGTTTCTCTTACAAGGAAGACAGTCACGACTTAGGAAAAGGCGGGAAAGTTCTCGGCGACGGCGCAGCTGTAAGGCTAGCGGCCTGGGCAATGCCCGACCAGCAGCCTGCAAGGGCTAGGCGGCCATGGGCCTGCCTGAGCCTGCTGCTCGACGGCCTGGGCGTGCAGCTGGCCTTAGCCCTGTAAAAAAAAAATTTATTATATAAAAACGTTTTTTTTTTCATAATATTTATATATATATAAAAAAAAAGAGGAATAATAAAATAGAAACCCACAAAACGTGAGCCTGGTGCGGCTATGGCAGCCAGCAGGGCACTTCCATGAGCAATCCGGCCAGCAGTCGAGGGCGCGGCCGTGGAGTCTGCTGCACTGTGCTTGTGTGCAGCCGGCCAGCAACAACAGGAAAAAAAAAATATATGTATATAAAACATTTGTTTTTGTAAATCAATCTTCGGAAACTGTCTTTAAATCTCTCTTAACTTAGCAGAGTAAGGGGGCCTGGGAAAGCCCGGCCTGTAGCCCGAGAGCCAGCAGCCTGGGGGCAGCCGGCCAGCAGCTGGGCTGCTGCGGCCATGGTCGGCCCAGAAGGCTGCGGCCTGGGCAAAACAAAAAAAGAAGAAAAGAAACACACAAACAAACTTCGTGATAAAAACAAAAAAATGAAGGCAAATGAACATTCATAGAACGCTAAGGGAAGGAAATTTATACCTGCCAATGGTTGCAGAGGCGTAGCAAGGTTCCTCCAGAAATCCTCTGCTAATTAGAAGAACATCCGCCATTCCCATTGTCCGAAAATCCGGTTTTGAACCCCACCGAAGTCCCTGAAGAAAATGATACAAACTAAGCAAAACTTGCAGAGTCTGCGGATGGAAAAGGCTCAAACCAATCGAATCAGGCAGAGTGTGGTGAAGAAAATGATGTGAAAGAGCCTTCCATGAATGAGAGAAGCTACGGAAGCTCTAGCCAAGCAACCACACGGAGTTGCAGACCCTAGCTGCCGAAAATCCATGAGGAAATGATCGACATCCCACAGATCGACCCTTTTTAGGGTTTAGCGATTTTTTTAAATAATTACTTGGTGCATGGCCGTGGGGGGATGTGAGGAGGACGCGTGGGCCTCATGTAAGGTTGCGACCGGTCCATTAGGTTATTAGGGTTAGGTTAAGTTTTTATTTATTTATTATTATTTTATTTTATTTTTTTTAATATTGTTTTATTTGTTTATTAAATTGTTCTAATTAATTTGCTATAATTAGTTTTGTAATAAGACTTATTTATTGTAATTAAATTTTGTAATATATATATATATATATATATATATATATATAAAATAAAAATAAATAAAATATAATAAAAATAATAATAATAATAATATTAAAAATAAATAATAATAATAATAAAAATAAATGCTAACTAATAAATTTCTCTTATTAATTATAGGAAAATGGGGTGCTAAATTAACGCTACATGGATATTTTGTTCTTAAAATGCTCCTTGCCGAAACTTCGACGTATAGTCGAAGGGGCAAGACGGATATAGAAATTCGAAAACGAGACACCATAGAAACCAGCATGGCGAGCTGATCGCCAGGACACCGATTATACTCCATGGCAAAATGTTTGATAAACGCGGTGCTAGACTTAAAACTTAGGTTATGTTATTATTAAATTATTAATTATTAATGACAACGAGGTAATAAACATTAAATAAATATCTGGAAGAACTGATGACGACCGATGAGGATTGTCTGGAATCCAATACCTAAACCTACGTAGAACTGTTGCAGTATGTCTAGTACCGGGTGGCCTCAAGATGGCCTGATCGAAACGTCCTGAACTATAGCTCTTAGAGTAAAACCGCTCGTAAATTAGTCATGATACACTCTTGAATTAATTGTTGAGTTTAATAGTAAATTAGTCATGATGTCAGTATGTACTAATTATCCTATTATTCCATAAGCAGGAATAAACATGGTGAGAACGCGAGCAGGTCGGGGGCGAGGTCAGACGACGGCATTACCTGAGCCGAGTGTGCCGGCACCATCGCCAAAGACCATTCTTATACTGCGCTCGTTGGAAGCGATAAACGAAACACTTAGGGGACTAGCACAGAGAGGAGGTACTACCTCGGAGGTAGAGGTGGAGGCCCCTCCACTAAGGGAGGAAGTTCCTGTGGTAGAAGCGAATACGGTACCAAGAACTCCGCATCAGGATATCAAAAGGGAGCTTCAGAAGATAAGGCTTCCAGAATTTTCAGGGGGTCGATCAGGGATACGAGCAGAGTCGTGGTTGGAAGAGATGACCAGGTGCTTGACCTTGCAGGAGTACACCTCCACGTCCAAGTCCAAACTGGCCATATTTCAACTAAAGGGGGCCGCTTTGAACTGGTGGGGAAACCAAGAAAGGCAGCTACACCTTACACCGGACACGGTTCCATGGGAACTGTTTGTGGAAAAATTCAAGGGGAAGTACCTACCCGCATCCTACCAGGAAGAACAGGCAGGGGCTCTTCATGCCTTGGTACAAAGGCATCTATCAGTGGAGGAGTATGAAGAGAGGTTCATGGAGTTAGTGAAGTACGTCCCTTACTTGGACAATGACGAACGCCAAGTTGAGCGCTTCGTGTATGGGCTCAATGCTAAGATCAGGGCTCAGGTACGGATGTGGAAACCGACTTCGGTCGCCGAAGCAGTCGATTGTGCTCGTTACACTGAGGAGATGTTGGGTGCAAATCCCATCAGGTCATTCAACTCTCAGCAGTCAGGGTTTGTGGGGAAGGCCCCTCGAAGCTACCCTCGGGGAAGATATGCGAGGCCACCTCCCTACGGGAGCAGGAGCACACCAAGAGTCGCGGCGGTAGACAGATCAGTGGCAACTAGGGCGGTGCCCCAGTTGGCCACAGGGACTCACCAAGGTGCGAGGAATTTCAGAGGAACAGCCGGTAGAGGAAGGGGTCCTAGGGGGAGGAACCCCTCTCAGAGGTCTGAGCAGGTTATCTCGCCCGCTCCATTACAGGTTGCTTGTTGGGGATGTGGGGGTCCACATTACCAGCGTGACTGTCCCGAATTACGATCCGGTACAGTGCAGCGAGAAGGAAAAGCTCCAATGGGGAGTGGGGGTAGTAGGCATCAGATCTCGGCTGCAGTAAACAACCATCAAGCAGAGCACCAATCCACTGTGGTCGAATCATCAAGTACGGTCAATAATGTTAAGCTTAGAATATTGTTTGATCCTGGTGCTACTGATAGTTTCATTTCTCCATATGCATTAGACAAATGTGGGTTGGCAGCCTACGAGCATGATGATTTCAGCTTAGTCGAAATGGCTTCAGGGGTAAAGCAGGCAGTAGGACCTAGTGTCGATAAGTGTGTAGTGGATCTCGGGGTGTGTGTTACACAAGTCAAAGTGTACGTCACCACCCTCGGAACTTATGATCTCATCATAGGTATGAATTGGCTTGAGGAACATCGAGCTTTCTTGGACTGTTATGGGAAGAAAGTTCTTTGCATTAATGACAACGGAGAGGCCATCAAGATCCAGGGTATCAAACGGAAGGTGTCCCTACGTTTCATATCAACGATGAACGTAAAGCGATGTATGCGACAAGGATGCCAGTTGTACATTGTTGAAGCGGTAAACAGTGAGAAGGGACCCTCCTTTGATGACTATCCAGTGTTAGCCGAGTTCAGTGATGTATTCCCAAAGGAATTACCTGGGTTACCTCCTAAGAGGGAACTTGATTTTACCATTGAGGTAAAACCCGGTTCAGAGCCAACATCGAAGACACCTTATAGGATGACGGCCCCAGAACTTTGTGAGTTGCAAATGCAGTTGAAGGAACTGTTAGATCTAGGGTTCATCAGACCAAGTATTTCACCGTGGGGTGCACCAGTAATCTTTGTGAAGAAGAAGGATGGTTCCTTGCGTCTTTGCATAGATTACCGAGATTTGAATAGAGCCACCGTGAAGAATAGGTACCCGATACCTCGAATTGATGATCTCTTTGATCAAATGAGGGGGGGGACAGTCTTCTCAAAGATCGACTTACGATCAGGTTACCACCAGCTACGGATTAAGGAAGGTGATATACCTAAGACTGCTTTTCGAACAAGGTTTGGGCACTATGAGTTTGTGGTGGTACCCTTCGGTTTGACCAATGCCCCAGCCGTATTCATGAGTCTCATGAATAGCGTGTTCCGAAAATACTTAGATCAGTTTGTGCAAGTCTTCTTGGACGACATTCTCATCTACTCCAAGAATGAACAAGAGCATGAGGAACACTTGCGAATAGTGTTGTCATGCTTAAGGGAGCATCAGTTGTATGGTAAGTTGTCCAAATGTTCGTTCTATCAGAAGGAGATCCATTACCTAGGGCATATAATTTCTGGTGAGGGAATTTCTGTGGACCCTGAGAAGGTGAAGGCCATAATGGATTGGCCCGTGCCAAAGAATGTGCATGAAGTAAGGAGCTTCATGGGGTTAGCCGGGTATTATAGAAGGTTTGTTGAAGGCTTCTCAAAAATCGCAAAACCCATAACTACCTTACAGCGTAAAGGCACTAGGTACGAATGGACAGATGAATGCGATGCCGCATTCGCCGAGCTGAAAAGACTATTGACGAGTGCACCTATTCTACGAGTTCCAGATATGGAGAAGGAATTCACAGTTTGCACCGATGCTTCAAGGCAAGGTTTGGGTGCAGTGTTGATGCAAGAAGGTGGGGTAATAGCTTATGCGTCGAGAAAGCTAAAAACACATGAAGAGAATTACCCTACTCATGACCTAGAGTTAGCTGCAGTGATGTTAGCTTTGAAGCTTTGGAGACATTACCTTGTTGGACGAAGCTTTGAACTCAAGTCTGATCACCAAAGCTTAAGGTATATCTTCACTCAGAGAGACCTGAATGCTAGGCAAAGGCGATGGAGTGAATTCATGAGCGAGTATGATTTTGGGATTTCCTACATCAAAGGGAAGGAGAATGTGGTAGCGGATGCCTTAAGCAGAAAACCTAGACTTTTCTCTCTTATACCTTTGAAGGTGGATTTGAGGGAAAGAATCTTAGGGCAGCTACTCGGGGATAGTTGGTACCTAAAGGTCACAGCGGCACTCCAGAATGGGAAACCAGTAGGACCAAAGTTTGAAGGCTATGAGTTGGAAGCTGATGGTTTGTTACGGTATCAAGGGAGGATGTATATTCCTAAGGAGGGAGATATTAGAGAGACTATCCTTAAAGAAGCCCACAGAGCAGTGTATTGTGCACACCCGGGTGTAAAGAAGATGTATGCAGGCATGAAGCAACTCTTCTTTTGGGCAGGGATGAAAAGCGACGTGGTCAAATTCGTCGCTAGGTGCCTTGAGTGTCAGCAGGTAAAAGCTGATCATCACCACCCGGCAGGTCTGTTGCAGCCACATGACATTCCAATGTCAAAGTGGGAGGTTATCTCCATGGACTTCGTGGTGGGATTGCCTCTTACCTCTCATAGGCATGATGCCATTATGGTCATCGTTGACAAACTGACCAAAACTGCTCACTTCATTCCAGTTAAGGAGACCTATGATGTCACGGATGTAACACGTGTATTCATAAATGAAGTTGTTCGTCTCCATGGGTTTCCCAAGAATATTATATCGGATAGGGATTCCAGGTTTACATCCAGGTTTTGGACGAGTTTGCAGTCGGCGTTGGGTACTCAGTTGAACCTAAGCACTGCTTACCATCCCGAGACAGATGGGCAAACAGAGAGAGTGAATCAGGTGATGGAGGACATGCTTAGAATGTATGTCATGGATCAACAAACTCATTGGGAAAAGCACTTACCTTTGGTAGAGTTTGCTTACAACAACAGTTACCATAGTTCAATTGGGATGCCTCCATATGAAGCTTTATATGGAAGGCCATGCAGGACACCATTGAGTTGGGAAAGGTTAGAGGATCGAGTAATTATAGGACCTGAGTTGATTCAGGAGATGGAAGAACAGGTTGTTCAGATTAGGCAGTGGTTAAAGGAAGCACAGGATAGGCAGAAGAGTTATGCCGATGCGCATAGGGTTGACCGAAGCTATAAGGTTGGGGATGCAGTGTTCGTCCGCATCAGGCCTAGCAAAAGTACCATCAGGTTTGGGAAAGGGACAAAGTTGTCGCCACGATTTATAGGACCCTTTGAAATTTTAGAAAAGGTTGGACCCGTCGCGTATCGTCTTGCGCTGCCACCCCATTTGCACAAAACTCATAATGTTTTTCATGTATCTGTTTTACGACATTATGTAGCTGATGAGTCACATAAAATAAATTGGAAGGAACTGCAGGTTTCAGACGAGGGAACCATCAGGGTCGAACCATTACTTATATTGGACCGCAGGGTTAAACAGTTGAGGCACCGTTTGGTGGACCAAGTTAAGGTCCAGTGGGACCGATATAGCCCAGGTTCTGCTACTTGGGAGGACGCAGAGACTATGCGTCGTGATTATCCCACGTTATTTTGACCATAACTTCGGGACGAAGTTTCCTGAAGGGTGGGTGTATGTAACACCCCGTTTTGACATTTCTACCTAAACTACTATTATATGTTGTATTTGTTTGACTGTGAGACCTCGTCGGTTGACGACACTGTGGACTTATGGTTCTATTATTTTGCCGATATATATATGTGTGTGTATGATGATAGTATTATGATCGATAGTCATGTTTAGAGATGTATCATGTGTTAATTATGTCAAATATATGGAATTTACTGAATGATGGGTACGTGGATACCGTTACAGTTATATGATGAAATAATGAATGTTATGCCAGGTGCATGGCGAATAAATGAGTTTATTGTTGTTATGTTATGATGAAATATATGTGTGTACATATCGAGGATTTATGCACGATATTCTATATTGTATGTCGAGGACTGACTTACAGGTTGAAACGGCTAAGTGATAGCTGGATCCTACGAGGTGGGAGGGCCTCGGGGACACGGACTTCGAAAGATAAAATGGTATGCGAGTGATGCATTATTTACTTTCGTATGGTTATTATGTTGTTTATTATGATGTATGTTATGACATGGGTGGGGTAGGGTTTCAGGAAACTCAACCGCCCAGATCGGTTATACGATGACAGACCGAGTACAAGTGCAACGCTGTTGTTATGTCGAGTAGACATAATCCCTTGTTCCATTAGGGGGGGGTGGAGGCTTTACCCACCGTTTATCCCCGAAACCCAGAGTCATGGGAGGGATGTGCTACGGCGCGCTCCCCAAGGTGTGTGATGATGACTGGTGGTTGCCTGCTGGGGAAGCTGGTCGATGTAGTCGACACTTCCGCTTACGGGTTCTAGCTGGAACCGGTCATGACTTGACATTTCAGGGTAGTCCAGCAGAGGACAGGATAGGATGTGGAAGTTAGTGATGATGTAGGTAAATAGGTGTAGCGTGAAGTAGGGGTGAAAACAAGATCTAACTGTAGGTGTGTAAAACCCTTGCTTGAGTATGTGTCGTAACTTAGAAAGGTATGAATTGTCGTAACTAATAAGATTTCAGTTAGTTAAAGAATTGTACCTTGCAAACTATGCTAAAACATGTGTCAATAAACAGTAAGTTTCATGATTATGATTGACGTGTGTGAGTTATTACTGTTAGTGTACTTACGCGAGGTATGTAAGCAGTAGCTACGCTTACATAACTTGCCTACATATTTATGAATTGCGTGAAATATTGCTGAGTAATAATGTTAATTAGTGTCGCTTAATAATTAATTACTGTACATTAATGATTAATCAACAAGTTACGGTTAAATTAATAGTAAATAATGCAATTGGTTAGTAACGCTTAATTAAATGTTAATGAATTTGATTAGTAATGACTAAGGGTTAACACGTTAAATGATTATTGTAATGTTAATTAAAGTAGTATTAAATTGATAAGTTAATCTTAATTGCACGGCTAGATAATTAATTAAACTGTATGGATAATAATTAATTTATATCTATTAAATTTTATGATGACCATGCAGAAGCTAGTTGGAACATAGGATAATTTACGAATAGATGTAATATGAAATTGATAAACAAGTGTCGGGTACACACTTGGGAATTGTTCATGAAAACGATGAATCAATTATAAGTTAATCAATTATGAATTAATTATAATTTAATTATGAATTATTTATAAACTAATTGTGAATTAATTATGAATTAATCACGAATTAATTATAAATTACTTATGAATTAGTTCTAAATTAATTGTGAATTAGTTATGAATTAATTGCGAATTAATTTTGAATTAATTATGCATTAGTTCTAAATTAATTATGAATTAATTATAAAGTACTTCTAAATTAATTATGAATTAATTAAGGAAGACATTACCTTATGCCATTTTATATCCAAGTTTATAATTATATTGTATTTTAGTTAATAAATTAAAATATTAATTAAATTGTAATTATGACCACTTGAAAAGACAATGGCGGTGGAACCACATTAATAATTTAGTTGACTTTTACATACGGTGTTTGCATAAAAGAAAGGGATAATATTTATAATTCATTTATAAATTTATTTAATTAATTAATTAATTAATGTATTGATGGTATCAATAAATGTGGACATGTCTCGAGGGAGAAAAGGGGGACTGCCATCTTAGCTAGAATTGAATGGAGAGGATAAGGGTAGTAATGGGGAGGATTGAGTCGGCAGAGCAAACAGGGGATAAGATGGAGGAGAAAGGAAGAAGAGGGGATCATCTTTTACCGGAGTTATTTTGGAGGAAGTTTTGGGGAGAGCAGATATAGAAATTTTAGAGCAGAGCTGAAAGGAGCTGAAAGGGGGTTTTTGCTGGAGGTTTTCTAAAGGGACATAACGGGTTGGCTTGTACTCGGTTTGGGCTCGGGGGTCCAAAGGGGTACCTTTGAAGCTGGGTGGTCGGCGAGACCTCGCCAGTTGGCAGGGTGGAAAAACTGGTTTGGCTGGTTGAGTTTCAGAACTGTGGGAAGGCTTGTGACTGCAGGGAAAAGCAAGGAGAAGCAGCAACGAGGACAGCAACAGAAAAAAAGGGATCTGCAAGCTACCTACAGGTATTTTCCAGCAGGTATGTTGATTATTTCTACCTTGTCAAATTCAGTTGTAAGTTAAATAAAAATGGTTATATGCTGGAATGATAATCTGCTTCCCTGCACAAACAGAATTGGTAAATTATGTTTGTTGTTGAGAATGAAAACTGGTGATTTATGTTAGAACAATAAACTGGAAAATATATATATATTTTGAAGCTGTAATTATTGTTTTTACAGCCAATAGGAACAACAGAAATTAGAAAAACGTAAATATAAAACGAAACGTAAACAGTAGAAGACAGATTTTATTTGAGAGTAGTAAAATAAACATAGGACCCTGGTTGGGGTCTTACAGTAGTAATGGTACACAAGCTATATGGATCATGGCATGTGTCCAGATTATAGAGAGATCAACAAGATCACCAGTAAAGATAAGTTTCCCATTCCTCTCATTGATGAATTGTTAGATGAATTACATGGATCAATTTTCTTCACAAAGTTGGATCTTCGTTTCGGGTATCATCATATTAGAATGAAGGATGAAGACATCCCAAAAACAACATTCAAAACTTATGAAGCTCTTATGAATTTATGATCATGTCATTTGGTCTCACGAATGCGCCTTCCATATTTCAAGAACATGTTCAACATATTGACAAGGTACTACAACTACTAAAGGAACAACAACTATATGCAAAACCTTCCAAATGTTTCTTTGGGTTCAAGGAGGTACAGTATTTGGGTCATATTGTATCTCATGAAGGTGTCAAGGTAGACCCTAACAAAATGAAAGCCATGATAGACTGGTTGATTCCCAAAACCTTGAACAGTATTCGAGGATTCTTAGGTCTGACAAGGTACTACTGCAAGTTTGTTCGGAACTATGGAAGAATAGCAACTACTCAACAACATTATTGAAGAAATATGTTTTTTATTGGACTCCAGAGGTAACTCAAGCTTTTGAACAACTTAAATAGGAAATGTGCAAAGCTCTTGTTTTGGCCACAACAGACTTCATAAAAACCTTTATTATGGATGTGATGCTTTAGGAAATGGCATTGGTGATGTTCTAATGAAAGAAGGACACCCACTTGCTTTCACAAGTCACCCAATCAAGGGAAAGAACTTACAAAATCCCATTTATGAGAAGGAAATGTTGGCAATACTACATGCTCTTAAGAAATGGTGTCCTTACCTAATAGGTAGGCACTTCAAGGTCAAAATAGATCATGATAGTCTTAAATACTTCCTGGAATAGAGACTATCTTCGGAACAGAAACAAAAATGGGTAACCAATATGTTGGGATATGACTTTGGAATCATCTATTGAAAAGGGAAATAAAATGTGGTGGTAGATGCGCTCTCTAGAAAAGATGAATATGTTGGGGCATTACTTTGTGCAATTTCCATTCTACAACCATATTGGGTAGTAGCAACAAGGGAAGAATGGAAAAATGACCTATCTATGTGGACACTCATTCAAAAGCTATAGAACGATCCCAGTGTATCAAATACTTTTGTGTGGAAAAATGATTCACTATGGTATAAGGACCACTTATATTTATGCAAAAAATCCCAACTCAAACAAAAGGTCCTCTCATAATTACACACCTCTCCTATGGGTGGGCAAGTTGGATTCCTGAAAACTTACCACAAGGTCAAGAAGGAATTTTTTGGGGAAGGTCTTAAATATGATGTTCAAATGTTTATGGCTTAATGTTTGGTTTGCCAACAAAATAAGGGTGAAACAGTTAAGACCCCATGAATTCTATAACCATTAGGCATACCTTGCCAACACTGGGAGGAAGTCTCCATGGATTTTATCATAGGTTTACCCAAGTCAGAAGAAAAGAATGTTATTATGGTGGTTGTTGATAGACTCACGAAGTATGCACATTTTTGTGCACTCGCTCACCCTTTTAATGCAATTACAGTAGCTACATCCTTTATGGAAATTGTTCAAAAGTTACATGGAAATATGAAGATTATTGTAAGTGATAGAGATCCAATTTTCATTGGAAAATTTTGGACTGAATTGTTTTCTTGTTTAGGTACCCAATTGTCTCACAGTTCATCTTATCACCCTCAATCTGATGGACAAACTGAGATAGTGAACAAGTCTTTGGAAGGATATCTATGTTGCTTTGAATATGATAAACAAACACAGTGGTTGAAATGGTTGTCTTTGGTAGAATGCTGGTACAATACTTCCTTCCATACATCATAAAAAATGTCTCCATATATGGAACTTTATGGGTACCATAATTCATCTATCACATATCCCTTAAAAGTAAAATCTAAATTTCAAGTCATGGAATATCACATAAAGCACCAACAAGAAGTTCTCCAGATACTTCAGGACAACCTGGCTATGTCAAAAAAGGGATGAAACAACAAGCTAATCAACATCGCAATGAAATGAGTTTTGAAGAAGGGGATTGGGTATTTCTAAGGCTACAACCTTACAAGAAGATGTCTCTCAAGCAACTAAATAAGGACAATAAACTAGCACCCAAGTATTATGGTCCTTATAAAGTGTTGCAGAAGATTGGTAGTATGGATTACAAATTGGAGCTCCCTTCATCTTGAAGATTATATCTAGTTTTCCATGTTTCTTGCTTAAATAAGGTAATAGGAGACAAGATCCTAATTCAAAAAATCTTGTCAGAGCTTGATGAATAAGGAAAATTCATATTGTAACCTAAAAAAATCACTGAAACAAGGACCAAACAGCTACGAAATCGGGCTATTTCTAATTATCTCATCAAGTGGAAGAACTTACCAATTGAATATTTTACATGGGAAGATGAGTCCTTCATATAGAGGCATCTGAAACTAATTCAGCGTTGAGGACAAAACTTGTCTGAAGGGGAGGAGAATGTTAATCCCAAAATGTGGGCACATTTCCCCATACATTGTGGTGTATTACATTAGTTTTGATGTCGGCTTTGGTCCATTAGTGGTAATTGTCATTAGTATGGTTATATTAGTTATGTCGGCTTGGGTCAGTTAGTTGGAATTGTACCTCTTAGTCTCTTATATATAGGAAGGATACATTTTCATTTGGAGTATCTTATATTGTCTTGTCTTGTGTACTTAGTACATTGTATAAGGAGGTTTCCCCCTTGAAGAGGCTTGTTATTCATCTATTTTCTTCATTAAAGTCATGGAGTACTCTTTCGGATCTATTTCTACTCTTTTCATGCTCTTTTTGGAAATTTGTTGCATAAAAAAGTACCTCATGAAAAAACAAATCACCAATGGCATAATAATGAGGTGGCTCCTGCTATTAGAGGAATTCAACATTACCATGTTGGATCGACCTGGCAGGGAGAATTTGGTTGCAAAATTTATTTCAAAACTAAACAATAATGGTGAGATTGTTCATGTATAAGATATTTTTTGGGTGAATGTTTATTTGCAATATCTATTAAATCTCGATGGTGTATAGATATAGCTAATTACTTGTCTACAGGAAAGTTACTACAACATTTGTCATCCAGGTAAAAGCAAAGGATCATTAGAAAAAGTGAAAAATACTCATGGGTCCAAGGAGATCTCTTCTACATTGGATTAGATTTCATCATTCTTAGATGTATAGGAGAAGCTAACCCTTTTGAAATCCTAAAGGCATGTCATGATGGACCATGTGGTGGAAATTTTGTAGACAAGTAGACTTCTTATAAAGTACTTCACTGCGGATATTATTGGCCCACTCTTTTTAGAGATGTCAAGAAGTATGTCAATAGTTATGATAGCTACCAAAGAATGGATTGACCAGTTGCAAGATATGAGATGTTGCTTTAGCCACCATTTCTTCTCGAGGCTTTTGAAAAATGGGCCATAAATTTTGTAGGGCCAATTAATCCTTTGTCCAAGAAGAAAAGGTATACTTTGTTTTTTATATATTATGTGACCAAATGGGTAGAGGCAATGGTTGTCACAAGGGAAATTGGGCATATAGTAGTGGATGCATTATATGAGGACATTTTTGTTCATTTTGGGGTTCCAAGAGAGATTGTTACTGAATCAAGGAGTAAATTTCAAATTAAGCTAGTTCAGTCAGTTGTCCAGCAGTATCAAATGAAGCAATAGATTTATTTTATGTATCAGCCACAAGCCAATGGGCATGTTGAATCTACAAACAAGGTTCTAGAGAAAATTCTAACCAATACAGTTTAGATCCATTTGGATTGGGCATAAATGCTTCTAGAAGCTTTGTGGGTATATAGGACAACATGTAGAAATGCTACTGGTTATACCCATATGAATTGGTCTATGGTAAAAAAAGTTATTCTTCCTATTGAGCTTCAAATCAAGACATTTAAAATTGTAGCAAAGCTCAGGATGGATTTGTTAAAAGCATAGTAGCAGAGAATTGCACAACTAAATGAATTGGATGAAATACACCAAGATGCCTTCCAAGATACCACTCTTGTATAGTAGTAGCGGAAAAAATGGCATGATAGATTTAATAAGAAAAAACAATTTAAAGTTGGTTATTGGGCACTACTTTGTTATTCAAAGTTCCATAATTTTGAGGGTAAGTTTAACACTCATTACCTTGGTCCCTATGAAACTGAGACAGTATTCGATAATGGTTCTGTTAAGATCAAGACAATTGATTATGAAGGCGTTTCATTTGTTTTCAATGGCCATTGTAACATCCTCATACCTCCCTTGTGGCTTTGTGGAGCCACCGAAGATCCAGCGTTACTTTTTTCTTCTTCTTTTACTTCCAAAAATACACACAGCCGCACTGGAATCGGATCCACAATCCACCATTGCGATCCGCAATCCACATGGCATCTTTTTGCAACCCGCAATTGCGTATTTCCGCAATCCACAATCTACATTACGTCTTTCTGCAATCCGCAATTGCGTCCCTTGGCAATCTGCATTGCGTCTTTCCGCAATCCGTAATTGTGTCTTTCCGCAATCTGCAATCCACATTGCGGAAGTCCAACTTCCAACTTCTGGAAAACTTCCCCTTCCGCAATCCGCAATCTGCATCGCGGAAGTCATAATTGTGGAAGTACAACTTCCAACTTCCGAGAAACTTCCCCTTCCACAATGTGCAATCCGCATTGCCGAAGTCGGAATTGTGGAATCCCAACTTCAACTTCCGAAAACTTCCCCTTCCGCAATCTGCATTGCGGAAGCCAGGATTGTGGAAGCCCAACTTCTCTGTTCCTGCAGCTCACCAAGGCAAACTTCTGAGAAGCATAACTTCCTCATCCTAAGTCCAAATGAGGCAAGGTTGGTACCGTTAGAAATCTCTTGGAGAGATCTATGCAATGGTACAATCCCCTGCCCAGATGAGGTATATAAATGCCTCATTTTATTCTCTGAAGTTTTGTATGTAACCTTCTAAGGTATCTCCCAACCATTAACAAGTCTCTACCTATCTCCTTCCATAACCCATCTTTCCTTTGACTCACAGAGAAGGCTAAGCATACCACATACCCCATACCATTATGTGGTTAAGTAAGGTTAAGCAGTCCCTTTCCAAGGACAAGGATCTCATAACAAAATACATAGAATAAATGAAACTAAGGCTAACCATACTATCTAACACACGTAAATTAGTAATGCATTAAACTCATGCAAATGAATGAAGTATTCAACCTGTACTCAACATTTCACCAAGATTTACACATGGTCTAACTATTATTCCCATTCATATACCATTCATTCAACATTTTAAGCAACACAACATAATAATAATACATGAAATAACATCATTCTTTCCATAGAACACTTATCTTTGTATCTTGAATTTTCCCTAGCAACTGGATAAGTGAGAGCAATGTTTCACCCAACCTTAGGTCTCTGTCCATCCTATACTCTTTCAGCTGAGAGACAACCCCCGAACTGGGATATGTATCCACTAAGGAGGGATAGGTAGGCTCTCTAACAGTCAAGATCCACCTTAATACTACGCCAACCTATAACTGGGTTTGTCAAGCACTTCCGAAAACATACTCATGCTAATCCACCCTGCAGTTGGGTTTATCAAGCATCCACACACTAAGCCAACCTACAGTTGGGTTTATCAAGCATACAGGGTAACATGGAGGATATTGCTAAGCCAGTGAGCTCAACCACAGAGCTGTAGACATCTCAATCACTTAACAGACAAGGCACCCACATTATCCACTTCACCAACACAAGGAAGGCCCTCTTCTCTACTACACAGTCCCTCAAGACCCCTTCCCTTCCAGTGTTATTCAGGGTAGGCATAAGAAGGTCCGACTGCTAGTTCTATGAGATCATAGTCTTCAATAGGTTGTCAAGCATTCCCAACCTAAACCCAATCTTTTAATTCTATTAATAAATTTGTTTCATTCCAGGGTTGTGGACTGAACTTTGTCCTGCAACTCAATTCTCTGCTCACGAAATTCCAGGCTTCATGCAGCTTCCTCAAGCTATGCATGCCCTGTAATCCCCTTTTGAATCACCTTTAGGTTTCTACTCAAAGATGATATATATGCGCGAGATCCCTTTAGCCTTCGAATCACCTCTATGTTTCAGGATCTCTTCCCCACAACATGAATGTCTCCAACCCCGAACAATGAACCCAAAATGTAGGAATGAGGAACCCAATGTCGGAACCCCCAATTCAGATCCCAACGTCGTTTTTATCTCCTGTGAATATCCTTTGTGGGATTTCTGTAATGTCCCAAATTTGGCATTGTGTCACAATGGCCTAATCACATTATCCCTATTCAGTAGAGTTTGTCAAATTGATGCTAAAGTTCAAATAATTGCCAAGGAGGAAGATTACTAGTTTCCTAGGTTTGGGGTGGAAGCTTTGGGATTTGGAATAATGGGGATAATAAATGATGTTTGAACATTAGAGTGGCATAAATATTTAATAAAGGATCTAAATAAATATATACAAGTGAAAATCAAAGTGGCATTTTATCATGAAGACACATGGAGGAAGTGGGACCCGCATATGGCTAGATTTCCCCACTACACTTGGCATCATTCTCTCACCAATTCGAATTCAAGGTGAATGGTAACATACTTGGGGGAGTACAAAAGATATTATTCATGGCATGAATCATCCAAGGTCGAAATATAGAGGAAGAGTAACTCCCATGGAAGATGAAGAGGCAATTTGGAGCTAGTGAGACACTTGGGCTAGATTCCCTAGCTCTATGACAACAATGATGAAGATGCTATGACACCTATGACACAAATCAGACCTAAAGGATGACATATGACATATATGACATGTCAGGGCTAAAAATAGACTCCAAGAGGGCGTTCAAGGGTGTTAGGGAATCTAATATGCTTCCACATGTGATTTGGTGGAAGTGGGAGACTAGGAATTGTTGTACAAGTGGCGTTCTTTGGAATCTTTTCCCAACTTGAGTTGGCATGAGTCTCTTGGAAGGAATTCGACCCATGGAGGAAATTAGAACTTTATAAATGTCAATAAAAAAGAATGAAACCAGATTTTGATCATTTGTAGAATTTGCAATTGCATTTGTGAAGAGGGAGAGCTAGTGGATGACTAGTTTCTTGCCTTAGCCAATCTCAAGGGTGAAAGATTCCCATCCAAGTTGGTAATTGGAAATGCCATTCAGACATTTAATTTGGAGATTTAATGGAGTCTTTATTTGCATGTGTAAGCTATAGGGCAGCTCATGGTTTCTTCTATTGCAGCTCACTCCTTCAACCATTTCCAGTTTTGATGGCATATTCTTGATCCTTGAGGGAGGGCATTTTTGGTGAGCTATTGTACTCTTTGGGGGAGCTTCTAATGCCCCATTTATTTTTTAATATGAATTAAATACTCTTTTATTCATCTCCATAAATTTTCAGGTCAAAATTCCAAGTAGAAATGTATAAATCCCATTTTTAATGGAAGAACAATGTCATTTCCCCACTACCTTGTTGTGAATTAATGTATTGATGATGATTCCGAATGAATGGATGATTCTCTGATTCATTTGTGATTAATGTACTGCCATGGATGTATTTTACAAGTTTCATGTACTGTACTTGAGCATTTGAAGTATTTTTACTCAGTTTAATTGCATTGGGAGAAGAAATAGTGCCATTTCCCCAAGGGTCGAATTGGTGATTTTTGCAGTTGAATGGTAGAGGGTTGGAACAGATATAATAATAAATTAATGGTGCAAATGAGACCTTAATAACATACTTAATACATTCCCTACCTCTGTTCATAAATTTGAGTGGCTTTGGAGGCATTTGGGAAGCCATTTTCAGTGCTTACCCCAGGGGGATTTGAACCCCGAATTACTAGTAAAATTGCATACTTGGTCCATAATCTTAAGAGATTTTGCAGAGGTATTTTGGTGGCAATATATCATCCCTGAACATCATATTCAAGCCCTAATATCAGTCATACACATTCCTTGAATATTTGAAGTCATTTGGAGTCAATTCGAGACCTAGAGACCAATACTAGTCAAAGGGAAATCACTAGTAAAGTTACCTACATTGACCAGAATTGAAAGAGGATTTGCAGAAGTATTTTAAAGGTCCAAAGGCATCCCTGAAACACATATTTATGTTCTAATGTCATTCATATACCTTATCAGAATATTTGGGATCATTTGGGGCCAATTTGGGACCTAGAGATCAAAACTAGTCAAAGGTCTAACTAGGGAAAAAAGTGAAAAATTGCCATTTTAATAAAATTCCTAACAAGGGATATTACAATTTCCTTCTCCACGTTCTGTAACCGAATCCGTACTCATACATGGAATCAAATTGATTACACCTTCTCAAGTGGTAGCATGGGTCACCATCCCACGACCCCCTCACCTCTCCCTAGTGGATACCTTGACCCCCTTCTCATTAGATGCCTCACTTATCCAGTTTTGGGTATTTCATTGCAATATTAAACATTTACATCAATTACAAAATTTCATGGCTTAATAGCACATGCATAGTTTCACTGTCAAATACTTGCCTATGAAAATAAACCTTAATAATCCACTAGTGGGGCCTTGGCCTTGAGCTCCACACTAGGATCAATGCACATTGCACAAACACAATATTTACATTGAGGCCAATAATTACTAAGGCAGGGTAGGTGTATTACAACTCCCTCCCCCTTAGAACAACACCGTCCTCGGTGTTCTCAAAATTGAACAAAAATGGGAATGCCACTCTCATGGCATCCTCCAGCTCCTAGGTCACCTCCTTTGGACTAAGGTGTTTCCATTGCACCTTTACATGTCTGATGGCTGCCTTTGGAGTAAGGTAACCTTTCTGTTGAGGATGCATATAGGATCCACTTTAAATTCTCCCTCTGGTTCCACCTGTATCACATGCCAATCAATGATGTGATTAGGATCATGCACATATTTCTTAAGCAAAGAGACATGGAAAACATTATGAGCTTTCATGTTAGCAGGTAATGCAATCCTATATGCAACTGGTCTTATTTTATCAAGGACTTCAAATGGTCCACAATATCTAGGTGCCAACTTGGCACAATTTCCCAATTTCATGGAGCTCTTCCTTGGTCTCACTCTCAAGTAAACATGATCCCCAATATGGAATTCTTTGTGCACTCTCTTCAAATCTGCATAACTTTTATGCCTGTCCTATGTTTCCTTCAAATTATGCCTGATTTTAACAACTTATTGTTCCATCTCTTCAATCATTTCTGTTCCAAGAACTACCTTGTTCACTGGGTTGTCCTAATTTACTGGAGTTTTGCATCCTTTGCCATACAAAACTTCAAAATGGCTCATCTTTGACGATGCCTGGTACCCATTGTTGTAGGCAAATTCTACCAAGTGTAGGTAATCCTCCCACTTGGATGGCTTATCCATCACATACATTCTTAACATGTCTTCAAGAATCTGGTTTACTTTCTCAGTCTAACCATCTGTTTGAGGATGATAGGTTGTACTGAAATTCAACTTAGTCCCAAACTATTGAAATAACCCTTTCCAAAAATTGGAGGTAAATTTTGTGTCCATGTCTGAAATTATTGCCTTGGGAAACCCATGCAACCCGAATATCTCTCTCACGAAGATATTTGTAATATCATTAGCCTTGTGAGTAGATTTAACTGGAATAAAGTGAGCTACTTTTGATATCTTTTCCACTACAACCATAATGGAATCGTGTTTCTTCATAGTCATGGGCAAACCTGTTATAAAGTCCATAGAAATCACTTCCCACTTCCACTCTGGAATGGGAAATGGCTGCAACAATCCTGCTAGATGTTGATGCTCTGCCTTGACCTGCTGACACTTTTGACATCTAGCAATATACTCTGCTATGTCCTTCTTCATCCCATGCCAAAAGTATTGCTTCCTTGCTGTGGTTATAGTTTTATGATATCCTGGGTGACCAGAATATGGCTTTTGGTGTATCTATCGAACACAAGCTCCTTCAATTATGCATAGTTTGGAATGTACAGTCTGGCATCTTGGTACATAAGGACATCATCTTCCCCAATCTGATATCCTGCACACTTGTTATCCACCTTTTTCTGCTGCAACCTCTCGTTGATTTGTAGGTAAGTTTCATTACTAGTTTGAACTTCAATGATCCTTGCTTTCAAATCTGATTTACAAACACTTATTGCTGCAACATGAAATTTCCTACTGAGCGCATCAGCAACCTTATTCTCCTTTCCTTTGACATGTTTAATCTCTAAATCAAACTCACAGAGAAATTCCATCCATCTAGTATGTCTGGCATTTAGATTTGGCTGGTCAAATAAATATTTTAAACTCATGTGATCCATCCTGAGTTCAAATCTTCTTCCCAAAAGGTAATGCCTCCATTTCTTGAGAGAATGGACTATGGATGCTAGCTCTAAGTCATGTGTGGCGTAGTTCCTTTCATGATCTTTCATCTTCCTTGCCTCATAGCCAATTACAAATCCTTCTTGCATGAGTACTCCACCCATTCCTTCCATGCAAGCATCTGTGCACACCACAAAGTCTTTATTTGGATCTGCAATATTTAAAACAGGAGCACTGGTAAGTAATTCTTTTAACTTCTGAAAACTCCTTTCACACTTCTCAGACCATATAAATTTGACTTACTTCCTTTGTAATGTTGTAATTGGGTGAGCTATCTTGGAGAAACTTTCATTGAATTTTCTATAGTACCCTGCAAGGCCCATAAAAGATATTACATCTGCAACATTTCTCGGAGTAGAACAATCCATTATGGCCTCAATCTTCTCTGGGTCTACTGCAATACCTTCTTTTGAAATAATGTGACCCAAATATTGTACCTTCTACTGATAAAAGTCACACTTTCTCAGCTTTGCATACAACTGATGTTCTCTAAGGACTTGTAGTACCATTCTCAAATGTTCAGTATGCTCTTCTACATTCTTTGAATACACCAGAATGTCATCCAAGAATACAATCACAAACTTATGCAGATGTCTGTTGAAGACATTGTTCATAAGACACATGAAAGTAGCAGGTGCATTGGTTAAACCAAATGGAACCACAGTGAACTCATAGTGTCCATATCTAGTTCAGAAAGCTGTTTTGTGAATGTCTCCATCCTTTATCCTCACTTGATGGTAGCCAGACCTCAAGTCAATATTGGAAAGTACTTTAGCTTCCTTCATCTAGTCAAGCAAGTCATAAATTCTTGGCAATGGATACTTGTTCTTGATTGTTACCTTGTTTAGCTTCCTGTAATCTATGCATAGCCTTAAAGTCCCATCCTTCTTCATAACAAATAGCACAGGTGCACCCCAAGGGGATACACTCGGTCTGATATACTCCTTGTCCATTAATTCTTGCAGTTGCATCTTTAATTCTATTAGCTCAGGTGTGCTCATTCTATAAGGGGCTTTGGAGCTTGGTGCTGCTCTTGGAACAAGATTAATGGGGAAATCAATGTCTCTCTTGGGTGGTAGTCCTGGAACTTCATCTAGAAATACATACAGGAACTCCTACAATAGCTGAAAGTCCTCCAACTTTGTCCCTTTATATTCTACTGAGTCTGATAAATGCACAGCATATAATTGACAACCCTTTTTATAGAACTTTCTCAACTGTAAGGCTGAAATATGCCTTATTGAAACTTGTTTCGGAATTCCTTTAACCAAACTTGGTCTTCCTTCATCATCAATACACTCAAGTACCTTCTTGTAGCAGTCAAGTTTGGCTCTATGTTTCTCCAACCAATCCATGCCTATCAAGGCATCATAAGATCCTAAGGGTAGTACATTCAAGTTTACCTTGGTAAAGAGTCCATTCAGCTCTACAGCACATCCCACCACTACTTCACTCACCTTTCTCTTGGTCCTAGTGGCTAGTTGAACTAACCAAGACTTACTATGTTTCACTTTACCAAGTGAACAAATTTCAACCACTTTAGGGGACACATAACTATGAGTGGATCCTGGGTCAATTAAAATAGAAATAGATTGCTTAATAATCTTACCTTCGACTTCTACCACTATTGATCGGTGTTCTTCCTGGTGATCATCCAATGCTGCATAGATTTGAGGTGTGGCTCTGGCCATATATTCTATTGTGGCTGCTTCTCCCAATTTGTACAAGATTCGGGTATTCCCTCTTTGATTTGGGCAGTCTCTAAGCATGTGGTTGTCTGCACATCCCCAACGTCGAAGTGGTCCTTTTGATGTTTTCTCTGTTTTTACAGCTGGTTTGAACCCACTTCCTTTTGGATGTCCCTATGGAAAGTTTCTGGACTGACTCTTGAAAGGTGGTTTGAAGCCACTCCTCCTTGGTTCAAATTCTCCTTTGGGATTTCCTTTCCATGTTGGTTGAGTATCTGTCTTCCCTTTACTATTCTCATAATAGAGCATGTCCATACTAATGGCTTCGTCCAAACTTGGTGGATAGACAAACTCAATTCTATCCCTGTAGTTTTGTGGTAGGCTTCCAAGGAAATACTGAATATTCACCCTTTCATTCTTGATGTAGTCTACATACCTTAAAAATTCCAAGAATTTATGAACATGTTCTTTCATGGAATTTTTCCCCAACCTGAGTTCATTGAACTCCTTTCTCTTGTTTTCATAATACCTAGTTGATAGATATTTATCCTTAAAGTATCTTTTAAACCGCTCCCAGCTAGTCCTTCTTTCACTGGTTCTCTTTACCTTCATGAGATGTTCGCACCAAATGTAAGCTCTGTCATTTAGATTGTAAATGGAAACTCTAGCCTTTTCACTTTCTGAATAATCTTGCATTTTGAAATATTTTTTCATTTCAAGAATCCATGCCTCTTCCTCCTAGCATGTCTTGCTTTCTCCATCAGAGGTAGGAGCTCTTGCTTTCCTAAATTCTCCTTGTGGGATTCCTCTGAACCTCCTGCTTCTCTCAGTCCGAGTGTAAGTGTGTCTTGGACTTCTTTGAGAGTCTCTGGAGGGTTCTGAATAGATGGAAAGGGATCTGAAGAGGATGTCATGTGCCTTCTGCTCACAACACCCCCTTTATGTCTTAGAGTCCTCTACCTAGAATGGCCACTAGAATTGCTAACAACATTCCTTTATTCCCAGCCCATATTGCTTGGATTGGATCCCATGTTTACTTTCTGATGCATGTTAGTGAGGCTCTGCATAATGGCCGCATTGAGCTGGTGCTGCTCTTCTTGCGCCTTTATCAGCCTCTCATTAAATCTTACCATGTTCTCAACCAAGTCTTGTGGAATCACTCGCTCCCTTCTTCTATTAGACGTTTTTTCCCTGTGCTCTTCCTACACATTTTCCTGCAGCACGTCCTCTTCCAGCTCGTAGGGATTTTGTGCATCATTAACGGTCACCATTCTTGCTTTCTGACACATGGTCTTGCTGTACGCTTCAACTATACTTGCTGCAATCACTGTGCATGATATAATTGTTTATTAGATAGCATAGAACTTGAAACATCCATGCAATCTAGAAATTACTCATTAAACAGTTAATAATAAGATTTTTGTTAGGTCAAAACAGTGCCACGAGCATTTCATTGCGTGATATTCCTTCCATGGTTCGGCCCTAACAACCCCATTGTTGTAACGGAAGCTCTGATACCACTCTGTAACATCCCCGGACCTCCCTTTTGGCCTTGCAGAGCCACCGAAGATCTGGCGTTACTTTTTTCTTTTTATTTTACTTCTAAAACTACACACAACCGCACTAGACTCGGATCCGCAATATGGATGGCATCTTTCTACAACCCACAATTGCGTCTTTTTGCAATCCACAATCCGCATTGCGTCTTTCCACAATCCACAATCTGCAATCGCGTCCCTCCGCAATCCACAATCCGCATTGTGTCTTTCCGCAATCCGCAACCTACAATCGTGTCTTTCCACAATTTGCAATTACTCCTTTCTGCAATCCGCATTACGGAAGTCGGAAATGTGGAAGTCCAACTTCCAACTTCCGGAAAACTTCCCCTTCCACAATCCACAATCCACATCGTGGAAGTCGGAATTGCGAAAGTACAACTTCCAACTTCTGGGAAACTTCCCCTTTCGCAATCCGCATTGCGGAATCCCAACTTCAACTTCCGGAAACTTCCCCTTCCGCAATCTGCAATCCGCATTGCAGAAGCTGGGATTGCGGAATCCCAACTTCTTTGTTCCTGCAACTCACCAAGGAAAACTTCTGAGAAGCATAACTTCCTCATCCTGAGTCCAAATGAGGCAAGGTTGGTATCGTTGGAAATATCTTGGAGAGCTATATCCAATGGTATAATCCCCTGCCCAAATGAGGTATCTAAATTCCTCATTTTCTTCTCTGAAGTTTTGTATGTAACCTTCTAAGGTATCTTCCAACACTTAACAAGTCTCTACCTATCTCCTGCCATAACCCATCTTTCCTCTGACTCACGGAGTGGGCTAAGCATACCATAGGCCCCATACCATTCTGTGGTTAAGTAAGGTAAAGCAATCCCTTTCCAAGGGTAAGGATCTCATAACAAAATACATATAATAAATGAAACTAAGGCTAACCATACATCTAGCACACGTAAATTAGCAATGCATTAAACTCATGCAACTGAATGAAGTATTCAACCTATACTCATCCTTTCACCCAGACTTACACATGGTCTAACTATTATTCCCATTCATATAACATTCATTCAACAGTTTAAGCAACACAGCATAATAATAATACATGAAATAACATCATTCTTTCCATAGAACACTTATCTTTGTATCTTGAAGTTGCCCCAGCAACTGGCTAAGTGAGAGCAACATTCCACCCAACCTTAGGTCTCTGTACATCCTATACTCTTTCAGCTGGGAGACCACCCCTGATTTGGGCTATGTATCCACTAAGGAGGGATAGGCAGGCTCTCTAACAATCAAGATCCACCTCAACGCTAAGCCAACCTATAGCTAGGTTTGTCAAGAACTTCTGAAAACATACTCATGCTAAGCCACCCTGCAGTTGGGTTTATCAAGCATCCACACACTAAGCCAACCTGCAGTTGGGTTTATCAAGCATACAGGGTAACAGGGAGTGTATTTCTAAGCCATTGAGCTCAACCACAGAGCTGCAAACATCTCAATCACTTAACAGAAAAGGCACCCACAGTATCCACCTCACCCAACACAAGGAAGGCCCTCTTCTCTGCTATAGAGTCCCTCAAGGCCCCTTCCCTTCCATTGCTATTGAAGGTAGGCATAAGAAGGTATGATTGCTAGTTCTATGAGATCATAGTCTTCACTTGGTTTTCAAGCATTCCCACCCTGAACCCAATATTTTACTTCTATTAAGAAAGTTGGTTCATTCCAGGTTTGCAGACTAAACTTTGTCCCGCAACTCAATTCTCTGCTCACAGAATTCCAGGCTTCACGCAGCTTCCTCAAGGTATGCATGCCTTGAAATCCCCTTTCGACTCGCCTTCAGGTTTCTACTCAAAGATCACGGATACGCGTGAGATCCCTTTGGCCTTCGGCTCCCTTACCTCCCCACAGCATGAATGTCTCCAACCCCGAACAACGAACCCAAAATGAAAGAACGGAGAACCCAATGTCAAAACCCCCAACTCAGATCCCAGCGTCGTTTTTATCTCCCGCGAATATCCTCCGTAGGATTTCCTTCTCCACATTCTGTAACCGAATTCGTACCCGTACAGGGAATCAAATCGGTTACACCTTCCCAAGTGGCAGCATGGGTCACCATCCCACAACCCCCTCACCTCTCGCTAGTGGATACCTTCGTACCCTTCTCATTAACTGCCTCACTTAGCCAGTTTTGGGTATTTCATTGCAATATTAAACATTGACATCAATTACAAAATTTCATGGCTTAATAGCACATGCATAGTTTCACTGTCAAATACTTGCTTATGAAAATAAATTTTAATCATCCACTAGTGGGGCCTTGGCCTTAAGCTCCACACTAGGATCAACACACATTACGCAAACACAATATTTACATTGAGGCCAATAATTACTAAGGAAGGGTAGGGGTATTACAGCCATAGATCAAAATTGTACCACATATTACTTTATCTTATGTTTTAGATTGTTCATATATGTGATGTTTATATTTAATTGCATGTTTCCATTCAAGTTTAATTTTATGTTTGTTTCTAATGTGATGTTTATATTTAATTGCATGTTTCCATTCAAAATTAATATTATGTTTGTTCCTATTTATATCTGATGTTTATATTTAATTGCATGTTTCCATTCAAGTTTAATTTTATGTTTGTTCCTATATGTGATGTTTATATTTAATTGCATGTTTCCATTCAAATTTAATATTATGTTTGTTCCTATTTATATGTGATGTTTATATTTAATTGCATGTTTCTATTCAAGTTTAATATTATGTTTGTTTATGCATTATACAATTTTACTAAATTATCCACATAAAATAAATGAACATTCAGTTCATTAAAGTAATAAATATATATAATGATTGCAACTAATAATAATATATCAACAACCATCAATTGATGGGAATCAATGAAACAAAATGACTAAATATATGACCAATTGGAGGCAATAAATGACTATTTTGATTAAAACATGACCAATTAACAGCAATAAATGACTATTAAGGCTAAGTAAATGACCAACTAACAGCAATAAACTACTATTATAGCTATATATGACTAATTAACATCAATCAATAACTAAATATACGACCAATTGACGTAAATTTAAGATTAAAATTACTAAATAAACTACTTGTTGACGGTAATAAATGACTATTTTGACTAACTCAATGACTAAATACATGACCAGTTAACAACAATATATGATTAATAACAACCAACACAAACTAAATAAATGACCAAATAATAGCAATCAATTACTAAAAAAATGACTAAATATATGACCAAAATGTTCACTCAAAGCAGCAAATAAACAACTAAATTTTTTTACTCACGTTATAAGTGACTGGCAATAAATGACTATTAGTTGCGTGACTAAATTTAGTCATTTATATGCGATTTTTAGTATTTTTTTTAATCATTTATCTCACTTTCTCTACTAGTGAGGCAATGGGAGTACATTAGTGAGATGGATGACCACATTCAATGCATCCACAGATCAATTCATGATTATAAAAGGAGGTGGTGCGCCCCCTATCACATCTTTTGTCAGCCTAAGCATTTGAATTAGAGAGATTGAAGCTTCTCTAGACTCGGGAGATGTGCCCCTTGTCAATTAGTTGGGAGATGTGCCCTTACTGTCACCAGCTAATTGAGAAATCATCTAGAGTTTGAGGAGAATCACATTCATCCATTATCATTGGGTTTATTGCAGGTCATTTCATGTTATTTCATATCCAAACCTTCTCCATTTGAGTGCACTCTTGTTCTTCAGTGAGTGAATGTACTGGTTTTTATTGTGCCTACTATTCTGCTTTGTATTTTCCCAACGAGGGGCGCATATTAGTGAGTGATTGCTACTATTATTACATCTATGTAATTTCTATGAACTCTTCTTCAAATTAATGATATCATGTTGATCTTGGTTCTGCTATAAAACTGTTATTGTTAATGATTTACTCACCCTATGCTCATTACAATGCCAAATCTAGAGAGATTCCAGTTTTAATGTAGTTAATCATCTTCTATATGTCCAATTTTGATTATGTATGTTTTTCCAGGTTATTAAGGCCGTTTTAAATCTGTCCCGGGCTTTAATTCATAAATCCATGACCCTCTAAGGTCGTTTGGAAAATCCTGGAATTTAACTAGTTGAGCAGTCTTGGAAAGCGCCCTTGTTTGTTTGACCTCCAAAACTTGTCAAATTGTGTCCAAAGCCTTTTATTATTGTTGTAGCAAGGTGGGGACATTCCACATAGCTTACCTTAGGTCTGAGTACTTCCAGTGAGCACCAAAATCCTTGGATCTCCACAAAAGTCCTGTGGACAATTCCCTTGAAGCCTTGGGTGTAGCCCAAGGAGTCTACGAACCTGGAGTACCCATAAATGTTCCACTGATGAAGTATTGACCTTGTTTTCATCTTGTTTTCATCCTATCAGGTCTGAACTTCATCTTGGGATAAATTGGGAGTGTCTAGTGTTGTTTGAGCTTTTCCTCCAGAATTCTAGCCAAACTAGTCAATTTTTCCAAGTAATCCACTATTTATTTAATTTTTTGTAAATTTTGAGTTAATGTGCCTGTGATAAAATTAGGTACATTATAGTAGAAAAGTGGTGTGCTTTTACAAAAAGCGCACCGATATGTTATGCAAACAGTGGCATACTAAAAACATCGAAAGCATAAACAAAAAATGAATCAGTGAACAAAAAAGTAAAGTTTCAATTTACTAACATGTTCAGTGCTACTTTTGGAAAAAAAGCGTCGATGCTTACAATTTTTCATAGCGCACCAAATTTCCACGAAACTTTTTTTAAAATATTTTGTATCATGGTGGTGTGCTTTTACTAAAAGCGCACCAGTGCATTATATGAAACATGACGCACTGAAAATGCCGAAAGTTTTTTTTTCTAAATACTGACATGGACGACAAGGTTTGGGATCCAATGTAATAAGTGGTCCCTTGCATCACATGCCAAATGCCTATATCTATTCTAAGCATAAACCTATTAAATCTATTGTACCTAAAATGACAAACACTAATTTCTTAAGTGATAGAGGGAGTTAAACCCTAAGGTGAAATTTTACAGCCACGAAAGAAAGGAAGCAAGAAGAAGCAAGGGTTTTTTGGGTTGAACGTGTGTGTGAAAATATTTTATTTTTTCCTGAATTTTATGTAAATCTAAATAGGAATATAAATAGTAATAATTTATGTTAGTAATATCAATAGTAAAATGCAAAAAATTTACTATGCGGAGTTTTGAGTGATTCACCATACCTTACCAATTTCAATATTCTGAGTAATTCGGTTGCTCCACGACCCTTCTCCACAATCCTCTCTAGTAAGTATCTGTTGTAAAACTCTCCCTTGATGATTTCAGCAAAATAATTAAATATTGATTAGGTTTTTACTTATAAAAATGCTTTATGAAATTACTTTTTCAAACACAAAATCCTGCTCTTTTCCCAATCCTTAAAAAAATCATTCATTTTTTAGATTTTCGGCACTATGGTATGCTTTAGGTTAAGATGCACCAGTGCATCTTAACAATATACACACCAGTAACGTGTAAAATTTTTCAAATTTTGAATTCGCAGTGCCTTTATAGGATTCTATAGTACTGATGTGTTATACTTTTTAGAGTGCACTAAGTAGGCAAAATATGTGTGAAACAATTTTGTAATTTGTTTTATATTTAATGATGCAAAAGAGATAAAAGTTTGCTCGTTGTGATGTATTTTCCTTGTTAATTTTTTATCTTTAATTCAGAGCTGCAATAATACTTGAAATCAAATAACAATCATACACATAAGCAATCACATTCGACACATGAATTTACCCTGGGGAAACCCTCTATGACTTGATGGTGAAAACCCCAGTAAAACCTTCCTTCGTATATTGATAGATAGCAGAGAAATTCTTTTACATCAAGCACCCTCGGTGCAATTACAGAGCAAGAGAAAGATAAATAAGAGAGACTCAGAATAATATCATGCACAAAGAGAAGCACCTTTTCTTCAAGAGAGAAGAGAATTCGCTTTACATTGAATTCATCAATCATGTATAACATATTTATATATTCTTCACATGCATCGGCTTCTATTTGTATCTTCTGACTTCAGGATGAAATCTCCCTCCATCTGGATGCATCAATCTTGCAAAAAGAAGTACGACCCACTTCTCATGTAGTGCATTAACTCATCGAATTGACTCTTAGGATGAACTTGCCCCTTAACTAAAAGCTTTATTACTTAGTTAGGTGGCTAACTTTAGTGTCGTCATGCAATAACACTTAGTTAACTAGATCTTTTTTTATATCACTTAGTTAACTCTCTTAACTAATTAGTTCTTGTTAACATCATTGTAGTGATCAGTTCAAGTTCCCCCTTGATTTACTGAAGTCTTCACTAAATTTTAACAATTCGAATTATCTCTTAATTAATTATTTTATGTGCAATTCGAATTCTCTCATGTCTTAGCACATATTATCTTTATCTCTTGTCTTATCTGCATGGTCCACATGTGCCAGCTTAATTACCATATCAAATATACTAAGGATATTTTCCCAATGATGTGATCATAATGTTCTACTATCGTTCCAAGTAGTTATATGCTAAAGTAATTCACTCTAGAGGTGGCCAGTATCTAGAAAAGACTTAATAGCTCAACCATGGTTAGTAGTACATCACACACCATACATTCTTTGACATGAAAATAATCACCTCAACACATGAGGAACCACCTCAACACGTGAGGATTTGTCTTGACACACAAGACCTTAGCCTTGACTAGAAATACTATACAACATCATCACTTTGGCATACAAAGCACTTGCCTCAACACATGAAGCGTAACCATTCTTGAGTCCAACTCAAGATTCTTCTCCAAATTTCCTAATTCCAACTCAGGATCTTATAAGGCACTACCTCGACACACAAGACTCAATATTGACCTGGATAATGACTTGTGATGTTGTAACTTTAACACTTCCTCTCAGCGAGGGAGGCATTGTATGCCATATGAAGCTTGTCTCGGAAGTACCTATACTTCATCACTGATAGAGGCTTAGTCAACGTATCTTCTATGTGCTCGCTAGTAGCAATGTACTGAAGTCTTATGACGCCTCTATGGACCATGTCTTTGATGTAGTGAAACTTCATCTCAATGTGTTTCGATCTGTCATGAAGCACATGGTTTTCTGAGAGCTTTATGCAACTCTAATTGTCAGAGCGAATGACAGTAGTCTCAAGTTTCTCACTGAATAACCCAACAAGTAGCTTCTTAAGACACACATCTTCTCGGCAGGAAATACTAATTTCAATATACTCTAATTTTGTAGTACTCTAGGTTACGGAGCCTTGCTTGCTATTGGACTAAGAGATCATAGCTAATCCCAAGATAAAACAAAATTTGGATGTACTCTTTCGGTCCACAATACTTCCACACCAATCGGAGTCGACATATCCAAGTAGCATCACTCCACCACTAGAATCATATCTGAGTCCATAAGCAATAGGACCTCGAAGGTATCTAAGCACATGCTTGGTAGTAACCCAATGTCTATGTCTTGGCTCAAACATGAAATGACTCAAGATACTCACTGCATAACATATATCTAGTCTACTATGTATCAAATACATCAAGGGACCAATGAGTTCTCTATACATGGTAGGTTCCACTAGATATGATCCATAACTTGACTCATGTAGCTTCTTTAGATTAGGCATCATAGGAGTAGACATGGACTTACAATCCATCATACCAAATCTTTGCAACATATCAACTGTGTACTTTTCTTGCGAAAGAAATATTTCATCTTTCTTTTTCCAAACTTCTAGACCAACAAAATAGTGCATAAGACCTAAGTTTATCATTTCAAACTCAGAAGTGAGCTCCCTCTTGCACCAAGCTATATGTTTATACTCTCTAGTAAGCAACATGTCATCAACATAGAGAACCAAGATCAATGGATGGTTCTTCACAACCTTGAAGTACAGGTTGGGGTCAGCTTCACTTTTGGAGAAGCCCAATCTCATAATATAGTTGTAAATCCTTGAATACCAAGCCCTCGAGGTCTACTAAGCCCATACAAGGCTTTCTTAAGTTTGCATATATGGGACTCCTTCCCATGAACTGCAAACCCCTCATTTTTTTGTATGTAAACCTCTTCCTCAACCTCACCATTGAGAAAGAAAGTCTTCACATCCATCTGGTGAAGTTTCCAACCCAAAACTGAAGCAAGGGAAATTATGGTTCGGATAGTAGTGTACCTGGCCACATAAGTGAATGTCTCATCATAGTATATCCCTTCTTTCTATGAAAAACCATGGGACACAAATATTGCTTTATAATTTTCAATAATTCCATCAACTCCATGCTTAATTTTATAAAGCCACTTGGAAGTTACTATTGACTTCCCATCAGGTTTAGGAACCACTTCCCACACATCATTCCTCATGATAGATTTGTATTCTTCTACCAAGGAATATTTCCATACTTGCTGCTTTGAGGATTCCTCATAGGTCGATGGTTATGAATCACTGATGTGACTCATCTGTGCTACATATCCTGAAAATATTTCCGGTCTCTTTCTGGATGAACATGGAGGTGATCCATGCTTTTCTTCCTCTTATGGAATGTCTCGATACCATATAGATCTCCTCTTGGTAGGAGGTTCATCAAGTGATATTTATATCGGATCTTTTGGTTATTTAGGATCAAGTGAATCTATGGACTCTTCTAAATTATCCCTCTCAACATCTGAAAGGGGAGAATCATAAACTAGAATCCCCATCATAGGAGTATCATGCTCCTCCAAGTATGAATCACACTAAAGTTATTTGGAGCACTTGAAGGAGGCCTTTTCATGACATGTTACAGCTCCATTGACTTCAATATTTCTTTGTCCTAAAAAATAGATTCTGAAATATTTGGAGGATTCACTATATCCAACAAATTTTCCTTTCTTTATGGATGGATCCATCTTTGTCCTCTTCTCTTTTGGTATGAGAATGTAAACAAGACAACTGAAAATATTCAAGTGCCCAAGATCTGGTTTTTTCATCAGTGAAAACTTCTTCAGGAGTCTTTTCTCCCAAGATAGCATAAGGGCTTCTGTTCTGAATATAAACAGTCGTGCTGGAGGCTTCTTCCCATGAGGATGTGGGCAGATCCTGATCACACATCATGGATTTTGTAGCCTCACATATTGTTCTGTTCTTTCTTTTAGCAACCCCATTTTGCTGGGGGTTGTAGGGTACAGTCAGCCATCTTTTTATTCTTGCATATCAACAAAAGTCATTGAATTCATGGGACTCAAACTCTTCTCCATTATCATGTCTCAAAGCACGAATGTGCTTTCCATTCCAATTCTCAACCAGTGCTTTAAACTCTTGAAACTTGTTGAAAGTTTCACTCTTTGCTTTCAAAAAATAAACTCATGACTTGCGACATAATTCATCTATGAAAAGCACATAATACATGTAACCACTCAAGGAGGGTGCAGACATAGGACCACATATATCGGAATGAATCAAGTCAAGAATCCCTTTGGATCTATTGGTACTACTTGGAAAACTCTTCTTAATTTTTTTGCGAGCAGCGCAACCTCTACAAACACTATCAAAATCATATTTAAATATTGGCATACCTTTCACCATCTTTTGCAATTCAGGTAGCGCTTTGAAATGGAGATGACCAAGCCTTCTATGCCACAACTCACATAGACTGACTGTGTCATGGATCATGGCCTGAATAATATTTCAAGGAACTTTGTAGAGGCCTCTTTCTCTAACTCCAATCATTGATGCAAAGTTCAATTCTTCATGCTTAGGCCAAAGGAGTGCTTTGTTGTCCATAAATATAACTCTAAATCCTTTATCTTCTAGAACTGAAATAGATAGGAGGTTCTTATTCGATCTAGGGACAAACAAAATTTCATCCACATGCAATACATCTCTTGAATCGAACTGAAAGGAAGTGGATCCAATACCTTGGATCGAATGGGTGGTATTATATCCAAGCTCCACCTTACAGGAAAACTTTTTTTCCTTTAGATTTGTGATAACACTCCTATATCCATTCATGTGATCGGATGTGCCACTATCTACCAGCCATGTCTCGGCACTAGTGGTAATGGATCCAGAAAGAGATGAGACAAGATAGTACTCCTTCCTCGTCTCTTGATCCTCCGATGAACTCTTTCTTGTAGGCTCATCTTTTGTAGCAGTAGAAGCATGAAACCTACTCTTGAGCTTTCCTCTTTCATTTGCACGGCATTCTCTTTCATAATGGCCCTTCTTATTGAGCAATTGAAACATTTAACTTTATACTTATCAAATTTCTTGAAATCATTCTCCTTGTTATGAGATAATTTCTTGTGTGATTTCTTTCCTCTCTTCATCTATGCCACAAGAGCAAGGTTCTCTTATTTGGTGGCAGTATGTTTTCTCTGGATTCACCCTTCTTCTTATAGGAAATCATGTGATAGTATCTCAAAGTTAGGTTTCACTTCTCGACCATTTACTGCATCCAAGAATGTCTCCCATGAACATGGAAGACCAGCAACATCGGTCTGAATGAGATCATCATAATCAACTGCCACAACAATGCTCATGAGTTGATCTCTTACTTGAGAGATTGTTTGAAGGACAATCCACTCGAGTAGACGCGAGCCGGATCTCCCTAGCTCAATGTGATTCTAGAACAAATAGTACAGACTATAAACCACTTTACTAGATCTAGTTAAGGATCAAGTCATAAGATGTCTTACCTTAAGTTTGTAGCCCTTTCTCCTGGATGTTGTTCCACGTCTCGCCGTCTTCAGATATCAGCTGCAAAACCTGTCAAGATGCATAGAACAAGACAAACAAGTAGAAAACATCTATACAGTAACAGATCTAAGTAAACAGTTAAGCAGTTAACTACACAATATCATCAACACAACAATATTGGTGGAAAGCATTTATATTACTGTAAATAGGGAAAGTACATAGAAGAGAATGACTACAACCAGAGCTTAACGAAGCAGTCCTTCTCCATCCAAGCCAATTCCATATCCTCCCAAGGAAGTGTGAGTCTCTCAATGGATGAGTAGAGATCTCTCTATGATGATTTCACCTGCATGTAGACACTATAGACTTCCTCCCCTTTGGAGTGGGATAGAGATTCATTTATATAGGACTAAGTGGATAGGGTATGGATAGGGTAAGTTGAAATATGGTAGGAGAGAGATAGGGGATCCTTCCAAGAGGTTAGGGACCGAGTGCCAACTCCCCCAAGAGGTTAGGGATAAGGATCCATGTCAGCTAGCTTCAAGAATGGGCTCGAAGGAGCTATTTTTATCCATTAACTGACATCGTCACACCCTGCAATAGAGTAAGCTGCAACGTCGCATGTTGCATGAGGGAAGCCTACGACGACCTCTCAAAACCTAGCATGAATAAGTAGATATCTCTTCCAGGTAAATGAATTAGTCAAGGAAACTTTAGGGATGTATACATTGAGTCTCTTGATGGTAAGATTTAGGTGTAACAGAATACCCCCCAAAGCATGAAGTTGTTGAATAATTGAACAAGTGAAATGCTTTGACAGAAGGATTAGAAATGGCTTGTCGGATGAAGGATGCTGCTACAATAGAACTGACTCTGAGCTCACAGTCTCACATGACATACAACATGGCTTCCGACCAATACAATGCAGATCCATGGTAGTAATGACCAACTGAACACAATCCTGGCTAGTAGACACAAGCGTAGATCCATGATGAGATGATAACATAGCCATGACCAATATAAATGTGGATCCATGTGACGTGACTCAATACAAAATCCATCGTAACTTGGGTAAAACATGACTCCCCAGGGTCTTCAAGCTAAACCCGCAATTCTACGAATCTATCCATGTGATTACAAATGTCTTGACGTTGAACATGGTGGAGACCACTTGATTATCGGTCATTGATGTATACCGTTAACAAGTGCGAGGGAAATCACCATTAATGTCAATGATCCCCAAGGTATCCCAGTACAAATCACCAAGCATGAATACATGAGCAGAATTCGAACGCAAGATGAAATCTTTCGATCAAGAGTCAATGATGTAAACTCATGTCGAAAGCGAGGTAACCCGCCATTGAGGCATGTAGGGTAAAGGTACTTGGTTGGTTTCTAGATTCAGTCCTTGGATGATGTGTTGAAGTCAACAAGGATGAATCCGTCGAAGGAGGGCCATGATGAATCCCCCATCATCGACACAAAACACCACAAAATATGTGTAGAGCATATCAGATGGTACAATAATATGCAAGACTGAATCATAGTAGACTGACATGGTGGTAGGCGTACTGACTGCAAATAATGTATGGTGAGGGTATTCTTGAACATGGGCATGGCATGTCTTGGCAGTATTGACATGACGAGCACTGCACCAACTCCTAATGCAACTGATAATGGAAGCTTTCTTTGAATGACTCAAAGGAGTGACAAGACTCAGGAAGTAGTTAAGACTCGAGGAAAAACTAATGATCCAAGTACAGTATGCAAATGCAAATGAGTGTCATGTTCAAGAATGACTAGTTACTGCCACTAATAAGGGTGTAATACAAAAGATTTCCTTTTTCCCCATCATGAATGATGAGTGCCTCATGTCTTTTTTACAAGCTTGATGAGGGTAACCAGATGCTCGGTATATCTCATCTCATAGATGAGTCTAATCCCAAATATTTTCTAAACCTGGGATAGGAGGGGTTCATCCCATGACAGGCCCTTCATTGTGAAAATTTAACAAGTCCATAGAAGGTAAAATCGGTTGTCATTTCATGTTTAGAGAGTCTGAAAAGAACTAAAGAAGAGTCCAATGGTCCTTTTTCGTAAAGTTAGCCTCATTGCCCGAAAAAGGGTAAAACAACGCTGGAGAGGACTCTTCTAGTCATGGTTGGCTGGAGTATACCTTTTTCGTAAGTAGTTCCCCCTGGTCCAAAAAAGGGGTAAACTATCACTAGGAAGACAACAATTCAAATATTTTAACAAGCGTGAACGTGACAAGTTCGCTTGGCAATCTTTTTGTATTTCGAGAGCCTGAAAAGAGCTTAAAGATAGACTCTAGGGGGGTCCTTTTCCGTAGGAGTTTAACAAGCCCGGAAAAGTGATAAATCATAACTCAGTAATGTATTCTCATGGTTTTAAGAGCACGAGAAAGAACAAAGAGTAGGCTCATCATCATTAAATAATTACAATCTAATGAATGGAAAATAACGACAAAATACACAAGGGGTGTTCATACCTGAGATGATCATTCCAATGTGAAAACCGTAAAAGGACACTTAAAGACTCCTGCAAATTTGAAAACTAGGTCAAATAGCCAACCAAGTGTTCAAATGTAATAAAAACGATCCAAACTATTGCAAATGAACTAAAATCATCAAATATTTGAAAAAATAATATTCCTTTTTGTTTATAAATAGAAAAATGGGTCAAATATAGTCACCATTGTTCATTTGCCAAATTGGGGAGAAGAAGTGTCAATTGGAGCCAAAAGTTCACTTGTCGATTCTGGGAGCTACGAGCAACCATTTCACCAGCCATCCGGAGTAGGTAACTCTAAACTTCATCCAGCATAATTGTAGTGGTTTACATTTTTTATTTTGGTTCATTTTTTTGGGTTTTGAGTGGATTTGTGGAGGGCTATTGTGTCCTGAGTCGTCGCAGGTTGCCCTTACAGGAACTACGACGAACCCGGGTCATCGTAATTCCCGCAAAGGTGGATTGCGATGACGTCGCACTGTCAGTATTGACGGGGTGCGACGGCGGAAACGTCCAACCCAACCATCAAAACTAGCCCAAAATATGAACTTCCAATGGTTGAAGTGAGTCCTAACAATGTTTAAATTCTCCTTTTGGCAGGTTGATAGCAGCCAAAATGGTCTTGGAGTGGCGTGAACGAGAACATGAGATAGATGACATGCAAATTGCAAACGATCCATTATGTGTGACAACGTTAAGGAACTGTGGTCTCCTCAAGTTCTTCCATATCCAGGGCATGAGGGCCCAAATCCCCCTGCTGACGCATATGCTTAGATGTTGGGATGCGGCTCTGCAGTATTTTATGATTGGTGAGCACATACTTACGATAGATGTCGAGGACATATACTTTCTAACTGGACTGTCCCTGAGGGGGGACAACGTGCTTCTTACCGGATCACGGGGAAGTGATCGGATCATGGATGACATGATCCTACAACACTGCACTCCTCACACTCGTGCTTCTAGTGGGAAGATTCCCATAAAATATGTGCAAGAACGTTTGTTGCGTGCCATTTTCTTTACCATCATGAGGATAGCAGGGAGCCAGGATCCTCACTTGGCTACTAAGTCTCAGATGCTATATGCGGAGGACTGTATGTCTCCGAAGATCTTCAACTGGTGCGAGGGACTCCTCGCGAACATTCGGGCTCAGCTGACCAAGTGTCGGCGGGGAGAGCTCAAATAGTTCGAAAATGGGTCGATAGTGATCTCGTTTCTATTGGAGCGGGTTCCCCTCTTGCGCCTGCAGGTATCGTTGGATGACGGGGATCCTAAGGATCCTCACATGGCTAGATGGATAGAGGTGATGTCCTGACATGGTGGGGGCCCCATCATCGGATATGGTCCCGAGTTCTTAACGTGGATAGAGGGCCAGTTTCTCATGGTAGAGGACTACCTGTATAGTGGTATGGATTACAGAGATGACCCAGACTTGGCATTGCCCGAGGGAGGAGTATGGGGAGACATAGGTAAGAACAATAACCCTTGTACTTTTAGTTTTGTGCATTTATGATTTTTTTATTATAGTGCTGACGAGTTAACAACATGTATGTGCATATGTGGGCCCCGTGCGACCAGTGGGAGTTTCTCTCCTTACGAGGAGAGGAGAGGGAGCAGTCATGCCCGCCGCCGCTCATCTTGCCGCCGTGGAGATGGAGGATGTTTACGAGAACTTGAGCATGTTGATATTAGTTGTTCCCGAGCCTGTTGTGGATGACTTACCGCGGACCATGCAAAGGTATGCGGTTGGGGTGTTTGTGTGCTTCAACGCGCTGCTCCGCAGGGTGGCGAGGATAGTGGACTGTTTCCAGACTCAGCAGGAGAGAGCTGTTAGGCCCAGGGGTGCACGAGCCAGACATCAGGCCTGATGTTGTTACTGAAAGCTATGAGACTTCATATTTTGTAGAGACTCACTGAAAGCCGTTGTGCTTCAGATTTTGTACCAACACTACTTTTTATGATTTATATATATATACATACATTCTCGGCAGTTTTATACATTATGTGTTTTAAATGGATGAATGATGTGATCTTGTTTATGTGCTTGCTTATATACAATGAATGATTTACATGTTATGAATGCTTTATGAATGTATTATGTGTGTGAGATGTACCAATCCAATATGAAGTTGGCCATCGAGTCAGCAACTGCATTCACGTGTCGTGGAATGTGTAGGTATTGAACAGATTCAAAAGACCTTTCCAAGAGATGGACTCGTTTGAAGAGACGGAATAGAGTGGGTTCACGGATAGCATAGACCCGGTTGAGATAGGAAACCACCAGTTGAGAATCTATATGGATGACAATGTGGTTCATACCCAAGGAAATAGCGTTGGTTAGGGTTCCAATGACTGCTTGATATTCTGCAGCATTGTTGGTCGCGAAACCTAGACACATCCCTCCTGAGCTAATAAGATTGCCAATAGGTGAATAGAGTACCCAGGATGCCGAAGCAAGGTTACGGGTATACCGGTTGGTGCCGTCCGTGAATCCGTAGCAAGTTTCCATCTGCACACGCAGACAAAACATGGTATAAGAAGCAGAAACAAGATCTAGACACACTAAAATAAATGCATCACACCACACAAAAAACACACACACCATGTACAGTATATACAAAATGTCCATGCATGAAAAGACTTTTCATGCATAGTACCTCTTCAGGTAAATCCCATTGCGGGGTTCAGCTAAAGATATTCCATTGTAATCCTTGAACTCGTAGACTCCCTTTTCCAAAACACATTTAATTGTTGAGATATTGTAACTTCAAAGAATATTATAATTGTACTTTATTATTCCAGAGATGTTTCATTCCTCCATGAATATCTTATTGTATATCCGGAGATGTTTATTCCTCCGTCGGAATGTGGTAACTTGGGTTATTAGACTTCCCTAGTGGGGGTCGGCCCTGTATGTGTTATGTGGGTCAAAGGGTTATTAGACCACCCTAGAGGGGTCGGCCCAGTCAGTTGTAGTGGGGTATTTAACCCAATGGTTAAATACGAGCCTACATGATTTGTGTAAAAGACAAGTCGGAGTAGTGTATAAATAGAGGAGGTGTATTCCTCATTACACACACACTCACTCACTTGAGAGTGGCGCACTTATGAGAGAGAGGTATGCTATGGATAAGGAGGAGCTTATGCTCAGGGTTACATCTTTTGTATTTGCTGGTCATCTATATTGAGGAAGCTTTGCTGGGTTTTCTACCCCATGAGGGTTTCCTAGGATAAATCTGTGTCTCTTGTGTTCATGCTGTGCTTGTTGTTTCTTCAGTGATCCTGTATATGCTATTATTGTGAAATGGAATGTAATGCTACTATTTTTTGTCTTAGCATATTAAATCTTAACATGGTATTAGAGCTAACCTGAAGGAAGGCAATGTATGGCACTTACGACACTTGCTTCACTTGCGACAATTTGAAGGTTTGGGTTTTACATAGCAAAAACCAGTCATCGTGGAACTTTCACTATAAATCCATTTATGTGAAGGTTCAAGATCTGAAAAGTTTACAGGTCGTAGATAACATCCCCAGGTACCTTGTGTCCAAAGGGAACCCTCAGATTCATTGTACTTTGTGAGTTATGATCAGTACAAGTTAGGGTTTTTGCCTCTTCTAGATCTCAGTCAAAATCAGGTGAACTTGGGCTAGGAAGCTCCAAATAAAATTTCGTAAAAACTGATAGGTATTACATAGACTGTACTATCTCAGGAAACGTTTTCAGAGGCCGAAGCTGAACCAGTGACACGTGGCACGTCATACAAGTTCGCTCTCCTGTTTTATCCCATAAACAGGTCACGTTGCGACACTTGGCATAACTCTCTCTCAGTAAATCCAATTGAGGTCAGAACTATCAGGATGGAAAGATGATAGGTCAGGCTACCATAGAAAAAGTTTTCATACCTTGTGGAGCGAAAAGTTCAGAGTTACAGCAGAAACAATCAAGTACATATTTCTGTCAAAACATAATTATTTTTTGAGCTCATTCATTCATGGCTTCCGGAATTTAGGGTTTCGGAGAAAGTTAGAATTTTTGGAATCGGAGTCCACGGCTGAATGCTACTCAGGAAAATCAAAATTTAGAGACCAAGATCAAATTTTTTGGTTGGGTAGAAGACCGGGCTTGATCAAACCCCAGTTTGGGATTTTGATCGGAAAGATGGAAAAATTAGGGCTTCAGCAAAAGTTGGAATTTTTGAAGTCTGTAACCACGGCTGGAAGCTCCTCACAAAAGTAAGAGTTTAGAGCCTTGGATCAAACCTTTTGATTGGGCAGAAGGGTGGGCTTCATCAAACCCTAGTTCGGGATCCTGTCCAGAAGATCCAAAAGTTTCGAAGGCAAATTTTGAGGGGTCAAATTTTGGAGATTTCAAATTTGAAGTATGCTAGTTTGATCAGCTCAGGAAGACACATCCTTCCATCCATTCAGAAGTGTGAAAGTCAAAGATTGAATTTTTAGGGTTTCTCTAGCAGACCCTAATCAAACTCCAGATCCAGTTTCAGGGGGATTTGAGGCTAAGGCCTTACATAAGAAGATTACAAGAAGTCTCGACAGGTATGACTTAAGGAGGTTCAGGTATGATTCCTGATTAAGTTCATAATATGTTTGTCTTCATATTATTTATTAGTACAGTCTTGATTAATGCTAGAATTGTCTTATCACCCTAGTAACAGTATGATTGCATGTGAATGATAGAAGACATTCATTGATTAGGGCTATATGATTGTACTAATGCACTGCGGTGTTGTATGAGGTTGATGTTGTATGCTAACAAGATACAGGTACATCACGAAAGACAAATCAAGTTCCATGACCATGACAACATAATCTTTGATCACATAGAATTTCTACTTACGAGGTATGTATGACTTTGTTCTATTATGCTTAACCTATAAGATATGCAGGTTCCAGCATAGGATATCTAAATCATTGAAGAGAACAAAGAAGATATTGATTAGGTATGTTAGACATAACTAAGCAGGTATACTAATCCAGGTATGTTTTCCTATGTCATGTTAGAATCTTACCTTGTGTTAGGATCCCTTATATAAGTATACCTGGTATGATTGGTTATGCTTATTCATAAAGTTAGTAATCAAGGGTTTATGCATATTATGTCTCTTATATTGGTTGATGATTTAACTAACCAGATCAAACAAGAATATGTATGAGTAAAAGAAGACTTCCCTGAAACCTTGAATATGATCTATAATCATGACTATACATATTCAAGATTATTTAGAACTATAATGTTTTGATAACATTGAAATATACTAATGAATGTATATTTGTGTATGAGATCATGAGGATGACACTTGAGCATGCACAATGGTACAGAATGAATAGAAGTTCAAAAGACATATAGAAGATCAAGCGGAGGCAACCACACAAACATAAAAGATAAGCATTTAAGTTGTTATTTGAAATAGTAAATGATATTATCTGTAATAGGTTGTATGCATATTTGTATTCCTATAATATATCATGCTGAGTGTAAACATTCATAGAGCATTGAAACAGTATACTACTAATATGCATATGATTGGTAAGTTGGACAAACATTCCATTGTTGCTTGTCTAGAATGAAACCTCTTTGCTGACATGTTGAGAGATGTGCACACTCTCGATAGTATGTTCTGGTAGAGATGGAAGGCATCTAGATAGCCACTGTATGCATACAGGATATGGAAAAGTGTTATGCCAAAGTATTGGTCAAGATAGTTGCATAACTATGTAAATGATATCTGTATGCATAATAGGTTATCATGATTTCATGATTATGAAATATTACTAATCATATACTTAATTTTGATTTGTAGGAAAGATCATGAAGAATGATGAACACCGAACAAGTGATGGATGTTCAACAAGAATATTTACAAATCGAACAAAATATAGAAGGCTCATGTCTAGAAGATTCTCTTAGAAAGAGGAAGAGAATCATAACAAGATGTTTGCTCCAAGTGGATAGATAAGACCATTCTCTTAATGGTATAATTAAAGAAGAAGTTTGAATCAGGTTCTGTATGGGCACCCAGGATTGGTAGTCAATTGATGAGCTTAATGATCATCATGGGTGATGTGGATCTCAACCTTTGCTACAAGGTTGAATATGGCTTCTATACACAAATGACATGGATGCAAGAAGGAACTCACCACAGAGTTCGAATGATATTGAGGCTCACATCAGTAGACCCATTTGACGAGAGATGGCACAGATAGATATGCAGAAGATCATTCAATGCAGAGTGTGAATGAATGAGAATTGACAGCTTCTTGACAAAGCTTGGGCTTTACCAGAAGTAAAGCTAATCCTAACCTTTACCTTAAGGTTGTGGATGCTAAACCTATCATACCATTATTGCATGAGGATGATATCTTTCTGATAGGGAATAAGAAACAGATCATGAAAAGAAAGAAGAAGATGGCTGCAGAAATGAAAATAAAATATATCAGATTGATGCATTACTTCCTAGGTCTAGAAGTATGGCAAGGCTCATAAGGAATCTTTCTCAACCAGGGAAAGTATGCTGAGAAATATTGAGAAGACTTGATGTGTTGGAATGGCCACTCTCATGGATTCCAACTTAAAGTTGTTAGCGGATGACTCATCAGAGTTAGTGGATATAACTCTGTACAAAAAAATTATTGGGTCATTGATGTATCTAATGAATACTAGGCTTGAGTCAGTATCTAGTGGAAACTAGATGTGTCCATCTGTTAGTTGCAAAGCATGTGATGAGGTACGTAGGATATAATAGACTTTGATCTATGTTATCTTGGAGATCATGACTTCAAATGGCTACACAGATGTTGATTGAGCAGAAAGTGTATCAGATAGGAAGAGCACATCGAGAAGATGTTATTGTCTGGGATCAACCATGATCTTGTGGTTTAGAAGGAAGCAGTCTAGTGTGGCTCTTAGCACAAGAAGAATATATGGCTGCTTGCTCTGCTAAGTTTTGAAGCAGTATGGCTTCAAGATTGTTTGACTTAGAGATAGACCCAACTATGATCCTATGTGACAAATAGAGTTGTATCAAGATGGCAGAGAATCTAGTGTTCCAAGATATGGTGCAGAAAGGAACTAAAAGTTTGAATTTGTAACAAGTTACCAATGTACTAACCAAACTTCTACCGATCCGATGTACTAACCAAACCTCTACCTCAAGTGAACAAGTTGCTGATGTACTAACCAAACCTCTACCGATCCGATGTACTAACCAAACCTCTACCTCAAGTAAAGTTTTCCGAGACAAACTTAATATAGTTCAGAAGGACCCTCCTCGAAAGGGGGAGTGATGTGATCACTCATGATGAGATTGCCTGCATCGACAGTGAGATCGATGATGAGGATACCTATATTAGTAATTCCAATAGAGAGGTTGGTGGATGGTCCTTAGACAGGGTCTAAGTTGACAAGGGGATTGCATCATCCTTGAACATATGTTCTAAAAGGATCCGTAGACAGATGTTTCCGAGAAAGAATAAGGATTGCATAATCCTTGAACATATGTTCTAAAAGGATCCGTAGACATATGTCTTCGAGAATGAAGTCCTTAGTGGACACGTAGGGATTGGATCATCCCTGGACTTCAGTCCTAAAGTGAGCCGTAGACGTATGTCTTCGAGAATGAAGTCCTTGGTGGACATCTGAGGATTGGATCATCCTTGGACTTCAGTCCTAAAGAGAGCCGTAGACATATATCTTCGAGAATAAAGTCCTGAATGAACAGGTAAGGGGATTGGATCGTCCTTGGACTTTGGTCCTTTGAATTGAGCCATAGACAAGATGTCTCCGAAAATAAATCCTGAATGAACAGGTAAGGGGATTGGATCGTCCTTGGACTTTTGTCCTTTGAATTGAGCCGTAGACAAGATGTCTCCGAAAATAAATCCTGAATGAACAGGTAAGGGGATTGGATCGTCCTCGGACTTTGAGCCTGTGAATTGAGCCGTAGACAAGATGTCTCCGAGAATAAAATCCTGAATGAACAGGTAAGGGGATTGGATCATCCTCCGACTTTGGTCCTGTGGATTGAGCCATAGACAAGATGTCTCCGAGAATAAAATCCTGAATGAATAGGTAAGGGGATTGGATCGTCCTCAGACTTTGGTCCTTTGAATTGAGCCGTAGACAAGATGTCTCCAAAAATAAATCCTGAATGAATAGGTAAGGGGATTGGATCGTCCTCGGACTTTTGTCCTTTTAATTGAGCCGTAGACAAGATGTCTCCGAAAATAAATCCTGAATGAACAGGTAAGGGGATTGGATCGTCCTCGGACTTTGGTCCTGTGAATTGAGCCGTAGACAAGATGTCTCCGAGAATAAAATCCTGAATGAACAGGTAAGGGGATTGGATCATCCTCGGACTTTGGTCCTGTGAATTGAGTTGTAGACAAGATGTCTCCGAGAATAAAATCCTGAATGAATAGGTAAGGGGATTGGATCGTCCTCGGACTTTGGTCCTGTGAATTGAGCCATAGACAAGATGTCTCCGAGAATAAAATCCTAAATGAACAGGTAATGGGATTGGATCGTCCTCGGACTTTGGTCCTGTGAATTGAGCCATAGACGAGATGTCTCCGAGAATAAAATACTGAATGAACAAGTAAGGGGATTGGATCATCCTCGGACTTTGGTCTTGTGAATTGAGTCGTAGACAAGATGTCTCCGAGAATAAAATCCTGAATGAACAGGTAAGGGGATTGGATCGTCCTCGGACTTTGGTCCTTTGAATTGAGCCATAGGCATGACATCTCCGAGAATTGAATGATAGGACTGGATCGTCCATGAACTGGGTTCAAAATGTACGTGATGGGATTGCATTGTCCCTAGACATGAGACTTGTCTTAAAGTGATAAGGATTGATCATCCTGGAACTTGATCTGGATTGTATCATCCATGGACCTATGTCCTAAAGAGAGCGGGATTGATCATCCTGTAATATGATCGTGTGTGTTGCAGGGTATGCTGCTATGCATACTTGTATTGATGAGGATACTTGTATTGATGATGTGTATACTTGTATTGATGAGGATACTTGTATTGATGATGTGTATACTTGTATTGATGAGGATACTTGTATTGATGATGTGTATACTTGTATTGATGAGGATACTTGTATTGATGATGTGTATACTTGTATTGGTGTGGATACTAATACTGATGATCTAGATGCTGTAGATCGAGATGATCCAGATGCTGTAGATCGAGATGATCCAGATGCTGTAGATCGAAATGATCCAGATGCTGTAGATCGAGATGATCCAGATGCTGTAGATCGAGATGATCCAGATGTTGTAGATTGAGATGATCCAGATGCTGTAGATCGTGATGATCCAGATGTTGTAGATCGTGATGATACAGATGCTGTAGATCGTGATGATCCAGATGCTGTAGATCGGGATGATCCAGATGCTGTAGATCGTGATGATCCAGATGCTGTAGATCGAGATGATCCAGATGCTATAGATCGAGATGATCCAGATGCTGTAGATCGTGATGAACCAGATGCTGTAGATTGAGATGATGTGACGATGCTGATCGTGTTGATCTAGACGACGATGTTGATCGTGTGATGATGATGCTGATGATTGTGTGATGACGATGCTGATGATCGTGTGATGACGATGCTGACGATCGTGAGGATTCAGATATTGATGTTGCTATAGTTGTTTGAGTGCTGCAGAAGATAAAGACTCAGTACTGAAGATGTTGATGTTCCAGTATTGAAGATGTTCCAGTAACTGGTTGAGTTATTGATGATGTTGAGAAAGCTTCCAATGATTTATAGATGTATCGTGTATGATGTTGATGACTCCTTGCTCGTGCAGATGCTGTTATAATATCCTTCTTGTTAAGGGGGAGTGTTGAGATATTGTAACTTCAAAGAATATTATAATTGTACTTTATTATTCCAGAGATGTTTCATTCCTCCGTGAAGATCTTATTGTATATCCGGAGATGTTTATTCCTCCGTCGGAATGTGGTAACTTGGGTTATTAGACTTCCCTGGTGGGGGTCGGCCCTGTATGTGTTATGTGGGTCAAAGGGTTATTAGACGACCCTAAAGGGGTCGTCCCAGTCAGTTGTAGTGGGGTATTTAACCCAATGGTTAAAGATGAGCCTACATGATTTGTGTAAAAGACAAGTCAAAGTAGTGTATAAATAGAGGAGGTGTATTCCTCATTACACACACACTCACTCACTTGAGAGTGGCGCACTTATGAGAGAGAGGTCTGCTATGGAGAAGGAGGAGCTTATGCTCAGGGTTACATCTTTTGTATTTGTTGGTCATCTATATTGAGGAAGCTTTGCTGGGTTTTCTACCCCATGAGGGTTTCCCAGGATAAATCTGTGTCTCTTGTGTTCATGCTGTGCTTGTTGTTTCTTTAGTGATCCTGTATATGCTATTATTGTGAAATGGAATGTAATGCTGCTATTTTCTGTCTTAGCATATTAAATATTAACATTAATGATGTAAGGTCCTTGCCACATGGACTCGAACTTTCCTGCCCCCAGCTTGTCATTTTTTTGGTCGTATGTAAGGACCAAATCACCCTTGTTGAAGATGTGAGGTTCTACTGACTTGTCATACTGTGCTTTGATGCGTCTCTTATGTGCTTCATTGGCAAGAGCGGCATCTCGACGAGACTCATCAAGTTTTTCTAGGTAAAGGAATCGTTCTTCCTTGGCAGTAGTGTTATGAAGAAGTTCAACGACGAGTTGGAGGGACGGAATCTCGCACTCAATCGGAAGGACGACCTCCAAACCATACACTAGTTGGAATGGAGTAAATCCGGTGGCGGTTTTGACAGAAGTTCGGTAGACCCATAATGTTGAAAAGAGAATATTATGCCAATTGGACTTGTGCATACCTACCATCCGTTGGACCATAGTTTTCAAGACCTTATTGATGGCCTCGACCTGTCCGTTGGACTGTGGGTAGTAGGGTGTTGAATTTTCATGGTGAAAACCCAATTTGTCACTCAATTCTTCAACCATAGGGATCTGAAAGTGGGAACCATGGTCGTAACTATAGAATGAGGAACTCCAAACCGGCTATGACATGATTGAACATGAAGAGTGCGACGGTCTTGCCATCGTTTGTGTATGTAGGCATTACCTCGACCCACTTTGTAAAGCAGTCCACAGCTACAATGATGTAACTATGCCCCCCAGCCGAGGTAGGATTACAATGCATGGAATCAATGCCCCATTTAGCAAAGGGGCCAACGGCAATAACCAGGTGTAATGGGGCAGGGTGGGTGCTCTTTTTCGTATGAAAATGTTGACATGGAGGACATTTTTTTACAGCCTCGATACAATCTTTAAAGATAGACGGCCAATAATATCCTGCGCGAAGAATATTCTGGGCTGTAGCCATCCCAGAGAGATGACCGCCACAAGCCCCGGCATGATAGTCATTTAGCACGTGTTCAGCCTCATCATGATTCAAACAACGTCGAAGAATAGAATCGATGCCACGACGGTACAAAGTATCATTGATGATCAGGTAATACTTTGCATGGTGGCGTATGTGACGATTGTCTTCATGAGACAATTAAGGGCTGAAACGTTGGGTTTGAAGATACAATGTGATATCTCCATACCATGGATCAGATGTACTGATAAGAAACAATGACTCATATAGAAAGGAGTCATTGGGCTCAGATCCTTCATCAGTACAGGGGAGGTCACAGATAAGCTCAACAAACACCAAAGGCGTTTTAGACTTAGCCTTTTCGAAAAAGAAGATCAAATTCTTGCAATATCACGATCCAGTATGAATACTTTCCCCCAAGCACCTGACGTGTCAGGACGTGGTACATGGGGTTTGAATTGGGGATGATGGTGGTGGTGCGAAGCAAAATGTAATGTCGGAACTTTTGCACAGCTATGATAGCCGCGAGACCGAGCTTCCCAACATGTGAATACCGGGTTTCAGTGTCAATGAGATCTTTACTGGCATAATATATCACATGTTCTTGGGCGTTATGATCTTCCTGCACCAAAACCATGGCGATAGTGGTGTCAGAAGCAGCGAGGTACGGAATGTAATCGCGATAGTAATTCGGTGGTTGGATCACAGGGGCATGCGTGATGGCATGTTTCAAACTTTCAAAAGATTGTTGAGCTTGGTCATCCCAGATGAATGGGACGTCTTTCTTCATCAATCTCATGTAACACTGCGTCTTTTGTGTGAAATTACAAACGAAGCGCCGTAGATACGTCGCTCTTCCTTGCAGACTCTGAAGTTCTGTAATATTAGTTGGAGGTGGAAGAGCGACGATGGCTTCCACCTTCAAGGGATCAATGTGGATCCCATATTTCTAGACGATAAACCCTAGGAGGCGTCCTGACTCAACACAAAAGATACACTTATGAGGATTCAGGCGGATATTGTACCACTTGTATCTGAGGAAAAATGCCGTCAGAAGATCTATGTGGAACTCACACTGCTTTGAATGGGTAGGGAGATCGTCCAAGTAGGGTTCCACAAAGTCCTTCACATCATGGAAGGCGTACGACATGGCCCGCTGGAATGTGGCACGAACGTTTTTAAGACCAAATGGAAGTTTACGATACGCAAACATTTCCCAAGGGAAGATGAATGCAGTCTTGTGTTGGTTGGTAGGGTGGATCTCAATCTGGTTGTATCCGGAAAAGCCATCCATGAACGAGAAAATGACGCTTCTGGCACAATTGTCGATAATCTGGTCAATAAAAGGAGTTGGGTAGTTGTCCTTGGGACAAGCTTTGTTTAGATCCCGATAATCAACACAGACGCGAATGGTACCCTGTTTTTTAGTAACAAGGATGACATTTGAGACCCATTCTGTCAATGGGACAGGGTAGATGAAGCTGGCCTTCAAGAGTTTCTCAATCTTTGCCTTGATTGTTGTAGTCTTCTGAGGGTGTACCAGTCACAACTTTTTCGGACAGGTTTGATGTCGGGATAGGTTTTGATTTCGTGTAAAACAGTGGTGGGGTCTATCCTAGGCATCTCCTCGTAGGTCTAAGTGAACACGTCTCGGAATCGCTTGAATAAGGCTGTAAAAGTGATGAATTCTTCAAGGGAACACTTCTGGCCTAACTAGATGTGTTCCACTACACCAGGAGTAACTGAAATGTCAATCAAAGTGGTAGGTTCGATGTTGGCTAAGTTTCCTTTGGAGTTCGTTTGACACGTGAGTATCAAGGATTGAGAGCCAAAATAGACATCCGGTGTACAGATGGTGCTAATGTTGTTCTCAACATTATCCAAAATGGGAAGGAAAGATGAACGGTGATGGAGGTCTTCCCACGGAGGATCATCCGCGCTTATGATTTCCATAATGGACTTGTCAGAATGAAAAGTCCGTAGGAGGGGGTCGGATGATGTCCGTTGTAGAGAACAAGAGGTGGAGGCTACAGCTAAGTGGTCCTCTGGTGCTGACTGGATAGCCTCATATACGATTTCAGCGTGTGACAGAGGCATAGTGTTTCCAATGAGGTGTGTGGTGGCTTCATCAGGTACAAGCCATGAATCAATGGAGTTGGGGACATATGTGATCTGCGAGGAGACCATGTTCACCATGGAAACATGATTTGGGGGATCCAAAGTAGGAAAAACACCCATAAGGGATGAGTCCTTAAGGAGTCCAACCCCCACACTCTCATATTGATGTGAATATTGTCCAATGGATGGAACGTTATCGCCCAGGTGAGTAGCGGTGTCAGGTGTGCATAAATCCAGTTGGTCGACTGTGACAATTTGGCCTTGGTGGGGGAATTGTACTATGCGAAAGACAGATGATGTAACCGCAGTCATGGAATAAAACCAATTATGACCAAGCAGAATTTTATAATATAACGGGGCAGCGACCACTTCCATGTTAATGGTTGCGGTCTTGCCCCCCAACTCGACTGTTAAAGCTTGTAACATCCCATGAGGTTGAAAGCCCCGTCCGTCGAATGCTCTCAAAGTGGTAGGAGAACGGTTCAACTCGGGAGAGCTAATGGATCTCCAACATGAGATCGACATGACTGAAGTAGAGGCGCCTTCGTCCAAAATGGTACAATGGATTGTCTTCCTAGCAATGTTTGTGGAAACCTAAAATGCCAGCTGATGGGAGAGCCTCGGTTTGAAGTATTCTAGCCGAAACATGATGGTGTTTGATGAATCCGGGTCGACTGTACCGATGGCAGTGAGGAGGGTCTTGCGCTGATTAAGACAGTTTTTCAAGACCTCAAGCGTCAACATAGCACAAGGAGCTTGTGCTAGGTCCTCTACAATGTTGTAGTTCTGAGCAGCCCAAGCATTGGGATTGAAAACCGATTTTCTAATCGTGCTCTTGGGTGGACGCAACACTAACTCGAGAGAAGGATTCTCAATGGTGAGAGAAGTAGCCGGTACGGTGACGTTAGGCATCGAAGTGGAAGCTTTTTCAGTATTACTTCCAACTGGTTCTTTGGCCACAACAGAGTCATGTGAATGAGAACTGGTGTTCAAGTTGATGGTCTTGCTACGCATCATCAGAACATGTGCTGTGATGGATGCTTCTCCTTTGGAAGGAGAGGTGTGAGAAATCAACTACTGATTTTGAGCAGGGAAGGGATCGTTGAGAACTACAGGTGTGGGTTTGCCCTTAAGAAACTTTTGAACTTCGTATCTATGGGGGAACTCCTTAGAAAAGTGGTCATCACCGCACAGTAGACAAGGATACTTTAACTTCCTTTTTTGTTTGGTGTCATCAGGGGTGCTCTTATGTTCCTGCTAGGTGGAAGATTTCTTAGTTTTCCCTTTGTTCTTCTTCTTACCACCCGAATTTTGAGGTGAAGTTGATGAAACAGAATTCACTTCTTCAGTGACAGCGGGAGTGGATGATTCGGTGGTGCCGTGACCAGCCTGTGTTGGGGAAGAACCCTAGGGGTTCGGCGATCCAATAGTTTGAGAGGAAGGCTGGGTGTTAAGGGATCCAATGATGCCATCAGCTTGGGGTCCATTGGGTGGTTTTGCGAGGTCGTAAGTGTTGCGGGGCGCGTCAGGGACAATATCAAACAATGTGTTGGACTGAGCATAGACTAAGTCTAGCAAGTGGGCACGTGTGATGGCTTATTCCTCAGTGACAACGCCGCCCATGGAAACATCTTGTGCTATGGTAGGTATGAGAGAATTTGTAAACCAGTTCACTAGGAGTTGATCTAGAATAGGAGCCTTAATAAGACGTTGTCTCCTTCTCTACTCATGTATATGATCTGAGATGTGAGTGGCGGTATCCTGACAGAGCGAGGTTAAAAGATCTATACCAGTTTCATACCGTATAGGTAGCTGGAAATGAGTCAAAAAGTTCATAGCAAGAGAACCAAAATCGGGAAAAGAATGGGGTGGTAGTTCGATATACCACTTGGCAGCCGAACCGGTGAGATTCCTTTGAAATAATCTAAGATGGATCGAGTCGTCCATCAGGGAGTTGGATGAACACCACAAGTGGTATGTCATCACATGATTTTTAGGATCCTCACCCGGCTTACCATCAAATTTTTGGATATCTGACGGAAGTTTCACCGGAATGGGTGGCCAATTAGTTCTGTGGTAGATAGGATCGTTGGTCAAGCAAGACAGGTCAGGTAGATCCAAAGTAGCCAAAAAGGGTAGTTGTGGATTAGGCTGTGGGTACTGATAGTACGGATAAGGCGTGTAAGGACCAACGGGACCTTGTGTCGACTGACCATAGGGTGTTCCAGGAGGAAACTGGCCATAGGGGTACGGGCCGCTCAGACCAAATGTAGGTCCACCCCTATATTAAGGTGTTCCATTACAATAATAAGGTGGCCCATTACCATGAGGTGGGGGCCCGCCTCCACCGCCGGGAAGGGGTGGGCCGCCTCCAAATGGTGAGGGTCCGCCACCACCGCTAGGGTAGGATGGGATGCCACTGCCTCCGTCGAGAGGAGGTGGTGGTCTGCTACCACCGCCGGAATAGGGTGGGCCTCCACCACTTCCGCCGGGAGGGGGTGGTGGGCCACCACTGCCGCCGGAAGGGTAAGGGCCACCTCTGCCACCTCCACCATAATAGGGTGGTGGTCCTCCACCACCGCCGCCAGGATGAGAGGGTCCTCCACCACCACCAGGATGGGATCATCCTCCACCGCCACCTCTAGTATGGGAAGGTCCTCCACCACCACCACCAGGGGGGGTGGACCATGATGACCGAAATGAGGTGGTCCTCTGCTAGAAGGTAGAGGTCCGCCTCCTCTAGAGTTATGTGGGGGTCCGCCACCTCCAATGGGAGGTGGGGGTGGACCAAACAAAGGTGGAGGGCCATGAGGGACTGTAAGTGGGGGTCCATGTTGTAGAACATTTTGTTGTCCCCATAGAGTGTAAGGATTTTCGGGGTAGGGTACCCCGTAGAGTGCGTTTCCGGGATTAAGGTGACCCGTCACAGGGTTAAGATGACCTAGATACGCTTGACTCGATGGTGGTTGAATTACGTTGGATGGTCCCCCAACATGGGATAGTCCCTTAGTGGAAGGTCCAGGAGGTAGGGAATTTCCACCGGAAGGACCGATGGGAACTCCTGCTACGGTATTATGGTGAAGAGACGAGGATTTCCCCCCAGCAACAACTTGTTGACCACTAGGTAAAGGTTGACCCAACACCGGTTGTTGATTATTCACCATAGGATTACCGTTATCTATGAAATGGGTAGGGGGTAAAGAGTATCCTTCCCTCGAAGTTTGGGGTGAGGGAGGAGCAGGTAACGTAACCGTGGTGGTCACAGGTGTGTTAGACTGTTGTTGTTCAACAGGTTGGGTCGTTAGAGGTACTGAACTGGTCTCCTGTCTAGGAGATGTATGTGCAGGAATGGATGGCTGACCAGGTTCAAAAGCAGTCACGTGTTGCGTGGATGATTCTAGTGAATCAAAAGATAAAGAGTGACCTGGGATTGGTTGGTAAGGGGGTAACGTCGGTTCGTCGATCCTTAGTTGAAAATTTTGGCTTCGAAACTCCTCACCCATAGCACGTAAACGAGCCAGTTGCTCACAATAAGGTGCTAAGTGGTCGTCGGGACTAGCCCAACTGGGTGTAGATGCAATGGAAAAATGGGCCACTAGGTGGCCTAGAGAAGATGTCCAATAAGCTGTTGAAGGACCAGTAGCTGCTGTGGGGTCGTCCTGGGATTGATTTATCCATTCCAACGATCCAAGCTCTCCCGAAGAAACGGGAGGTAAGTCTTGTGAAGTGGAAACTGGGGCCTCTTCACCCTGCGGGGAGTGGGAGGCAGGTGAATCTGGAGGAGTGTGAGGAAACAAGAGTCCTCCAACGTTCAAAGTGGGGTTTTCCACTTCATGTGACCCGACCCTGGCTTGTGGGTCCATTCTTACCCTGGAAATTACCTCTTGGTTAAGGGGATATTCGGGTGGCAAGTTCTGAATCCTACGAGACCTTCTCCAAGGAAAGTCAGCCAGAGTGACTGAAACAAAAGTTTCTCCTAAGGCAAGCTAAAGAAAAGAAAAGTAGACCAGACAAAACCCTACACAAACTAAGGCCACAAGCAAACTTATGTGATAAGAGTGGATTCAAAGGTCTGGAACCTCACAGGATTGTCAAGGCTTTGCAACTCGCAATATACCGCAGGGTCCAACAGTAAAACGCGACAAGGAGGATTGGGACCATACCCTTTCCTGAATACCCGATTACCTGGATGGTACATGCGTAGTAGCTCCCCGAGTGCTGTTCTCAGTGTATTTCTCTACCAAGACAGCCAAAAGGTTAACTCAGTTGGTTTCAGGAATCCTAGTGGTGTCTCTCGATATACGCAAGGTACGTGGGAACTCAAATCCGTAGTGATGTTGTCTAATGCACAACCGTACGGCACGAGACCTTCCTATATACTACCGAGTACGTGAAACACTTTTTGATATACTCCAAGTACTAAAGGGACTTGGTGGGTACATGAAAGAGCTTCGATATACCGATAAGTACATGGAAGACTACAATACCCCCAGAATACAATGCTGGAAAATAACAACAGCTACCACACTTAATGACGCCGGAACATGTCTCTAACTTACACACAAGTTACTAAAAATTGTACCCTAGTTCTACCATTAATTTTATCTGGACGGTTAGGTGAATGCATGAGGTGAGTAAATAATCAGAAACATAATGCAGGCCCTAACTACATGCAAAAAGTATGTTTTTCTTTCGATGAACTCTATGTATGGGAAGGAGAAATTTTCTTTCCAATAATTTAACCAAAGCAATCACAATGCAACGCAATCCCAAATCTATCGAAAAATGACTATGAAGTATTCTTTTTCTTTTCAGCGAAACACAAAAATTACACAACACTACTAAGCCAAATCAAATCATGTTTTTTCTTTTTCTTTTATCTTTTAAAAAAAAATGATTCTAAGTGATGAAAAGAGAGAGTTTCTAAGTAGAGTATGCAAGCTTTTCACTTTTACTATGATGGCCTAAAAGCATAAAAATCAAAAGATGCATATAACTTTCCAAGCATGGAACTACTTTTGCAAAACTTGATATCTATCCGAATTTTTCAAGAAAATGAGCAACTCATAATTCATGAAAAACACAAATAATGCAATTTTCTTTCAAATTTTCCGAAAGATCTATAAATGAGACATTCCAATGCATGTACAATTCTTCAAATGAGCTTGAAAAATTATGGAAATAAAGTACTTTTGATCTTTCAATGGATGCATCAAACTAACAATTTGATAACAGCAATGCTTTTAAACATAAATGTTGAAATGAAAAAATTACTTGCAGCACTCCAATAACTCAGGAAATCTCAAGAAAAGACAAGCACTCAATGGACTGAAAGTACACACAAACACTCAAAATCAATCAGTAGCAAGCAACACTAAAGCAAGCAAAGCTCACAAAGGTATGCAAATGAGGTCTGGAAAACCGATCCAATACACTTGACCAGATCTGGCAAGGAGAGGAGGGAATGCAAGGGTGAGTGGATGCAGGTGGGGGAGACCAAAGTGTCCACCACTACCAAATCTCAGACTTGTCCAAGATGGAACCCAAAACAACTCCAAATAAAACCAAACAACTCAACACACAAATCAAAATGGGGTCTCTGACTGGATCTTGCAGTACAGAGGGAGTTTGCACACAAACCAAAACTCAAAAGAAGGATGGAGAAGGAATGCTTGTATGGCAAATTTGACTAATCGGCATAGTCTGTGTTTGTACACAGTGCGAAATCGCATTTCATCAGTGCGAGAAGTGTGAAGGTGTCGCAGTATACCAATGAAAGGGTTGTGACGAGGGGCCAACAGACATAGAACAGGGATAAACAAATGACACAGTGTCGCTTTGGGTACACTGACCAGGTGCAACAAGCGAGATCCAAGTTAAAAAATGAGCCTAATCTCCAAGTAATGAGAAATGAATTGGTTTGAAAATGAGAAGTACAAACTCAAAGGAAGGTAATCAGACTCTTCAAAGTGAAGATCTGATGGTGAAACCAGTTTAGGAGGCAAATGGAAAATGAAAAGGCTTGTAATAAGAAATCAACTGAAAATGACATTCAAATTGAAAACTAAAAAGTGATGTTCATCCCCAGTATGGTCGCCAGATTTTTTTGACGGACAATCCACTCGCGCGGATGCGAGCTAGATCTCCCTAGCTCAATGTGAGTCTAGAACAAATAGTACAGACTATAAACCACTTTCCTAGATCTAGTTAAGGATCAAGTCATCAGATGTCTTACCTTAAGTTGGTATCCCTTTCTCCTGGATGTTGTTCCACGTCTCTCAGTCTTCAGATCTCAGTTGCAAAACTTGTAGTATAGTGGTGAGTATTCCCGCCTGTCACGTGGGTGACCTGGGTTCGATCCCCGACAACGGCGCCAATTTGTTAACACCCAAATTAACCCCTAAGTTTGTGGGAGAAGGAAATTCGGGGTAACCACTAACGAATCTTTAGTTTGTGCTACTGACCCAACACAAACAAAGAGGGATCTCTCTATAAGCTCATGTAAAACTAGAATAATCAAAGGTGTCAACAATGAAAACATACACCAGTATTCATCATTAAAAATATTCAATTACAAACATACAGAAGATCAGATTTCTATGAAACATATTTGTTTAAGGTTCTGGTAAGATAATCATAAGGAAAACTTATTAGGCAATGGAGTCAAATTATGAAACATAAAACAAATAATAGTGCTGCTGAATGATATGCTTAAACAAAGGTAGGGTAGCAACCAGCTAGTAGTCAAATTGATTTTAAGTGGTGAAACAGAAGAGAAAGAAACAATCCATTGATATAAGGCATACAATGATGAATACTATATCAACTTTAGCAGAGAAGTAATGGTGAAACACTTGAAATGACAAGAACAAAGCATATTGTTTATGAATTATGTCCTACTGCTATACTTATCCAAGCATGAAGGAATATTACAGATTGAAATAACAAAGAAAAGAGACACAAATTCACATAAGAAAAAGAAAGATAGACTACCAGACCAGTTACACAGGAAATCTCTGCAAGAATCCAACTTCAACACTGCAAATATATTAGGGCAAATGCTTTTACAACAGAGCTGAGATCTCCCAGGCCTTAGCCAGTTGATTTTATCACACTTAATTATTCTATTACAAAGCTTTTTTAGGCTCCTGGCCTTGAATTAGTCCTTGGGAAAAAAATAAAATACATTGCCACCTTGACAACCCCAAAATTGAAATATTACATACGTGTCAAGCTCAAAAATGGATTTACTAAGACGAGAGAAAAAGATATTATGGACATGGTGCCACCTTTCTCAGGACTTTTCAATTGTCCTCATGAATCAAAGAAGTCTTCTATCTTCCTTTCCCCTGGTACCAAACTTTTCTGACCGCCTGCTGTCCTGCGGGCTCTACCTCCACATTAGCAATACCCGATTCCACGTGGTCAAACCCCGTAGGAGATGGAGGAACAACTTCTCTACCATCTCATACCATGCCTGTTTAGGCACAAAAACCACCCCGGATTCCTGCTTTGTCTCTGTGAACCAATCCCAACTGAAAGGTGTTCCGAGTTGCCAGGTGTACCATCCTTTCTATGTACTGATCTCGTGCAACGAACGCACAAATACATCCATAACTGCGGTGATGATGATGGCAGCTACGTGTGGCTCTACTCTCCATGATACTTTATCGGACCACCGAATTAAGTGAAATGATGCCCCAAGTCTGAGCTGACCTGAAACACGCTTGGAAAAGTCCGCCAGACAGAAGGTAGAGCAGATGACGACGTCGAGGTGGCCTCCCTCTCATCTACAATCCCTTTGATAGAAAAAAGATTCTTTCAAGACACCTTTCTCTACGACCTTTCCTATTTCATGACCTCTCAGCTCACTTCTCCCCCATATGTCGAAAGAAGTAGGTCACATCATCTATGTGGCCGCTTAGGCCACCCAACCGTCTGTATAATTAACCATCCTCCAATTCGCATTTCTATCCCCTATTGCTCCTCTCCACCTGGCAGTACGTATCTAAGAGGCAACATCGCCTCCACCAAAATGGTTTTAATTTACTGCTCATCCCTCATGCGATGGCTTCTTGGGCCAACACCTGTCCAATAGGGTTCGCCCATCGCAACCACTCTCCACCTTATCTGGCGTGCAACTTCATGATGCGACGACCATCGAGAACTGTTGATCTTTTAGGGATGATCAACATCATTCCTTCCGTTATATCGCACTTATCCCTGTGGGACCTCTATCCTCTCTCTAGGTGGCCTACCTTCTCCATCCATGTGACCATCCCATTGCCTCTCTGTCTTGATGCTATCGCATGCCTTGATATGGTCTTGCTCGCTGCTCTATTCTCCTTGTCATGCCTCCTTAATCCTGACACCTGTCAGACGGGACAAAGCCTATCGCATCTATCTATTTCTTTTTCTTCTCCGCAACTTGGCCATGCGATGCTTCGTTTAAGGCCGTAGATCTTGCCCCCCGCCCTTGATCAACGGTATAGACCTGCGCGACTCTTAGTCTTTCGCATATTTGTCTATGGACTATAGGTTTTAACGTATCCTCTTTCTCATTTAATTTGCTTATTAATACCTAGCCCTCAACACCAGTCCATTTTTATTGCATTGGACCTTTTCTAGACCATTCCTCTTCGTGCCTTAGCACCTGGCCCTCAAGGACGGAGCTTACTTTCAAGCTTTGATCAGGTAGCTGTTCAACCTCCATCTTTCACCTTCAATTATTTATGCTGCAAAAAATAAATGGGTGCTAACAACTGGCTCCAATCGGGGATGCTATCCTCCCTGTGAGGTAGCAAAGAACCCCGTAGACCAAGTGCCTGATCCATTGGGCGACTTCCAACCCTGAAAACTGCAACTGAAAACCCCAAACTGAACATCATACTGAAATTTTTTGAAAACGTTGAATACACACACTGCTAACTAACATTGATAAAAATGCTTGACCTTCAAGCTTATTTATATACAAATTATCCTACCCTATCTGCTGAACATAAAGGCCAACTCATGTGATCTCACACTTCCAATGCAGCCAGTCAAGCAAATGGCTTCCTGATTGAAATTCGGATTCGACCTCTCCAACCTGAAAAATGAACTCAGCAAAAGATAACTCCAATTGAAAATACTTTCCAATCCCTGCATTCTTGAACAATACAAACTCCCTCCTCTCTGATGATTCCAACAAATTAGCAAAAGGGTCTTCAGGAAAATGACAGACTCCTATTTCTTTGTGACCAACCATGAAAGTATCTTCAACTGGTTCTTTCTGATTGTTCACATCACCGGCTTCTGAATCACATGGCCGCTGACAAGATTGAAAAAAATTCTCATCTAGCTTGGGAGGAGAGATATGAAGGCCATCACCATTTTCATCCAAGATCTCGGAATTTAAAACTGGATCTTCGTCAAACGTAGCAAAGATGTCATTAGTTTTTTCAATACAATCAAGTGCAACAGGTTCTTCTTGATATAGGAATCCCGAATGTGGAAGGGAGCCCTAGTTTTCTAGTTGGCACTTCTCTTCCTGGGACTGATTGCACCTCTGCCCTTCTTCTTTATCATCCATCTCGAAAATTTTTAAGGAGCTTCCCTTCTTAGATTTCTATTTTTTATTAGAAGCCTTAATTCTTTGCTTTATCAATTCAAATGAAGAATAACAGAGGGGTAAACAATCGCTTTCAACATGTTTATTTTCAAAAGTTTGATCATGGATAATGACCAGATTTTCTTCACTAACTGCCCTGGAACTTGTAAAGTTTTCAGTTGGTACAATATCCAAGTTGTCTTCTTCATACTCATCATACTTAGTTGGGCCGAGATCTTCCTTAAAATCATTACTGACAGAAATGTTGGTAAGCTGATTGCAATTTGCATAAAACAAATCAGAATTCCCTTCTTCCAGCATATCACCGAGCTGATCATCTATGTGTTCATCTTGGGAAAGACTGGTTTTCCAGGCAAGTTCTCCTTGTTCGTGCCTCTCTTCGAATCTTGTTCCTTCTTCAATATTTTCATCATTATCTTGGCCTGATAATTTTCTAGACATCCTAAGATTATCTTCAACTTCCAAAGCATCGATGAACATATGCTACAGATTGGAAGATCTTCTCTCCAACAGGAGAAAAGATAAATCAGGAGGAAAGATAAATGCATAGTGTAACTTAGCAACGTCCTCTAGGGGATGGATTTCCTTTGGCCTATGATAATAGAATCTTGCAAACATTCTGTTAAAACTAGACATGACTTCCCCTTGTTGCATTCTCATGGAGTAAAACTCTGAAAGAACTAGGTCCCATGACCTTCTCCTACCCCAAAACTCCAAGAAAACATCAGAAAACCCCTTCTATGTATCTATAGACCCAGGCTTCAAATGGCTAAACCATTTCTTCACATCTCCTTGGAAAGATTGGGTGAAATCCCTCATACAAACATCATCATGCTCCACTTCAAAAAGATCCAGAAAATGTTCAAAGCCTTGAAGATGTTTCTCAACAGTGAGGCTTTTGGATTCTCCATCAAATCTAGGAAGGTATTTATGTTATTTGGGAGGATAGTCATGAAGAACAGGGGGCAAATTTAAAGGGCCATATCTCAACTGAGATTTGGAAGGAAAAGGAGTATGTACAGGGAGAGAATCTTCAGCTTCACTCTCACGGGATTTACAAGGCTGGATTTGGATCTTATAAGGTTCGGAAGAAGAGATGGGGTCATCTCTAGGGGTGAAAGGAGGATATAGATTTGTAAGATCTAGAGAGGGATATACAAAGGAGGGTCTCTCTTTCCCTAGATCTCTTCGGTGGAACCAAATTTTCTTGATATATATACATAAAGGTAAAAGGAGACTGATACAAAAGAACAAGATTTCTTTAAAGAGATTGATGCTTGGATACCCGAATATTGATTCTTCCATGTCTAAGGCCGCTAATCTCGTTCTCCAGTGGAGTCTGCAAATTGAATTGAGTCACTAGGTGAATGGTACAACCTTCTAATTGTCTGAATGTTGTTCACCATCAACATTCAGATTTGAACTTTGTTGTTCCCCTAGGGATAATAAAACAATCACTCCCCGGCAACAGTGCCAATTTGTTAACACCCAAATTAACCCCCAAGGTTGTGGGAGAAGGCAATTCGGGGTAACCACTAACCAATATTTAGTTTGTGCTACTGACCCAACACAAACAGAGAGGGCTCTCTCTATAAGCTTGTGAAAAACTGGAATAATCAAAGGCGTCAACAATGAAAACATACACCAGTATTCATCATTAAAAATATTCAATTACAAACATACAGAAGATCAGATTTCTGTGAAACAGATTTGTTTAAGGTTTCGGTAAGATAATCATAAGGAAAACGTATGGAGTCAAAGTATGAAACATAAAACAAATAACAGTGCCGCTGCATAAGATGCTTAAATAGAGGCAGGGTAGCAACCGGCTAGTAGTCAAATTGATTTTAAGTGGTGAAACAGAAGAGAAAGAAACAATCCAGTGATATAAGGCATACAATGATGAATCCTATATCAACTTTAGCAGAGAAGTAATGGTGAAACGCTTGAAATGAGAAGAAAAGAGTATATTGTTTATGAATTATGTCCTACTGCTATACTTATCCAAGCATGAAGGAATATTACAGATTGAAATAACAAAGGAAAGAGACACAAATTCACATAAGAAAAAGAAAGATAGACTACCAGACCAGTTACACAGGAAATCTCTGCAAGAATCCAGCTTCAACACTGCAAATATATTAGGGAAAATGCTTTTACAACAGAGCTGATCTCTCCCAGGCCTTAGCCAATTGATTTTCTCACACTTAATTATTCTATTACAAAGCTTTTATAGGCTCCTGGCCTTGAATTAGTCCTTGGGAAACAAATCAAATACGCTACCACCTTGACAACCCCAAAATTGAAATATTACACATGTGTCAAGCTCAAAAACGGATTTACTAAGATGGGAGAAAAAGATATTATGGACATGGTGCCACCTTTCTCAGGAGTTTTCAATCGGCCTCGCAAATCAAAGAAGTCTTCTATCTTCCTTTCCCCTGGTACCAAACTTTTTCGACCGCCTGCTATCCTACGGCTCTACCTCCACATTAGCAATACTAGATTCCACATGGTCGAACCCCGTAGGAGATGGAGGAATAACTTCTCTACCATCTCACACCATGCTTGTTCAGGCACGAAAACCACCTCGAATTCCTGCTCTGTCTCCATGATCCAATCCCAACTGAAAGGTGTTCCGAGTTGCCAGGTGTACCATCATTTCTATGTACTGATCTCATGCAACGAATGCACAACCACATCCATAACTGCGATGATGATGACGACAGCTACATGTGGCTCTAGTCTCCATGATACTTGATCGGACCACCCAATTAAGTGGAAATGATACCCCCAAGTCTGAGCTGACCTGAAACATGCTTGGAAAAGTCCGCCAGACAGAAGGCGGAGCAGATGACGACGCCGAGGTGGCCTCCCTCACGTCGACAATCACTTTGACAACAAAAAGATTCTCTCAAGCTGCCTTTCTCTCCGACCTTGCCTATGTCACGACCTCTTAGCTCACTTCTCCCCCATATGTCGAAAGAAGCAGGTCACGTCATCTATGTGGCTGCTTAGGCTACCCAACCCTGTATATAATTCACCATCCTCCAGTTCGCATCTCTATCCCCTATTGCTCCTCTCCACCTGGCAGTACGTATCTAAGAGGCGGCATGGCCTCGACCAAAATGGTTTTACTTTACCGCTCATCCCTCATACGATAGCTTCTGGGACCGACACCTGTCCAATAGGGTTCGCCCATCGCAACCACTCTCCACCTTATCTGGCGTGCAACTTCGTGATGCGACGACCATCGAGAACCATTGATCTTTCAGGGATGATCAACATCATTCCTTCCGTTATATCGCACTTATCCCTGTGGGACCTCTATCCTCTCTCCAGGTGGCCTACCTTCTCCATCCACATGACCATCCCCTTGCTTATCTGTCTTGATGCTATCGCATGCCTTGATATGGTCTTGCTCGCTGCTCTATTCTCTTTGTGATGCCTCCTTAAGCCGACACCTGTCCGGCGGGACAAAGCCTATCGCATCTATTTATTTCTTTTTCTTCTCCGCAACTTGGCCATGCGATGCTTCGTTTAAGGCCATAGATCTTGTTCGGATATCCACATCATCACTTTCAGGACCTTGATTGCAATTAGGGTTTGCATGCATTTTGCATGCATCCCAGTCACCAGGTTGATGCCTCCAGCACCTTAGCCACCTTATTCTAGCACCTGGGAGCTTCTTACATCAGTTCATTAGCCCTCGTAGTTAGGAAGGTGCCCACTTCTCACCTACTGCTAGAGAAGGGCACACTTCTTCACCTACCACTGCAGTTCCACTTCAGTTACACTCAGTTAGCTCCGTTTCTCCTTGATTTTAGGCTAGTTTCACTCCTAACTGACTGTTTCACTCTGTTGGACCTCCAGATTGACTAGATGAATTGTTCTAACTTCAGTTAGCCTCCCATGCGCCCTCCACTGAGCCCACTTCCCTATATCAGTGCTACACACTTCAGTTACACATGTTACACTTAGTTAGACTCAGATTGACACCTGGATGACTGGTTCTTGTGCATTGATGACCACCACCCATTGATGATGAGGACTCCTAGTTGGAGTCAAGCTACTCCATTCAGTGATTCGAATGACCTCCTTAGGAAATTTGAATTGCTCAGTCATTGTGACAGATTGTATTGTAATTATTCACCCTCATTGGGATATTGAGCACTGCTGCATGTTTTGCATAGTTTTGCACCATATTTTCTATGTTCATTTGTTGTGATTGATTTACTTGTTTGTTAGATCTGTTGTGACTAATTTTACATGGTATCAGAGCCATGGCAGGGACAAGATCTCTCTTCTTTTTTTCTGCAGGTGTTCTACATGAAGATTGAGTGAATTGCTCACCAATATATTTCAGCAGCGGCATGCAAAATCTCATGTGCATGCAAGGCTGAAAACATAGTGTTTGTTTGTGTGTGATTTGCAGGTTTCTTACTTCCTCCATGTGCATTCGCTAATGCAAAGATGGAGACTTCTTCTTCACAAAATATTCTTACTCCATTCAACTATGATGAATGGAAACCAAAGATGATTGCATTCTTGAAGAGACAATGTCTTTTTGATATGTGCATTGGTAATACAAGAGTTTTTGATTCCGATGAAGAGGAGAATGATTGGCTCAATGATTGTGACAGAGATTTTGGAGCAATATGTATTGCTATGTCTCCTTGTATGCACTACCTTAGTAAGACTGCTGAAAATCCAAGTGATCTATGGGTCCAACTTGACAGAGAATTTGGAAAGCAGGAAGAAGAGGATCATGCTAGCCTTTTGGAGAACAAGCCCAGTGAGATCTCCTTATGTGTTCTTTCCAATCATGTCTTGGCCTCAACAATTGTTCAAGATGAAGAAGAAACTGTAGATTCAAAACTCACTCTCTCAAAGTCTTCTATTTCGAATTCTGAGCAAGATAAACCAGCTCATACTCTAGATTCCGAAGAGGTTCTTGAATCCTCTCTTTCACATGAGTTTTCCGGCATACAGAATAATGATCTACTTGAAGTTTTGGAGGTAAAATCTGATTTTGGAGGTGAAGCATTCACCCTCCTTGATTGCATGCCTCCTATAGACTTATGTTCTATCATTTGCAAAGTTTCTCATATTTTTAATGAAGATGAAGAGCACTACCATTCGCTTGAGTTCAATTCTCATGCACTTTTTGCTGATTTTGGTTTTGATCTCACCCTTGTTGGTTCAAAGGAGATCTCAAGAAACCATTCATCTATTTTTGGAGCTGATTTAACTTCTATTGATAAGAAGTTCAAGTTTCAAGATCTATTTGATCCGATTGGAGCTATTCCTACCTCACTTGGTTCGAATCACAGGTTCCAGGATCATCCTCATATTTTCAGATTTGTTCTCACCATTTTCGGTATGAAGAGCAAGTTCATAAAGTCTCCACATTCGCTTGCATCCACTAATGGAGAATTCAAGCACATGATTTTGGAGCATGATCCATTTACTCCCAAGAGTAAGATACCTCCAGACATATCTACTTGATTTTGGAGCAGTTAAATCTTTTGGTATGCTATAGTCTATTTTTGAGGGGGGGTATTTTTCCCATGACGTTTTCCCCATTTCCTTAGTTTATTGACTGTTATTAGTTTGGATTATTATTGTATTGGGGTGACCTTTGGTCTTAGTTACCAGGGCCCTACATTATTTTTTTTTGCACATCATAGTCTAGCTTGAGGGGGGGTGTTCGGATATCCACATCATCACTTTCAGGACCTTGCATGCAATTAGGGTTTGCATGCATTTTGCATGCATCCCAGTCACCAGGTTGATGCCTCCATCACCTTAGCCACCTTATTCTAGCACCCAGGAGCCACTTACTTTAGATTTTTAGCCCTCCTAGTCAGGAAGGCACCCTCTTCTCACCTACTACCAGAGAAGGGCGCACTTCTTCACCTACCACTACAGTTCCACTTCAGTTACACTCAGTTAGCTCCGATTCTCCCTGATTTGAGGCTAGTTTCACTCCTGACTGACTGTTTCACTTCCGTTGGACCTCCAGATTGACTAGATGACTTGTTCTGACTTCAGTTAGCCTCCCATCCACCCTCCACTGAGCCCACTTCCCTATATCAGTGCTACACACTTCAGTTACACATGTTACACTTAGTTAGACTCATATTGACACCTGGATGACTGGTTCTTGTGCATTGATGACCACCATTGATTGATGATGAGGACTCCTAGTTGGAGTCAAGCTACTCCATTTAGTGATTCGAATGACCTCCTTAGGCAATTCGAATTGCTCAGTCATTGTGACAGATTGTATTGTAATTATTCACCCTCATTGGGATATTGAGCACTGCTGCATGTTTTGCACAGTTTTGCACCATATTTTCTATGTTCATCTGTTGTGATTGATTTACTTGTTCATTAGATCTGCTGTGACTAATTTTACAGATCTTGCCCCCGCCCTTGATCAACGGTGCAGACCTGTGCGACGCTTAGTCTTTCCCGTATTTTCCTATGGACTATAGGTTTTTAGGTATGCTCTTTCTCATTTAATTTGCTTATTAATACCTAGCCCTCGACACCAATCCATTTTGATTGCATTGGACCTTTTCTAGACAATTCCTCTTAGTTCCTTAGCACCTATCCCTCAAGGATGGAGCTTACTTTCAAGCTTTGATCAGGTAGTTGTTCAACCTCCATCTTTCACCTTCAATTATTTATGCTGCAAAATATAAATGGGTGCTAACACCCTTTCTCTTGGATGTTGTTCCACATCTCGTGGTCTTCATATATTAGTTGCAAAACCTGTCAAGATTCACAAAACAAGACAAACAACTAAAAAACATCTATACAGTAACATATCTAAGTAAACAATTAAGTAGGTAAACTACACAATATCATCAACACAACAATATTGGTGGAAAGCATTTATATTATTGTAAATAGGGAAAGTACATAGAAGAGAATGAATACAACCAGAGCTTAACGAAGCAGTCCTTCTCCATCCAATCCAATGCCATATCCTCCCAAGGAAGTGTGAGTCTCTCAATGGATGAGTAGAGATCTCTCTATGATGATTTCACCAACATGTAGACACTATAAAATTCCTCCCCTTTGGAGTGGGATAGAGATTCATTTATATAGGACTAAGTGGATAGGGTATGGATAGGGTAGGTTGAAATATGGTAGGAAAGAGATAGGGGATCATTCCAAGAGGTTAGGAACCGAGTGCCAACTCCCCCAAGAGGTCAGGGATAAGGATCCATGTCAGCTAGCTTCGAGAATGGGCTCGAAGGAACTATTTTTATCCATTAACTGACATCGACGCACCCTAAAATAGAGCAAGCTGCGACGTTACAAGTTGCATGAGGGAAGCCTGCGACGACCTCTCAAAACCTAGCATGAATAAGTAAATATCTCCTCCAGGTCAATGACTTAGTCAAGGAAACTTTAGGATGTATACACTGAGTCTCTTAATGGTAATATTTAGGTGTAACATGGATCTTTGTGAAGAAGGAAGCCACAACTTCATCCTTTTCCATTTTAATATTTAGAATCTTGTTCTTCAATGCTCTCTTTTGACTGGGTGTCTTCTTCTCATAAATATTTGTCAAAGTGTCGAAGCATTCCTTTGTGGTCTTCAATGGAGTAATCACAGGAATCAAGTTGTCTTTCACGAAATCATAAATGATTCTCTTTGCTTTGGATTGATTCTTCTTGAAGGTAATTCCCCCTATATTAAAAGTAGGATCTTCAAAAACACTGGATACATATCCATCTAAATCATGCTCTTCCAAGATATTCAGGATCCTACCCTTCCAAGTATTGAAGTTCGAAGTTCCTTCAAGACAGTCTTCCGGTCTTACTGAGATTGAATCCATAATTATTCAAGTACTGTTCACACTCAGGATCTATGTAGGTTCAATCTTGATTGTTGAAATTAGCTCTTTCATGCCTTGAGCTCCGATGCCATGTTAATTTTTTATCTTTAATTTGGAGCTACAATAATACTTGAAATCAAATAACTATCATACACATAAGCAATCACATTCGACACATGAATTTACCCTAGGGAAACCCTCTATGACTTGAGGGAGACAACCCCAGCAAAACCTTCCTTAGTATATTGATAAATAGTAGAGAAAGTCTTTTACATCAAGCACCTTGGTGCAATTACAAAGTGAGAGAAAAATAAAGAAGAGAGACTCAGAATAATATCTTGCACAAAGAGAAGTGCATTTCCTTCAAGAGAGAAGAGAATTTTCTTCACATCGAATTCATAAATCCTATATAACATATTTATATATTCTTCACATGCATCAGCTTCTATTTTTATCTTTTTCCTTCAGGATGAACTCACCCTCCATCTGGATGCATCAATATTGCATGAAGACTTAAGTGCACCCCACTTCTCATGTAGTGCATTAACTCACTAAAATGACTCTTAGGATGAACTCGCCCCTTAACTAAAAGCTTTCCCACTTAGTTAGGTGGCTAACTTAAATGTCGTCGTGCAAGTGTCGCAACTCAAGTGTCATCTCTTACTTTAACATAAGTGTCGTCTTTTAGTTTAACAAAAGTGTCATCATGCAATAACACTTAGTTAACTAGATCTTCTTTGATATCACTTAATTAACTCTCTTAACTGATTCTTTCTTGTTAGCATCACTGTAGTGATCAATTCAAGTTTTCCCTCGATTTACTGAAGTTTAACAATTTGAATTCTCTCTTAATTAAATTTTTTATGTGCAATTTGAATTGTCTCATATATTATCACATCTTATCTTTATGTCATGTCTTATATGCATGGTCCACATGTGCCAACTTAATTATCATATCAAATATACTAAGGATATTTTGCCAATGATGTGATCATATTGTTCTACTATCCTTCCAAGTGGTTCTATGCTAAATTTATTCACTTTAAAGGTGGCCAGTATCTAGAGGAGACTTAATATATCAACCATGGTTAGTAGGACATCACACACCATACATGTTTCGACATGCAAAGCATCACCTCAACACATGAGGCACCACCTTAACACATGAGGATCTGTCCTGACACACAAGGCCTTAACCTTGACTAGCAATATTGTACAACATCATCACTTTGACATTAAAAGCACTTGCCTCAACACATGAAGCTTAACCATTCTTGATTCCAACTCAAGATTCTTCTCCAAGTTTCCTAAGTCCAACTCAGCCTCCTATAAGGCACTACCTCAACACACGAGGCTCAATATTGGCACACAAGATTGACCTGGAGAATGACTTATGATGTTGTAAATTTAACAATCCTAAGTGCATTGGCTTCAATAATATTGAAAAATGCATATATAAATATCTGTTATCAAATATAGTAGAGGTTTTAGTTAGCATATATTTTAGCAGAGGTTTTTGACACCAATGCGTTTATTTATTACATGCACCAATGCTTCTTTTCATTTAATAGAACACAGGTGCAGATAGTTTTTGAAATCTCACCGATATGCTAAAAAATTATCTAAATTATTTTTTGAATATAAAATGGTATATTCCAATGAAATTATATTTTAGGATGCAACCGCATAAATTACAATAGTTCATAGTTTACATATGTTGCTTAAACTCACATATTGATTGTTGATTTTGCTCAAAAGCAAGGAGTAAAGGTTATAATATCAAATTGTCAATTCTTCGTAATCCAGCTCCTTTCATATTTCTCAGAGTCCATCATAGATTTTTCACTATCCATGTCCAGTATGCTCATATCTGATTTATATTTTGATTATCTAATTGAATTTTTTATATTTATCCATGTGAATCTAAATAACAATGTATCCAAATTTGCAAGATCCTGATTCAGAATCAACTTCGGATGCAGAAAATACTACACTAGTTCCAAAACGTCAGAAGATATTATTAGAAGCAACATACCGCAAGCAGTTGGTAGATGAAAATGGGCAGCTTCTTTACCCCACCAACTGTGGCATGCCATCTTCTAGCTGTTATCATGGATCATTGCCAGTAATTCATCGTGAATTGAATCTCTTTTATGACACCCCGGTAGTATGTGGTTGTTAAAATTTTCAAGGGTTAAAGGAGAACCCCTGGCGTGTCACCCTCACCCATTATATTAATGATTGACTACCCAATGTTGATGGTCTAATACCCCTACTGCCTTAAAAATCCAATAGGTGATATAGAAAAGACACGTAGGAACACTTCCTTATGCTCATTATTTTAAGAGTTGGAATCCAAAACAACTGGGTTTCGACCTAAATTGACCAACCCTTTAGCTTCTGTTCAAACAACTAAAAGTTCTATCAATCCAAAGTATGATATCAATGCCACCCAAAAAAATTGTCTTGGGAGATAAAAAATGTTGTATGAGTTGAGAGCAAAAATGTCCAAATACACACCAAGTTCAGTCCAATTGTTGAAGGGTAGTGATGACTTCTCTCTTCCCATGCATTTGCAAAGTAAATACCAAACTTGTTACAACTGTGATTTGTATGGTGCTTGGTCATCTTCTCTACATGTGCTTGAAGTTGGGACCAAATTCTCCTTTTGTGTAATAGTGTTATGATTTCCAAGTCAAAGTTAGATGCTGCAAATCTTGGGTTGTTTATCCTTTCTCATGTACTCATTCCTCCCAAACAGTCAATAGCACTTATGCCATTTTGCAAACCTATTTACTATCGATCCTATTACTTGAATATCGTTAAATACAAATATTGCATTTCCATGTATAGTATGTGCATGAATGGTTATGCTTATGGAAACTTTAATAGGAAGAACCAGCTATACTTCAATAGTCATCCATGCACTCATGTGAACATTGTAGGGTTCATAAATAGTTCTAGGTGTTCTTTATTTTCTGCAAATTGTTCATTTGAGGAGCACTTCAATGACAAAGAGTTCTTTATTAAAAGGAAAGCGCCCATATTTGTTGTTGTGCATATAATATGTATTGTGTCTCCTAGTGACGAGTTTTTAATAAACTATAACTTTCATAGACCACCAACCGCTCATCAGAGATGCCTTGCATTGGGACTACCTTTAGACATCCCCTTGAGGCATAAGACAAAAAAAAATATTAATTCTATTTTTGTTATTTTCAATGGGATTGATGTAAATGTATTGCTCAATTTGAACTTTTGTGTTAAAATTTCTTACGATTGAAGTACATTTACTGTTGGAAACAATTTCCATGCTTCTATAATAATTGTTTGGTATAATGTTTGAGAAAAACAATTGCATTGTGTTTACTAATATTATCAATGTAATTTCCAATATTTTTGAAATAACTAATATTATGATGATGATCTACCTGCCTACCATCTTCCGTTGCACCCCACTACAATGTCAAATTGAGAGAAGGCTACAAAAAGAGCAGAAATTGAAGAGGAAGCATACCAAGAATGGTTGAATCAACCACCTATTCATTTCACACTACATCTTGATTCACCAATTAGGAATGTCCATAGTAACGACAGTTATTCACAAGTTGGAAATGGAGGCAATAAAACAAGAGTTAGTATGAATGATTTTTTACGGGATAAGGCTGTGATGGATGCAATGTTAATAGATGCATTCTAGGACGATGAGCTAGGGTATGATGATCATATCACTCACACCTTCTTCGAAGGTTGTATTCTGCTTCCACCACCCATCTCTTTGGAACTTTCCAAGCAAAGTCTACCCAGTTGGGGACAAGAATGTTAGTGTACAACATTAAAGCATAGTATGGCATGTCAAACGCTTGTTTCTTGGAACTTTCGAGGTAAGTGACCATCAAGTCCCTTATATTTCACGGAATCTTGTCACACAATCAAGAATGAAAAAGTTAAATTTTATGAATGTTAAATGACATTGTACATTTCCATTTCCCACTAAGTACAAGGTATTCAAAGATAAGATACTTCCAAATGATAATGTATTGTCCGACGGTTGCGAAGAGTCAAAGGAAATGTTGAAAATGTTGGGTCTAGATTACTTATCATATCATGCATGTATGAATGATTATATTCTATATAGAGGATAATATTTGAACAAAGAGATGTGTCCAAAATGTGGGCATGACAGGTACCAAAAATCAAAGAACAAGGGTAAGGAGCATAGTCCTCCTCATAATATATTGAGGCACATGCATATAATCCCAAGGATTCAAAGGCTCCTTCATTGCGAAGAATTAGCTATGTTGCAGGGATGGCATGTCTTGCACAGAAGTGAGTCAAGAGTTATGCAAATCCCAACAGATTTAATAGCCATGAAGCTTATAGAGGACACAAGGCCTGATAAATTCAAGGATGAAGTATGAAGCCTTCGATTGAGCATATACATGGATGTCGTCAATCCATATTCACTCTAAAACACCAACTATACTATTTGGCTTGTAGTAGTGATCAATTACAATATCCCCCATGGTTGTCTGCGAAGAATGAACATCTTATGTTGGCTCTTATAGTCCCTGCTAGAAGACAAGTGAAGAATATGAATGTTTACCTACAACCATTGGTTAATGACTTGAAGGAATTAAGGGAAGGGATACATGTATATGATGTATCAAGTTCCATCCCAACATAGAGGAGTCTTACATTGCATGGCATATGTGCATATACCACACATGATTTCCCAGGATTAGGATTTTTCTCTAGTAAACATGTTTATTGATTTGTTTATATTGTTAACAATATATTTTTTGCATATTTAATTCAATGTAATTATTTTGATCTTCAATGTTGGCATGTTATGTATACAATAACTTCGTAGGTCTTGTAAAAAAAGGGTATCATTAATGTAAATGTTGTGGACATTCCTTGAAGGATAGGTGGCCTAGTGACCTACAAAAGTTGGTGTATGACTCCTCCAGGGCATCCTTGGAAGAAGAACACCCTTACAGAAGAGCAACATCTAATTTTAATTGTAAACTAGAGAGAACCCAAGGGCCTGCAATAATGACACCAACAGACTGGCTTAGGGAATATGAGAGAGAGAAGGAGAAGGATATTACATAAATGTTTGATTCAGATGCAGAGCCTATGTTCAATGATCTGGAATTTTTCGACACCTATGTTGAGAAATTTCCCATTGGGATGAAAAGGAAATATGTCTTGTATGAGATCCCATATTGGGAACATATTAAGATTTCCCACTTACTAGATCCCATGCATATATTTAAAAATGTTTCATCTTCTTTATGGAGGCACATATTTCAAAAAAAAGTGACAAATTGGTTGTTAGGAAATATCTTATTTCTTCAAACACTAAAAAGAAACATTGGTCAAGACAAGTAGAGGAGAGGCTAGTCCCTTCTGGTCTTTCAAAGAAGGTGATGTCCCATGGATTTTGAAGAAAGATGATCTTTCTTTAACAAAGGAAGTTATATTGGGTGTGAAGGTGCCTTCATTGTATGAGTCTACTATACAGTGTTTCTTCGTTGTAGAAGAACATTTGTCAAGATTGAAATCACATGACCATCTTAATCTTCTAAGAGTACGTATGTCAAAAACATGATTTTATTTTTTGTTTATATTGTTATGCCATGGCTTAAAATACAATTAATTTTGTATATGTTTGCGTTGCAGTGTCATTATCCCATGCTCATGTGTGGTTTTGTGAACCATGACTTCTCTCTGCACCTATAACATGCCATTTCTAAATTATTTGCATTTGTACGTTGGATCACATGAAAGAAGATTCATATGGATGGCATTCCACCGTGGTGTCAAGAGATAATTGAGATTGTTTGTATGTTTGAGAAGGAACTATCAATGATTTTCATGGACTTGCAAGTTTATCTTATAATTCATCCAGTTTATGAGTTTGAATTAGTCGAGGTGGTCTCTTGTCATTGGATTTTCTTATTAGAGAGGTACATGAAAAAATTGAAAGGATTTGCTCAACAAAGGGAAAAACCATAGAGATCCATGGCAGAGGGGTACATAGTATATGATTCGTTCTATTATGCCAGTGAGTGCATCAAGCAGATCGACGACACACCAACTGTGGCTATTTGGGATGAACAAAGGGATGAAGACAAAAGGGAAGTGGAGCTACTCCAAACGAATGGAAAAAGGCACACGGTAAAGAGTAAGTGACTTATTGTTTGTAAAATTTCTACAGAATAACTATTCACATTGAAGTGCATAATGTATATTTTGATCGCATATGTACTAAATTTCGGTTTTATTTCATGAATATATCATCAAATTCAGAAATTGATGCCATCAATGAATTCATTTTTTACAATGTGGAGACAATAGAGTCATGGGATGCATTGTATGAACAGAAAAGGATGAAATGGGACAATGAATTGATAGGAAAGAATTAAGATAGTTGAATGGTAGAAGCATGCCTTATCCTAATCATTTAAAAGACAATATGCCAATGATATGTCCCAATAGTTGGGTTGTTGACCAAGTCAGAGAGAAATACGGTGCATCTGGTCATTACCCGCGTGCTGAAGAGGATGCACTAAACATAGGGATTGAGTGTAGCAACTCGATAATAATAGCTTTGTGTACATTTTGAACTTCATAATGCACCTTTGAATTGTAGCATCTATATTTCATATTTTAATGGTCGGGTTATTAGACATATGACACTATGATTTGTTCACTTTTTACAGGTGCATTTGTTCCCATCTATGTGGGCATATGGGCATCATTTTCATATCGAGGATGTCGATGATGGAGGCATCATAGCAGACTCTGGAGTGGAAGTCAAGTTCAACCAATCTAGTCGTGTTAGACACCGTAATCAAAACCCAATAGGGGGGCAGTTAGGTTACGTTAGAAAGATACAAGATATCATCCAAGTGGACTTCTCTTCTTTCCAATGTGTTATTTTTAGGTGCAAGTGGTGGGACACCTTTGACCGGAATAATTTAAAGGAAGATTGTGATAGTGGGATGATATGTATCAACTCTAGAAAGATGTTGGATGAAACCAAGGAGCCTTATGTTTTCCCAAAACACTACAACCATTTCCCCGAGATATGTTTGATAAAGATTGGTGGTTCGTATTAGACACGACCCTAGATCAAAAAATAATTTTTAGAACATGGTGTTATCATGCCAAGCGAGGAATATAATCAAAGTGGTGACAAGAGAGAATGATATGTACACGTTTTATTTCATTGTTAATAGTGTTGTTGTGTCTTTTTGTAATCTTCATTTTGGTAATTATATTGTTTTGTATTCATCTTATGATGGTGGAAATGGAAAGTTGTGCAATAATAAGTTAGCACGTGTAGAATGTGGTTTGAAGATATCAAAGATGGGATTTTGTCTTTTTTGAAAAAAAAAATGGTTTATTTGTTATCTATGGATGTAATGTACTCAAAATTATAATAAAATTATCTAGGTACTAATTGTATTGTGTTACTATCTCTTCTAAATAGGAGAATGAATGTTTTGTGATGTATTGCAAAATGTTTGAAATAACATGTTTGATAATGATATTTTTTGTTTTAAATAATTTTTATGTTTTGAGAAAGATAAGAGATTATGAAAGATTAATCCATATAGGCTCTTATAAAAATTTTCATTTCATAATAAATTAACTAAATATGTTCTACAATTTTATTAATTTCTCTTTGATACATAATTTTGTTACCATGTTAATTTGTTTTTTAATGTCCATACCATAATTTTTTCAACAAACCTATGAACCTTTTTTTTACATAAACGGTTTAGGAGATTTTGATTATAAAAAGAGGTAAAATTACATAGATATGGGAAAGGACTATTCCCAAAGAAGGATAGCATCCATGACTCCTTGTTCGTCCTTTACAATTCTGAAACTATCGTAAAAATTTATTATTCTATTTAAACTATAACTTCTTATGAACTGTCCAAGTATGTAAAGACAAAAAAAAAAACATTTTTGCAAATGATGCTTGATCCTAATACCTAAGAGGAAATATGGTTTACAACCATTAACAACAAGCTGCCACAAAAATGCTCCTAACTTATACGACACTATCCTATTACCAAGACTGGGAGAAACTAATAGACTTATGCTATGTATATCCATATCATAAAACCGAGTTCAAAAATACCAGGGTGCATAAAAATTAAGGCTGACTACTAAGCTCCAATCGCTTGGCATAATTTCCAGCCGAGGTATCCTTCTTTCCTCCATATGCCATGCCACAACTTGCTTTCAGCTCCAAGAAATTTTTCCCAAGATCTGCTCTCAGGGCATCCAGTTTCCCATCAACCTCGAAGGCCTTTCTGTTGACATTTTATAATTTAGCATCCATATTGCCGATACCGGAGTTAACCTTGTCAACGTTGTCTTCTAGATTTCCAACCTTCTCATTCATCTGATTGCTGTTGATTCTGACCTCTGAGTGTGTGGCTTGCGCTAATGAAAAAAGATGGGTGATAGCCCTCTTAATTTCCATGTTTTCATTGCGTGGAAGTCAAACTTGTTCTTCCATGCCTTTGATGTAGTTCTTGGCCTCTTCCCCTAAGCAGCAGTTGCCCAGAATATGATGAATACCGTGACTACCAGAATCATCCTTCATCAAACAAGTACACATGTTATTTCTTGCTCCCAAATGGTCGAGTTGACAGGAATCAAAGAGTGTGTCTTCATGTGCATGCTCCAGGTTTCCCTCTTTCACAGAAATGACCCTCAGCGAGTCCCAGTGTTGATTAGTGAGAGACTTCCTGCACCACAAACAATGAAACCGGGGATGAACCAAGGCACCATCCAAGGGTGCAGAAAGGGTGGAGTTGTGTTCTTCCATTGCTCTGTCAATCTGTCGCAGTCTCTTTTTCTCCATATTTCGGCCAACAAAATTGAGTTTGCCCTGGGGATTAATACCATCCCAGACCCTATTTCCCACCGAAATGATGCCTCCCATGGAGACCAACTGTCTCATGCGTGAATCCCACCCTTCTTCATTTAATGTTGCTTGGGAGGAGGTCCAAGATTGATGTTTATTAAAATTCAGAGTGGAAACCATGAAAAAGGAAATGTGAATGCAAACTCCAATGTACAATATACCTCCCTCATTGATCCTAGGATTTCGAAAGCCATTAAGTCTTTCAATAAGGGGTTTTGAATTATGGTATCCATCTTCTTTCATACACATTTTGATCATTAACTAAGACCCCGCAATTTAAGCCAGCTCTTTTGTTTTCCATAATATCCGCCTGCTGATTGTTTACACTCAGCACGTGTAGGAAATTGATTGCTTTGTATTCATTAACAATGCACTTTAGGAGGTAATGCGCTTTGGAGGTTGGGTTCTTGCGATTCTTCACCAAGTTCCTCGCTTCTCTTGTGACCAATAGCGAATCACCAAAGACAACCAGTTCCTCTATACCAATATTTCTTGCTAACTCTATTCCTTTGATTAAGGCTAGCCATTCCACCACATTATTAGTCTTTCTGCCTATTCCCCAGGCATACTCCTCCTGCTTGTTCCCCTCAGAGTCAAAGATGACTCCACCCGCTCCTGCCATCCCAGAACAAACTTATGAACTTCATATGTACCTTTGTTTGTAAATAATGATGAAACACAAGCCTATATGTATAAATTTTAAATGTTTCTAACAAAGAAGCCTATATTTCATCAATATGTTGTATATGGTAATAATTATCAAAAACATGCCTAATGTTGTAATTTGTAATTGTAATTAATCAATACAAATTAATTAATTAGGCTCATTTTGATACATATTGTTCTACGATTCTATTAATTGCTCTTTGATACATAATTTGTTACCATGTTAATTTGCATTTTTAATGTCCATACCATAATATTTTCAACAAACCTGTGAACTTCATATGTACCTTAGTTTGTAAATAATGAAGAAACACAAGCTTGTATGTATGAATGTTAAATGAACTTCATATGTACCTTTGTTTGTAAATAATGATGAAACTGAAGCCTATATGTATAAATTTTAAATGTTTCTAACAAAGAAGCCTATTTTTCATCAATATGTTGTATATGGTCATAATTATCGAACACATGCCTAATGTTGTAATTTGTAATTGTAATTAATTAATACAAATTAATTAATTAGGCTCATTTTGATCCATATTTTTCTATAATTCTATTAATTGCTCTTTGATACATAATTTGTTACCGTGTTAATTTGCATTTTTAATGTCCATACCATAATATTTTCAACAAACCTATGAACTTCATGTGTACCTTAGTTTGTAAATAATGAAGAAACACAAGCTTGTATGTATGAATGTTAAATGTTTCTAACAAAGGAGCATATATCTCACAAATAAGTTGTATATGGTAATAATGATCAAACACATGCCTATCTAACATAAATTGTACATCAATCACAATGAACATATACATCTAAAAAACACAAGCATTATATAACAACATCATGTAGCATACACATCAAACATCACAAAGTCCACAATAATCTAAACATTATGTAAATGCATCATATAATATATACATCTAACGCATATAAACATCATTTAGCACACAAGTCTAATAATCACATCTAACAAAACACAAACATTGTCTAGCATCATCATCACACACATCTAGCAAGCATCATTTAACATACACATTTATCAAGCACATCTAGCAAACATATCTAACATGACCTAACAATATACACATCAACATCAACATATAAATAAAGTTACATCAACATGAACATGAAAAATGCACCATATATGCATATATGAACAATAATATCAAACTCATGATAAATGATGTCAAATAAATATCTCAAGTCAAATAACTGTTATGACATATAATGTCCACCTATAGAACCAAAGGCATCGGTACCTCCACCAGTAGAGCGTGAGGCATCAATATTTCAACTAGGAGAAATTGTAGATCGAAGCAACGCAATAATCTTTGGATCAAAACATCTAGGAATCTAACATGATGCTACCAACCTATCCACAATAGTAGAACCCTGGCGTATAGCAGAAGACGATGGATGGTCATCTGGTCGTCGAGGAGATGGTGGGGGTTTAGCTGCATATGAAGGATATGGTAGGGGATGGGTTGTGTGTTCCAGAGAGGCCTCAACTTATGTAGTGTGACTGGATAAAGTGTGGCGACTAGACAAAGTGTGACTAGATGAAGTGTCACCGGAAGAAGTGTGACTAGATGAAGTGTCACTAGATGAAGTGTGGGAATCCCTCAACTCTGCGATAAGCCTCATAGATCCAAAAATATGACTGATAAGGAGCCTCATATTGTGAGGAAGGTCCCTCCAAATATATATGAGCTCGGAGTCTTGCATGATGTCATGGACTAGCACAAGGAAAAATCCCTATCGAATCATCATATCGCACAATATGTCGGTAAAATCCAGTATGTACTTGCAATCAAGTCTCCGTGGGTCATGAGCACGATCCTCCACAGCCTCATCCATCTCCAATCATGAGGTTGGGGAGGTCTCTCCCCAACATAGGTGTTAATATCTAGAAAATATATAGTACACAACAATAATTAGACAATTTCATTAAACAAATTAGAAAAAAATTGTATTCGCATTAGAAAGTCAATAAAATGAAACTAGATTTATTTTAAAAAAAAACACTAATATTACCTTTGGCATATTCTATCTTTTCCTGGCTGAAGAGGATGTTTGTACATCCTCACTAATCCAACCCGACATAAGGAATCAACACTATGGATAAATTGTGATCCTCCACACTGCGTAGTAGCTCCAATGTCTTTGTATCCTCACAGGGAAATCCGGTTGGCCCTTCATGGGAAACATCTGGCCCAACATATGCATATGGGCCTTAGACAACAACCTAGGAGGGTGATGTTCAAACGAAAGCCTCTTGGTCGGAAACCTCTTAAAAAATAAACAAAACAACTCTAAACCAAAAGAGAAGTTGGCCCTTCCCTAGAACTGTGCACAATATCTACTAAGCACAAAACAAAACTACCACAAAAAATGGCAGACCACTAAATGCATCTCAGTCTCTACACTAAAGAATCAACCTAGCATAATAGAGGGAAGCTAATGTGTTTCCCATTAGTAGTGTAGTGTGAAATGGTGGTCACCAACAGCGAGAGGCACCTAACATCCTCTAGACCGAAACAAGAGATGTGTAGTTGTCCACCGGAAACCTAAAAATTGACTTAAAAAATGACAACATCACTGACATATATTTGAAAATAGACAAGTTGACTCTTAATTGTTGCACCAGCTGGGACATCAGGGAACTATGTAAAATCCTCCCCTCTCCTGGATAGCCCAATGATAAAATATATATCCTCATCAATGGGTTGGAACCACTGATCAAGGCCAACATAGAAGGCTTGTCTCTAGTGATCCCACCGATTGATCAAATCCATCAAAAAATATGAGTTCCCCTTAAGGGCTATAGCCTCCTCATAGAACATGAGGCATGTTTCCCTCAATAGGCCTCGCATTTGTGCAGTAATGGGGTGAGGGTAAAAATTACTCTCACTCTCTAGAGCCTCCTACAATAGTCGAACATTGTGATGGTCAACGTGTTGTTGGTGGTGGTGATGTTACCATAGCGATTTTGATATGTTAAGTGACTCGCACGAGGTAGTAGGGCGAGTGACTACGTACCTTATGCATGATGATACCTGCTGACGTCTCTAATGAACATATAAAATACATCAGCCTATTATATAAAACACAATAGTTGTACATACGCACATCCGGTGCATATTTGTTCATATTCATAGTAAACGGTGCCCACCAATATGTCGCACACCACTTACACTAACTATTTTTTATATAAAAATTGACATTGTGCATTGTATACATACAAGGTATTGGTGTGTTCATACCATGACTAGCACCAACACAATGCATATATAATACTAGTATGCTTCGCTAGAGCACTACTATCGAATCTCGAGACAAAGCCAATGCTTCCCTAAGAAAATAAAGCACTGGTGCTTCCATAAGCAGGAAGCACCAATGCATGTGTTAAATATTTCAGCACAACTTGCAGTGCGCACAAAAATCGCGAATGCATCGCTATTAGCACATTCATTTGTGAAATAGTGAGGAGCACTAGCTTTTTTCCAAGATTCTCAGTGTGTTGACGTTAAAAAGGCATTGTTAATGGTGTGTAACGAACAATACAACGCACTGGTGCATTGTAAAATTAACACACCAAAATGAAAATTTTGACTTTTAATTAATATCGTTTGGTGCACTCTGATAAAGTATCTCACTGCAAGGATTCGTTGTGATAAGGGTTAAAACACCACACATGTATATGTGCGCCTCATGTAATCCAAAGCACCAATGCACTATATACCTATAACGCACCAGATTGTTTTATAATTTTTTTTAATTAATATGTGATGGTGCTCTATAATTGAGTGCGTCGTTTTAATGGTGCAGTTGGCTTATCGGTGAGGGGACGCACGGTTTGCAGTGCGAGGAATTGAACACATCGGTATGTTTATATAAATTAAAGCACCATTTTGAGATTTTTAATTTTTAATTAAATGACTTGATCCGCTATAGTATACAATGCACCATACAATGGTGCACTACTTTGACCATTTCATATCGCATTGTGACCGGTGCACCCTATAATTTTATAGGGTGCACCGAAGCGCAGTGTGAGCTGAAGCATGCAAACGCATCGCGTGGAATTTTTAATTTTTTTTAAATAGTGAAAATTCAAGGTTAATTTCAAATTTTAATCTACTAAACATTTAAGTTTGAAGAAAACAAAGAGATTACTTGGACATTTGTTGGCCATGGAGGCATGGTTTCCACACAATAAAAAAAATGAAATTCTCCCACTGTATAGAAAAATTCAAAAAACACGTATCAGGAAATGGACAGGAGAAATATAGGTAAGAGGAGCACCGATGTTAAGGTGTTATAGGGAGAAAAAGGTGGCACTAGTACTTGATATCTAAAGAGCATTGTGGAATGGTAAAAATGAATAGTTCAATCGGTGATATTTTTTATTTAACCCTTCTTCGGTGCGCCCGATACCAGGATGCACCAAGGCGTTCTTTTAGATGGCGCACCGGTGATTCAAAAGAATACAAATGCACCATTATGTAATAAAAAATATAAAAAAATTGGGCACGACATTTTAAATAAAACATAAAATAATTTTTAACTTATCCCTAATCTAGTTTTCCATCTTGAGTTACGCACTGGTGCAGTAATTGTCTATAAATGCATCGTATTTGTAGAAAAATATTAAAATTGTTTTGTCAATTTTTTTTTAATTTTACTCAATTCAGTGCTACAATACACATAATGCATTGGTGCTTTTGTTAGTGCCTAGCGCACCGTTTATGTTTTTTTGTTTTGTTTAATATATTGTTCTTGGCTTATGTTTTTTGGGCCAGCTACGGTACATTAAATGTGCGTATGCACCGGTGTGTTTACTGTGGTGAAGCCACCGATATTGCCATTTTTTTAATATAACAACATTTTTTCCCATATCGTAAGGGGATTTCGTGATTGATGCATTAATATTTTCTCTGTAGGTGGGGTAAATGAGCAAGAGTTTTGAAATCCCCCAACGGCTATAATGGTTTTGGACCAGCCTTGCAAGTATATAAAGAATTATAAGACAAGCAAAAGAAGAGAGACATAATAGTAGAAGTAAATAGAAGAAAAAGAGACTGAAGAGGAAAATACATAGATCAAAGATCGAGCCACAATGGAGCAAAAAAAAATTTGATTTGATGTATCTAGGTTTTGGGTGGTGTGATCAGGTTATGGGTTCTTTGTCACGATGGTTAATTTCATAGATGATGTAAGGCCATAGGGCCTTGGATCTCTAATGTAATTAAGTTCATCAATAATAGAATGAACGATTTTCCCCCCCTTTAAAATTATGTGCATGGATGATTTTGTTTTTATCTAAATAGATAGATTGTGTCTTTGTTTCCTTGTTCATATGTTGGAGGTAATAAATATTTGTTGTGATAGTATAACGATGAATATTTTTGTGGAATGAATAAGAGTAACCCTCACAGACATATCCTTATAGTTAACACTCCTTATCGCACACGGGTCTTGGTTGTGCTTCAGGTGAGACCTTCTCCTCCAGGGGATTTAAAATGCCAACACACTAGACTACAATGATTCCCTTTGTTTTCCCATGCACAAGAACCTAGTATCTAATTTTACACCAACACCTCCATTTCATCCATTAGTGTCAACTTTACCCTCTTGAATACATCTCGTTCCTCCATCATTTCATCCAATTAAAGTTGAAGTTGTTGGTTCACCATTTGTAATTCAATAACATGCCACAATAGGTGGCTAGCATCCTCCTCACACATAATATGTTGCATCATAAGTAGATCATCAATGAGAATTGAGTTGACATATGTTTGTGACAACACCTAAGAGTGTAATGGAGTAGTTGGATGATACTATGCTAAATTCTAGCCATTCGGCACTAATGTCTCAACATGAGCATATTTATCAATTGTGTCATATTTAAAGTTATGGGTTAGTCGAAGGGTATCATTTTGAACATGCTCTTGGGTGTCCAAAATGATATATTGTACCATATCAATGCCTCTTCTACTATGCTTACATCATCTCTTGACAATAATTGGCATTATGATCCAATTCTTTAATCATTGCCGCAAGTGGTTAAATGATCTAAAAGAGTTTTTGTCTTACCCAACTAGATTTTATCTAGACACCCTTGGGCATCATGACATCCCCTTCCATATAAGTATGAGCTAGTATTTTGTTTCCACCGGGGACTTTTCCTTTCTCTATCGCAAAATCACCAGGGACAATAAGAATAAGAGGTTGTTGAGATGCAATCTCAAATGTAGGAAAGGGTTATGCCACTTGATCTATGACGCATCCGTCATATGAAAATCATATTTCTCTTCTTTAGGTTCATTTGAGATATCCATAAAGGCCTCTTTATCTAATGTCATCAATATTTGATTCATCTCCATTACTTGCAATATAATATACTCATTGAGATGTCCATTTCGTCTAGGGCCACTACTAGTAGAAGCTTGTCCACCATCTTGATCACATTTTGACCTATTCTAGTGACTTGTGTGTTTTTCCCAATGGGATAAGGACCCTCTATCACATATTGAACTTCATTCTCAATCAAATCACTTAAGCCCTTGAAAATTTGAATAGCCTCTTCATCTGTAATTTTGATGATTAGGTTCCCTTGATAGAAATTGCTTTCCTAGTTGCAGATTCATACTAAAATGTAGAGATATCCTCTTAGAGACTAGACAGGGTTGAAAAAGTAGGAAAATTTCCCAACAATAATGAATCTTTTTATTCATTGATAATTCCCAAATGAGTCTTCTCCTACACATCGGGGATTTAGCAACAAAATACGATATGACCTATGGACTCTAGTTTCTCACAATGTATGGCTTCAAAAATGACAAGAGAACACCATCCCTAGACTACAAGACTCCTTGTAGCCCAAAACAAATTTAGTGTTACATCATAACTTAAAGGCTAGACCAACTTGAGATAATTTCCCATCATAATCCCACTAGTGAAGTGAAATCCTCCTTAACTTCTTTGTTACTGAGTGTGGCCTCATATGAAATTAACCTTGTCACAAATGTTAGAAAAACAGGATCGTAGAGCAATAGCATAAAATCAAATGCAGAAATAAAACACATAAAAACATAATACAATAGATAAATCAATATATGTGTTTCACCCAATATGGGATACATCCATGGATAAACAACTAGACCTTTTATTATTTTGTCCAACAAAATGAAGGGATACAACCCGCAACACATCCGCTGCAACTTCCTCTTCACTCTCTCACAATCTCTCTCTCAGACACACTAGTCTTTCACAACACTACTAAGTTGTAATACAATTCCCTCATACATAAAGAGGTTTTCCTTCTAGGGAAAAATACCCTAACATAACTTCTATTGTCAGATCTATGACCTAATGATGAACAATCCAGATTGACTAGGAAATTACAACATTTTACAAGGTAATTTTCCAAAAAATTTGCTACAGGGGCACTGCCCCCAAACCCCCTCCAATGAGGGGCTCCCAAAATAGTCGATACCCCCTCCTAGACCCCCGTGACGGCTATAGTTGGGGGTGAATCCCCCCAACACCCCCCCCCGGTCGGGTACTGGGATCCAAATATAGCTAAAACACAATCTCTAAATCAAGAATATTATACTCAAGCTCCACAACCAGCAACAAAAATAGGTATGGACATCCATAGCTCAACACCTTGAAGTTTCACATCCCACTTTGATCCATGTTAAGGTTTTTTCTTAATAAATTCAATAGTATTGTCAATCTTGATGTCTCATTTTCTCTTCCATGCAACCCCAAAGCTAAACACAATTGATTTTCCAATACTTGGAGACAATTGAATCTCATATTCCAAGGAAAAAAATATATCCTCCATTTTCTTATGTCAAAGTCTAAGACATGATGCTAGTTTCAAGTTGATATCTCATTTATTGAGAATGTAGGTAAAAGGGGATACCCAAATCCTCTCCTTAGTGACCATCTAGAAATGAACATAAGTATTGTCCTAATAAATAATCAATTTAAATGTTTCCTGCCAAGACTCCACCATGTACTCAAGAATCATGATGATGTTCATCATAGACACCATAGTAGCGTACAAATTAGCAAAAGCAAGCTCATTGAAATCAATTTATTTGGGGCCTTTCAAACCCTCTAGAGTGTATACATCATGGATAACTATTTTTTTCCTTACAATACAACCAAGTTGCATCCTTTTAACATCTTCCATTGAATCAAAGAAAATTCCACTAAAATGTACCTATAGATAAATGTACCCTAGGCATTTCAACATGCATCAATGAAGTCATTCAAAATATAAGTACACTAGTTGAGCCATATGCCTTGAACACAAAACTCCACCATAGACAGAGTGTCCAAGGTGCATTAACCTTTCTTTTGACTTTTGTATAACTCTTGGCCTATGTCGGTGAGCTTCCTTCCACTCTTGGCCTATGTCATCTTACTACTTCAAGCAATAAATTGCACCATGGATGCATCTTGGTTCATACACGTTTATTGATACACTAGCTTAATCTCTTAATGGATATATCGGGATGACTAAAAATGGGAAATATTAACTTCTAATTTTAGCACATCAACTTTTTTTTCTTTATGTTATGTTGTGATTGATAGCACAAAGAGTTTAAAAAATGAGCATTAAAATGGATATATAATGTCCTTTGTAACCAAAAATTCACTAAATGTGGGTACGTATAGTTCATTATTTAACCAAAAATCTATCCATTAACTCATGTCTAGACAAATCTAGAACAAAAGTGCATAGATTCACTTTATCCCCCAAAAATTTCATTTAAATCCCAAACACCATGTAGTGACCATATTTCCCATTGATCACATCACTCAACCTATTTCCACCAGAACACCATCCTATCACTATGATACAACTTCACCCTTAATGAAACAACCACTATGATGCAACTTGTAATCGGCATGGCTACAATTTTTTTTCAATGTATTTCCACCCTGACAATATCCAATCACTTTGATGCAACTTCACCCTCAATTAAACAATCATTAGGATGCAACTTGTAATTGGCATGGCTACAAATATTTTTTTCACTCACTCCTCACTTAGGTTTCTACTTTGGACTCAACCCAGTTTCTACTTAAGACTTCAATACAAACATCAACTCAAGACTTAATGGTTGTGAAAATAAACATAGTTTGAATTCACTTTATCCCCCAAAAATTTCATTTAAATCCCAAACACCATGTAGTGACCATATTTCCCATTGATCACATCACTCAACCTATTTCCACCAGAACGCCATCCTATCACTATGATACAACTTCACCCTTAATGAAACAACCACTATGATGCAACTTGTAATTGGCATGGCTACAAATTTTTTTCAATGTATTTCCACCCTGACAATATCCAATCACTTTGATGCAACTTCACCCTCAATTAAACAATCATTAGGATGCAACTTGTAATTGGCATGGCTACAAATATGTTTTTCACTCACTCCTCACTTAGGTTTCTACTTAGGACTCAACCCAGTTTCTACTTAAGACTTCAATACAAACATCAACTCAAGACTTAATGGTTGTGAAAATAAACATAGTTTGAATTCACTTTATCCCACAAAAATTTCATTTAAATCCCAAACACCATGTAGTGACCATATTTCCCATTGATCACATCACTCAACCTATTTCCACCAGAACGCCATCCTATCACTATGATACAACTTCACCCTTAATGAAACAACCACTATGATGCAACTTGTAATCGGCATGGCTACAAATGTTTTTCAATGTATTTCCACCCTGACAATATCCAATCACTTTGATGCAACTTCACCCTCAATTAAACAATCATTAGGATGCAACTTGTAATTGGCATGGCTACAAATATGTTTTTCACTCACTCCTCACTTAGGTTTCTACTTAGGACTCAACCCAGTTTCTACTTAAGACTTCAATACAAACATCAACTCAAGACTTAATGGTTGTGAAAATAAACATAGTTTGAATTCACTTTATCCCCCAAAAATTTCATTTAAATCCCAAACACCATGTAGTGACCATATTTCCCATTGATCACATCACTCAACCTATTTCCACCATAACGCCATCCTATCACTATGATACAACTTCACCCTTAATGAAACAACCACTATGATGCAACTTGTAATCGGCATGGCTACAAATTTTTTTCAATGTATTTCCACCCTGACAATATCAAATCACTTTGATGCAACTTCACCCTCAATTAAACAATCATTAGGATGCAACTTGTAATTGGCATGGCTACAAATATGTTTTTCACTCACTCCTCACTTAGGTTTCTACTTAGGACTCAACCCAGTTTCTACTTAAGACTTCAATACAAACATCAACTCAAGACTTAATGGTTGTGAAAATAAACATAGTTTGAATTGCTAGCTTCTTCCCTAATCATAGAGGTGTGTCATGTCCTTAAACATAGACACAAAAAGACATTGAATTTGACTATAAAAGTAAATGCTTAAAATGAAATACTAAAATACATGAACCCGAACACTATGGAATTCAACTAAAATAAACCTAAATAAATGCAAGATAACAAAAGGAAAATTGATATTTACATACTCCTCTTTGTAAGATTGGATTAATTTTCAATGTTGGGTAGAGGAGAAGGGTTTCAAGTAAGCACCCTCCGACATTAACCCATGCCTCTAATAGCTTCCATCTAGATGGGATAATTTTATAGTTCCTTACACTCTAATCTTTGTAACCATCAAAGAGCCCAGCTAGTTCATCTACAATTTATCTAGATGTTTCTTAAACTTGATATCATAAAACTTATCCATATCACCCTTTTCAAAACCCTTATCCTTAATATGTCTATCATGCCAAGTTTTTTTCTTGTAATTATCAATAATCTCAAATGAAAACCTTCTATAAACATATATTCTTTCATTTCCATTTAGTCTACTAATCTCTCATGTAATGATTCATCAACAATCACAGTTTTGTCTTGAAAAGATGAATATGATAAGGCAATAAGGGCCACAAACTCCACTAGTACTACTACTTATTTTCTGTAGACTAATTAGAATGGAGTATGCTTTGTCAATATTTCAGTAGTGGTTTTGCAAGCTCGTTGTATTGTTTGTATTCTCTCATCCTAGTCATCCCTATTAATTGTTTGTATTTTAATGATCCCATACTCTAGGATCTTTTTGAAAGCTTGATTTATGCCTTTATCTTATGTATGATATGGGATACTCTTATGATGTTGAATTATAAATTCACAAGTGAGGGATGTAATATTGGTTTTTATAAAATGCTTCCCCTAATCATTGACCAACTACTTGGACAATCAAAATGAGTGATGATATTTTAAAAAATGAACTAAGATACGCTTTCATCAAAGAAATCTCAAGTAGGTGTTGCCTCAGCTAATCTAGTTAGACTATACATAGTAGTAATGGCATACTTTGTGCTTGTATGACATGTATGGTGAGTAATATGTTCAATAAACTTAACAACCCATTTTTTAAATGGTTGAACTGTAATCCTTGGGTGTAAGGGAAAAACTTCCCTCATATAGGGTCTTCCATTTCTTTAACAAATATCACATGAACCCCCAAAATACTTTCAGAATCCTTAAAAATTATGGGCCACTAGATACTTGTCTATAACACTTTCCTATAGTGCCTTTTCCTTTGTAATGTCTACAGAAGGTTGACTCTATTGTGACACTCACACCCCTTCCACAATATAGGGCTCTAACATCACAAGTTTGCATCACAAATCTTTGTTAAGGTTTTATGAGATGTGTGATTGTTTCCCTGCCTTATGTTTCATATGTTGGAACCCTACATCATTTTATTGCGTCATGTTTGCATTCAATTGATAAATGGTGAAAAAGTGTGCATACTATTAGGTATTTATTTATGTCAAGTTTGTGTCATAATGTGGATATGTGTGTTTGATGCATCTTGTGATGTTGGTTTCACTCCTTATGTGACATTTATGGATTCAATATGTAGGTTTATATGCATGGATTAGTTGCGTAGGTTGGGTGTTTGTGTTAGGTTTCCATGTTAGTTTATTTCATTTTTTTAGCCATCGTGATTGTCCCAAACAATCATGTTTATGAAACCAAAATTGTGAAAGTTGGTGACAAATCACTTAGACAAAAAACTACGACATATCATATATCATTGGAAAGTTTTCAAAGAGTAGTAGATGGTGGAAGAATATATTATGTAAATAATAGGTGTTTTCTCACAATTTCTAATAATTGATAACAAACCACCTCACAACTATCCTAAAAAAACATGTTTATGTACCCAATAATGTGAAAGTTGTTAATGAAACACCATGAGGCAAATTCATGTGCATTATATAAAATTGGAAAGATTTAAAAGAGTACTAAATGGTGGAAGAATAAATTACCTTGTTAGACCAAAACACATTATGAAAGTTTTATACGGCCCATCATAACAACAAGGATTCTTGTTTCGTGAAACAATTTATCTAGGCATAAAATCAATTCTACAATCATGCCTTCATGAGCCTCATATTCATGTTGTTAAAAACTTGCACTTGACATGATGTGGTACAAAAAATAGAACCAGTTGTTGGCTTGAAATGAAAACCAAGGTCCATGCAGGTGTCAAAAAAAGGGGGTGTATTCCAACACCAAGATATCAATCCCTAGAGAATTCAAGGTCTCATCTAAGGTCCATTTCCTAGATGTTAGTCATGTGAGGCGAAAATGTAATATCCCTAATTTGAAAAATTACTCCATTTTGGCCAATTTTTGAACCTTAGACTAGTGAAACCCAAATTGTCCCAAATGCTTTCAAATTCTATATGGAGGGGGTTTAGAGGTCTTAACAAATCATAATGCATCTATTATACACTTATCCATTCATTATAGACATTCATGTATTGCCTTTCTCAAGGAGGAAAGAAGGGGAAAAAAACTAGTAAATTTGATGGTTAAAAACCCCACTAGTCTATGATCTTTTTGGCTTCCCAAACACTATACGACCTTCCCTATTTTCTGAAAAGAGACTTGGATTTGATAAAGTACCTCAGGGGAAACTAAAATGCAGCATTAATCAGGTTCTATAATCTGCTATCACTCCCATAAAATGGAATGTTGTGAGACATAGAAATTGTGTGGAAATTGTTAACAATGGACATGAAATTTGTTGCACAATATTTAATCAAAATACCAAGGGGCCTGCACATAGTGTTTTGGTCATCAAGATTACATCATAAGCAGCTTGAAACATCAGCAAAAACTCCGATAAAGTCTGATGTAAAACATATATAAAACTACTCCAAAAACTCCATATGAAGATAGAGGGGAAACTAGCTCAAATCAACAGTTTACTTGGAAAGTTTACATAAAAGGCATGTAAGTTCAAGCTATGGCTCCAATTTGAAGCTCATTACAGTGATATACATTAGATAACATAACCATGGAGTCACAAAATCATCCTCCACAAAGTCTGCACAACTATGAGTGCGCCATCAATACTAGAACATGGACATTAAGAGAAGATTAAGAGAAGAGATAGTAGAGAGAGAGATAGTATATGAACTCGAACTGAAATGGGAATAAAAAATGAATCAAAACACCTTCATTAATATCTAATAATATTTCTGAATGGCCTCTCCTCCAACCAACTTTGACATGAATCTTTCACCTTCTAAATTGGTTCAATGGCAGGGAGGATGAACATCCACCGTGCAAGGACAAGCTAAGCTCTCCAAGAGTGCAAACAAAATGATCCAAAAGTTGCTCTACTTCCTCATCCTCCTATTTTATTAACCTCAAGTGAAATCAAGAGCTCAAATTCCCTCCAAGAGACTTCACTCAACTCGAATTAGTGATAGCTTCTCTCATGAGACACTTGTCCACTTCTTCCTATCATTCCTCTTTCCCCAATTCAAATTGGGAATCTTGGTTGACCATAACTCCCTCTATGCACCCTATTGGGGGGTATTTTTAGCCCTAATATGTTAGATGTGTCATAGGTCTACAATCAGGTCCAAATTTGTCATATTTTTCATAGATTCCTTCATCATTGTTGTCATAGATGCCATGGAATCTAGCTACAAGTGTCACAATGCCTCTTCCTCTTCCTTGGGATTTATTGTTCCACTCCAATTCGACCTTCCTAGATTATTGACATGAATATTTCCTCTTCATCTCCCCCAAGTACGTCACCCTCCACCTTGGACTCGAATTGTTGAGAGAATGATGCCAAGTGTAGTGGGGAATCTTGCCACATGTGGGCCCCACACCCTCTTATGTGCCCTCATGATCCAATCCACTTAATTTTCCTCTTTATTATTGTTTATTTGGCCCATTTAATGTGAATTTTTAAGTCTAAGTTCAGTTTGGGTCTTGTAGCTCCCTTATTCCATTTTGTTATGCTTCCACCCCAACTTAGGGAACTAGTAAGTTAGTGGAATTTTTTTCTTCACGCTAATTTATTTGGATGGGGACATTACAAACTTTGATTTGGGGATTCTCTTCATGTGACCCACCTTGTCCATTTGGCTCTAATTTTTCATTATTACTAACTTGGACATCATGCTTGGCAATTATTTAACCCTTAGCACCAATTTGACAAACTATCATGAACATGGCCAAGTGGCTTAGGCCATTGGATCCAATGCAAAATTTGGGGACATGACATGAAATTGGTATGAATATATAACCTTACTCATGTCCATTCCCATTATATATCATTATGAATTAATACCAACATTAACCACAATATACAATATTCACCCTTATAAGGAGAGGTCATTCACCATAAAACACAATTGAATAATCATACAATAGACATCATCCATATAAGCAACAAGATAGAAAATATAGAATAGACATTGTCCATATAAACAACTAGATAGAAAATATAAAAACAACATTCACGCTTCCATTAAACCTAGTGATTAACAAATACATAATTAAACTCATATGATAAATATGTTCATCATTACCAACAAGTACTATAATCCATGTAGTCATACTAGTGAGCTCATTAAACTTGATGATTTCCCTAATAATAAAAAACTAATCAACCAACCCTTGTCCAAACTTTATATTGTGAATTTATATGATAAAGCTCAAGGATTCAAAGCATTAGTAAAAATACCTAAACCACTAGTTGGTTTCACTGGAATTAATTCCTGACACTGAAGTCATAAGGCTTCAACTATATGCATGCAAACATTCAACTACATTTCTCCAAGAAAATTGGGGATCATGCTCCTTATAAGCCAAAGTTCACTCTTCTCCAACCACATTTATCCCTCTTCCTTCCTGTGCCAGATTCCCAAAATGGGTGTCATGACCCTCATTTAATGTTTTATAAAATAACACCACTCTATCTCGCCTTCCATAAATAAAGGGCCAACAATCTCCTCTTCTTCATGGGTTATTTCCTCTAGTGGAATTTAATCGATTGGCTTCTCTTTTGAATTCTCCTTCTCCTTTGTGCCCTTTGTCTCTATATGTTCATCTTCCTTTTCTCCTTTTCTCCTTTCTTTCTTCTCCCTAATATTTTACTCTTCCCTTATCTTATCATGTATGTGTTCATATCCTCCAACTTCTCTATATTTTTCTCCATTTCCTCCTTTAGTCATGTCTTCTTTAACTTATTGCTTCCTTTATGAGTACTTTGCCTCTTTACATTTTTCTTTATTCGCCCATCCCGATGTACCCTTCTTCCCTTCTTTCTTTCATCTTTTTTAGTTGGTGTATCTAATACCTTGGTATTTTGACTTTGATGTCCTTTCTTTGTTGTCATATATATTGCATCTCTTTTTTCTCTTGAAACTTTTTAATATATTTATGTATGAATGGTGTTTGTCCTAATTGTCAGAAGGGACAAAAATTAACTAGAGAAAACAACTACAGTTGATGACTTCCTTAATTTGTTGAGCGGATAAGAGTATGTTGCCTGACTCCTAGAATTAACGAAGATTATAACGAGTCACAAAGGAGGAAGCAAAACTATGAAAACTTGTGTCACTTAAACCAGGAAGACAAAAGCATAGAATATTTCAACCAACAAGTTGACTTGGAGATACAAGGTTGTTTCATTTTGGAAATCGTATTCAATCTTAGATCTCAAGTAAATATCATGCCAAAGGACACATGGATCAAACTGGGAAGGCCTACTTTCATTAGGTCAAATAATTTTCTGAAATTGGCAGACCAAATATTTGTAAATCCCATAAACAACTATAATGGGAATTACAATGGAAGTTAACTTTGAAGTGATCAACTTGACAGAAGGCACAACATCATATCCATTCCTAGTTGGTCAACTGTGGAGCAAAAAGATGAAAATGACCATACCCCTAGAAAAAGATAGATATAAACTCAAAGTGGATGGATGAAGAATTATTATTCCCTTGGGTCCAAAAGAAGCATACACCTAGAAAAAGACAGATATAAACTCAAAGTGGATGGATGAAGAATAATTATTCCCTTGGGTCCAAAAGAAGGAAAACCCTGGTCAAAAACCTATGACAAGGATGCTGATGTTCAAAAACTCTATCAATTATTACAGGGTAACAAAGATTCAGTGGAACAAAACAATCAGGGATAACTACACTTAGGATTACCACTCTCAATTCGAAAAAATCTGACATGGAACTGTATGACTAGTAGATGGAAAACTATGAAGTAAGAGCAAGGAATTGCTAGAAAATCAAAGGCATACCAAAAAATAGTTCCAAAACATGGTTCTCCATCTTGTTGATTGTGATAGTTGAAACAAAGAAAATCCTACCATTCCCTAGTTTGATACCAATGGAGTCGGGCTACATCAATCGACATACTGTCCTCTACGCAGTTGAGTCTCCCCTATGCAACTTAGCCTTGAAATAATACTCGCTGCACATATACGGTCGACTGAATGATTGCGGCGGTCGAGCTTTGGATTGCTTTCTAATGCTGGTCGACTGTTGTGTTCAATGAGTCGACAGTTTTGTGAAAATGATTGATGATCTTACCGATGCAGCTCTGACCAACAGTTTGAGGTCGAATATGTAAGCAGACTTCCGAATGTACAATAATCCAAGAGTAGTAGAACTTCCAATTTGGGGATGTAGATGGGCTGACATCTGCGGTTCAATTCACCACCGTTGCTGCATCCGACTAGGATGAGAGATTTGGCTATTCCTGTGGGAGTTTTTCTTGATTAAAAGTATTCGAATTTCTTCTGATATTTCTCAAATCGACCATAATATCAATAGTACAGATATCTTATTGCTTTTAAACAGTGTGCAAAGCTTATCTTACAATATTTACGTCCAAGATTAACGACGACGACTTAACTTCGTAATTATTGATATTTTATTAGAGAAAAAAATAACTTCTTTATTATTTGACTCGTCGACTTACAGGTTCTTTGAACAAGAACTTCCAACATTCTAATTTCTTGATCAACACACATGCATTGTTTTTCCTTTGCGGGTTCTTCTCAAGAGCATCTCAAATACTTCCAGGTCCAGACCACCTCCATCCACTGCTGTTGTCACCCAGACCAAACAGAGGAGGAAATGACGCCAATTTTTTAATCTAATGGATTACACAGACATTCAAGCAGAGACTAAGCACACGCATAACAACCATCAAGAAGAAAGGATGAGTCGAACGTTCAACTGTTGTTTATTCATCTTGATAATGTATTTATACAATAGCTGAGAGGGTTGGAGCAATTACTCTCAACCGCTCATTCTTTAAGCACACCAATACAAACTAATGATGACATCAAGAGTGCCAGAAGGGTGTTTCCAACAATTGGCTTTCCAACATTAATGTACAATGAAAGGGATTATTCCCTTGCCCTCCTCCTCTATCCCATGTGGATGAAGTTTCAAAGAATGTTGGAGAACAAGACAAGTTGCAAACCCTCATTCAATAATTTATAGGACAAGCAGCTCGATGGTGGGGAGTGCATGCCCCTAGAATTCAAACATGGACCACAACAACCACTTTTTTTGTTGAAATATTTAGCATAAAAAAAAATCATAACAGTATCCCAAATCACAAAATTCAAACCAAGGTATGATCCAATAAGGCATATTGAAGAATGTGAACATGAATGGCATCAAATTAGATACATAGATGAAAGAGTTTGGCCGCATATTTTCCCAAACACTTTGGAAGACCTGCCGAATGGTATAAAATTGAAGAAGCATAGGGAGACACTTGGAAATTGGGGACTTTTCTTTTCCCCAATAGAATTAGAACTTTAGCAAGTAGTAGAAAGAATCCAAGAATTTGTGGAAAACCCAGTAGAAAAAAGTAATAAAGAGAAGGGTAAGAAGCAAGTCAACAAGGGTCGACTTTGACTTGCCATAGAATAACCTGTGTAATGTTCCCTCCATAACGCCACCATGGAAAATTCCAGTAACCTATCTAATTCCCATAGGTTCAAGTGGAAATTAATTTGACTAGGCAATTACTTGGCCTATAGTCATAAATTTGGTAATATTATGGCCAAAAATTAATAAATGAAGTGGCACATGGTCCAAATCATTCAAGGAGGGCGCATAGGAGGATAAGTGGGTCCCCATGAAGTGTAACTCCCATACAAGGTGGAAGTAATCTCATCATGAAGGCATCTCATGAGTTGTAACTCCCCTGGGCTAAAAATAGCCAAGGAAGGCACACTTGTGGGAGGAGAAACTAATGTGGGTGAGAATCTCGAGGTGGTGAGAATCCCAATGAAAAATGTAACTCCCAATTGAACAAGAATAGAAAGGAGATCGAATTTGGGGATGGCGTATATTCAAAGGCATGATAAATCTCATTGTAACTCCCTACTAGGACCAAAGTATCATCTAGAGGGAGGTGAAGTGTCACAGGGAATTATTCTCTCCTAAAATTGTATTTTTTTAATTAATTTTTAGAGAAAATTCAAGAAGCTTATAATAGAAGGATGAGGACACACTTGAGAAGGATTTTCATCATTTGAATTTCGAATTGGAGATCTCTTGAGATTTTCAGGCTTGGGAGATGTGCCCCTTTCATTGAGACTAGTTTTGGTGGTGAAAGATTCCATTCTAGTTGGTAGAGAGGAGAAGTCACCCTGATTTCTCTACATATTTTTATTGAAGGATATCAGATCCATGCTCATTTCCAGGTTCAATTTCATGCTAGTGTCTCAATGTTTCAGTTTGTAGCAATGTTATTTTGTTGGTGTTTTGCGGACTGCAATTTGTGTTGTGGTAGTTTCTGGTTGAGGAGGGTGCACCAATGGTTGTCTAGATCTCATGAAGGATATTATAATGGCTGTGTTTTACTCATATCTGATGGGAGGCACACTGTAGAACTCATATATGCAATTTGGGGTTGAATTTTTCATATGGAGGGCGCACTAGTTGGAGCATATCTCTCATTAGGAGTAGTATTTCCGCTTTTCTCTGCAGATTTTTGGTAGCCATCTCTCCTCTCTCTGTAGCAAATATCTCTCTGCATTTGCATTTGTTGTAGCAATATCTATATACTTGTTTTTTCATCCTTTTAATAATAAATATTTACAGAGTTCCCTCCCATATTATGCTCAATATTCAAGTTTTAGGTTGATCTATGTGTAGATCTATTCATGTGGATATGTAATCTTAATGCAATGTATATCAAACTTTCATAGAAGTTCCCTAAAGACTGTTAGTGAGTGTTTTGGTTTGATTTGGGTGTTTTTGGGTCGATTAGAAGTTGTTTGGGAGAAATTTGGGTAGATTAGGGAGTGTTTGGAAAAGTTTAAAATTTAGTGGTTTTATGTAGTGTCCCTTGTTAATAAATTTGGAAAAATTGGAAAAATTGCACTTTTTGGCCAATTCAACCCTTAGACTAGTAATGAATCAAATTCTTCCAAATTGCTCTAAATGCTTCCAAATTGGGTCTGAATGTGTTTGATAGGTATTAAGACATAAAAATGAGTTTGATACATGCTTGGACACTCTCAAAAGACTTCTGCAACACTCATTTACAATCAAGAGAAAATAGGGAAACTTACTAGCAAATTCGAGGTTCAAACCCCCAAGGGTAGGGGACAAAGATGGCTTCCCAAATGCAGTACGACCCTCCCAAATTTCAGATAAGAGACATGGATTAGTTAAAGGAATTCAGTGGGCACCCAAATCATCATTAATCAGTTCCTAAAGGCTGCTGCAACTCCCATAAATCAGAGGTTTGTGGACATGTCTTCACATAGGGGGAAATGATAGGAAACTTCACTACTTGCTATGAAATTCGAGATTTATTCTCCAAAGGCTTATGTAATGTATAGGAAACTTCTTCAGGACATTAATGACTCTCCATACATCATAAAAATCACAGAGATGAACTGATACAAGTCGAAATAAAGCAACTTCAAGCTTTTATAACTAGATATGAGGAAAATGGCACCATTTATACATTGTTTGGTATTTTGACATAGTTTCAATTGGTATTTCGACCTGAGGATATTCTGAGCAGAAAATACAGAGTAAATACATCAAATTACAAATAAATGGTGCCACAAGAGCTCCCCCAAAGAGATCATCATCTCACCAAGTACTCCCTTCCTCCAAGAGCCAAAATATGAAGAGAAAAGTGAGAAAGGTGTGGAAAAAAGATGAGTCCTTGGAAGCTTATTTTGAGAAGTATAGAGTTATGAGTGATGACTTTAAGGAAACCATGTATTTCTATGAGTACTTCAACCTCAAATATTGAATCAAACCAAAAGGATTCAATCGAATGCATGTTCAAAATTTTGAGTTGTAGTGCACCCTTGGAAATATCACTCTTCCAAGTTTCGATGGGTCTTCTAAATGCACTTTCAGATCATGGGTGCATAAACTTGACACATACTTCTAGTTAAATCCCATGGCAGAATTAGATGCCATTAAAATGTATACCTTACATCTGGAAGGAGAAGCTAATGACTGGTGGTACCATGGAGGACCTTGGGTCATGCCAATATCACAACATATGAGGATTTTACAAGGAGGCTCATAGATAGATATGATAGAAAAGATCCAAAGATGCCATTCAGAGAGTTGGCCCAGTAAAAGTAGACAGGGACACCGGAGGCCTACATTTCAGATTTTCAAAGGACTGTAATTATGGTCATAGACATCTCAAGGGCTCGTTTAGTACGGTTGTTCATATAAGGATTAGTAGAGCCATTAAGGGTATTGGTGAAGGCTTATAGACCCACCATACTACACAATGCATGTTGGTTAAAAATTATATTACTTAATTTCTCCAATGATTTAATGTCAATATGGGGCCCATAGGCTTGTGAGGTCCAAGCACTGTATGTGCAAGATCAAAGCTCAACTAGTTCTTTCTAATTAAATATACAATTTATGAATTAAATTCAAATCCAAATCTACAAACTTCAAGATTTCTTGAAACGAATGATCCTTTTCAGATTCCTTTCATCTGCACTTCATTCTCATGAGTATTTATCAACAACACTGCAGTGAACTGAATTCACTTATTGACACAATACTCCTATTCAAAGATACAAATGGTACTCTATTGGATTTAATTAATTTCTAATAGCTCTTAAAGTTTCCAAACCACGCCAAAGTCATTAACTACACTAATCAAACCAAACTTGTAATTTGAAAAGAATAGATTCTCAGAGCAGGTACTATGCTAATCTAATAAGGTATAATTGCAGGTGGCAGTATTCACGTGCCTCATAGGTCACTACTGCTTCACATTACTCTATTTCAAATAGACACTGCTGATATCTCCTTTATGCAAATTACAAGATGTTTTCTACTGGAACCCATTCAAACAATTGTAATCTTAAAGAAACGATTTCAACCCTTTTACTGCAAGATATTTGCTTTTGTATTTACTGGAATTCCAAATATGTAAGGAAACAAACTAATGCAAAATGGTAAATAAACAATGATTACTTAAGATTTTCGGCACTATGAATAAATACTAGTTTGATTCACACATACTGATGCATATACAAATAATTACAACAGATTCATAAATAAAACACACCAAATATGTAATGGCAGGGGGACCTTCCTCCATCGCTGCACTTCACCTTGTAAAACTCTGCTACAGGAAATTCACTACAACAACATATGCAAATAATGTTGGAGTCTAATCCTCAGGTAAACCAAGAGTCATCGGGGAGTCCAAGAGTCCACTTGGGAATATGAAACCCAAGGGACATTTCTCGTTGTATTTATATGTACATTGGTTAATGAGAAATACAATGAGCTTTCACGCTTATTATCTTGTGCATCTTCTTGTATTTTGCTGTGTGTTAGACAATCTCTCTATTTTCTCAGGAGGGAAACCTAACACTGGTATCCTGTGGCCTGTGCTGGTCTATTCTGCGCTCCTCTTCCCGTTGTCTGCGTTTTCTGCCATATTCTGCTGCAGGAGACCGTTCGTAACCCTAATCCTGTTACTTCACCATGAGCTTCATTCCTCCATTTTGAGCGTGAGCTTCAACTCCTCACCCGAGTTCAACTGCTCACATGTTGAAAGCTGCAAATTTCATCTCTGCGTGAGTCCTTCTACTAGAGTGTCATCATTCATATCGAGCGTGTAAGATTCACCTTCATCCTTTCTGCTCCTTCCTGCGTGAGTCCTTCTGCGAGAGCTTCATCATTCATACCGAGCGTGTAAGATTCACCTTCATCCTTTCTGCTCCTTCCTGCGTGATTTCCTTCATTCACCTTCATCGTGAGTGTGCTGCGATCTCGTGAGGAATTCATTTATTGCGTGAAGTCTCTCCTTGTGATAGTGTTGCTATTGTGAGTGTTGAGAGAAAGGTGCGCTGGTGAGCTAGAATGATGCGACCATCTTGATAGAGTGCTACGACTCTTCGGTATCACCTTCACCGTGAGCCTTGAGCACCGTGAGCCTTGCTGTCTCTGCGCGTGAGCTCTCACCTCAAGGAGCTACCCTATCTGTGCGTGAGCACTCACCTGGAGCTGCCATATCTGCTACCTGAAAATCTTAGCCTTCGGCGTGAAGATCTGAGCCCTCTGCGTGTAGATCACTTCATTGCTACTGCGTGAAGGTGAGTTCATTCCTGCGACTTCTCATTTGGATGTTGCGTCCTCCATCCTGAAGAGCTCGATATTTGTGAGCTAGAGCTGCCATCTCTGAAGCTGCAACCTGTCACTAGCATTCATCTGGAATTTGGATAGTGCGTGCGACCTGCGACTAGAGGAGAGACTGCGATATCTGAGCAGAAAATAAAATGTAATTTGACTGTGTGAAGTGTTGCGACAAACGTGACCCTCATTATAGAGCTGCGACCTCAACAAGTCTCTACGTGTAGAAGAAACTGGAGCTGCGACCTCAACTTGCTTCTGCTGCAATACCAAGACCAAGACCTCAACAAGTTTATGCTGTGAGCTGTGTGTTGGTGGATTTTGTTACAATACCAAGGTCTGGAGTTGTTTTTTCATTCTTTGGTGCTACAATTTTTGGAAGGCGTCTCCTTTTTTGAAGAGCTGCGTGAATGTTGTGTTATCTTGGACCTGCATCGAAACACTAAGTTATGGAGAACATTGATGTCTGTATTAGTATGTTGAAGAGTTGTTGAAGAGCTACAGCCTCTCCCTAATCTGCATGGAGATCCAATCTGAGCTTGAGCTTTCCGATTGGAGGTCTTGTTTATTGTTGCGTACTTATGTTGAATGAATAAATGCACTGGAAGTGATGCTGGTTGTGTCTATATCTGCGTGAAGCTTGTTCTCTCCATGAACCTGGGCGTGTTCTTGCAGTGAATACTATTGATCATAATTGCTTTGAAGACTGGATGAATTTTGAATTCGTGTGGAAGTAAGGATTCAGTGGCTGCCAGATTTTATGAGATGTTGAATTCGAAGAGAAATTATGTCCTATAATTATCCATTGAGTATTTTTGAGACACTCCATAAATGAAATTCTCTTCATTTCCTAAAGCACTATTGATCGTTGAGATCTCTCCTAAGTTTATTAGGGCTACGTTTTGAAGACCTGTCACAGAACATAATTGTAGAGGGAGTCATTATTGAAGTATGATCATACATGAATATTGGAAGACTGTGTTACGGGTATTTTGAATGTTACTCGTGCACAGTATCATTTTGTGAAACATAAGCATGGAGTTGTGTTTACTTAGTTGATGCATTGAAGTCTGAAGAGCACTCTATTTCCAAATAGGGAGAATGAGGCGTGTGTACTCTAAGTAAGGTCGGGCCAACTTGATCAGTTGTGTGTGGAGCTGTATTCATATTCCAAGAAAAGACCTGGTCGAGAGCTGCTATATCTCCACATCGAGCCTCACTCTATCTCCAGGCTGAATCAAGAGATCCCACGGGTGACAGTTGAATGAATCGTTTCTGCGTGGAGACTTGAATAGCGTCGGTTGCATTAGAGTCCGCCATATTCAGTGTTGTGCCAATCCTTGTGGGATTGATTCCTCTCTCATCGAGTTTGCTTCAGTCTTAAAATCTCTTGCATTAACAGAGACATAGACCACCCATTTGGAAGAGATTATGCTCATTGTATTTTATCTTGCAAACTCTTGTAAAAACCTGTAGAGATTGAGTTTGTAGACATTTCTGACTACGTTGAAGCTGCTGCATCAAAGATTGACACACTGCAATTTTGGAATGTTGAATGAAGGTGTTGGGGAATTGATTGTCTATGCTGATCATCATTGGAACTGTTGAATGCTAGTTCACATTCATTGTTGAGCTACATATTGGCTCAGTCTCTAGTGTTGTGTTTTTTACTAGTTGCAGGTCAATTGATTTGGAGTGGCTGTACATCATTCTTTTGGACTATGGTTCATTATCACTGAGATAAACCATTGATTTTTGGAGACCATTCACATTCAAATTGTAAGTTGCAAATAGTCATCTGGTAAGGTCTCTTATACTTGCAGTAGTTCTTGTTCAAGTGTCAATTTGAAATTGAGTTGAATTGGGTTGAGTTGTACCTGGGTGCATTTTCGGCTGAGACCGACACCCTTCATCTTTTGCTAAGTTTGAATTGCTGAGTAATATTTGTAAAGGGTGGAATTGCAAGAAGCCCTTCTCCATAATTTGAGTGAGTCCTTTATCAATAGCAAGATTAAGCAGTCTTGTAGAGTTACTAAACACTCTACTTCTCTTCTCTGTCAACAACACTATCATGATCGACTAGAGCACTCTCACTCACATCAGAGATTATGTACGAGATTCACAAGACACTCTTGATTTCCTACAACTTGAGTTGCAACTTCAACACGAAGAAAGACATTCTGAACCTGTTCATGTTCATAATAATCCCCTTCATAATTATATTCAACATCCTACACAGATTGATTCCACTTCAGAATCACATGAGCAAATCAGTGGCATGCCATCATAAGTGAAAGAAAATGAAGATGAAGACATGCATACAGAGGTTCTACTTGCTCCTTCCAAGCCCAACATTAGACCTTGGGAATAGATCAGCCATAACAAGCACAGAACCGATCTTGGATATGATAAGGAAGTGACAGTTCACATTAACGATTTCTCAAAGCCTATCTAGTTTCAGAGTGTTGGATTCATCAACGAGATTCCATATTCATCCACATCAGTTCATAGTTCGACATGCCAACACTGTGATCAAGTTGTCCATATGAAAGATCATTGTTTTGATCTTCACCATTGTAAGCAATGTGGAAAACATACACACTCATCAGACAGATGCTTCAGTTTGAAGAAACCTGCAAGAGAGAAGATTCACTATGGGTGGATCGCTTCTTGGAAATGATCGTAAACAACTAAGAAGATTTATAAGTCATACCGGAGAGTTCATTCATGAGTATTGACACATATTGCAGTTGAGACATCTTCTCCTCCTCACTGTGTACCTAACAGGGGGAACATGATGTCAGGCGTCAAGTTTCAAAACCTCCATCTAACAACAAGCAACCATGGCCCTCGACAAGTAAGTGAGATCAAACAAGCTTGATTCACATCCAGTTTCAAAGGCCATATTCAATGATATAGACACTTAGATAGAAGAGAACCATGACATAGAGTACTCATGTGTTTTGTGTCTAGTTGTGACACCATGAGACTCTCCTCTCCTCACATTGTTCCTGACGGGGGGGAATGAATACCGTTAGTAATAAGCGAGCGAGTGCAAGTGAGCCGGAACAAGAGAGCCTGTGAAGAGCTATGTTCGATTGAGCTCTAGAGTTGGTGGTCATCCTTAAACCACCGGTATCGAGAGAACCTTATATTAGCATAAGCATGTTCAAGCTTCTAGCTAACTTGGAAAACAGTTTTCAAGATGGAAATGTTCAACAAGTTGCAGTTGTTCACTTCCTGTTTTCATCTCTCCAGTTGGTTTCGTGTCAACCCATCCCAACCATTCCAGATAGAACCTCTGAACCTTCGAGCCAAGTTCCAGAGAACCTCTGAGCGATTGTTATCGCTAAGTTCAAGAGTTTGTGTTCAACATTAAACCACACACATAGTAAAATATTTCAGCCTTCTGCTAGCCCATTTCGGTTGATGGTCAGCCTAAAAACCATCCCTTCAGAGAGCCATTGTATTTAGCAGAAGCATGTGCAAGCTTCTAGATAACCTTCTTAGTAAAGGATGTTTGAGATGGAAATGTTCAGCTAGTGGTACTTGTCCACTTCCACTTATTTAGCTCTCTTCTTTTTCTTGGACTCATATACACCCTTCGGATTAAGGGAGGATTTGTTGGAGTCTAATCCTCAGGTAGACCAAGAGTCACCCGGGAGTCCAAGAGTCCACTTGGGAATATAAAACCCAAGGGACATTTCTCATTGTATTTATATGTACAATTGGTTAATGAGAAATACATTGAGCTTTCACGCTTATTCTGTTGTGCATCTTCTTGTATTTGGCTGTGTGTTAGCCAATCTCTCTATTTTCCCAGGAGGGAAACCTAACAAATAACAATTCTATGTTTTATTAAAAATTGTTTATCAAAATAACATCATCAAATTTCCAAGGGAATTTCCCCTTTCTCCACATATGAATAGGTATTTATACATCATACCTATATTGGACATGATCAGATTGAATCCCCAAATGCAGGATTCAAATTTTACAATTTTAGCTAAAAAAATCCAAAATCTATGATTTTGTGTAATTTGGGCAGACTAGCTTTAAAGTGCCCCACATATCTCTCAAACCGAAGCAAATTTGACGAAATTGTTCCAACATTACTCAATTTGGTGGATTATGAGAAAAACCCATGTCTTAGAATCTTTAGATTTGCCTCCCTGCATTCAAATCAAGGCGCAATATGACTGTCTAGAAACACTGTTGCTAAAAATCCGGGTTTGACTAAAATTTTGAACAAGCTTTGGAGCTTCGCACGTGTGAGATGGGTGCGATCCAATGGACATAGAACCCTGATAGAGACATATTTGACCAAATCCAAGTGGCAAATTTTCATTCGGCACTCTACAACTATCTCAAACTACTCCAATTACAAGTTTTCTGGAAAACTTGAAAATGCTGGAAAAAACTTGTAATTACAGGTTTTACAAGTTTTCTGGAAAAACTTGTAATTAGTTGTTTTTGACAAAGTACCAAGTATAATCATATTAGTTCATTAAAAATGAAGGAAAACAACCATGAATTAACCATTGAAGAGTAGAAGGGGCTAAAATGACAATTTATGAGATATTATGACAAATGGAGTGGTAAGGGAACGAAAAACGAAGTGACAATGATAAAATGGATGTATACAAATGATGATGATGGTGAAAAATGATGGCGAATTGGCGGCCCAACAATGCCATTAGTTGTACTTGGAATCTTCATGATGCAATTCCCAAAACCATATTTCCTCCAAAAACAAACTTTCTGGCCAAGTTCAAGGATAAGAAGCCTTTCCAAAAATATTTGACCCGAAAAAACAAGATGGATAGCAATATCTGAGTTGAACTAAGGAGGAAGAAATTTTGTTTCACATGCCAAGATACTTGGATCCCATACCACAAGTGTGCAAAGGGGAAGGCATACTACATAGAAGTCTCCTTTGATAGTGAGGAGGATGAAGATGGTGAGGAGTAGGAACCAGTATGTTAGGAACCCATGTCAACCCTTCTATTTACTTTGTTAGTATATTGTTGTTGGATGCATATGCTTTGTAAGTCGTCCCATAGTATTTTGTCGATCCATAGTTTGTATTATTGTTGTTGGACGCATATGCTTTGTAAGTCATCCCGTAGTAATTGTTGATCCATAGTTTGTATTGGCCCATGGTTTGTATTGACACATGGTATTGACCCATGGTATTGGCGCCTAGACTTAGTATATAAGTTTGTGCTGAGACCAATGAAGGTACCGTGAAGTTATTTGTATTGAGCTTGCTCAAAGGAGGTTGTCCCCTCGAAGTGGATTGTGATCAATAAAAGCGATTCTGATTCCTGTTATTTTTGCTATCTCGCGTATTCTCATTAATTAATTGTTGCAGGTTCTTCACATCTGGTATCAGAGCACTTTCTTGGGCTCGCTGGATGAAATTTCTGCCAAAATGTTTTTCGCATCTATTGCAGCTTCGGATCTGGGAATAATCCCTATATGCTTAACTGTGGGAAGTACTTGGGCATAAGCCCTAAAACTCATTGTGAGGAGTACCACAAGAACCCCGAAGTACCTGGCCCATTGAGAGGACCTTCCAGCGAAAAGGGCAACGACCCATACCTAATTGACTAGTTCTCACCCGTGAGGTAAACCAAGAGTTGTCGTTTGTGGAAAAGCGGTTATCAGTTTTACCTGAGTCGTGGAGTGAGGGGTACTGCCCCAATACGCAAGCCGTTAGACAGCATTGGTGGCTGAGTGAATCCTTTGAACCAATAGGAAGCCGAACATACCTGGGGTCCATATCTATTTTTAGTTGAACTGTTATCGATCACTTCCGCGCCATTGCAGATCCATATGTTGTCGATCACTTCCACGCCATTTCAAATCCATTTTGAAACCCGGTTCTGATCCATCCATTTCAGATCCATTCTAAAATTTGTTTCAGATACAGCCATTTCCGATCCATTCTGAACCGTTCCAGATCCCGTCATTTTCGATCCATTCCAAAAGTTGTTTCAGATTCATTCTGAAAAAGAAAAAAAGAAATCAACAAAAGCTAAGTTGATGTGAGCAATATCTCCCTTGTTTTAACTTTGTTTTCCCTGAAACTTCACTGACACCCCTGCAATCCCATTCTGCATATTTCATTCCTGAGGACCCTATCCCAAATTCCACTTCCCAAAGCCAGAAATCCCACATTTTTCTATTTTTAGGGTTTTCCATAACTCCTTTGATTTTCACCCAATCACCCTCAAATTTTTCCACCGTGTCCAGTCCCTATTTCTGCTTCTTTGTCCCTCTCTAACAAATTTTCCCATTCTTTCACCCCGCTTCTGAAATCCTCATTTTAAGCTTCTCTATCCATTCCAAAGTGTCCAAAACCTAGTCAAACCCCAATTACCCATTCGATTTTTTCCCAAATCCAAATTTCCCTTTACTAAATAAGCTTATGTTTGTGTTTTTCTATCCATTCCCCCCCTCAAAAAAAAAAATCCTGGTTATGGTTGTCACTCGCGCAGGAGCAAAAACCATGGAGGAAGCACTTGCAGCCATCCAAACCAAACTCCAGGATCTGGATGAAAAATTTCTCGGCCTGCATCTTGAGCATTCAGCCATGAACAACAAACGACAGTCCGAGTCTTTATCAGACAATGGGTTCTCTTCTTCCAACAATTTATGTGGTCTAAAGCTTGAATTTCCTCGCTTCAGTGGTACTGATCCGACTGGATGGATTTATCGTGCAGAACAGTATTTCAGTCTGCATAATACTTTTTATGTCCAAAAAGTTCCACTTGCATCCTTTCATTTGGAACACGAAGCCCTTCAATGGTACCGTTGGTACATCAAGGCTCATGACGAGCCAAAATGGACAGATTTTTGCCAACTCCTTTTGCAACGATTTGGTCCTAGTGCTTTTGATGACTTCACTGGAGCAATCACTAAACTTCGTCAAATTGGCACTGTGAGAGAGTATTAGACAGAATTTGAGAAACTAGCCAATCACACAGAAGGATTGTCTGATGAATTCTACAGGAGTTGTTTTATCAGTGGTCTTAAGGATGAAATTCGCTCAGAGGTTACAATGTTCTATCCCAACATAATGATGGAAGCCCCGAGCTTGGCTAAGTTGGCAGAAGACAAGATTGCAGCCCAACAACGCTCCAAACCCACTTTTGTTCCCTTCCGAAATATGGATTCTCAACGACCTCCCATCCCGCCAGTGCCTCAACCAAATCCTATCAAGAATTTGTCTGAAACAGAGATGCAGGCACGCAGAGAAAAAGGGCTTTGTTATAATTGTGATGAGAAATTCACTCGGGCACATAGATGTGTTCAGCAAAAGATCTATCTCTTGGATATGGATTCTTCGCCTGCCTCTAAAATTGGTGAAGAAGCTACAGATACAATCGATGATCAGGTCGACATTCAACAGCCGCCTATTGACCCCCCATCTCAGGACGACCAACCAGAGGTATCTCTGCATGCTTTATCTGGCGTCACCACCCCCCAAACAATGCGGGTCAGGGGTTACTTCAAGAAGCTTCCTCTTACAATACTCATTGATTCTGGTAGCACTCATAACTTCATTGACCCCCGGATCACCAAACAGGCTGATTGTTTTGTCCATCCTTGCTCCATCTTTGAAGTCATGGTTGCCAATGGGAGCACCTTACCTTGCAAGGGGAAGTATCACAATGTGTGTATCTCTGTGAAAGATTATAACATGTGCTCTGACATGTTTTCCTTATCCCTAGGAGGATGTGATGTGGTTTTGGGCATTCAATGGTTGCATACACTTGGCCCCATCTTATGGGATTTTGCTGAACTTTGGATGTAGTTTTCAGTCAATGGGAAACAACACAAATTTACGGGCTTACAACAAGGGTCTCTCGGCATCATCAATTCGCATTGCTTGGAAAAGATCCTTAAGAATAATTCACATGGTGTCATCTCTCAACTCCATTCCATTCAGATGCACCCACCAATGGTCTCCACTACTTCCTTGGATAGATATGTAGGTGTCTTTGCTACACCAGTGGGCTTGCCGCCTTCAAGAGACCTTTCCGGTAAGCATTTAGCCGCATCTACATTTCAACAGGAAATGATGGCTATTTGGCATGTAGTACAGAAGTGGCAGCATCCCTATTAGGGAATTATTTTTGCATCAAGACTGATCTCCGGAGTCTAGAAAATTTCCTGGAACAACGGGTCTCCTCCCCAGCACACCTGAAATGGGTTATCCAACACATTGGTTATGACTATGCAATCACTTACAAGAAGGGTAAGGATAATATGGTGGTAGATGCTCCTTCTCGCACATTTGATGACCTAGTTTCTCTTACAGCTAATTCTCTGCTTGTTCCAAATTGGTTGCAATCTATTCAACAGGGCTATCTCTTCTATGACCTCCATGCTTCTTCATCGGCAGGGCACTGTGGGTTCCTCAAAATGTATGACCATGAACAATGTAACTTCTTTTGGCAGGGACTTAAAATGACAATTCAACAGATGGTGGTTGACTGTGATACTTTCCAGGTCAACAAGAGTGAAACGACACTCCTTTTGGGACTCGTTGAACCCTTGCCCCTCCCTACACAGATTTGGACAACTATTTCTATGGATTTCCCAGAAGCGCTCCAGTGCTACAATACCACATCTAAAAGGACACTATATGAAGCACTCTCTGGACAGACACCGCCAGTTCTTCTTCCATACACCCTCAGCAGCTCCCCAGTTCAGGCAATTGACTCGGTTCTTCGAAACCATGATCAGATTCTTCTCATTCCGCAGGACACTCTTCACATGGCAAGAATTCGACTGAAACAACAAGCCAATCAGCATCGTTCTGAGCGCACTTTTCACGCAACTAATATGGTTCTTCTTTGTCTACAGCCTTCCAAGAAACCCTCCTTGAAACTCAAAAGGCGTCAGTGGCCCGGAATGCAACCCGAGGATGCTACAGGGGAACCACTCCTTCAGATTCTGCATCAATTTCCTCATCTAAAGCTTTGAGGACAAAGCTTTTTCTAAGGGAGAGGGGATGTTAGGAACCCATGTCAACCCTTCTATTTACTTTGTTAGTATATTGTTGTTGGATGCATATACTTTGTAAGTCGGCCCGTAGTATTTGTTGATCCATAGTTTGTATTATTGTTGTTGGACGCATATGCTTTGTAAGTCATCCCGTAGTAATTGTTGATCCATATTTTGTTTTGGCCCATGGTTTGTATTGACACATGGTATTGACCCGTGGTATTGGCACCTAGACTTAGTATATAAGTTTGTGTTGACACCAATGAAGGTACCGTGAAGTTATTTGTATTGAGCTTGCTCAAAGGAGGTTGCCCCCTCGAAGTGGCCTGCGATCAATAAAAGCGATTTTGAGTTCTGTTATTTCTGCTATCTCGCGTATTCTCATTAATTAATTGTTGCAGGTTCTGCACACAGTACGGGAAGACGGGTACGAGGCAGTAGAAGAGGAGCATCCCCAACCTAAATCTGGAAAGAGTGTCATTATTGTACTATCTGGTTGAGTTCCTCGATTTCACACTCTCATATTTAAAGGAGTGGTGCAAGGTCAAAGAGTAACAGTGTTGGTTGATGGAGGATCCACTCCACATCCACTCACAACTTTATTGATGCTACACTAGTGGATAGAAGGAACCTACCTACTAAAACATTTGATGGATTCACCGAGATCATTCAAGGCAACAATTCTATGGATTGTTGTAGGTGGATTCCTAAACTTAAGCTCACCATAGGTAACTATATGGTGACATATAGTTTTTATGTGGTTGATGTGGCTAATACAAACTTAGCCTTGGGAGTACAATGGTTGTTTTCCAATGGAGAGCATACCATGAACTACTAGGTTTCGAAAATGAGCTTTAAGGGGTCTGATGGGAAGCAAGTGACCTTAAGGGGTATGAACACTTATCCCAATAAGATGGTTTAAGCACATAGTATGAGGGTTGTCCTAAGGCATGGAGATATAGAATGGGAAGCAGAATGTTTGGTCACAAGTAATAAGCCTATAGTGGACATCTCTCAATATCTGGAAGACATAAGGAAGTTTCTACATAAGCATGAGAATGTTTTCTAAGACCTTCCTCCTGATAGGACATTAGATAGAGGAGTTGAGCACACCATAGAATTGAAGGTGGGAACTTATCCAATCATCAACCAACCATACAAACACCCCAAGAGGTTTAAAGATGAAATTGAAAGGGCCATAAAATAACTTCTTGAGATGGGACTCATAAGGCCAAGTTCAAGTCCTTTTGCATCTTCAATGGTCTTGGTGAAAAGAAGGATGGAACAATGAGAATGTGCATAGACTAAAAGGCCTTGAACAAGAAGACTATCAAGAGACGATACCCCATTCCTCGTATTGATGAGTTAATGGATGAGCTACATGGGGCCATGTTCTTCTCCAATATTGATCTCTGCTCTAGATATCACTAGATTCAAATGAGGGAAGAAGATGTGAAAAAGACAACCTCTCGTTGTCATTATGATAATTTTGAACTCCTAGTCACGCATTTTCACTTGACTAATGCACCTGCTACATTCCAACCTTGCATGAACAAAATATTCAACAAGCAGCTGTGTAAGTTTGTGTTAGTATTTTTTTATGATATTCTGATTTATAGCAAGACATGGGAGGAATATTTGCATCACTTGTAGGTTGTCCTGAATATTTTGGCAGAACAATCACTATATGCAAACCTATCCATATGTGAGTTTGGGATGACTGAGATGTTCTGTCTCGGTCATGTGATTGGACAATATGGATTTAAGGTTGATATGGATAAAATACGGGCCATCATTGATTGTCCAACTCCCAAAAATGTGACAGAGTTGAGGGGATTTATTGGAATTTGTACATACTACAAGAGGTTTTGCAAAGGCTTCCCACAGTTGTATTCCCCTTTGACTGATCTCTTGAAGAAGGGATCCTTTTGTTGGATAGAGGAAGCTTAGAAAGCTTTCAACAAAATGAAGTAATTGATGAGTAGTTGTCCAATCCTTGCTTTACCAGATTTCACTCATCCTTTTGTGCTTGAGTGTGATGCTTCTAGAGAAGACATTGGAGTTGTCCGAATGCAAAATCAACACCCTATTGTCTTTGAAAGTATATAGTTGAAACCCCATGAGTGCCACTAATCTATTTATGACAAAGATATGTTGGCCATTATGCATGCCTTGACCAAATTCTGACAATATTTAGTGGGCAATAGGTTTGTGTTCAAAACAGATCACAACAACTTGAAGTATTTTCTGACTCAAAAGGAGTTGAATGACAGGTAGCAAAAGTGGGTCAGCAAAGTACAAGCCTATGACTTTGACATAGAGTACAGGAAAGGAAAAAATAATGTTGTTGTGGATGATCTTACTAGAAAACCAACCATCTCTTCGATGGAAATTTCAGCATATTGGAAGGCTCAACTTTCAATAGAATACTCTAAGAACAAGTTTGCATGTGAGTTGTTGGATAGATTGATATAGGATGACAGGAACAAGGTCATCAACGAGGTCATATAATATAAATACCTAATTTATCTGGTTCCTGAATCAGCCTTGAAGAAGAAGATTATGGAAGCAGCTCATGATTCACTGTTAGCAGGCCACCCTGGGTATTCTAAAACATATAGGCAAATAAGAGAGATTTTCACCTGGAAGGGCCTAAAAAATGATGTATTGAAGTATGTGAGGAATGCAACACATGTCAATAGAATAAAATAGAGCACACACACCTTGTTGGTCTACTACAACCTCTACCCATTCTGGAATAAAAATGGAAAAGCATCATAATGGACTTCATCACCGGATTGCCCAAGGTACAAGGAAGAGATTGTATATATGTGGTAGTAGATAGAATCACTAAATTTTCTCATTTATTTGTTGTGCCATCCACTTATATAGCTATACAAGTGGTTGATCTATTCTTTAGACAAGTGTTCATATTGCATGGGTTTCCAAACTATTGTCGGTGATAGAGATAACAAATTTATAGGATCTTTTTGGCAATAACTGTTCAAATTGGTAGGAACATATTTGAATCTCAGTACTAGCTACCACCCCCAAAATAATGGACAAACAAAGAGAGTCAACCAATGGCTAGAAATATATCCGAGAAATTATGTGACAAGGCAAGAAAAAGCTTGGATTAAATTACTACATTTGGGTGAACATTGTTACAATACAAATTACCACATGTCCATTGGTATGTCTCCATTTAAAGCATTGTATGGTTATGAAGCTCCTACTTTTGTGGATAAATTTTTTGGAGACAATAGAGCACCTCAAGCAAAATATTGGATTCAGGAAAGTCAATGCATCCTAAAAGCACTCAAAGATAACTTACAAACAGCTCAAAATCAACAGAAATGATATGCAGATCGGAATAGAACAGAGCGTAGTTTTCAGGTGGATGATTTGGTATACTTGAGGTTGCAACCATACAAACAATCATCACTCAAGGGGAAAGGGGCTGAAAAATTGAATCCTAAGTTCTATGGGCCCTACAAAATTATGCGGAGAGTTGGGGAAGCAGCATATGAGTTGGAGCTCCTACAAGGAACCAAGATACATAATGTGTTCCATGTTTCATGTCTCAAGAAAGCAATTGGCCAACAAGTGATAGTTTCAACACAACTTCCTCAACTAGATGATGAAGGAAAACTGATTATGTTTGTGGAAAGAGTTTAACATGTGAGAGAAAGGAAGTTGAGAAATAGAACCATTCGTGAGTACCTTATTTAGTGGAAGGATCTTCCAAGTGAGGATGCTACATGGGAAGGTGAACAGGTGTTGTAGCACCCAGGTTTGCAATTGCTCGAGGACAAGCAAACTTGGGATAGGAGGATTGTAATGTTCCCTCCATAATGTCACCATGGGAAATTCCACTAACCTATCTAATTCCCATAGGTTCGAGTGGAAATTAATTTGACTAGGGAATTACTTGGCCTTTAGTCACAAATTTTGTAATATTATGGCCAAAAATTAATAAATGAGGTGGCACGTGGTCTAAATCAACCAAGGCACAAAGGAGGATAAGTGGGTCCCCATGAAGTGTAAATCCCATCCAAGGTGGAATGTGTCACATCATAAAGGCACTCAAGAGTTGTAACTCCCCTGAGCTAAAAATAGGCAAGGAAGGCGCACTTGTGGGAGGAGAATCCATTGTGGGTGAGAATCTCTAGGTGCTGAGAATCCTAATGAAAAATGTAACTCCTAATTGAACAAGAATATCCAAGGAGTTCTAATTTGGGGATGGTGGACATTCCAAGGCATGATAAATCTCATTGTAACTCCCCACTATGCCCAAAATAACATCTAGAGGGAGGTGACATGTCATAGGGAATTATTCTCTCCTAAAGTTGTATTTTTTAATTAATTTTGAGAGAAAAATCGAGAAGCTTATGGAAGGATGAGGAATCATTTATAAAATAAGGACGATGACACATTTGAGAAGGTTTTTGATCATTTGAATTTCAAATTGGATAGTTATTGAGCTTCTCAGGCTTGGAAGATGTGCCCCTTGCATTAAGACTAGTTTCAATGGTGAAAGATTCCAACCTCGATGGTAGAGAGGAGAAGTCACCCTGATTTCTCTACAAATCTTCATTAAAGGAGATCGTATCCATGTTCATTTGCATGTTCAAGTTCATGTTGGCATCTCAGTGTTTTAGTTTGTAGCAGTGTTATTTTGTTGGTGTTTTGTGGATTGCAATTTGTGTTGTGGTAGTTTCTGGTTGAGGAGGTGTTGGTCGGATTTTCGGACTATGCCCAACACAGAGATAAATCCCACACAAGTCACTTATTGCAGCTTCCGGTGTGTTTGAAATAGCTAACTCTCGCGGGAACAAAGGCCCCGTTGCCTATATGATTTTCTCTCAACAAGAGAGTCTCATAATTGAATTGACTAATTTAAAGAAAATAATAAAAACTACTCATGCTTAACTAATCTATAATGCAAATTTCACTACCTGAAAACACACAAATTTAGCACCTTTTAAAACACACAGATTTAGCAGCTGCTAAAGTGTAGCTTTCTATATGTCCTATCCCGCTCATGAGCAAAGTTTATTTAAGTAAATAGTTAAAAAAAATTGAATTAATGATTAACCATGTTACAATAAAGTTTATTAACTAATCAAACCTTAATTAAACATGTTATAATTCTTCATAAAATTTCTGGGAAAAAAAAAAAAATCTTATTGTATTCAGAGATCCACAAAGGATTGAAAACATACAAAATTCATGAATATTAAATAGGTAATGAGAGATCTACAAAATGAAATACAAAAATGTAATTTATATTACCACAATAATTGTAGTCTGTACATCCAATTTTTAAAAGAACTACAAGTGCAATACAATACAGCCACTCTCTCCAATCCCTCGTGCCCATCCAGCATTCTACACCATTCAACAATTACCAAAAGAAATGATACAGGAGTTTGGGAAGATAATTTCCTGTTACTTCTACATAGCATTCCCTCATGGTAGTGCCTCCTCTTCTTTTGCAAACATACAAAATTTACAAGGCAGTGCCTCTTAAGATTTGGAGATACACTCGCAAGCTGGTGTAATGGAAATCTTGCTTGGTGACAAACATTAAAGAATTTCAAAAGATTTGTGCGCATCAGTTAATATATATGATTCTTATGAGACTCTCTCCATCAGTGTTGATTCCTTTCTACGTATCCTTGGCAACAATTTATGTAACTTTGAGCGTGATTCTTGAGATATATGTTACATGTTTTGATAACCTTTATTTTATGAAGCTTTGAGTTCGTAATGATGGCATAGCTAACTCCACGTCTCAACCATAATATCATTATGATCATGTTTAAAATATTTTAACTAAGTTTCGATCCTTTTGAAAGGCCCCTTTTGATTTTTTTGTGGTCACTAAATCTTCAACAAATGTTAATATCCTGGACGTGAATAGAAATAGTTAATCATAAAAATAAAAACAATGAGGGAAATTTGATATGTGACAAACTATTTCTTAATATGCATTTTTATGTCAACCATCCGTTAGTTTTCCTTATCTTTCTAAGGTTGAAAGTCTACATTTAATAAGTTTCCATTTCAGAGCAAGATAAAAAAACGTGGCATTCATAAAATCATTTTAATTGGATATCTCTTAGATTTCACAACAACCATTTATGCCAATATAAAGTGAAAGTCAACATAAGCCAAAATGTTGGGGAACATATAATAGACTTGATTTCTAATGAAAGCATATGAGAACTTTACCAAACCCAAAATATTAGGGATATACTTAAAAAAAAAAATTATGATTACAATCAAATCATGCATTGTCAAATTGTTTAATATTAATCAAAGACACTTTTTTAAAAAAATTTAAAAAAATCCAATGATCAAATAAAGTTAATAAAAATTATATATTAAAACATTAATATATTAATATATGCTTTTATTAATGATAAATAAAGATTTTATCATCACATTATTTTGTTTCTTAGTCATAGCGGATTTAATTTATAATTATAATTTAAATAATAATCAAATATAATTATGAATAAAAAAATACAATTAAAAGTAAATAAGAGTCTAAGAAAAATAAAATATAATTTTAGCTTTTTGAAAAGCATTGCTTCATTCCTAAACTTTTATATGCATTTTCTTAAGATGCATACTTAAAAATTAAAATTAAGCTTGTAGTTAATCAATTATGATCTTCCACAATACTCATAAACTCAATTATAATGTGAAGATCGAAAATTGGTGAGACCATCAAAGAAACATGTTGATGAAATGAAAGCAAACCAAGGCATGAAATAGGACCAAATAAGCTCTAATAAAGGGATGCATAAGTTGTTGCGAAACCAAAAGCCAAGCGACAAAATCACCAAAATCACCAAATCCTTAAAGCCATGAAAATCAAGCCAAAGAACAAGCATGGCAAAGTGCAAAAGATCAAGGAAAGAAAGCTATGAAATCAGTTATTAAATCAAGCAAACAAAATAAAAAGAGAGATATTTACAAAATTTACATGAGGGGGGCCCTTCATTTTGTAAAAATCAAGGGGAGTTGTTGGGGTATCAACAAATGGCGACATGCTAGACGAACCAGTTATCTATGTTCATCTTGCTTCAAACAATTGAGTAAGATAGGGTCTTAAACCTTCTCGGAGAGATCAGATAATCTCAATCTAACCACAAATTTGTGTTTTTAATGATTTTCATGTTCGCAACTACTTTGAGAAATTTTCCTTTGTGCTGTTGATAAAGATTTTCGTTTATAGACAAGCAAAAATTACCTCGTCAAAACCAAGTACCCAGAATTAAAGATAATATAAACCTTCAGTATAAAGATATAACCATTTATTTCTCTGAAAAACACCTAAAACTTGTTCCATCCTTTTATAGAGTATATATCCTTTCTCGATATTTTTTACTCTGTGAAAGAAGGAGTCATTGCCCTAGCTTGGTAACTAAAAGACAACGTCATTCACAAACAACATTAGAAATGAATCAGTTGGCCCATTACTGAGACCTCTTATCTTTTCATCCTAAAACCAAAAGCCATTACCACAGCTTGGTAACTGAATTTAGGTAATGTCATACCAATGATGTCCATGATCCTGATCGGACCGGCTCATTACTGAGACCTTTCATTCCTAATTTCATAAAATCAAAAATTTACAAATTGAACAAATTAAGATGCTTCCTAGATTGTAAACAGTTTGAAAAATCACTGTTGATTCAGATTAATAAAGATTTTCCAGGTACAAAGTTTTGAAAAGGTAACTCATCAGTTATCCTTACTATAATAGTAAAACAGACTGTAGAGGATTAATCCTGATTGTAAGCACAAACCTTTTAAAGTTTACAACAGATTCATCTCAAATTTAAGAAAATCTGATTAGACTGAGCGGGAAAAGACCATATTTTTATAACAATTACTCAAAATGAATGAACAAACTGAAATTTGAATCCGTAGAGATTTATTTATTTATACTAACCCCTTTCAAACTTCAAGCAAAATGAAAAGTAAAACTAACTAATTTAACCAAAACACACAAACATATATACAGGATATGATCAATCAAAATGAAAAAGAAAAATCCTAAGATAAGCAGTTTGAAAAGAAAACAAGCGATCCATGTTAAATTCCATGTCAAAGAATGGAATCATAAGAAGAATTAGAAATAGGTATTCATGTGTCATCATGTGAAAAAAATGTTTTAAGAAAATAGTATGAACAAGAATACTAAAGAAAATTTCCTTGAACATGCTTGGATGGTGGACCACCTTTCGTCAAAACTCTTGATAACTGCTTTATTACAACCAAAAGTAAACTAATTAATTCACTAGCTATCTTACTCCTAAGCTAAACTACATATATACAAAATATTAAGTAAAATGAAACAACCAATGAAGCCACTAAAGCACTTTCAATTCTGAAAAATGGAATTCGTTGAACATAAGTATTGGTAATCGAGGTGCTTCATACTAAATGATAGGAAGTATTAGATCAGGTTTACTATTTACAAAGAAAGGAAAATGAAAATGGAACCTCTTTAAATATGACTCTTCCAACCACGCATAAAATGGATCATGAAAATAAGATTGGAAGGTAATTAATGATAGTTTAATGAATTTGTCAGTCACCTTATCATAAAGACACAAAAGATCATAATTGGAGGATTGAGAAGAAGACCTAATCAAGAATGTTTTGTTTAAATAAATTGCATTGGTATCATGCACAACATCCTTATCAATCAAATTTCCTGAAATTTGTGGTTGTTCACAATCTTTCATGTTCGTTAGATTGCTACAAGGTAAACCACCAACATGTTTTTCTTCCAACTTATAGTTTTGTGAATCGACCAAATCAACCTCATAGGTATGTTCTTTGTTGCAAATCGGACTCGACTGAATATCTTTCTCCTTTGAATGGCTTTTCTTAATTTTCAAATTATTTGTTTGTATTAACTTTTCCTTATAAATTTGATCTTTAATCAAGTTGTAATTAGAACAAATACTCTGAAATTCATTTTCAATATCAGCCCATTCATTCTCCAAAGACCTATCTTCATTATGTTCTCCATGAAATTCTAATCTAGTAGATGAAGAGGAAGGATATTCAATTAATTGATTGTCTATATTCAAAGGAGTATTATCTAAATAATTGGAGATAAATGATAAATATTCCTTATTTCCTATCCTATTTTCGTCCAAGATTGGATAGATGTGATTAAATTCAAAAAAAGGCAAATGATTAGATATATAATCAGAACTTAAAATAGATTTTGAGGTTAATTCATTTTTTGTGTTCTGTGAAATTGTTTGAATGTTTCTACCCTTTTGTAAAGAAAATACTATTAACTTCATGGCATAAAACGTTAACTTTCTCTTTTAATCTAGATAATTCTAAAATCTTTGACTCGTCTTCAACATCATTTTCGTCATATAAAGAAAAAGGAAGAAAAATTTCAGAAGTATACCTTTTGAAATATTTTCCAAGTTTTAGAGCGTACTCACATGCTTCATGTAAATCCGTTATGCCCTTTTGTAAAATGAACATAGCCATGTCTTTGGGAAGAGATTGTACACACCATTCTAACATGATGTTTGTTGAAGGTCTATGATTCTTGTGTAAGCTAAGAAATACCTGTCGGAAACGAATATTGAAATCACCGATTGATTCACCATCGTTCACCTACATTTCATAAATATCTTTATGAGCCTTAATCGGATCATAATGATCGAAATCATTTTCAAACAATTTTTTAAATTGAAACCAATTATGAATTGAATGAGTAGGCAAAACATTGAACCAGTTAAAAATATTACCTTTGAAAGTGAGTGGAAATAACCTGCAAACAATATCTTCATGAACAACATTAAGCAAGCATATAATTGACTCATATTTTCTTATATGCTCATTAGTTGAAACATTTCCCTCGCCATTGAATGTTGGCAAAAGATCTACTGCCTTTCTTGGAAGTTCGTGCAAAGGGCCTTGGAGATTCAATGCATTATTGGACTCCCATGCAGGGATTTGAGCAGAAGCCATAAATGATAAAAATTAAAAACATTGACTCCTAAGAGGTTAGTTTTCCATCTAACCAGCTCTATAGTGCATGTATATGACAATTAAAAGAATAAGAAATAAAAACAATAAAAACCAAAATCCAGAGGATAAATGTTTTATGAAACCAAAAACTATTTGTTTACCTCAGGCTCTCCTTCTAGTGCCATTTGTTGGCCAGATTTTCGGACTAAGGCCAACTAAGGAGAACTAACCCATACAAGGCGCTTACTGCAACCCCCAGTATGTTTGGTATGGCTAATTCTCCGGGGAACAAAGGCCTCGCTGCCTTCGTAGATTTTCTCTCAAGAATTGAGAGTCTCACAATCATATATAAAAAATGAAACTAAATTTAATTTAATATGCAAATTTAAAAATAAAAAAACACACAGATTTAGCAGCTGCTAAATGGCATGTATGGGTAGAAGTTCTCTACACAGTCTAAGAAATTTTCTTTTCTAAATTCTGTAAATCTCTTAGTTTCATTTTGTATATGAGAGTTATGAGAGGGATATTCTACTGGAAATGGTTTTTGGACATGTAAAGAGATATGTACTTTTCTGTCAGAGGGATTTATAACCAGGGATCACTATCAGTATTGTTCCAAGATTATTTCAAATTGTTTCAGTAAGATTGCATCTTATTGTTCTCACTTATTTGAATAAAATTTATTTTCACTTTCATTCTTGCATTTAAACTTTTATGTTTATCTGTCTAGAGTGTCTAATTTTATTGTATTTGATTGTCTTGAACAATCACGGGTCTGGTGTAATGAGCAATTTGAAATAGATCAATAATTACTTTGTTAATTATTTGTTTTTTTTTTTCTGAAAGGTAGTGCTTAAAAAATTACATTATATTTTAATTTCTTTAAAATAAATTGTAATCAAATCATACTTTTCATGCCTAGGACTTATTTATTAATCATGCTCCTATGAAGATAACATAGGATAGAAATAGATTAGTTTAATTTTAGCTTTAAATAAAATTTTAGTTTGTTTCATAAATGGAAAGCTACAATTTAGCAACTGCTAAATTTGTGTGTTTTTTGTTTTGTTTTTTTAAAATTAAATTTAGTTTCATTTTTTATATCTGATTGTGAGACTCTCAATTCTTGAGAGAAAATATACGAAGGCAGCGGGGCCTTTGTTCCCACGAGAATTAGCCATACCAAACATACCGGGGGCTGTAGTAAGCGCCTTGTATGGGTTAGTTCTCCTTAGTTGGCCTTAGTCCTAAAATTTGGCCAACAGGAGGGTGCACTAGTGGTTGTCCAGATCTCATGAAGGCTAATATAATGGCGGTGTTTCACTAATATCTTATGGGGGGCGCACCATAGAATTCATATCTACAAGTTGGTGTCAAAATTTTCTTTTGGAGGGCGCATTGGTTGGAGCAGATCTCTCATTTGGAGTAGTATTTCCTCTCCTTTTCTCTACAGATTTTTGGTAGCCATGTCTCCTCTCTCTGTAGCATATCTCTCTCTGTATTGGCAGTTGTTGTAGCATCCATATATGTAATTTCTATTGTATCCATTTAATAATAAATATTTACAGAGTTCTCTCCCATATTATGCTCAATATTCAAGTTTCTGGTTTATTTGTGTAGATTTGTTCATATGGCTATGTAATCTTAATGCAATGTCTATCAAATTTTCATAGAAGTTCCCAGAAGTTTATTAGTGAGTGTTTTGGGTTGATTTGGGTGTGTTTGGGTTGTGTTGAAGCTATTTGGGAGAAATTCAAGTGGATTAGGGAGTGTTTGGAAAAGTTCAAAAATTAGTGGTTTTATGTGCCCAAATTCGAGCTAGTTTCTGTAAATTTGAGTTGGGTACATTACAATGTGCCGTGATAACCAAAACAACTCACAACTTGTCATGTAAAAAAAAATCATGGGAAGAGTTTTGGGTTGGATACAATATTATCTAGGGGTGGTAAAATAAATCAAGTTTGTACTAAAAGTAGAAAAGCATGAAGAAAACGGAAAAAAAGGACATGATAGATTTTTCTCCTCACTATAACGAAGTCAAGGAAGGTGAAAGGAAGATAGATGAATCCAACCCCGTGGAATATTGGATGAATGTGGATATAAATATCAACGAAATAAACATCTATAATGATGATTGACCAAACATGGGGAGAATAGGTGACTATTGGTTAGAACAACATACAACAAAAAAATTGTGGATTTTCTTAAGGAATATCAAGACATTTTTGTAAGTGGTTGAAAAGATTTGAAAGGACTTCTCGAAGAAATGGGTGAGATGAAAATTAAACTTATATCGAATGCAGAGCTTGTCAAGAAAATACCATATAATCTAGCTCAAAAAAGCATGGAGATAGTGTATAAAGAGGTTGAAAACATGTTAGAAACAAACATTATATTCCCAATTGATAAATATGAATGGGCTAGCTCAATGGCAGTGCAACCAAAGAAACAAGACCCAAATAATATTTAAACATGTAACAACTTTAGGGGGTAAATAAAATGACAATAACATATCCATTTCCAACACCATTTGCAAACAAAATAATCAAATGAAGTTGTAGGTCATGAATGTTACTCATTCATGGATGGATTTTCAAGATATAGCCAAGTACCGATTGTCAAGGAGGATCAAGAAAAAAATAACTTTCGTGACAAAATTTGGTTCATTTTATTACAAAGTCATGCCATTTGGACTGAAGAATGCCCCAACAATCTTTTCAAGGATAGTCATAAAATCTTTTCAAGAATACATATACAAGAAAATGGTTGTATACTATGACAATTGGACGATCCATGGCTTGCTAAGAAACAATATATAATCACTCTGACTCATGTTGGAATGCTATTGATAGATTTGACTATCCCTAAATATTAGGAAGGGCTTATTTCTCACACCAATCAAAATCTTACTTGGTCAAGTGCTCTACAAGGAAGGTATTAAAGTTGACCTAGAAAAATAAAAGAGTTCATTGATATGAAGCCACTAGTGAACCCCAGACAAATAAGGATATTTCTAGGGCATACATGATATTATAGAAATTCATCAGGTATTACTCAAATATAACATTTCCCCTGGAAGAACTACTCAAAGCCAACACATAATTCAAATGGCTAAATGTAATGAATAATTTGAAATTCTTAAGAGGAAATTGGTCGAAGCCCCTATTTTCACATAGTTGAATAATTTCCATGTGCATGTCGATGCCTTAGGAATTGCAATGGGTGGGGTCCTAGCTCAAGTTGGAGTTGAAGGGTAGATCACCCACATGCTTACGCTAGTAAAAAAAAAAAAGTAGAAAGAAATTATTCACCTAAAGAAAGAGAATGATTGGGGGTGATCTTTGCTTGCAAAAGTTCTGGCATTACTTATTAAAAAATCCCTTTACATTCTACACAGATCATAAAACCCTAAAATACCTAGTGAATAAACCAATACATTAGGGGACAATGTGCATATAGCTTTTACTATTCCAAGAATTTGAATTTGAAGTCTTGGTCTGGCATGGGAAAGGTAATTTCGGTCTTAACCCCTTGTCAAGAGTTAAATCTAGAGAAGAATACTCTGGAATTGACGATGATTTACTTAATTCCCACTTATTCAAAGTCGAATATGTATCACAATATCTAGTTGAAATTGCACAATTTTTGAAGAAGAGAAGGACGTGCAAGAACCTTGTAATGAATGTTTTCCCTGCACATTAATCAATGGGAGTCTGTATAAGATGGGGCTTAATGATGTAATGAGGAGATGTGCATCGAACCATGAGAAGGATAGTATAATTCAAGAATCTCATGCTCGGCCTACAGGTGGACACTTTCACTCATATACTATGGTCTAAAATATTTTACAAGAAGGTATATGGCGGCCTACATTGTACAGAGAGTGCAAACACAAATTAAATCAGTGCGATAAATTCCAAAGGATGGGTCGAACAATAAAAAGAGATGAAATACCCTTGGTACTAGTAAACCCAAGTCTCCCATTTTAAATCTAGGCAATCGACTTTGTGGTACCCTTTCCAAAATAAGGTAAAATAATAGGTGCAAGATACCTAATCACGACAGTCAAATATTTGATTAAGTAGGGAGAGGAAGAACGAGTATAAAACTACACTAAATAGGTAGTAGTCAAATTTATCTATCGAAACATAATCACGAGGCATATATGTCCCTTGATCTTAAAAGGTGAGCAAGGCATACCACCCTTAGGCAAATGGTGCAGTAGAAGCCTCCATCAAAACTCTAACCAAAGGACTTAAAAAAAATTGTAACACCGACAGAGATGATTGGGATGATAAAATAATTTTTGTTCTTTGGGATTATAGAACTACATATAAAAGATCGACTGGTGAAACACCCTTCAAACTAATCTTTGGTTAAGAAGTAGTCATCCCTTTACATTTTATAGCAAATTCAGATAAAAAAAAATAAAAAATAAAAACTAGTGTCCTTAAATTTGATTATGAACAAGCAAAGAAAAACATATTGTATTAGCTTAATAAATTATAAGAACAAAGAACAATATCTCTCCATCACCAAGAAGTTAAAATAAAAACACCAAAAGCATGGCATGATAGAAACATTACGAAAAAATAATTTGAAATAGGAAACCTTGTCCTCCTGTATGATAGTAAAATTAAGGGTCGAAACCCAAGTAAACTGGAGACAACATGGCTAGGACCCTTCGTGATAAAAGACACAAAACCTAATGAGGTTGTACAATTAAGGACAATACAAGGGAAGTTTCTTATCAAAGTAGTCAATGGAGCCCGACTAAAGAGGTATCATGCTTTTAAAAAAAGTTAATTACGAAAACTAATCGGATAACTATTTACTTGCAAGAAATAAAATCATTGTGGTAGCATGAGAAGAATTATTCAAGATCATGACAGTCGTTTGGGAGCAAGAAACATTGAGAAATAGCAATAAATAATGGTAAGAAGAGCAACAAGTAAGCAAGTGATGGAACCAAGACAATTAGTCGTGTTAACACCCAAAAAGTGTTCACTACCTCATCTACCACATTATATGGCTCATTTGTCCATTTTCCTACCATACTTCCCTTAAAATCCCAAGAAATCCCAAGAAATCCCACTAAAAAGCCTCCAAAAGGCCTAAAATGCCTCCAAAAGGCCACAAAACCATCAAAATAGCCTCAAAAAGGTTAAAAAACCCCTTTTTCCTCCAAAAATAGCAAAAATCCCCTAAAAAGGGAATAAAAAATATATAATAATGAGGAAAAAGAGGAAAAAAACCCTATACAGCTGCCCTAAACCATGTGTCTCCCAAAACCATGGGTCAGCACTCCACCACCAAAAAACTATAAATAGGTGATGGAGATCCCTTATTCCATATCCACAATCAAGCATACCCTTACTCTGCCAAAATCTCTCTCGAAACCCTAGTTCACCATTGAACTACTTTCACCTTGAGAGCCACTTTTGGCCCATTCCCACCATTGGAGAAAGAGAAGGAGCACATTGGAGCTTGGAGCAACCCTCTTGGACATTGCAAGGAGCTTCATCAACCTTCACATTGAAGGTAATATTAATACAAAACCCTTGTTTACAAATTGTTGTTTATTTTTCATGCACATGTTTTAGAGTAGTTTCTATTTCTGTTTTAGCTTAATTATTTACATTTACTGAACTGCTACTAAGGAGTCCATTCTCCTTAGTAGGTGCTCATTTGCACAAGCTAGGGGTAAAACCCTAGCTACAAGTCGGATGGACATAAAATATGGAAGAACAAGTTGAAGGATCACCAAACCACTACAAGAAATTACAAACGAAAAGATGGAAGAAAAGATATAAGTCAACACCATGAGGATAAAAAATCACCAAGCAAGCAAAGTAATCAAGAACGATGGATAGAATCAAAGAAAGCAATCGAATTTGAATGAAAACGAACCACCCCCAGGAAATCAATAGATGGAAAATCGATGAGTCAAATCATTAATCAAACTATGCAATGAATACATGACTTAAATGAGTCGTACCATTGAAGTGACCTTCGCAGGAATGACCAACATTCCTGCAACACCGAATCACCTGTAAATACAAATGAATGCATCAAACAATCTACCAAAATTATAAACAAATATAGCATTGATAAGAAAGAAAATGATATGAGCACAATCAATCATGTTTATCATGAAATCCTATAGAAATCATGGCATCAAAGTTGAGAGGACTAAAAAATGGACGCATTTCTTGGAGCGATTTGAGGCTTCTTGGGGATTTTCAAACTTTTTTTTCAGCATGTTGCCCTCTGTGTGGTGGGATCCTGCTGATCCCTCTCGCCATGGCTCCAGGGGGGACCCGAGGCCTCTCCTCTTCCTCCCGAGCTAGCAGCATTCAAGAAATTGGTGGTTGCATGTGGAAAACGCCCAGCAAGTGAGCAACAACACAAATTCGTGAAACATTTGGCCAGCATTCCCTCAATTGCCCTGCCGATTGAAGACCCTTGCAAATATGCCTTGAATCTTGCTGAACGAGGCCTCATCAGGAAGTTCACCGGCCTTTGGCCTTCACCCAAAGTTGTTGACAACTGGTTGTAGCGAAACTGGAGATCTTTGATTTAAGATGGCATCAGAAGCTATCTAGTAGGTAAGGGCTTCTTTGTCTTTGTTTTTTACAATGCTAAGGATAGGAATCTCATCTTTAAGAATGGTCCTTATTTTATAGGCCCTTAGGGGTTGTATCTGAATAAATGGATGCCGGACTTCAACCCGATGCAATATGTGCCCTCGGCAGTCCCAGTTTGGGTACGCCTGCCTCACTTACAACTGCACTGCTGGAATCCCAAATCTTTAGAATCCATAGGCAATAAGCTTGGAAAATACATAGATCATGCAGAGATAAAGGATCAGTATACCTGCACACAAATATGTGTAGAGGTGGATTTGTAGGTAGGACTTCCTGAAGCAATTAAACTCACGGTGGTTGATTGGGCATACATTCAAGAGCTTGACTACAAGCAACTCCCATTTAAATGTCGATACTGCCATGGTTATGGCCACTTTGCCAGGTACTACAAAAAGAAAGGAGATGAGGATGCAGAGAAATTGAAGGTGGATCAATGGAATACGATCCAGAAACCAAACACTGCAAAACAGAACAGAATATCAAAAGGTAAAGGAGTACCCTCGGGGAGTGAATTCCCTCCCTCTGGATAGCTCCAAGGTGAAGGGATTTCATCCCCTCCAAGAGCAGAGACAACTTTCAATCCTTTTGCGACTCTTAGTACTCTAGAAGAACATCCAGCTTCAGCTGCTAATGAGGTGGAACAACAGCCCTTAAAAATTGTTGAAGAAAAAAAACCTGGAAGAAATTGGCCCTATACAAGCTGGATCCCCAACAGGAGTCTCTAGACCACTCTCCTATGCAGAAATGGCATGGAAAAAGTCTCTGGAGATTTCAGGTTCCTTGAAATATGAGACTTTTGAGAGGCCATCGAAAAGAGTTGGGAGAAAATCTCATAGGGAGACAAGGGCAGAAGAAGCTGAGAGGCAAAAAATGAAAAGCAACCAGTCTACAATCGAGATGTCCATAGGAAGAAATACTAGAAACAAGCCTCCCAAGGGAGGAGCTGCTCCTTCACCTGCTAGTAAATAATGTATCTAGTCTCTTGGAATTGCAAAGGCTGGGGAATCCCTTAAAAGCCGAAGCTGTAAATCATTTGTTGAAATCAGAAACCCCTAAGATCCTCTTTATCCAAGAGACTAAAATAGAAGGGGCAGCCCTTCTTGAGATCAGCAATTCGAAATGGAAAAGAAATGTCGTGAAAGTTGTAAGTGCAAGGGGCTCCTCCGGATGGTTGGCTACTTTATGGGAGGATGACAAATTTCACCTTGAAAGCTTCTTCGAGACGCAGCACTGGATCTTCACCGAGCTCTATCATGTTACTAGTAAGTTAACCTTTTCTCTCATCAACCTCTATGTACCAGTCCTTTATGTAGAAAAGAAAGACAGTTGGCAATCTCTGTCTGAATTTCTAGAGATGCGCCCTTCCAAGAATTTAATTATGGTTGGAGACTTCAATTTAGTTTTTGAACCTAAGGAGAAGCATGGAGGCAATATCAGCAGAGACCATTTTCTCCCATTTGTGGAAGACCTTATTCAACAGTGGGATTTGTTGGACTTCAAACCTAATAAATGGATTTACACCTAATCAAATAACAGAGTTGGGATTCATCACATTTCAGCTCGATTGGATAGATTCTTATTGCAAAGTACCTTTCTGATGGAAAAAAAAAGATCATCTCTACGAGAGTCCTGCAAAAATTGACTTCTGACCACAAGCCTATTTTATTACAGTTCGAGGAAGAAGAAAGATTGGGACCCATCCCCTTCCGGTTCATCCCTCTCTGGGTTGTAAGAGAAGGGTTCATGGACACCGTTTTGAATGCCTGGATCACTCCTATCATAGGCTCACCCGGGTTTTTTTGGGAGCAGAAATTAAAAGCTATTAAATTGGCCTTGAAAAAGTGGATTAAAAAGCCTTCAACCTCTCCTGCTAGCCGCAGAAATCAATCCACCAACCAGTTGTTAGACATGCAATTTGAGCTGGAGTTTAAAGACATCACCTCCTCTGACATTCAGAAGGAGCAAGCTTCCCAACTCAATACATTTCACTCATACAAGCAGGAGGAATAGCATTGGAGGCTCAAATCCAGAAGCCTTTGGCTCAAGTCTAGCGATATAAATATCACCTTCTTTCATAACCAATTTAAAGCTCGCCTCTCCCGTAATCATTTAGATGAAATCACCACTCCTTATGGGATTGTTCACAAAGAAATAGAACAATTAAAAGAGGCTACAACTTCCCATTTGCAGCAGCTCTTCACTGAAGAAGGCATGGACTCTGAGGAGGAATTCTCATATTTTCATACTCATATTCCAAGATTGGTTGAAGAGGAGGCTAATTCATGTCTATTGCAGCCCTTCTCCGAAACTGAGATCAACAATGTAATCTGGTCTATGGAGCCGGACAAAGCTCTTGGTCTTGATGGTTTTTCCATACATTTTTACAGAATTTGTTGGGACATAATTAAGATGGACTTATTTCGAATGATTAAAGGATTTCTCCAAAAATCCAAGGTTGAAGGTAGCACAAACTCTACCTTTTTAGCCTTAATCCCCAAGGAAACAAACCCTAGGACTTTTGATCGATTCAGACCTATATTATTGTGCAATGCTTCTTATAAAATTATGTCCAAACTCCTCGCAAACCAAATCAAGCCTTTGTTGGAAAAACTCATCTCTCCTAGTCAAGGAGGGTTTGTCAAAGGAAGACACATCATGGATAATGTGATCCTTGTGCAGTAAACCATCCACTCTAGTTACCATCGGCAAGAGCAAGGGATGCTTATAAAGCTTGATATGGCTAATGCCTTCGATCGGGTAAGACATTCCTTTCTATTTCAAGTTCTTCTTTCCTTTGGATTTAGTACTAACTTTGTAAGGCTGATCAAAGCATGTATAGGAAAGCCTTGGATCGCCCCTCTAGTTAATGGTAGGCCAGCCAACTACTTCCAAGCCACGAGGGGTATTAGGCAGGGTTTCCCCTTGTCCCCATTTCTATATATTCTGATGGTCGATCCTCTTAGTCGAAAACTGATTGCTGAGAAGCTAACAGGGATATCTCCAGGTATCCGAGTGGTGAAAGAGCTAGAACCTTTAAACCATGCCTTGTTCGCAGATGATTCCCTCCTCTTGGGAGGTGCCTCTATAAAAATCACCAAGGCCTTCAACATTGTAATCCATAGATTCTGCAGAGTTTATGGAGCGCTGGTTAATAAGAGAAAAAGTGAAGTGTATGGATGGAAGGTAGATCAACCAACCATCCCTCGAATTGCCCATTCCTTAGGTTTTATGGGATACGCAGTGTGGGACTCCATCAAATATCTAGGCTTGCCTTTAACTCTGGGCAGCGCCAAGGCTTCTCAATGGCTCGAAATAATCAGCAAAATCAAGGCAAAATTGGCTTCCTGGGGTGGACAGTGGCTCACCACCGCTGGAAATGTAATTCTCATTAGATCTGTTATCTCATCTCTTCCTATTTATCAGGCGTCGTTTCTTTGGCTTCGAAAATGATAACCGAGCAGATGTGTAAGCTAATTCAAAAAAATTTGTGGCAAGGCGGCAAGGGGAATCAAAAAATTTTTCATTTGGTTAGTTGGGACATTGTGAAATGGCCAATCTCTGAAGGTGGCCTCCAGATAAGAGACCCTAGGTTGGCTAATTTGGATCTGGGAGGAAAAATACTATGGAATATCTTCTCTAACCAAATTCATCTAGTTAGCCAAGTGCTAATTAAAAAATATTTGAATGGGATCTCTTTGAATAGCATGGATGCAGGAATATCTAGCAAAGGCACCACGCTCTGGAAGTTGTGTAGCCGTGTAATACCCCATTCTGACTCTTAGGATGTAATAGCATTTAATGTAAATAATGTGTACATGTAATGTATGTTTTCCTAGCGTGGAGCTCAAGGCCAAGGCCCCGCTAGTGAAAGCCCAAATTTGATTTAAAAGGGCAAGCATTGATATTGATGCCCATGTGCTCTTAAGCCATGGAAATTGTAATAGGATGTAAATAAACATCATGCAATAAAATTCCAAGACTGGCTATGGAGGCAACGAATGAGAAGGGGCCACGTGTATCCACTAGGGAGTGGTGAGGAGGGGGCTATGGGATGGAACCATAGGCTTCCATATGTCATTATGAGAACCCATTGACTTCCCTAGATGACATTTATGCCTGTTGTAAGGAAGTGGTTGAGATTTCAGCCCATGGCTTCAAAGGAGCATGGGCAGCCCTGGAATTCGTATGGGTAGATATGGGCTCTGTTTACTTGTGCCACAAGTCACTCTACCTCTTGGAAGTTGCTTCTTCCTCATCTCCATTCCATGGTGGAAGAACCTAGCATCATTTTCCATCCAAAAAAATGAGCTCCCAACACGGAGAAAACCAGAAATCGCGACTGCGAGAGAACCCACGTTTTGGGAAGCCAAAAACGTCAAGATTTGGTATTGGACAGTGAAATCCAATGGGGGATCCATTGGTATGAACCCTGGGGCGAATGTGGGAGCATTAGCTACCCCGAAATCAATAGGAAAACCCAGTTTTTGCAGCCCAGAAAACGAGTGACGGATTTGAGTCATTTGGTGAGCAGAGTGGTGAGAAATCAAGTTGGGAATGACTGTGCAGAGGTTGGATGTGCTTGATAAACCCAGTGAAGGCTAGGATATCAAGGATTAGCAGCTGGACCTTTCTATGCCCATACTCAAGGGCACTGGAGGGAAGAGTTTCCAGAGGGACTGTGTAACAGAGAAGGGGATCTTCCTTGTGTTGGATGTGGTAGATAATGTGGGTGCCTGACTGTTGAGTTCACTTGAGATGCCTGTAGCTCTGTGGTTGATTTCACTGGCTTAGCGTTTCCCTCCTCCATCTTCTGGTATGCTTGATAAACCCAACAGTGTGTTGACTTAACTTAGCTGATGACCGAAACCATGGCTGTGAGTGAGCCCAGCTAGTTCCTCTTTAGTGGATACACAGCCCATCTCGGGGGTGATCTCTCAGCTGAAAGAATACAGGCTGGACATAGATCTATGGTTGGGTGGAATGTTGCTCTCACATAGCCAGTCGTTGGACATTTGCATTGCAAGATAAGTGCTCTCTGTGATTTTAATTTATATATATATTATGTGCTCTGCGATGTGCTAAATCTGAATGTTATTTATTCATGAGGTTGAAATTGAAATGAAGTCTGTGCATAGCATAAGAATGGGATTGAATCTCTGCATATGGAATCATCTTCTGTTTGTGCTTATGTGTGTTGTTATGTTTAATTCCGCTGTGTTTTATTGAAGTTCGAATCTGCACACAGAAGTTTTAATTCTTACAGATTTTTGGAGTAAAAATATTGGGGCTAAGTCTACCAAAAGCCCGGTGTGTTGTTAACGTTTCCTTCCCGGCATTTGATGATGGAAGGGTACGTTACAAGCCGTGGGTGAGAGTTCTTCAAAGCCCAACTCTATCGAATTCCTGGCAATGGGAAGAAAATCTGGTTGTGGGATGACAAAATCATGGGAAATCCATCTCTCAGGCAATCAGTCGAATTCGTTGAGCTACGGGAATGGCTAACTCAGCATGGCATCCAAACGTTGGCTGATATTTTTATTTGGGATCTCGGTGGAAATTGGGCAGCATGGAATTATCCTTGACCTCCAGAACGGATGCAAGCACAAGAGACTCTCTGCTCGTGGCTCTTTCTGGGTTAGCTCCGGTCCATATCAGAATTCGTGATAAATGGGGATGGGGATCTGCAGGTGTATACACAGCCGCCCATGGTTTTGTTGTTCTCCAAACGCATACTACTCTAACTCACTCAATTGCTTTGTGGAAGCTCGTGTGGGATTCTTACAGCATCCCTAAGATTAATTTCTTTTGTTGGGTCCTCATGCATAGAAGAATTTTGACAGGTGAGAATTTAGCTAAGCATGGAATTATTGGGCCCCATAGATGCCCACTCTGTTGTTCGGCTTAGGATTCAATTAACCATGTGTTCATCGAATGCCCATACACGTAGGAAGTGTGGAAGCAGGCTTTGCAGGGGCTCAACGCTACATTTCCATCACAAATCACTATTGTCATTTTATTTTCCACCTGGAAAGATCGATATCCCCATGCGATCAAGAGCAAATCTCTTTGGTCAAAAATCTGGTTTGCACTCCCAAAATACATTTGTTGGGAAGTGTGGCTAGCAAGGAATGAAGGCAAAACATCTTGAGCTCCCCTTCCATCGTGGTGGCCAAAGCCAAAGCACTGCTGTTAGAAATAGTGGAAAATCATCCCCCAAAACAAGATAATTTGCTGCTTTTTGAAGAGATTAGCTGGCCTGGAGCTCCTATGCAGCAAACTAGGAATATTATCTCATCTCATCCTTTTAGCAATCCTACCTGGAGATTTAGGAGCACTGAATCTGAATTTCACCTGTGGTGGCAGAATCAAGGTAAAGTCACGATATTCTTTGATGGAGCAACTAAAGGTAATCCAGGGACAGCAGGAGCGGGAGGGATCATCTACGGCCCAAATGGTCACAGTAAAGACACATTCAACTGTGGTCTCGGTCAAAGCACTGATAACCAGGCTGGAATTTTAGGATTGCTTAAAGCTTGTCAGCTTATCCAAGGGAATGGTGGCCAAGACATTCAAATTTTTGGAGATTCAGAAATCTTAATTAAAATCCTTAACACGAAAGATAATGTTAATAATTCGGTGCTCAACAAGACTTTGTAGAGGGTTCGTAAATTGCCGCAAAAATTAAAATCCACCTCCTTCTTCCATATTCTTTGGATCCTAAATCAGGAAGCGGATGCAAAGGCCAATATAGGTTGTCTCTTAGCTCAGGCCGAGCTGCAAAAAAATGATGATGACCCTCTTTGGTCTCTTATCCCATAGAAAGGCAGTTTCCCTTCAGTTTTGTAAATAGTTGGATAAGGTACTCTTCATTCAAGTTGGCATAAGGAAATGTATGGGAGGTTGATTAGGCTATGGCCCAACCATGTATTTTCTAATAAAAAAAACCATTTTTGTTAAAAAAAAAATTGAGAGGAGCAATTTTTCCCAACACAACCAAATTTAATAAAGTGGATCCTAGAACCAAGAAAAGACATGAAAAAGAGCCAGAAATAGAGTTACAAGCTAGAATGAGCCGAATCCAACATGCAAGAATGGAAGAAATTGATTGGGACAAGCACTAGCAAAATTTCAAAAAATGGGAAACCATCGAAGGATTATGGAGGGATGAGTCACTTATGCTGCAAAAATCTAGGTCATAAATGAGTTCTCCCGAGGGTTTAAAGGATGGAAGAAAGAAGAATACCATCAATAAGAGAATAATTGAGGATTGTCTCAAAGAGGGTTTTAAGCAATTAATAGAACATCCCCACATTTTTTCAAGACCCAAGTCTCTGTTTTCTGTATGCAAGTGTTTTTGTTGTTCATATGAGTTTATTTTTAATGTCATGTTGTTTTACAAATGGTTGAAAACAATTGCATAGGTTATACTTAATTTATTTCAATATTATTTCACTTCCTTAATTGGTGATTGGTTATATGTGTATACATATAACCAATATTATACAATTTCTTTGAGTTATTTCTTAACCGGTTTTTAATTTGTTATTGTATTATATACTAGTGACTTTAGGTGTTTTTTTTTATCACAACCCCTCTAAAGCCTCTTTGATTGATTTGGGAAGGTTTAGTAATGATAATTAATAAAAAAACTCCAACTTAGGTTGCCACACCACCGGGAAATAAAAATGAATAGATGCATATTGTGAAGGGTGTCGGCTCCTAATCGAGGAACTTAGCTTAATATTGCTTTTTGAAGTTGGTGTAGGTTATTTTGACATGCCAATAAAGTGTTAGAAGGGGGGCATTTTATGGTTTTCTGGAACAACTCACATACTCTCTAAAATTATTTCCTAGTTAATCTAATTTACTTATTGACCTAGAAGTTGTTGTCTAGAACAATTTTCCTTATATTTTTAATTTCCAAGACATCCTCCAAATCTTAGAATGAGGAGGATTGTTCCTACCAAAAAGAAAGGGTAAATAACAAATCATTGAACGGAAAATACGACAACTAGGTAGATTAATTTTGTTTCATTTTGTGCACCTATAACTCATCGAAAAAAAATGAATAATATTTTGAGAACTTACTCCTACAAGAACACATAAAACCGAGGAGGACATTGCCCTTACAAAAATTACAATCTTGAGAAGGATCTTTAGTTCACATTTTACAACATCTTCACTTACAATTGTGGCACATCAAAATCCACCACCCCTTTGGTTGATAAAAGATGGCCTCAACTTAGTAGGAATTGCTCATTTCCTAAAAATGTAGATAAACACATTTACAAATTTAGTGTTGAGGAATAAATCATAGTTAAAGTTCACATCAAAGCATTTATGCAAGCAATGATAATTTTAAGCATGATGCGTGAATACATTGCTTTCCCACTATTCACTTTCAATTTCAAAGGGAAAGTTGTAGCCTAATTTAACAACTTCACTATCAATTCAATCTATAACTAGTAAGAGTTTTAATAGGACTTCACAAATAAGTTTGGTGATGTTTAGAAACCTAACGTCTTATTGCAATAATTAACTAGCCTTGATGTGAAACACAATGAAAAGGTCTATGATTTAAACATGAGTGTTATAGGTCAAATCTGCACTTCTCCATCCATGATCACATTAAGCTGTCGATCACACAAAAGGACAACATGGATTGAAGAGCAAGATTGCCCTATATGATGCATGGACTTGGTTTACCTCTCAGCAGCTGACAAAACCCTGTTTTACCCTACCTTTTGACATGTGCACTACCCTGCAGGCATCATAGTAGCGCATTTCTTGGAATGTGCCCTACTCTACAAGCATAATAGTAGCGCACACCTGCTAGTATGCCCTACTTTTCTTAAGCAAACTAGTGCACATCTTAAAAAAATCATGCAAACGCTGGTTGTAAAGCAGTGAAGTTGCTTATGGTGCGCTACTCTATTGTGAAATACTCGCGCACATCTTAAAAAGTAATCAAAAATATATTAATTTGACAAATTGGGATTAGTTGCAGTTGGTTTTTCAACTTCCCCGGCTTCCCAATCAAACTACCTCTCGATCCAAACTACCTACCTTGTCCCATAAATGCAAGGGGGATAGATGAGAGAGGATAGAAGAAACTATGCATTAAGGGTTGTTACGCTGGAGGAATTCCAAAGTTAGTGTGAAGAGCAGGAACCCAGGATCCAGTTGCACAAGCACTCTGAATGATCAGGTATACTTGTATTGATTATTTGCTTTTGACAATAAAGGTTGAAATGCCCTTCCCGTCGCAATCAAATGTCTAATGGATTGCATATTTGCTTGGATTAAATGCTTGATTGTATTTGATGTCTAATTGTATTTCAATTTCATCATTGTTATATCAGTCAAGATATGCTGAGGAAGGTATCTTTGTATTGCAGGTTCGTCAAACGGAAGATCAAGTGGAGGATCGATCGAAGGAGCAAGCGAAAGCTAGGATCGAACTTCACTAATAAGGTATGCCTTCAAGAACCTTGATCTCTTTCCTTTTGTAGAAGCCTATGTGATATGATTAATGTATTTACCTATCACCCCAGAAGTTGGTAGTGTCCCTCTCCTCACTATAGGGTATATTTCCCAAACAATAGACTGGCGACTCCGCTAGGGACCGGTTGTTTTCTATTCTAGGAGACTCATTTAACTTTCCTTCGAGTACTTTTTTGATCTTTTTGATCCTCTGAGAGGCTTTGTAGGTTACTGTGGCCTGTTTCCATTGCTTGACTCATCCCAGTTTGAATTTTTAGAGCCTGTTTCAGACCTCCTCTGACATGTGCGCTAGTCTGCCTTATATACATTAGCGCATACCTGATGATGAGCGCTACTTTATCTACTGTACAGTAGGGCACATCACCCAGTGTGCGTTGGTTTATGCACTACACAGTAGCACATACCCCTGTAACTCTCTGTTGCTGTAGGGTTTTGATTTCCACTTGTTTGGTTTGATGTCCAGTCTCTTGCCTTGCTTTCTTAGCTGATCCTTGAGGTCTTTAGGCCCTTGTTGAGTCTTATTTTCCTCTCCTAAGTCCCTTAGGTCATCTTTTGCTTACTGGTGTACTTTTGAGGTGTCTTGTTGTTTGTGACTCTTTTTGGAAACCGTGCCTTGTTCCTAGTTGAACATAATTGCTTGTCCGTACTCTAGTTGCTCATTGCAGGTATACAAACATTTGTTTATGACATTTGTTGTTTGTAGCAACACTAAGAACACTTTGACGATGTCTTGGCCTTTGATTTAGGGTTTGACCCCAGTTTGGAGTCCTTAGGGTGTTTTCAAAAGCTTTTTGAGTCTAGACACTTCCTGATTGCTTTGTCAGTTTCAGTTTCAAGTAAGTTGAAGTCTTTTTGCTTCCATTTGAGTCTTTGTGATTGTAAGGCCATCTTTAGTTCGCTTGCCTACCGTTTGGTTGGCTTAGTACTTCTTAGGGTTCTTGATGCTTTGGAGTAACCTTTGAGTTTTACCTTTCCATTTGAAGCGTCTCTTATCCTTCTTTTCTTTTCACTTTGTCTTCCAAGCCCAAAGCTTTTTCCTTTGAAAAACTTTGTAGGAAAAGCCTGCATCAAATCATCGATTTGTTTGATTTGAACCTTAGAGTCGCTTTTCCTTACTTACATTGCTCTTTTAGGTCTTACTTGCTTCCATTTTCGAGTTTTTTTTCTCTTTTACGTATATCAGAAAAAGCAAAAAATGAGTTTGGTAGTTTAAAGTAGTAAGGCTTATGATCATTTCAAAGTAGCGTAGTTTACTTTGTTTTGAATTTGAAAAGAAAAGAAAAAAGAGATTTGTTTTTGGTTTGCTTAAGTTTTCATTTGGAAAGAGCATAAACGAAAAAAGAAAAAGAGTCTTTTGTTGCTTTGAAAGTTATTTCTTTTGCACTTTACTTTCTCAAACCATTTCCACACAATGCACTACCCCGTTGAGTAAAAAGTTGCCTTAAAAAGAATTTTTAATAAAATCAATTAGAAACATTTTCTTTTTAGGTGTACACGACATCAACTAGCTTAGGCTAGAGTTACGAGCTTAAATCACCTTAAAATGCTCGCAACTGGCTTCATTACGCAACAATCGTAGTACAACTTTCATTTAGGTAAACCCATATATATCAAATAACCCTGGCATGCTCTACTCAAACAAGACTTAAGCACGAGGCCATGGGAGACTGGAATTGTTGAGGATATCCCGTCACTTTCCTTTTGACCATAAACCAGAGTCGATTCGATTACGGGGGTCCTTTCGGACTTCGGGCTTTGCTACCCTGCACATGCGTTTTGACTAGGCTGACGACTGTCCACCTAGGATATTTCGCATGTATGGTAGCCTTAGTATCATACCTTTAGGATCCTACATAGGTAGAGTGGACAGTTATTCCCACTTCACCTCGGACAGGCGTGGAAGGTAACCCTCTGGCAGTAATCCCAAGAAAGCGGTTTGGTGATTTAAGCGCTTGCACCCAGTGGACCTCCAGTGGACGCCATGAAACTGGCCATCAGTACTCTGTCAGTCTGTTCTGGGCCCTAATCATCCCAAACTTACTTCCGAGAGTATTTGCTATCTGTTTGATTGGTTTGATTACTCGGGATTTTTTTAGTGGTATGTTGTTTGCCCCTTAGTCTTAATGGCCACTAGGTTTTTACTTAGTGTTATTTTTATATAATTGTGGAAAACCAACAGCTTCGTAGGTCTCAGAGGTTGCAAAACCTTCCCCCACTCAGTGTGGAGCCACTACTGCCACCACCACCATGGAGGACTGACTCGAGTGGTCTTTTTGAACTTATTGGTGAAATAGAGGTTCCCGGTGAACCATGACCCAGAACTCTGGATCAACAAGTTCTAAATACTGTCGAGGTTGAGCATATTACTTCTAGTGAGTTTAATACTCCTTTTAACCCTCCTCTTACCGGATCTAACGATCCGCTTCTGGTACCTATTGGTTTCCAGCAACCAGAGTATAGTGCATATTTTTTCACTCCTGGGCATAGTATGACTAACCCAGGAGACGAACAGGGAGTTCCACAGACTCCCACAATGGGTATGAACACGAGTATTGTAAATCCTCCTTCCACTGCTACATCGAGTTCGACGCAGACAACTTTTGTTTCAACTCCGTCCTTCAGTTTTAATGCTGGTACGTTAGGCATGCCAAGCTCAATAGCTTTGACATCCGCCTCAGTCACTACCCCTACTTTTGGACCCAGTAATGCAGTGAATGTTACCCCACCTCCTGCAACTCAATAGTCATACCATATACCTAGTACTTGGATTTCCACACCCAATGTAGGGCCGAATCCCTCTGCAACTATGCCTGTCATGAGTACCATGACTGCGCCGTCCACCTCGACTACCCCTAGTTTTAACACCTTTGCAAGTTACAATATAAATCAAAGTAATATACCTGCACGAAATATCCCCTTTTCTTTGTTTTCTAGAGGAGGGGGTAATATTTTTAACCAGCAATATGGCGGGGCTAACACCCAGCCACAGTGGACGAATGCACAAGGAGCCAACCCACTTTCATTTGGTTGGGGGAATTTCAACAACACTTTCACACAATAGCAGATGGATGGGGGCAACTCCTACCAGCAGATGGATGGGGGAAACCCCTACCAGCAGATGGCTGGGGGCAACCCTAACCAATCGTTTATGGGTCAAACTATGGGAGGTTCCCCCTTCATGACTCCAACTCATCAAATGCCATCTTATAGACCTCGTTTACCATTTCTGGAAAGCCTGAATTTGCCAAATCTTTCCAAGTTAACAAACGATCCGGTGTGCCATAATGTTATGTGGCCACCGGTTCCCACTAAACTACCTTTGGACATTCCAAAACTCGAAGGTAAAACTGGTGAAGATCCTGGTGATCATGTTACCACTTTTCATCTCTGGTGTTCTTCGAACTCATTGAACGAAGATTTCGTTAGGTTGAGAATTTTTCAAAGAACCTTGATAGGCGCTGCAGCCAAATGGTACATTGAGTTACTGACAACCACCTTTTTTAACTTTCAGGATCTCTCCATAGTCTTTTTGAGCCACTTCTAGCTTCCTGTTTGGTATGATGCAGGGACATATCTTTTGTCTACCTTTAGACAAAACAAAGCCACCCACTTATCTTATCATATTCAGGAGTGGCGAAGACGAAAGAGGCTCATTAAGGCCAATATCCCCCCAGAATTCTTATTAGAGTGGTATCTGAAATCACTCCTTCCTTATGTTTCTAAGGAAGTAGCTACTTCTGAGGTGTCATCAGAAGAAGAAGCCATTCTAAGGACCCAGCAACTAGACTTGGTTTACGCTTAGTCTGGGCTCCTTTACGAGATTATACCTGATGCACCACGATCAAACATTGATCTAGGTAGACCAAAACCTAGACCACATGCTGACGGCATAGTAGGTTCAGTTGATTATGTAGCATTTGAAGCATTGACTAAACAGGTTCATGTCTTATCGGTCAAACAATCGACTGCAGAAGTGACTCCCGTCACAACCTCTCCTTCTACTACGAAATCTGTACAACAAGTTCAGACTAATCAAAAGGGTCCTTGGCAACCCAACAACAAAAAGAAGGGCAAAAAAGGAGAGGGGAACCAACAAAAGCCCAAAAAACAAAGAAAATGCTGAGGAGGGTAATAGAGAAAAGAAGAAGGTTAAGTTCCCTTGCAAGCTTTGCAAGCAGGACCACCTCACTCACCAATGCCCTCTAATCGAAGACGCCTAGAAGTTGCTTCAAGAAAAGAAACTTGTCGTCCTTAAAGATCCATTTCCAAAATGGCAGGGATCAACTTCTGGCACCTACAATACTGGGGGCACCACCCACGCGTTAGTTGATCAAAATTTTATTAATATGGTTAACTCAGACGCTCTTTTACAATTGCGGGCAAGAAATTATACCCCGGATTCACAAAATAAGGATAAAGAGGTTCCTGAATCTTCCACTCCTCTCCACATACTTGTGGATTCGGTGCCCAAGATCCCGAAAGGTGTCTTGAAACGGGCTTACCCAATCCCAATGCATGGGATGCTGCCAACTACAATGTGGTTGAAGATCTAGCCCAGACCCCTTGTGCTATGTCCACCTTAGAAGTTTTGCAAAGTTGTCCATTACAACGAAATGCACTTCTGGCAGCGATTGGAAGTATGGAATCATCCAACATGACTGTGTGTTTTGATATGTCTGATATCAAATACCAGTTGTTGTACCACGTTGCCCTTCAAATAGAGGTAGTTCATGGTCCTATGACCATTGGACAAGTTGTTGTAGATGAAGGCGCGTCTACATGCGTAATGTCGATTTCTTATTGGAAAGCCATGGGTTCTCCCGAGTTAGCCCCCTCTAACACACTGCTTACTGCTTTTGATGGAAGAACCTTCCGTCCACACAGAGTCTTGCCATCATTTGACGTCACACTTGCCGGTAAGACAGTTCCTGTAGAGATTGAAGTTCTGGATGCTCCGCTTGATTACAATATGTTGTTGGGCAGGAGCTGGACATATTGCATGCGAGCTATTGCATCGGCATTTTTCTGAGTTGTTATGTTCCCTCACGAAGGTAAGATCGTCACGGTCGATCAGCTTTCGTTCTCTCGGTGAAACAACCAGACTTCATTAGAATTCATAGTTCCTTTAGTTGATCAATCTGCCCCAGTAAGCGAGAGTTTAGGAGCAGGGATTTACAGGTCACTAATAGGCACTTTTGACCTACCCTCTCCTGTTCTTTTTATGCGTTCTGATGAAGGTACATCTATTTAAACTTTCATGGTCGGTTTAGGGACTAATCCATGGATCCTTCCTACTGTATCAGAACCCTTAGTGCCATTATCCATTGCAGAAGTAGCATACATGGAAGCACAACATGCTGCAATGGAATATATCATGACTCCGCCAATCTCTGCTGAGTCAGATATGGACTATGCTCCTGCATGGTCGGTAAACTTGACCCACTCTTTTGACTATTTAGACACAGTTTTGCCATCTGATGAAGCCATTTTGCAAGCCATGATGGGCTTGGACTAGCCTTGGGAACATATGCACCATAGGTCTTACCTGCTTCAAAATCTAGACAGGATAGAGAGAGGAGAGTTTTCAATGAGACCTGGTGGGAATGTTGATTTGTCCTCTTCCACTTCAAGTACTGTTTACGCTGAAGGGAATATGGCTAATATATCGAGAACCATCCCGATTAACATTTCCACCAAACCCGGGGTCGTGAAAAACATTTTTATTGGAGCAAATTGTTCACTAGAAGAGATCGCTCTGTATACCAAACCTTTTAAAGAATTTCGCGATATTTTTGCCTGGTCCTATGAGGAGATGCCAAGCATCGATCCTGCCATTGTTGAGCATGTTATCACAACGCATCCTAATGCGAAACCTGTGAGACAAAAGCTCTGTCCAATGAATCCTTGAAAAATGGCCGCCATTAAGGCGGAGGTTGAAAAATTGCTCAAAGCTAGATTTATCTATCCGATTGACATGACAGAATGGGTTTCAAATCCTATTCTGGTTGATAAAAAGCAAGGTACCATCCAAGTCTGTATTGACTTTCGGGATCTGAATAAAGCTTGTTCGAAAGATAACTACCCCACACCATTTACTGACCAGATCATAGATGCGTGCGTGGGACACGAGATGTTTTCTTTCATGGATGGATTTTCATGATATAATCAAATTCAAATCAAACCCGAAGATCAACACAAAACAACTTTTATTTTCCCGGTGGGGAACCTTTTCTTATCGAAAGATGTCATTTGGCTTAAAGAATGCTGGAGCTACGTTCCAGCGAGCAATGAATTTTGCTTTTCACGATATCAAGCACATAGTTGAACCCTACCTAGATGACCTCCTGGCGCGATCTCGCAAGAGACGGGACCATCCAGCTCATTTGAGACTTGTGTTTGAATGGTGTAGACAATATAAGATTCGATTGAATCCTAATAAATGTGTATTCTGCGTCGAGTATGGATGATTACTAGGTTTCATTGTATCCAGTCATGGCATAATGGTCGACCTGTTAAAAGTTGAGGCGATTGTAAATCCGCCTCCTCCTCGCACCTTCAGACAACTCCAAAGTCTGCAAGGCATGTCTAACTTCCTACAACGTTTCATCATAAACTATGCCAAAATTACAAAGGGTTTCATGAGACTGCTTAAACAAGATACCTACTTTTTGTGGGATGAGGCTGCTCAAGCATCGTTTGAGGCCTTGAAAAAGGCATTACTATCAGCCCCCTTGTTAAGCCTGCTTGATGATACAAAGGATTTCCTCTTATATATGGCAGCATCACTTTACACAATTGGCATAGTACTAGTTTAGGGGGACGACACGCTCCAAGAGCACGTCATTTATTATCTGTCACGCACATTGATAGCTCCTGAGATTAAGTATTCACATGCTAAGAAGTTAGCACTAGCTGCGGTCTATGCAGTGCAGAGGCTTTGTCACTATATCCTTTTACGAACCACTACTATGATCGCAGAGGTCAATCCTTTCCAATATGTTCTCACTCGATGTATCATCGGTGGGAAATACAATAAATGGATTGTAATCCTACAAGAGTTCGGTTTGGTTTTTCAGTCTGCCAAGTCGAAGAAATCGCTTGTGTTCACTGAATTAATTTCATAATTTCCGAGTGACTTAGTGCATATTGAAGAAGAGTCATCATTCTCGGATGAACATATCTTCCTTATTGCCTCCTCTGACCCATGGCATGGAGATATTTTAGTATATCTCCAGACTTTGAGGTGTCCTACCACTTTTTCTAGAGAAGAACAACACAAACTGAAAAGTCATGCAAAAAACTGTCTCATTATTTCTGACACTTTGTACAGACGTGGGATAGACTCCATCTTACGACGTTGTTTGACTTTAGAAGAAGTAGAGTCAGTATTGAATGATTCTCACAGTGGAGCTTGTGGGGGTCATCTTTCTAGGTTGGCAACAGCTCAGAAAATACTGCGTGCCAGGTATTTTTGGCCTACAATCTTTAAAGATTGTGTGGAAGTTGTGAAACGTTGTCGTCCGTGTCAGTTTTTCACCAGAAAAATGAGAGCACATCCAGCTCCTCTTCATCCTGTGATCACAGCAAGTCCCTTCACCAAATGGAGGGTTGATTATAGGACTTGTAATCCATTTTTGGCTGGAGGCCATCGTTATATTATCGTTTCCGTCGTCTACTTCACCAAGTGGGCCGAGGCAATGCCTACTGTTAAAGAGGATGGAGAAACCGCCGCTTATTTCGTATTCAATCAGTTTATCGCAATGTTCGGCATACCCAAAGTGATTGTGACATATCATGGTCATCATTTTCAGAATAGCAAGATGACTGAGCTTTATACCATGCTAGGTTTTCGTCAGGAGCATTCGTCTTCATTATATCCATGGGCGAATGGTCAGGTCGAAGCAGTTAACAAAACTTTGAAGACTATTCTACAAAGAACCATTAATGTCAGTAGAAATCACTGGCACATCATGTTGTATCCTGCTCTTTGGGCTTATCGAGAAAATGTAAAGACTGCTACCGGGTTCTCTCCCTTCCAACTCGTGCATGGGATAGAAGTAGTCGTTCCCATTGAATGCGAGATTCCCTCATTAAAGTTGGCTGTCCAACTGTTACCAGAAAATTCAGTACTAGAAGAACGTTTGCTACATTTAGAGCATCTAGATGAGCAGCGCCACGATGCGCTCACAGCAAACGAGGTCCATAAGAAACGAGTCAAAGGACAATACGATAATTCTATCAGACCTAGGGTTTTTCTCGAAGGAGACCTTGTTCTGCTTTGGGATTAGGACAAGGAACCTTTAGGGGCTAGCAAGTTCAAGTCCATGTGGCTCGGTCCTTACATAATCTCGAAGGTACTGAAGAAAGGAGATTATGAGCTAACAGACTACGAGGGTAATAAGCTTCCCGAGCCTAGAAATGGGCTCTACCTGAAGAAGTACTACGCTTAGGCATTTGTGCTTTTTCATGTATTATAGTTGTACATTTTGTAGAACTAGTTTTTGCTTGTGATTGTTAGTTGACCTTATGTATGTTTTCTCGCTTTGTGTTTCATATGTCGACTAAACACTTTTTAGGATTTGTTGATGGCGCCAGTTGCCACACCCGACAGTTGGCTTCAGCAACTTGGGTCATTTACTCATTGATTGGCCATCTGGTTTCTTCGGGGGGGTTTGTTTGGGTCCCACAACGAATAACATAATTGAGTACAGTGCGGTCATAGAACTTCTCTAGGATGCTCTTATCCAAGGCATTTCACATTTGGAGGTAAGACTTGATTCACAACTAGTTGTATTTCAATTGACGGGTGTTTATCATATTAGAGATCCTATTTTGCTACGACAGTTTCTGCGAGTTAAATTATTGGAAAGACAATTTGATTCCATCATATATCAACACATTCCAAGAAATTTGAATGCATTAGCTGATTCATTTGCAAATTATGTTCTATATTGGCATTTGTATCATACACTTCCATAAATAAGCATTGCATGTAAATTTAAACACACACATGTAAATATAAGCCGATACTATATCAAAAAATAGTATGAGTTTGGAACACAGGTCTATCACAAATTCATATCATAAGATACAAAATTGGGCTCAATGGCCTCAAAATACATAAAATATCCTTCTCCTATGGAGAAGGTGGGGCCTCATCAGCATCCATTGCCTCTCGGTAACATATGACCAGCCTGGCTACTTTTCGCAGCAATCTAATCCAGGTTGGGGGCACACCTACTACATCCTCCTGCATGTCAACGGGCATCCGCTCAATGCAATATGTGGGAATATCATGAGTCAACCGACTCATCTTCCTCTCGATAGCCCCTAGCGTAGCATCAGCTGCACCCACATCAATGGGCCTCATGAAAATAGTAGGATGTCCATCTGGACAAATTGGTCCAACATCTGCATATGACACTTTGTTTTAGTATTTCAAACTCATCATAAAAATAATATACTTTAAATTGAAAAAATTAAATATTTTTCAAAACATAAACATACCTATCTCTCCCCAGGCACCACCTGGAGGAAATACCGGCTCTGGATCATGACGGAAGTCTAAACCAGCATACGGAAATTGCTCAAATGCTGGCACCTGTCTCTCCCACCATCCCCAAAAATCATCGGTGTGATAGCAAAAGTGGCTTTCACCACCACCCTGGCGGAGAAAAATGTCACCCAACGGCCCAATCTCGGCTCACGAGGAATGAAAAGGGGAAAAGACATGCCCAAACTAAGAGCAGGTACCCTATTGAAGAAGAAGGTACAAAGGATGCTGCCGTATCCAAAGTTCTTCATTCTCCCGGTATTACACCCCGAGAGTTGAAGCTTCATGTTTGCTAATAGACTAGTACACTAGTCATACACATGACCTTGCAAGCATTTGATACCAATATGCATGTAGTGCCTTGAGGCTAAGTGTTGTGTGGCACTCCCTCCCATTCGGTTCAACATACTTACAATAACTTTCAAAGGGAGGCTGTCAATAGTGGAAATAAGGATCTGACTTCCTGATTTTTCCGTTCCTGCCACACAGTATGCATTCACGTATTCTTGCACGGACATGGCACCCACATTGCGTGAGGACCCTTTCAGGTTTACAAGATCTCCCCTCCTAGAGAGTCTTGTAATGAAGTATATGTCATCAATGGTGAGGTCTAGGGTCTCTCCCTGGATATCAAACACATTGGCATCTGCATCCCAGTACTGAATGAGTCTTTGAAGCAATCAGTTGAGTGCCCTCATGTTGACGGTTGTCTAGAATTTTAACAAACCACACCTTCGGAGTGCATGTAGAGTTGTCGAGTCTTGCATAGCCACCCTATCCATCTCTTCATTCTCCCTTTCCCTCCAAACAAGCACCATCCTGCCAAAAGAAAGTCCAATTTTTAGTCCTCGACATGTTTTTCTCCATGTTTAGGGGTGTGTGCTACTCCTTAAGGTAGACAGTCACGTTTGGGCACTACTGTCCTTAAGGTAGAGTAGCGCACACCTCAGTATGCCCTACTTTCCCTCTTACACAGCAGCGCACATGCACTTCATGAGTTGAGCATGGTTAGAAATTGATTTTTAAGCATAAAAATTGACAAATAAACCATCAAAATGCAAGTTGGGATGAAAATAACTTACTTGGAAGAGGTTTGAGGTTGAATGGTTGCCCGATTTGATCGCTATGAATGGTTGAAGATCAAGGGTTTGCTCCAAAAACTTGCCCTACAATTCCAAATGTGATATTTGAGTTTTCAAGTTGAAATTACATATATGAATTTGAATTTGATTTTTTAACCACTTTTTTGAAAAGTCTATAGTTTCAAATTGCATAAAAATGATCTATTTAATCATTAAAATACCTACAAATGTTGGTAGAGTGATTTCAACCTATATCTCTCAAATGTTTACTAGATTTTCGTAGCATCAATCTATCATGACTTAATTTCTTTATTGACGGGCCATGTTAAGTACTTTATGGTTGAAATTTCATGTCATTGAAGATTTTTTGTCGTTAATACTAACTTGGTTGTTGAGATCCTAGTCTTTGGCAGGTCATGAGTCATGATCCTAGAAGTTGTCATTTAAGTCATTTTAAGCTCTTGTTTGGACTATTGAAACCTAAATAAGATTGTCGAGCAAACTTGCCCTCTTCAAGCTCGTTAAAGGAACTGAAGGCTCCAACAAATAACCAAGATAATCACCAAGATCTATTCCAACATCATCATAAAAATATGCCAAGATGACTACCAATACCTATGCCAATATCACCATCAACTATTCCAAGATATAAGCACTATAGCATGTACACAATTTATACCTTTTTTAGGAAAACAAGATCGAACCTAGTCCATGAGAGGCATGACCATCATAAGAGAGACCCATGTACAAGAACCATACATTTTCCAAGATGAAGAAAAAATAAAGAAACCCTTCACCGAAACTAGCTCTAGATCATTTCATCAAATATCCCTTCCAATACGTTGTCCACCAAGCCAAGAATTTTGTATTTCCGATATCGTATGAGAAAGTTATGCCAATTTGATCAACCTCCACCAAAGAACAAAAGTTGATTCCCAAAACTTTCACACCAGTTCCTCCACAAAATTTCGCACTCTCCTTCAAGGGTTGCACATTATCCAAGAAAGACTTGATAGATGATCAAATGAAATGTTTCGATGTTCTATTTATACCTTCCAATATGCTTGTATCTTATTTTAGGGTATCTTTAAACTTATCCTTAATTTGTGGATCTCCATATTTTAAGGGATACTTCAATGGGTCAATACCCCACTTCAAAGATCCATCATGACACTTCACCAAAAATACAAGATCACTCCATATCTTCTCAAAGGGGCCTTAGGGCTTGTCCACATCATTATACTTGATGGATACATCATTATTTCTTGTGGGGATCCTTGCCACTTCATGTGGTCCAATGGGCCAACGTACCACAACTTTCGGGGTCATGTGGAACAAACATCATTATTTTGGAAATACTTCATACTTCACACTAACTTGCTTAGAAACAAACTTGGGGACTCTTTAGATCCTTCTCCACCATGGTTCATGTAATCCCAAACTCATGTTCAAGTGGACAAAACACCATTGTTTCAAGGTTTCTTCACCTTTTATTTCAACATTGTCTTGTAGACCAATCCTTATTACTTCGAGGGCTACTTCTCATGGTCATATGGACCCAACACCACTATTTTAGGAATTTCTTCACATTTATTACCGACATTTCTTAGGGACACCTTTAGGGACTTCCTTACACTTCTTATCATCGTGGTCATGCGACCCACCATAATGGTCATGTGACCCATCATCATAGTCATGTGACCCAACATCATTTCTTTAGGAGATTCTTCACACTTCTTTTGGACAATTTAGGGACTCCTTTACACTTCACATCATCATCATCATTAGAGGCTTCTCTAGGGGCTTTGTACCACTTGTGTACAACTCAAAGTGTCTTCCCGTGAGGGCAATGCGCAACTGCTACGCCATAAGGGGGGCACTTTGGAGTTATGCACACTTGTGACAAGGCTTCTTCTTCAAGGGATTCCTTAGGATCATTAGGGTATTCTCTAGGGGCTTCAAGGCTTCATGAAACATTCCCAAACAATCTATCTTTACTACAACCACATCATCATTGTTACCTTCACACCAATGGAAACACCACATATCTCTTCACCCTTTTGACATCAATGACACCCTGCTTGACATCAATGACAACTTCTTCCAATAAAGTCTTTAAATTTTTGTATATTAAGTTGTGTTTGATCATTTAGTGGTACTTGTTAATTATGTGTAACCAACTTTAAAAGATAAAAATAATGTTGGTTAAATGTGATTGGTAATTTAACAAGTGCACTATTTGGGTGTATCTGTACAAATCATATTCTAAAAGTTCCAATATCATATTTAAAAAGTGCAAAATCAAATTCTAGAAGTGCTAATATCAGTGTCCAAATTGAAAAATTGGGTTATGAAAGTGCCAACATTAGCTTTCAAAAGTGCAAAATCTAGTTCCGAATGTGCAAATATAACATTCAAAAAGTGGAAAATCTAGTTCCAAAAGTATAGTTTTGAAACCTGATATTGGCACTTTTGGAACGAGATTTTACGCTTTAGAAAGGTTTTTTTAGCCTATCTTTGAAGGGGATTAGACCAAGATTAGTATGAATTTAATGAAATAGGGTTTATAGGGTAATATGACTTGTTTTTTACTATATGAAAGAAAATACTTTAGCAAGGAGAGTAAAAGAAGTATTTTACATCTAGAAACAAAATGTATCTGATCAAAATTTAATCTTTGCTTAATATACTCCATTGCAAATATTCTAGGAGTTAAGTAGTCTGGTAAGAGGAATGGTTGAACCTCATCTCCATATATGTTAACAATAGTATGATCTTCAAATATATACTAGTCACCTACCCTATCATTAGGACTCATCTAAAGCATTTCTTGACATTCAAGAAATACTCTAGGGGGATTATCACCATAAAATATTATATGAACTGTGAACATGACCTTATCAACAAAACTCTTGAATCCCTCATTCTTAACACAATTTATTATAGTAGGTGTCCATTATATTACTAGATGGTATTTGATGATTAATCAACCTTCTTAAATTCAAATGATCAAAATTGGCTTACTCAAGATATAGAAGAATATATACCAAGTAAGATTAATCTATAAAGCATTTAATTGTTGAAAATTAGCTAGAGGAATTAGTTGTGGATGGAATTAGAAAGATACTCAACATAGTTATATTCGACATAGTTATACCTCACAATAGGTGCTTTTAAGGATGGAAATATAATGTCCGTCATAACTAGGATGATTTCATCTACAATATTATCATCACAAGATAAGGTGAGACATATCATTGAAATGAATTCATGTGAGAGTTTATGGAATATTGAGGGAGGCTTCAAAGGTCATATTAATTTAGGAAGAATGTCTTATTTAGGTGAATACCAAGTTAAAAGGTCCTTTACTTGACTGAGATTTAGAGATTTGAACTTAGTGGCCAAGGATTCATCATTCAACATAATAGAATTTACATGGAGTGTTAACATTTGGGATATTGTTATAAGGGTTACTCAAAATATCATTACAAAACCATAACTAGATAAGAATTCTCTTTTAGAAGGTCATAAAATTGGACACAAAGGGAAATGTGATGTCCCAAATTTGGCATTGGGTCACAATGGCCTAATCCCAATGACCATATTCATGAGAGTTTGTCAAATTGATGTTAAGGGTCAAATAATTGCCAAGGAGGAAAATTACTAGTTTCCTAGGTTGGGGGTGGAAGCTTTGGGATTTTAAATGAGGATAATAAATTATGTTTGCACATTAGAATGGCATAAATATTTAGTAAAGGAGATAAATAAATAAATACAAGGGAAAATCAAAGTGGCAATTGATCATGAAGACACATGGAGGATGTGGGACCCACACAAGCTAGATTTTCCATGCTACATTGCATCCTACTCTTGTCATTTCCAATCCATAAGAAGCCCAATGTTCTTGGGATGATTCATTTAAGGTCAAATTGGAGTGGAAGAATAACTCCCATGGAAGAGGAAGAGGCAATTTGGAGCTAGTGAGACACTTGGGCTAGATTCCCTAGCTCTATGACAACAATGATGAAGATCCTATGACACCTATGACACAAATCAGACCTGAGGGATGACACATGACATTTATGACATGTCAGGGCTAAAACTAACCTCCAAGAGGCTGCTCAAGTGAGTTAGGGCAGCCAAAGAGACACCAATTCAAATTTGGAGAAGGAGAGGGCTAGAATTGGAAGTACAAGTGGCATACTTGGGAATCTCTTCCCAAATTGAGTTGGAATGAATCTCTTGGAAGGAATTATACCCATGGAGGACATTAGAAGTTTATAAAGGTCATGAACAAAGAATAATGTTAGCTTTTTATCATTTGAGAAAAATTTCATTTGTGAAGAGAGAGCTAGTGGATGACTAGTTTCTTGCCTTAGCCAATTTCGAGGGTGAAAAATTCCCATCCAAGTTGGTGTTTGGAGAGCCCACTCAGGTATTTCATGGAGATTTAATAGAGTTTTTATTTTCAGGTGTAAGCTACATGGAAGCTTTTGGTTTCTTCTAGTGCAACACTTTCTCTCAACCATTTCGAGTTTTGATGGCATATTCTTGCTCCTTGAGGGATTGCGCTTTGGGTAAGCTCTTGTACTTCGTGGGAGAGATTCTAATGATAAATTTATGATTTTAATAATCTTAATATACTCTTTTATTCATATTCAGAAAGTATCAGGTCGAAATACCAAGTGGTTGTATGTAAAAGTGATGATTAATGAGCAAACAATGACCACTTCCCCACTATATTGATGTATGGCATTGTAATGCTGATGATTTCGAATGAAAGAATGTTTCTATGATATATTTATAATTAATGGAATTAAATTTATGAGTATTACAAGTTTTATATTCATAACTTAAGCATTTGAAGTCATTTTACTCAATTTATTTGCATTTGGAGAAGATTTGGTGTCATTTCCCAAGGGTCGAACTAGTGATTTTTGCTGTTGTTTGGGAGAAGGTTAGAATAGAATTAATAAATTCTCAATGGTAAAAATGAGACCTAAATATTGTCCCTTAGACATCCCCTACCTATTTTCATAATTTTGAGTGGGTTTGGAGTCATTTGGAGAGCCATTTTCAGCACTTACCCTGGGGGGATTTGAACCTCAAATTGCTAGTTAAATCCCATACTTTGTCCAGTATATTAAGCAAGTTTGAAGAAGTATTTGGAGGGCCATAATTAATCCTTGAAAATCATATTCAATTATTAATATCATTCACATACCTTATCAGAAGATTTGGGAGCATTTGGGTCAATTTGGAGACCTAGACATTAAAACTAGTCAAAGGTCGAAATAGGGAAAAGAGTGAAAAATTGGCCATTTGAATAAACTTTCTTAAAAGGGACATTACAATTAGTATCAGAGCATGATCTTGGCACCTGATGTGGTATAATATTCATGAGGAAAAGAAGTCAGGGACCACCATTATATATTGAAACCAAAAGTTCTTTTGTTGAAGAGGAAAAAGTAGGAAAAAAAAGAGCATTTTTCTAGGAAACTATTACTACAGATGAAAAGGGAACCACATATGATGGTGAGGAGCATATAAAAATCACGAAACAAATATTTGAAGACATGAACAAGAATCTTATGAAAGTATTCGAATTATTGTCTATCCAAATTGCGATAAAATATATTGATCTTAAGAAAACCAAGGGGAAAAATGCATCAGCTTGCTTGAAGGAGCAAAAGGAGGAGATCCATGAACCACCTAGTTCTGAAATAAGTGAAGTAGAAGAAGAGGTACATGAAGAGGATCAAAATTAACTCCCAAGTGACTCTGAAAAAGATGACGAGACATCACATTAGCATGAAGAATATTCTATTGAAAATATTGAAGATCATTTCTAGACACATTATACCTTGGAAATGAAACAAAGAGCATCTACTGATGGATGCTTGAACTATGAAGGAGTACCTACTGATGGGTGCTCACACCTCTATGTTGGTGACATAGAGATCACTTTTGAAAGTGTTGCTGCAAGCCAAACTTCCATTAAACATGAAAATGAAGACCTTGTAGCAGTTGAAGAAGAAACAAGATCAACTTCCCCATCACTACTTGAGTTTCATGAAGTTGGTCCAAGCAAAAAGGAAGAAGATGAGGAGGTTAATTTGCAAGAGATTCATTTTCTTGAAGGGTCCTTAAAGATGAATGAAAATAAGATCCAAGAGTCCCTCAGCATTCTCCATGACACTCAAGCATTGGTGTCAAATTCGTGTTGGAGAGCTACTTCATTGGAGGAAACATCCTTCCTTGAATACATGGAGAAGATTCAAAGAGCAATGTGCCACATCAAAGGTAATTTCATGTCTTTGATTTTTGATAGAACCATTTGTTTGAGCTTAATGAATTGTTACATGATGCATACTTGAAGAATAATGAGGACAATCATAAGCTCACAATTCAAAATGAGCAACTTCTTGAAAAGTTGCAAGATACTTGTTTTTTCTCCTATGTTTCAGATTGTCAAATGGTAGATTGTTTGGAGGATTCTCATGACATGGTGGATAATGAGAAATGTGGAAATTTGAATGTGCTTGATGTGTTTGAAGATGAACTTGAAGAGATCCAAACACTTGATGTGGTAGAGAGGAACTTGAATTGTCTCTTGATGAAGGGTATGCAATTTTTAAAGAAGAGTATGATTCCTCTACATTGGAACCAATCTATGACAAAGTTTTCACACTTTTGAAGGAGATACATGATACTACCCATATGGATCCTTACCATGATGAAACTTCTGCACTTTTGGGTCATTTCGGTGAGTTACTTCATTCTCCTACATCCTACAATTCCATGTTTTGCAGCATTAGTCTCAATGAAGTATGGGTGAAAGGGTTCTTTTTGATGGTGCCACATGAGGAGTATGGAACTCCTAGATTTACCTTTTATGATAACATGGTTGGAGCTCATTCTTATTCACATTTGTAGAAGCATCATTTGTTACTTTATGATGATACACATCTACATGGATGCAGCTATGATATGCATTTGAGTCACTTGAAGACTCGTGGTTTTTCTTGCTCAACACTTGGTTCATTTGATGTTGGAGGAACTTCATCCAACACTTGGGTGAATAGATTTATAGTTGGAGAATATTTTTGTTAGCAGAAACATACATTGTTATATCTTTATGACTAACACATTCATGGATGTATGGGTGAGACTTCTTTGAGTCATTTGAAGTCTCCTTGTTTTTTCTGCTCATTATTTGGTTCAAATTTTAGTAGAGATTCTTCATTCACTTCTTGGATGAAAGAATACATGGCTGAATATTTTGATGCATATCATATCCTTTTGGAGCATCATTATAGGACATGGGATCCTCACCTATGTCATTGGACCAGATTTGATTGGTTACTTGTTGATTGTATGCACTTGTTAGGAACCCATGTCTTTACTTTGATAGTATATTGTTGTTGGACACATATGCTTTGTAAGTCGTCCCGTAGTATTTGTTGATCCATAGTTCGTGTTATTGTTGTTGGCGCATATGCTTTGTAAGTCGCCCGTAGTATTGTTGATCCATAGTTTGTAGTGGCCCATGGTTTTGACCCATAGTATTGGCGCCTAGACTTAGTATATAAGTGTGTGTTGAGGCCTATGAAGGACCGTGAAGTTATTTTGTATTGAGCTTGCTCAAAGGAGCTTTCCCCCTCGAAGTAGCCTGCGATCAATAAAAGTATTTTTTGATCTGATATATTGTGTATTTTGGTCAATTAATTGTTGCAGGTTCTTCACATCTGGTATGAGAGCACTTTCTTGGGCTCGCTGGGTGAAATTTTTGCCAAATTTTTTTTCGCATCTATTGCAGGTTCGGATTTGGGAATAATCCCTATCCGCTTAACTATGGGAAGTACTTGGTCATAAGCCCTAAAACTCATTGTGAGGAGTACCACAGGAACCCTGAAGTAGCTGGCCCATTGAGAGGACCTGCCAGCGAAAAGGGCAACGACCCCTACCTGATTGACTAGTTCCCACCCGTGAGGTAAACCAAGAGTTGTCGTTTGTGGCAAAGCGGTTATTAGTCTTACCTGAGCCGTGGAGTGAGGAGTACTACCCCAACACGCAAGCCGTCAGACAGCATTGGTGGTTGAGTGAATCCCTTGAATTGTTAGGAAGCCGAGCATACTTGGGGTCCATATCTATTTTCACCTGATACATCACAGATTTCCTCTGTCCAGAACTGTTGCCGATCACTTCCACGTCGTTGCAGTTCCATCTGTTGCCAATCACTTCCGTGTCATTCCAGATCCGTTTATTTCCGATCACTTCTGCATCGTTGCAGATCCATCTATTGCGGATCCCTTCCACGCCGTTGCCGATCCATTTCTGGAAAAAAACAAAAAAAAACAAAAAAAAAACTTCTGGTTATGGTTGTCACCTACGCTGGAGAAAAAACTTTGGAGGAAGCAATTGCCACCATCCAAGCCAAACTCCAATATCTGGATAAAAAATTTCTCAGCCTCCATCTTGAGCACTCAACCATGAACAACAAATGGCAGTCTGAGTCTTCATCAGACAATGGGTTCTCTTATTCTAGCAATTTCCGTGGTCTGAAGCTTGATTTTCCTCGCTTCAATGGTATTGATCCAACTGGATGGATCTATCGTGTAGAGAAATATTTCAGTCTGCATAATACTTTTGATGTCAACAAAGTTCCACTTGCATCCTTTCATTTGCAACAGGAAGCTCTTCAATGGTACCATTGGTACATTAAGGCTCATGAAGAGCCAAAATGGCCATACTTTTGCCAGCTCCTATTGCAACGATTTGGTCCTAGTGCTTTTGATGACTTCATAGGAGCCCTAACTAAACTTCGCCAAATTGGAACTGTGAGAGAGTATCAAACCGAATTTGAGAAACTAGCAAACCACACTGAAGGATTGTCTAATGACTTCTATTGGAGTTATTTTATCAGTGGTCTAAAGGATGCCATTCGCTCTGAGGTCAAAATGTTCTGTCCCAACACAATGATGGAATCTCTGGGGTTGGCTAAGTTGGCAGAAGACAAGATTGCATCCCAACAATGCTCCAAGCCCACTTTTGTTCCCTTCTGAAATATGGGTTCTCAATGACCACCCATACCGCTGGCTCCTCGACCAACTCCTATCAAGCATTTGTCTGAAACAAAGATGCAGGCACGCAGAGAAAAGGGGCTTTGCTATAATTGTGATGAGAAATTCACTAGGGGACATAGATGTGTTCAACAAAATCTCTATCTCTTGGATGCGGATTCTCTGCCTGCCTCTGAAATTGGTGACGAAGATCCAGATACAATGGCTAATCAGGTCGACATTCAGGAACCGCCTATTGAACCTCCGTCTTAGGATGACCAACCAGAGATATCTCTCCATGCTTTAGCTAGAATCACCACCCCCCAAACAACGAGGGTCAAGGGTTACTTCAAGAAGCTTCCTCTTACAATACTCATTGATTCTAGTAGCACTCATAATTTCATTGACCCTCGGATCGCCAAACAAGCTGATTGTTTTATCCATCCTTGCTCCAAATTTGAAGTCATGGTTGCCAATGGGGGTACCTTACCTTGCAAAGGGAAGTGTCGTAATGTGCGTATCTCTATGGGAGATTATACCCTACGCTCTGACATGTTTGCCTTGACCTTAGGCGGATGTGATGTGGTTTTGGGTGCTCAATGGCTACGCACACTTGGCCCTATCTTTTGGGATTTTGCTGAACTTTGGATGCAGTTTTCCACCAATGGACAAAAACACACATTGACAGGATTACAACCAGGGTCTCTCAGCATCATCAATTCACATCGCATGGAAAAACTCCTTAAGAAGAATTCACATGGTGTCATCGCTCAGATCCATTCCATTCAGATGGAACCATCAGCGGTCTCCACTACTCCTTTGGATCTACAACAAATTCTGGATCGATATATAGGTATCTTTGTAGAACCAATGGGATTGTCACCTTCAAGGCTAGAATACCATTGTATTTAGCTCCTTCCTAGCAACGTTCCTCCCAACATCAGGCCCTATCGCTACCCATTTCACCAAAAAACAAAGATTGAAATGCTCGTTCGGGACTTATTGAAGCAAGATATTATTCTCCCAAGCACTAGTTCCTTTTCTTCTCCAGTTCTTCTTGTCCACAAAAAATATGGGTCATGGCGCCTCTACATTGACTTCCGAGCACTTAATCACCTCACCATCAAGGATAAGTTTCCAATTCCTGTTGTTGATGAGCTTCTTGATGAGCTTCATGGGGCTCAATTTTTCTCCAAGTTGGATCTTCGTTCTGGCTATCATCGAATTCGTGTTCATGAGGATGATATCCCTAAAACAGCTTTCCGCACACATGATGGCCACTATGAGTTTTTGGTCATGCGCTTTGGCCTCACTAATGCTCCTTCCACATTCCAAGCCTTAATGAATAAAATATTTAGTCCCTACTTGCAGAAATTCATTCTGGTATTCTTTGATGATATCCTCATCTACAGTAAAACATGGGCTGAACATCTCTAGCATCTGGATCTTGTCATGCAACTTTTCTCTGACCATCATCTCCATGCCAAACAGTCTAAATGTGTTTTTGGACAGAAGGAAGTTGAGTATCTCGGGCACATTATCTTAGCACAAGGGGTTCGCGTGGATCCTGCCAAAATCGCTACCATGAACAATTGGCCACATCCTCAGACACTCAAGACCCTTCGTGGTTTTTTGGGGTTGATTGGATACTACCGCAAGTTTGTCAAGGATTATGGGAAGATTGCATATCCATTAATTGCTCTATTGAAAAAGGATGCTTTTACATGGACACATGTTACTCAGTGTGCATTTGAAAAACTAAAACAAACTATGTGTACTACACCTGTTCTAGCTATGCCCAATTTTTCCAAGCCCTTCACTATTGAGAGTGATGCTTGTGACAATGGACTTGGTGTTGTTCTCCTTCAAGATGAACACCCCATTGCGTTCACCAGCAAAGCCCTTTCAGGTAAGAATTTAGCTACCTCTACATATGAGAAGGAAATGATGGCTATTTTGCATGCAGTACAGAAGTGGCGACCATACCTATTAGGGAATCATTTCTACATCAAGACTGATCACCAAAGTCTGAAATATTTCTTGGAACGTGTCTCCTTCCCAGCACAACAGAAATGGGTTAGCAAACTCATGGGTTATGAATATGAGATCACTTACAAGAAGGGTAAGGACAATATTGTGGCAGATGCTCTTTCTCGCACATTTGATGCCCAAGGTTCTCTTTCAGCTATTTCTATGCCTATTCCAAATTGGTTGCAATCTGTTCAACAGGGTTATGTCAATGACTCTTCCTTATCTCAAATAATCCAACGCTTGACCAACAACCCTTCTATTGTACCACATTACTCTTGGGATGGTGCTTCCCTGAGATACAAGGGTCGTCTGGTGCTTCCCCAAAGCACAGATCTTCAACAGGCTGTCTTCTATGAACTCCATGCTTCTCCATCAGCGAGGCACTCTAGGTTCCTCAAAACGTATGAACAGGAACGATGTCACTTATTTTGGCAGGGCATGAAAAGGACAATTAAACAGATGGTGGCGGAATGTGATACCTTCCAGCGCATTAAGGGTGAAACGACACTCCTTCCAGGATTGCTCGAACCCTTGCCCATACCTACATGGATTTGGACAGATATTTCTATGGATTTCATTGAAGGGCTCCCTAAATCTGGTTGGAAGACAGTGATTCTTGTTGTGGTTGATCGCCTCTCCAAATATAGTCATTTTTGTGCTCTCAGCCATCCCTATACAGCCTCCTCAGTCGCTCAAATTTTTCTAGACCAGATCTTTCATCTTCATGGAATCCCTTCTTCCATTGTCTCGGATCGTGATGCGACTTTCACCAGTCATTTTTGGACAGAACTATTTCGCCACACTGGCACCAAACTGAAGATGAGTTCAGGGTATCACCCACAAACAGATGGTCAAACTGAAATTATCAACAAATGCTTGGAAACTCATCTTCATTGCTTCACGTCTGAACAACAACATCAGTGGGAAAAGTGGCTCCCTCTCTCTGAATGGTGGTATAATACCTCTTACCACACTGCCTCTAAAATGACCCCATATGAAGCAGTCTATGGTCAGGCACCTCCAGTTCTTCTTCCATACACCCCCAGCAGTTCACCAGTTCAGGCAGTTGACACGGTCCTTCGAAACCGTGATCAGATTTTTCGCATTTTGCGGGACAATATTCACATGGCAAGAAATCGCATGAAGCAACAAGCTGATCAGCACCGTTCTGAGCGCACTTTTCAAGCAGGCGATATGGTTTTTCTTTGTCTCCAGCTGTACAAGCAATCTTCCCTGAAACTCAAAGGGCGTCATAAGCTCTCTCCAAAGTTCTGTGGGCCATATCGGATTCTTCAAAAGATTGGGTCCGTTTCTTATAAATTGGAACTTCCTCCTTCTTCCCGCATTCATCCAATATTTCATGTCTCTTGTTTGAAGAAATTTCTTGGCACCAACATCAGTGGAAAAACTATTTTACCCGAACTGGATTATGAAGGATCCATCATTTTGGAGCCAGAGGCCGTCCTCAATCGGCGCACTCATCAGCTTCGCTCTCTCTCTATCATCGAGGTCTTAATTCAGTGGCATAGCATGCAACCAGAGGATGCTACATGGGAACCACTCCTTCAGATTCAACAATAATTCCCACATCTATAGCTTTGAGGACAAAGCTTTTTCTAAGGGGGAGGGGATGTTAGGAACCCATGTCTTTATTTTGTTAGTATATTGTTGTTGGATGCATATGCTTTGTAAGTCATCCCGTAGTATTTGTTGATCCATAGTTCGTGTTATTGTTGTTCGCGCATATGCTTTGTAAGTCGCCCGTAGTATTGTTGATCCATAGTTTGTAGTGGCCCATGGTTTTGACCCATAGTATTGGCGCCTAGACTTAGTATATAAGTGTGTGTTGAGGCCTATGAAGGACCGTGAATTTATTTTGTATTGAGCTTGCTCAAAGGAGGTTGCCCCCCTCGAAGTGGCTTGCGATCAATAAAAGTATTTTGTGATCTGATATATTGTGTATTTTGGTCAATTAATTGTTGCAGGTTCTTCACAACACTTGGAAAATGGTGGTCTACTTGCTTGGAGGTATAAGCACTTTCATGACTCTTTGGTGAAGCATATTATTGATGTACATTTTCATTATGCTGTTATGTACTTTGATGATATATATTTTGTACTCATGATGTTTGGAAGGATGCATACAGGAAAATGGGATCCAAGAATCCTCTTATATGATGGTATGGGTTGGAGAGCACTCTTAATTGTTGGGGTGCATTAATACAAGCAATGGGACACTGGAATAATTTTTGTTTCATTGGTTTCAATTTGTTTTTGGGAAACAAGCAGTATGGGAGATGGATTTCCCACTTAATAGAGTGATTTTAATCAGATTAGTGCAGAAGAAATCATGTTGGTTCCTCTTTAAATATCCATGGAATCTCGAAGACTCAAAGTTGGGCAACTCAGTGGCAACTTCAAAGAATTATACAGAAAGCAGGTTCTTCAACACCCAAGTTTGAAATTGCTTGAGGAAAAGCAAAATTAGGAAGGGAGGATTTGTCATGTCCCAAATTTGGCATTGGGTCACAATGGCCTAAGCCCAATGACCATATTCATGAGATTTTTTCAAATTGATGTTAAGGGTCAAATAATTGCCAAGGAGGAAAATTACTATTTTCCTAGGTTGGGGGTGGAAGCTTTGGGATTTGAAATAAGGAGGATAATAAATTATGTTTGCACATTAGAATGGCTTAAATATTTAACAAAGGATATAAATAAATAAATACAAGGGAAAATAAAAGTGGCAATTGATCATGAAGACACATGGAGGATGTGGGACCCACACAAGCTAGATTTGCCATGCCACATGGCATCCTACTCTTGTAATTTCAAATCCATAAGAATCCCAATGTTCTTAGGATGATTTAGAAGGTCAATATACTTGGAATGATTCATGTAAGGTTGAATTGTAGTGGAATAATAACTCCCATGGAAGAGGAAGAGGCAATTTGGATCTAGTGAGACACTTGGGCTAGATTCCCTAGCTCTATGACAACAATGATGAAGATGCTATGACACCTATGACAAAAAGCAGACCTGATGGCTAACATATGACATTTATGACATGTTAGGGCTAAAAATAGCCTCCAAGAGGGTTCTCAAGTGATTTAGGGCAGCCAAAGAGACACCAATTCGAATTTGGAGAAGGACAGGACTAGAATTGGAAGGACAAGTAGCATACTTGGGAATCTCTTCCCAACTTGAGTTGGCATGAATATCTTGGAATGAATTCAACCCCTGGAGGACATTATAAGTTTATAAAAGTCATGAACAAAGAATAATGGCATATTTTGATCATTTGAGAAAAATTGCATTTGTGAAGAGAGAGCTAGTGGATGACTAGTTTCTTGCCTTAGCCAATTTCGAGGGTGAAAGATTCCCATCCAAGTTGGTGTATGGAGAGTCCACTCAAGTATTTCATGGAGATTTAATGGAGTTTGTATTTTCAGGTTTAATCTACAGGGCAGCTCATGGTTTCTTCTAGTGCAGGACTTTCTCTCAACCATTTCCAGTTTTGATGGCATATTCTTTCTCCTTAAGGGATTGCGCTTTGAGTGAGCTCTTGTACTTCTTGGGAGATCTTATCATGATAAATTTATGATTTTAATGAGATTAATATACTATGTTCTTCATATTCATAAAGTCTCAGTTCGAAATACCAAGTGTTTGTATGTAAAAGTGATGATTAATGAGCAAACAATGACCATTTCCCCACTATATTGATGTATGTCATTGTAATGCTGATGATTTTGAATGAAAGAATGTTTCTATGATATATTTATTATGAATGGAATTCCATTGATGAGTATTACAAGTTTCATATTCAGCACTTAAGCATTTGAAGTCATTTTACTCATTTTATTTGCATTTGGAGAAGATTTGGTGCCATTTCCCCAAGGGTCGAACTAGTGATTTTTGTTGTTGTTTGGGAGAAGGTTAGAACAGACTTAATAACTTATTAATGGTACAAATGAGACCTAAATAATGTCCCTTACATATCCCCTACCTCTGTTCAGAATTTTGAGTGGGTTTGGAGGCATTTGGAGAGCCATTTTAAGCACTTACCCTGGGGGGATTTGAACCTCAAATTGCTAGTTAAATCCCATACTTTGTCCAGAATATTAAAAAAAAATTCAGAATTATTTGAATATTAAACAGCATATTCAAGTTTTAATATCAATCACATGCCTTCTCAGAAGATTTGGGAGCATTTGGGTCAATTTGGAGACCTAGACATCAAAACTAGTCAAAGGTCGAAATAGGGAAAAAAGTGAAAAATTGGTCATTTTAATAAAATTTCTTAAAAGGGACATTATAGGAAACAAACTCAGTAAAATGATATATCACAAGGATGATGGTCTTGGCAAATTCACTAATATAGGAAATAATTTAATTCTAGTCATCGTGAACTTTCCCAAATGTTGATATTTGAAGCTTACATGGGGTTTCTATAGTAATTCAAGGGTGAACAATATCTTGGTCAGTACCAATAATGTTCTTAGAGTCTAGTGATGGGGATATAGGACTAGCACAAATGATGGTTTATTTTGAGGCTCCATGGGATGTATATAATGACTTATGAAAGGACTAAGAGAAAGATTGGGAACTTAGAATAAGTAGACAATTCAAAGATGAAAATATTAAGTGTTTATAAATTAACATGGTATGAATCAAACTGTGATCATGGACTTCAACAAACTTTGAAGTTGTAATTGTTAATGGAACTTCAGTAGTTGATGAAAAAATTAATTTAAGAAATATCTCAAGGATCCTTTTGTAGCAACAATAATTTTCTCCATTGATTAATATTTTTTCATGTTGCTAAGTGTCCTTCTATCAATTTTTCCTAATTACAGTGGACGGCACCTTAAGATTCTTCAAAGTAAATATCATTAATTTTTGTTAAAAAACATCTTGGAATATAAAGGTCATTTGTGGAGGTTTAAAAAATTACTTTGGTTCTCCACCACTCATATATTGAAGCCATGTATTATAGTGATTTCAAATTGCAAAGGCCAACACCTTCAGTAAGAATCTACACATTAGCCCTTCTACAATTTATATTAATCTTTGATCATTGGCATCATTCAATGGGCCTAGACAAGGTAGGAATTTGAAAATGGAACAACCTGTCAAATTTGACAGTTTTGACAACTCTATAACCCGTTTTGATGATTTTAATGATGATTGATGATGGTTTTTGGATTTTTTGACCGTATTTGATGGGAAAATCACCTCATGACATGAAACTGCATGTCAAATTCCATACATGTGCCTAGATAAAGCCTCTATCACCTAAGCCTAGATTTGATGTTTGAGTCCAAGCTATAATCCTTCTATCAAAATGTTGAAAAGTACAAGGGTGGTTTTTTATTAATCGTTCTCTCATGTGATTTTAGATTTAAACATGATATTCCTTTTCATCCATCCAACTTTCCACCAAAGAATTTAAAAATTAATAAATTTTTAGGGCTAGGCTTGACCTACGTGTTGAACCTTGGTTTTCATTGATGTCAACCAATGTCAAAGAGGATGTCAATTGATTCAGTTTGATTCATTGACGTCAAAGTGGATACATCATTCCTATGACAACTTAAAGAAGTATATGGAAGCCAATTTGAATAAGTATATGTGCAAGATGTGATGTTGAAGGACATGGATGCCAGTTTGAAGAAGTACATCTAGAAGTTGCATCCAGTCCGAAGATGTGTGTCCAAGGATACATCATGCATGATCAGTATGAAGAAGTACATAAGGAAGGTACATCATGCATATCCAGTTCAAAGAAGCACATAAGTAATGTATCCTACTACATGTGGTACCTAGGCATATATGAAGTCCACCAAGTCATACTCTCTCAAGGAAGCAATCAAATAACTAGTTGGAAAAAGGTACATGTGCACAAGAATCCAAGGAGTTGGTTAAGCAAAGGTACAAGTGTGCAAGTATATTGAAAGAAGACTCTGGAATGCACAAGCATTGCTTGGTCAAAGATTGGGAATGCACAAACAATAAATGGTTGAACAATTTTGAAAGCGCGCGAGTCTTTCCAATTAGAAGATGCTTTCAGTTAGTAAAGGGTGTACAAGTTCCTAGAAGGGTGCACCAAGTTGAAGTTAGTTTATGTGCAAACTCCACAAGTAGATGATACAGCGGGTGCAAAAGTCCCACATGTGATGATACATAAGGGTCAAAGTCCCACTAGGAAGAAGTTAGTTTACGAGCAGATTTCGCAAAGCATTAATACATCAGAGGCACAACACCCACAAGGGATGGTACAGTAAGGGTAAAAGACTCGTCAAGTTGAAGAGTAAGGATGTGCACATACCTCATAGCAATGGTACATCAATAGTGAAAGAGTACACCACTAAGGTATAATTCCCACTAAGTCATGGACCATGGATGTGCAAGACCCACAAAGGATGACACATCAGCAGCACAAAAGATGACATGTGGCAAAAGCAAAATCTGTGAAGTATGGATGAAGGGATGCCACAACCAACTTGTGGACATACAATACATGTAGTACATGTATAAATAGAGATGCAAGTTGGATATTTGGAGTAAGCTTGATGGTGAGATTGTAGAGCTTCAGTTGGAAGATACAGATTTATATTCGGGGCATCAAGGGCTCAACGACGGAACAACATGATCTAGTGAGGAGATGAGTGCACATACAAAGGAATGATACATCTAATGGTGCGTAGAATGATGTTGTAGACTTGTGACATATGTGCAAATACTGAAAGGAATAAACACAGAAGTATTTTGAACTACGTGAACATTGAATGACAAGATTGTAGACAACACACAGATAGTCACAGATGTTGTAAGTGAGGAAGTAGTGCAGAGACAAAACCAAAGTATATCAGGTGATGCATAGATGTTTGGCTGATGCATGAAGATTGAAGTGAAGTGTGCAAAGTTGAGAAGTCCATCTGATGCGTGATGACAAAACAACAACAGGATCCAATAAGCACGTCATGATGAGGATGATCTGAGACAAGTGAATTAAACCGAAAGGATGAATCAATTGATACACGACATGTCGCAGTTTGTCTAAAATATTGTGGCACTTAAACAGAACGGACACATCAGTAAGTGTGCAATTCCATCTATTACTGGTGCATTATCTCAAAGCAACAAAATATCAATTAAAAGCACAGTATCAGTTGGTGAGTGCAGTTGTGCAGTAGCAGATCAACATAGAATACCTTAGCGTGAACTGCAAAATAAGCAAGAACACAGTGCATAAATTTAGACATCAGCAGAAGTGTAGAATTGAGAGGAATGAGAAGTCAAGTGATTTATGCAGCACAGTGATAGTGAATCGTTTGCATACGAAAGTAGCGCATATAAGAACTTATATCAAAAGATCATAAATGTGTGCAAGTTAGAAGTTTAGTAAGTCAGAATCATGTATTGGATATCTGGGCATCAGGATGAGGCAAGGATAAAGGGGGTTGTAGCCTCCTTCCAGTTGGTGTTGGAGAACACAGGGAGTTAGAGATTCCTTCAGGTCGGTGCTTGTAAAACTAGGGGGTTGGTGCCTCCTTCCAGTTGGTGTTGGTAAACACGGGAATTCAGTGCTTCCTTGAATGTATTCTTTTCATTACAAAATAACATTCCACATTTTTCTCCCAATTGGGTTTCCACGTCAAAAATATTGTGTGTTCTATGTTCTTTCTCTTGGTGCATATATGGATGAATGATCTTGTTTATATTGGATGCATAACTAAAGGTCAAGATTAATTTAAGACTAATATTTTAAAGAAAGTAAAAATTGTTGATAACTGCGGTAATACTGATTCACCCCCCTCTCAGTATTAAATCGATTCCAACACTATGTGTTTTTATTTATCGTGGAATATAAAGTTTTGTATTTCTTACAAGACCCTAGATAGTGCAGGTTTTTTACTATAAATTTAAACGTCATATGAAACTATATATTTAATGCCTCCTAGTCCTTTGTTTGAATTCATATATCCTCTTCTATGTTACAACTCCTTGATACAACATCTAGTGTATGGATAGAATGGTGGGTCCATTCCTCAAGAAAGTTATTTTCATGCCATCTCTTTTGACAAAAACAAAGATGTTCGTCTATATCCTCCATGCAATTATATCTATCCATTGATTCTACCTCCTTGGATAATTAAAATCTCACTGATATTTTTTTTCCACCTATGCCCAACTTTCTAATCATTTTTGTGTAACCCACCAACAAATCTGAGTTATTTTCACTACTACATCTATTGCTTGTACGCTTTTCTCTTCCAGTACACACTCCTCCATTTGACTAATAAACACACTTACTAATTTAGTACCCTCAAAATCTACGAGGGTTGTACAACTTAGCTCTAATCCAACAAAAATTTATCATGGTGTGCACATATTTTTTTGGATGTCTTATATCTCTTGCTTGCCATTTGTTCATTGCATCCTCTAAATATTTATCAAAAACATATATGCTCTTCTAAGCTCCAAATCAACTCTCCCTCTATAATTGAATTTATGTAGTCTTCTCTTATGGTTGTAATATTGTATATATTCTCTAAAATTGAACTCTAAACATCATCATTCACAAGATTTGTGGATCTTTCACCTCCAGTGGGATCGAAAGGTGAAAAAACTCTTAGTGCATATCTTTCAAGGACATCTTCCTTTGCTTTAAATTCAAAATCACATTTTTATGAAATGCCAAATCTATTCCCAATTTTTTTTGGTAAGGATTCTTTTTGTCCATTATTCTATCACCTCAAAATCAACAAGTGTCTTTACCCCATCAATGTAAAATTCTACACCTTATACTCTCTCGATGGGATAAACATTTTACATATTTGTTAATCTGAGTTATATAGGTGACCAAACCATCTTTGATCTTTCCATGAACTCCTAAGACTTCTTCTAAAGGATGTTCACATCAAATCCTAGATCCAACATGACATCATCCATCTTATAACCTCCTAACACCATTTTTATTTTAAACTCCCTACTAATACTTCTCCTCTTCGAAACATGTTTGACATGTAGTTTAGGAAGAGGAACCAAAATATGAGTGTAATCATGCAACATAACTATCCACCTTGTTAGAATTTCTATAAATGTCTTATATATTTTTTGATCATTAAGTAATCTAATGCAACATTTGAGGAAATCACTTACTTGGATTTATGTTTCACTGTCTTGATTATCGCTGCCTATCCCTCCCTCTACAACACCAATGAGTTTTTCAAGATATCCATAGCATCTGGCAAGAGCTACTTCTATTTAGCTACATTGAATTTTAGTGGTGTTGGATCAACCCTTTTGATCTTGCTTGCTACTATTTTGTTTTCATCCAAGCCAATACTCCTTGCTCCTCCTCTTCTCACTGCATTGACTATACGTATTAAACTATATTCTTCCCTTTGAGGCTCTACATTGACCATGTTCACCCTCTTTCATTTCCCTGACCACTTCTTTAGAAATTTAGGAAATTCTTCAATCTTGTGCTTGGTACTATGGAAATGTCCACACATCACATGAGGTTTAGTATAGTAAAGTGTAATTTTACCTACTTCCCCATAGTTAAATCAAGTAGTTGGTCCACAATATCTTCTTCATCCTTCTCCTTTGTATCCTCCTCTTCCCTTAGTCATTCTATCATCTAACCCTTGCACCCTATATGGATCAACGGTATACTCTATCAATTGCAATGATCTGCAATTATTTAAATCATGCCCCAAGGATTTGAAAAAATCACATAATGGTGAAATGGTAGTTGCTTGGTATTTCTTTTTTGTGGGGCATCTAGGTGGCTTGTGTCTCCACTACTTACATATTTCACACCATTTTGTATTTGCTCTTGTTGGGAAAGAATTTGGTGTGCTAGTCGCAGTGTAGCTAGTTAACAATGGACAATCATTTCTATGGCTCCCTTTATTATAATAAAGTACATGATAAATTCTCTCTTACAATATTACCCTTGGTCATAACTTGCAGTTGACTAGTCATGACATCCAATTGATTTTGAACTTGCACCAATATTAAGGCATATTTGGATATATTTTGTTGAGTGAGGGAAATTATGATATGTAGGAGTACTACAATGAACCACTCTTTATGTTGGAAATCCTGGATTTTGAATGCCAATTTTTCCAACAAATCTTTAAATATTTGAGCATAATCCCATATTGTTTCTCCCATATTTTTCTTTATTACCTTCAACTATGTTCCTCCCATATTCTACTTTATTTCCTTAAACTCTACTATGCATTGTTGTTCAAACTCGTGCTTCTAAAACTCCTTAATCAAGTCATTTTTTATCTCATTCATACCTTTGGTCTATCTTGCTAGTACATATATTTTGTACTACATGTACCAAAGTAGAGCTCTATCTCTGAAAGTGGTTTACAACTACACAATATTTTTTTTTTCATCTGTGATCTTATTCACAATCCAGATTTATTCACATGTAAACTAGTGTTGCTTTGCATCATCCCTCCTAGATTCATGGAATAAAAAAGGCCTAATAATTGTATTCATTATTGTTTCTACCATTGATAAATTCAAATTTCTTTCTATTGTTCCACCTCTATTTTCTACTACTACTATTCTTTACTAAATTATATTTCTAACTTCATATCCACTAAAATTTCATATTCTATTGTTGGAATGCATGTGGGGCGTAGTTCTAAAGGGTTTTTTTTTCCAATTCATTTTCTACAACTTATTCTTCAATGGATTTGGAGAATTGTTTGATCCTAATTTGTGCCAATATTTCTACAGTGGTTGAAGTATCTTCACTTTTAGTGGAATCATCCTCAAATTTACTTGGTGCATGCTCATTGTTTGAAGCATTACTTGCATGTTCCTCTAAATCATTCTCATATATCATTCCATTGGGAATTGACATCTTCTATTCCTACTGTATCATCACTTATCTCAATGTATTCTTCTCAGGTGCATCTCTTCTCTCAACACATACCTCTGATGCCTCTATTTCCTCTACATGTTCCTTAGGCACATCCTTTGTATCTTTCTCTCCTACTTTATTGCTACTAACTAGTATGTACTCCCCCATTTTCCTCAAACTATTCATTTGTACCTTTCAAATTGATTCACGTAACACATTACTGTGTTCATATCTCTCTATGAATGGCATTATATTACTCCTCTTGATCCATCTTTCTTTATGTTGTCTATTTCATCTCCCTTTCTGTATCTCCCTCACCCTTTCCATGAGAGATTATGCATCCATTGTGTCTCGTATCATTTGAATCAACCTTTTCTCCATATTCAACATTTTAATCCACAATGGTATTGTTTCTAGAGGCTTTCCTCTTGGTTTGACCTCAAAATCTCTCTTAGTCATGCTGAAAAAGGTGCTATATTCAATAGAAAACTCTATTGTGTGTAATATCCCTAATTTTGACTTGGAGTGTATTTTATAAAAATTATGTAAATGATGTAAATATGCTAGTATGGATTCATAGTGCGGAGCTCAAGGACAAGACCTGACTAGTGAATAGCTAGTCATGTATGATGTATATATTTTTAATTGGACCGTATGGTTGGATTGTCATGCTAACTCGAAATATATGTAAATATTATGTTGCATAAATAATAAAATGGTCCAATATGATTGTGTAAATAGCACTAGAGGGGCTATGATTCCACTAGAGGGGAAGATGAAAGGGGGCCAATGTGATACTAAATCTTTTGTTTCCAAGTGTCAACCTTAGAACTCATCCAAATTCTATCGTGTGCTTTAAGTGAGCTAATTACCTCCTTTTGACTATTGAATCCAATCATTGAATGCATGTGTGAGGTTGGTGGGAAAAGTCACCTCATGCAATTATTGCAGCATGGGGCCGAATGCACTTCTGTGAAAGTTTTGTCAGTTGTCAGAAGTCAATTTTGTAGTTGTCAAAAGTCCTTTCTTCTAGGGTCAAAAGCTATGCCAGTTGTCTTTTCACCATCATTTCGTATCCCTTCGAGTTAACACTCATTCTATCATTCTCTCATACAAATATACACTACATAGAGCTCTCCATGGTTGTTCATGACTACCACCAGACTGTGTATAACCTAGAAATTCAAATTTAGAGACGAAGTTGCAAATTTCAAGGAAAAAAGGTGGTTGTAGGTGAGCATAGAGGTTGGGAAATATAGGAACCTTTACCCATTGAGTTTTTCTACTCACAGATTCTTGAGAAGCCATGATTTATGCTACATGAGGTTCTCCAACATCATACATTAGGTTGGACTCTTACTGTACACACTGGTAAGCAATGTAAGGGTTGGATTTCCTGAGGGAATTGTGGATCAATGAAGGGGAATGACTCCCTTGTGTTGTGTGGGTTAGTTGGAAGGAGTGCCATGTATGTGATGGATGAGTGAGATCCTTGTAGAGCTATAGAGGAGCATTTATCTAAGCATAGAGAGAAAAATGGGTTGTAGGCTGAGAGATAGAAAATTATAGGTGTTTCATTCACCCTGGTGGCCTCATAGCCCAGATTGGGGTAGCCTCTCGGAAAAAGAGTATATTCTGGACATAGTGCCTACGGTTGGGTGGAAAAGTGCTCTTACATAGCTAGTTGCTTGGATCTTCTTTGTTTAAAGATGAGTATTCTTTTGTCTTTGAATATGCAATGTTTTTATTTGATGCATGTGATGATTAAGCTTGTATATGCATGTTGTGTGTATGTTGATAGAGTTTATTTCTGTTGTGCATTTCTATTATGCATCTGCACATGTATTTTAAATGTTATGAATTCATAATATGGATATGGGGCGAAATTTAGAAGCACACAATTCGTTCATGTCCCCCTTTATTGGTCGGATTGGTAGATGGGGACATGATAGAGTAGTATCAGAGCTTTTGGTTGTAATACTAGAGCTATATGGGCCATAAATATAAACTTACAGGTAGAAATCATAAATGGTTCTATAAAATAATGGGGTTTTGTTAAGTGATGGATAAGGGGATAGGAGTAATTTCAAATTAATCCCCCTTATTTCCAAATTAAAATTTTGCATAATTACGAAATTTTAAAAATTTGGGAATTTTAGAGTGGACCCCACTCGTGCCACATGGATGGGTGATGTGGAAAAGCCATGTGGGTAGGAGGTCTGATGTGGAATATCTATGTGGGTAGAGGGTGTGATGTGGACCAACCACATCATATTCATGTGCATAGGTGCCTGCATATCATGGATTCCAAAGGAAAAGGAGATTTGACCATAGGGCAATGGTGGAGACCAACAGTTAATAGCACTTCAAGCTCACGAAGATGCACAAAGTTTAATTAATTAGAACTATCCTAAAATGAAAACCACTGATTTGACATGTCAGTTGCTCATGCCTTCAAGATCATAAAAGCAGTTTTGGTAAACCACTTCCCCATGAAGCATAAAACCACTTTTGGTCTGACATGTGGTGATGTGATGTGCAGACATGTAATGCGGGTTGATGTCAAGAATCATGGGACCCCCAATTATAGTGCTTTAGGCCTATGAAGATGCACAGGGGTTAATTAATTAACATAAGCCTAAAATGAAAACTACCTTGTGACGTGTATCCCTCTCGTATGTGTGTGTGAGTGTGTGTGTGCAGATATAGTTTATTTCCACTATGTATTTCTATTATGCATCTGCACATGCATTTTAAATGTTATGAATTTGCAATATGGCTAAGGGACAAAATTTAGAATCCCCTAATTCATTCATGTCCCCTTTTATTGGTCAGATTGATGGACGGGATGTGACATTGTGTATCCCTATTTTAACTTTCTCAAGCCAATATCAATTCCATTTGTCCACTTTTTATCTGATATATTGAGCCTTTCAACCATTTTTTGATCCCAAATTATAAGTCCTTGAGAGTGACATATTGTGTTAATTTCTACTTGTCCTTTATCCATTCTTGTAAGATATTGGGAAATTCAGCAAATAAAATTTCATGATTATTAGAATATATATGCATGTTATTCTGCCATTCAGGATCCATGTATAGTTTATGTGTTTCTCTTTGTGTGAAATTGATATCCTTTTTAGTAATCCAATCTTGTATCTCCTACTGCAAGGGTTTACATGACATACTCTTATTTTCTCTTGCAATTTTTTGTTACGTCCCAACAATATCACCAATTATTGGTGCTATTATAAATAGACCGTAGTTTCAATGATAAATCCAATAATAATCCATTAGTATCGACATTTTCAATACCTTGATGAAGGGTAAGGTCTCACCTGAGGTGCTAACACACATTATAGATACAAATATAAATGATCAAAGAAAAAAAATATGCCATAACATAGCCATAAAAGCATTAAAGCATTCACATGTAAGAGATAATTAAAATATGAGAGGGGGATCCACATCACCATTTTATTTCCATTATACTTCATAGAATAATTTATACAATCTCCTTATGTCTCCTACAATACTCATAAGGGCTTCCAACTCTAATTTCTTCTTTCTCCTACAAAATCCTAACAAACAATCTGCAACCTCGATATGTACCCAACTCTAGCACTCATGACCTCATTCATATATATAATAACATGAAGTGATTACATTATAATTCCAAATAGTTAGAACTATCTAAAATGTGTTTCTTCCCAATGCATAGAATCGTTGATGCACTTGCAACAAACCCGAAATCCTCGGTACTATGTTGATGAAATGGGGTATAATTTATTTTTTCCTTAACATCATTCAATACACCCGATTAGCTAATCACATTAATTAATGCATCATTATAATCATAGTATATTGTCATCAATTAGTATTCATATGCATATGAACAAATAACACTATTTAACTGGTGGTTCATCATGTAATGGTTAAAATCCAGCCCAATGAACAACCAATAACTCTGCATATAAAAATACCAAGTTAAGTTATCATTAACCCTCATCAAATTATATGTAACCACTTAGGATTTAAGTACTATCCCTTCATTAAACAAGTCATTAACACTAGATTCATATATTAGTTAAGTTTTAACTTTTGCATCTTCTAGAAGTAATTAAACTACTACAATCCTATACCCTTTACAAAACAGTCTCGAGCTTATACAATATGTTTCTTCTTCCAATAGTCTACATGTTAGGATAACTTTAAATCCTACTATATTCTTCTATTTTCTCTCCAACACATAGTAGTTAGTATTATAATAGTATTATATCTCTATAGGAATGCATTCTCATAAGAGATACATTTAACCAATTCTATGCATCCTTCCTTAGTAAATGTCAATATCCCAACATTGACATATCGACTTTCAAAATGCCAATCCAGTAAACCTGAAGTGTAGAGTTAATTACACCTATAAGGATTACTTTTCACATGTATATCTTGATACCTACACAAAGCTTTATTCATAGTAACATGTTCAAAAATCAAATCATTTAACTCATAATCAATTATATGATCCTTCTACATAAAAACCATTATATAATGTCAATGATTCTCTCATGAATTTAGAGCTTATACAATTCAAAACATCCTATTTAAATTCTCTAAAACATCCACTTCTACTTATGGTGATCATGATATTATTGACATGTCTTAGATTCATCTTAGTACTATTTGATCAAGTATTAACATCAATTATAAGTAAGAAATATTGATATGTTTAGAAATGAATCATTAGATACATACAAGTATTTTTGACATTTAGTGATATCTTTCCTATGATGCATGATCTTATCTTTATGATAATCAATTGATTAAAATATGAAACATGTATAAAGATGAAAGACATCCATGAATACCAATCAATATGAATAGATAATAATGTCATTTATGCATTTACATTGAATCATAATAACACAACTTAATAAAACTTGACGATCAAATATAACATACTCCAAATGTATACTTATAAACTTGACATCTTCTAAATCAATACAACAATGAGAGTACTTATATGGTCGAATAGACTCAAGCGACTAAAGGTTTGACTGCAACTTTCCTCCCAACCATTTATCTCTTTGTTTAGTGTATATTACTGCCACCAAGAGGCCACTCTCGAGTTGGCAATGAATCCACTAGGGCAGAGAATCTCTTTAAAAGTTTTCTCACTCTCTTATTTCAAAATAGACTAAGTCTAGTAATTTAATCACACACCAAGCCTACACATTCTACTTAGTCATTTGTAGTTTAATATGACTTAGGCACAAAGGTAATGGGTTATTCCCTTTCTAACACATATATATAAATATATATATTTTTACTTCGATATATAACAAAGATTGAGGCCAAAGCTACAACCTTGTTTATGTTATTCCAAATACAAATATATAATCAAGGTTTGTTAAAATACCACAAGAAGTCAAATCTAGCGCCCTGCCCTCATGGAGTTACTCCACACAATTGTATAATATTAAAGTTATATCAAATATAACAGAACATCAATTCTAAGGCTACGTCCTTCTTGGAGAATTCTAAGGATTTTATCATAAGAATGTATATTAGAGCTACAATAGCTATCAAACTAAAATACTACTCATTCAAACCGGTTGTGCCCGTCTTTCTCTTATTGAGGAAAATGAAAGAAATAAAGTAATATATTATCAAACAAGTAGTTTCAAGCTCGGGTCTCCTCCTATGGATCCGTTGCAACTTCAAGGTGAGTTTAAATGTATTGATAATCAACAAAAAATTGGGATCGGGCTCCTTTGGGAGTCGTCCCTTCCCAATGTTAGGCGCAGAAATAATATGTAAATAAACAGTAGATTCGAGTTATGGTCTGCTCTCATGGAGCAGTCACAATTTCAAGGTCAACTTAAATATATTTATAATCAACAAACTATTGGGATCAAGCTCCTTTGGGAGCCCTCCCTTCCCAATGTTAGGTGCAGGGGTAAAAGAAAATAGAACAATCCTAAATGCAAATAAACAGTAGATTCGAGTTATGGTCTGCTCTCATGGAGCAGTCACAATTTCAAGGTCAACTTAAATATATTTATAATCAACAAACTATTGGGATCAAGCTCCTTTGGGAGCCCTCCCTTCCCAATGTTAGGTGCAGGGGTAAAAGAAAATAGAACAATCCTAAATGCAAAGATTGCTAACCAAGAACTCTGTCAAATAACATATGCAAACTTATAAATATCTTATAAATCCAATAAAGATAAATAACCAATAAAGATAATCTCTATGAAATTAACTTTCTCCTTTCTTATACTTAGGGTGATAAAGCCTTAGCTTCTTTCCATTAAGGACTCTAATGATAATTTCATGGCATCTTGCCAGAAACAAGATAATTATTTATAATAAGATGATCTTTTAGTTTAACTTAGGATCATCTAATAATAGTTAATTTTATGCTAAGATGTAGGTCATAGTATCTTACTTAGACACTTGCGGCTAATATTATTTCATTTGGCATTTCTACTAATCACATGCCATTAACTTAGAATTAACATAACTCAAGACGATACTTAAGACCTTAGGAAACAAGCAACCGTTACTTTTCTTCAAGTGTCTACAGGTAGCAAGATGACATTCATCATCTATATTCTAGATTCTCATGGTTTTCCTAGCCAATTGACCCCTCTGCCCTAGTGGATTCCGTTGCCCCATCGTTTAGTTACGTCAAAATTTTCAATCTCCTAAGTCTATCAATTACAACTTAGGAAATAAATAACATTACTTACAAGTTTACTGGTGGGGCCTTAGCCTTGAGCTCCTCACCAGAAACAAGTACATAGTTACATTTTCAATTACAAAAAATAGGGCAAAAGAGGGATGTTACAACACTAGTTTGATGGTGTACTAATTTGAATGCACATTGGCATGGACTACATATGAATACCCAAAATCCTACAAAATAGGGAACCAACATCTAGAAGCCTTTTTTAATTTATAATCTTAAAATGAAAAGAAATATGGCTATCATATCCTCATAGAATTTGGTCATTCCCTCTTTGGGAGTATGGCTATGATGGGGTACAACTTTACGAGCACAAGACACCTAACATGAAAGACAAGATGCTTCTTAAGATTTCTTCAAACTCCAATGAAAGTCACTTACAACTTAAGTGGGGATGGCACATAGATTGCTAAGTGTTGGATAAATCATCGGAGAATAGAGAAGGAGGCCACTTTCTAGACCATTAAAAATACCATCACATATAAATCTAAGGAGAAATTGTGGTGTGATAAGGAAATAGAGGAAAAGATCAAATTAAGATACTGTAAAGAGTTCATTAACCCCAAACTAGGAGATCAAAAGTATCTTTTGTTATAGCTAACTTAAAGAAGAAAATCAATATTGCTAAAATAAAAACAGACTCTCACAAACTTTATAGTGAAATATGCATTGGACAATTTCTAAGGCGCCCTAGGATGAAATAAATTTTCATTTTGTGATACTAAGGTGGAGGAAAAAACATACTTTCTATTAGAATATTCTATTTATGCCCACATCAAATCTCAAATTCAAAATATTGATAACAATACTGACCTTCATAAGTTGTTAACTCATAAAAAAAACTATGAAGATTAATAAAAGTTTCTCTCGAATATTTTCAAATATAGAAATTAAATTCTAAAACAAACCAATTAGCTCCTTACCATTTTTACATGATAAACCAAAATTGGATCTCATCATATGAAATAAGATATTGTAAGAAACAATGCAAAGAATATCTAACTTTTGAAAATAAAGTTAGACGCTACCTTTTCACATTGATTTAAATTAAAGCATTGTATCAAACAATAAGAAATAGTAAATGGTTTTTAATTTGATGTTCAAAATGTAAAGCTACCATAATTTGGCATTGGGTATGATTTGGCATTTAATTTGATTGTATGAATACACTAACGTAGATCTATTTGATCTTAAGATCTATCGTGCATCAAGAGAGATCAAATCTCTTGAGGCACAAACCTTTTTTCAGAATGCAAAGCCTTGAAGAAATGTTTGTACCTCAAAGGATTTGATCCTTTCAGCATGATAAATCCATATTTAAGATGAATCTACCCTGCTTAAAAAATCATTTTATTATTTCAAGATTTTACTTTGATATTATGCTTTTAGTATTTTTTTGAAGTATATTACCACTAAAATATGCTTAAATGGATGCCACCTTTTCCTTTTGAAGTGAAATACCACTAAAACCAATAATTTTTCACTATAACATTTAAAATTAATAAAACAATTTATTTTCTATATATAAAATCAATATATACCAAATTTATAGTCCAATGTTATTAATATATTGGTATTTAATGTAAAGTTAATATTATATATATAAAGAGAGGGGTTGTAGGTGCAGGGGATCATCATTGATCCTATGGAACTAAGGAAATTAATTATGTTTAGGGGCTTGGAATCACAAACAATAATCAAGCAAAGGCCCATGAACTATTACAAGGGTTCTAGAGTATTGATTTGTCCCAGGGTGTCGGGTATGTACACATTTCTAGACTTTATCACTTACATCGTTGTGCAGAGAGGGTCCCTTGTCCCACCAACCTAGGGGTATCATACACCAAAATTGGTGTTTGACTTGGTTGTGACCTTAAAAATAAATTTGAAAAAAAAGTAATAGGGGACTCGACGATAATAGTCAAGCTCATGAACAAGAGGCACAACACTCTAAACAACCATCTAGCAAGACTAATATCCTAGATCAAGCATTAAGTCTCTCATTTTTTAGGAGATCAAGTTTTTCAATGTTCTTTGAGGCCTAAATGGTGAAGCAAACTTCTAGGCCAACTTAGTTGTTCAGTTGGGAGTGGACAATTGCAAAAACAATGGGGAGTTAAGCTTCCTTCCAATCCCCTAAAGCTATTTTTCATGAAGCACATATGAACCACTCATAACCGAAGTTTGTGTAGAGGTACACGTAGCAAGTCAAAGTTAAAGCCAAATGATGATCCATTTAAGGGATATGATGGGTATGGGATGACACCACACATGCCATTCCTCCCAACCTCCTTTCATTTTTTATGCATAGGGGTAATCTATCTTGGAGAAGAAGGGATAATAGATATCATTGTGCCTTTTTAGTTTTTCCTTGATTGAAATGATTACACAAAATGTGGAGTTGGCTCCATCAACCTTGCCTTGGCTGAGGTATGTTGATTTAGTACCCAACTCATTCAATGGTAATGGTGGTTGTTTGAGCCTCAATTCCTTCTAGTTCTCTAGTATTTCATTCTCCAACCATAGAGTGTGGGGCATTTGTGCCTTTAGTGGATAGAGGGGCTCCCTAGTGGACATGTTGGTATCTTGTTTGAGTTTTTGTTTACCCTTAGTGTGTGTTGGTTAGCTCCATTATTGTTCATTTGAGTGAGGCATCTTGTTTTTCTAGAGTTTGAATTTCCATGATTTGATGTATTTGGGATTCTAATTATCTCTCACTGGGCAAGTCTTGGTTACTTTTGTTCAATATTCAAAATCAATTATAGGCAAGGCTATTTTGGGTGGAATTTAGGCATTTCCCCACCTAACCAACCACTCAACCTTTGGTGTGAAATCTCATTTCCTTTCCCTATTGCATTATGTTTACACTGGGCAATTCCAAGCTTCATGGATAGCCCAAGTTGTCATGACAAATGTTAGAGGGGCATCTATGACATGTATAGGACCCTCTAGAGACATGATGACTATATAAATTATGAAAGCATGATGTCCATTCTCTCCCTTTGCAACACAATGCAAAGCAATGAGTTCTCAACCAATTCACAAAATTTTGAGCTCATGGACATTATTTTGTAGATGAAACAAATACAAGCTCTAAAGGTAAAGTGTGTGACTCTTAAAACCACTATAGATGCTATCATAAAAGGCACTTACTTAGTAGCCTCAAATCATAGACAATCTCTAGGAGGTTCTACTCTAGCAGCCACCAAATAGGCATCTTTTACTTCGTTTATATTTGTACTAGTATTTTAGAGTGTCTCATACTTTTGTATTAGTGAACTATATAATTAGTAATGTTTTTATTATAAATTTGTAATTGTATTTAATTTTTAATTTTGTATTAATGAACTATATAATTAGTAATGTTTTTATTATAAATTTTTAATTGTTATTTAAAAATATATATATATAAGAGGGATATTTCAAATAAATTGACATTAAAATATTGTATTTAATGTGAAACTCCAACTACATTTTTTAAAAAGTATATATGATCAACTCTATATTAAATGTTAAAAGAATAAATGGCAATCCATTTTTGTTATTTTTTAAAAAGTCCATTATTTGTTATTTTTTAAAAAGTGATATTAATTTTGTATTAATTTAAATTAGAGATTTATATAAAATGTGGAGAAGACTAAAGAATAAGCCATTTACAAAGCAAAGGTGTATTTACATTTAACATCTAATAAAGTGTTTAATGAAATTTTGGGTAGAATAACACAATTTTGTTTTATAGAAGATGTAAGTAATTTAAAGTAAATATTTTAGGAGTTATCCAAAAATTGGATGATTTGGTTTGGACGACTAGAAGTTTTTATTGAAATTTGGTTTTTTTATTTTGCAAAATTTGAATTTAACTATATTTTAATTGTGATTTTGATAGTAAAAACAAATTCAACTCCATTAAAAAACCCAAATGATACTTAAAATTTCAGATTTTGAAAATTATAACTATGAATTTTAAAAATTTAGTACTAAAAAAATAAAAATAAATTCACACTAAGCGAATATTCCATATAGTCATCATTTTATTTCAGTGTTCATTCAAAAGATGGAAAAAATAAAAAATTCTTTATGTCATTTCAAAAGATGAAATGAAATAAAGACATAAAGTGAGTCTATCGTTTTATTTCATGCTCGTTCAAAAAGATGAAAGGACATAAATTTGGAATATATACCTGGGCTAGGAATTGGAAATTTGGAACTCCAAAAAAGTGAAAAATTGCATTGCAACTTGCAGGTTAAAAGTAGCATGAACTTTCCCTTTTGTAATTTTTAGAGGCTCCACCTAATGGTAGCTATCTGTAAAGAATCCTCTTGTCCCAATCACTTCAGCCCAATTTGAGCGAAGAGAAGTCTTAATCTTGTTATGTTATCATTTGGAATGGTTAAGAACATGTGTTATCTCTGAGGAGGTCACAGGTTCAAAACCGGCGGGGGGTAGGGTTGCTCATTGGCCCGCTGTGACAAGGCTTGAAGGGTAGGCGACCCCTGGGATAGAGGCTCTCCCTTGGGATAAAGGGTCTCGGGACGTCTCGGCCCCTGCTGAGTCACAAGTTTCTGGTATATCTGGCTTGCGGGCTGTTGGATATACCCCTTGGGAGGTTGCTGTTCCCATGGTAAAAAAAAAACGGTCTCCAAAGATTACGATATCTTTAATCTTCAAGATTGCATTGCAAATAGATTAAAGTTACCAAATTTTCATGATAAGTCCAGTTTGGAAGAGCGAAAACATAATTTAATAGGTTCACTTGTTATTTTTAAGAACATAGATATATATCTTCGCGTGTTCGCTATTTTGACGCTGCATATGGAGCGGTTATTTTCATTTTTATTCTTAACCATTCAAGAATCATTTTAATGTTACATATGGTTTCCTAAAGGGTAATTTTATTCCTCACCATCGAAGAATTTTAATACTTTATTATAAAAGTCTTAATTGTAAGTTTAATGTTTTTAAAATTTAAAAGATAGTTATATTACAATTTCACAATAGATGAGTTGTAAGTTCAACTTATTTAATTGTATTACATTTTATATATATATTATATCAATTTTTTTTCTTATAAATTATAATATTATTGAATTATATAAATATAGTTTATTGTATAAGTGTATTTTGAAATAATTTATTGAAATTTCTTTCCTTTTCATCTAGCATTTCTAGTTCTACCACGTTAAATATGAAAAAATGTTATATTATACATTTACATACATATTTTAATAAATAAAAATATATCTATTACAAATTAATTGTTTACTTAATTTAAATTTCAAGTAAAATAAAATTATATATTTATTGGAGTTTTCTTTTTTAATTTATATTTCATGTAAAATAAAAACTATACATTTTTGGGAGCTTCTTTTAGTGTAAGTTAGTCATTCATGGAGTTTTGAACTAGCTACCTATCACAAGGAGTGCCTTAACAATACACTCATTCGTTATCTATTCTACACCCCATGAGTTATATGGGTTCTATGCAATGATTCAAAGAAGAAACACATGTTCTTGACCATTAGGCGGACTAAAACTATATACATACAGACATATTTTAATAAGTAAAAATATACTAATTAAAAATGAAATAATTTATCTACTTAAAATTTAATTTTCATACCCTGTAAAATAAAATTAGAGTTGATTCATGGACCCTCTCCAAGATACCAACTGTCCTCTCATTCATGGACATGTTTTTAATGATGATATTAATTAAAAAATTTAAGTAGCTTGGTTTTTTAAGTGGCAATATTATATCATTAGATCTTTCCGGGAAGAAATCTAGGAGAGCAGCGACACGGGAGGTGGTAGAAACGATGGAGACCTAGGGTTTGCAGGGCATTTCAAGCTTGGGCTGGTTCCAAGTCGAAGGAGGTTTTCAAAAGAGCATCCTCAGATCACAGACAGTGAAGTGGGCATGAGTGAAGCTACGGGCAGCGGGGCTTTGGCCCCTCCCCCGACCAATGACAAAGGGAAAGGAGTAGACAAGGGGTTAGAGATAGACCTGCATTCGGGAGCGAGAGGAGACAGGACTAGTGGAACCAACAAATCGGTTCAAGCAGCGAGAGAAATCAGGGTAGTGTGTGACGAAAACAAAAAAGGTACCAAAGCTTCAGATCGTATTGGAAAGAGTCACGGCTGACATTCAGTACATGAATGATCATGCGCTTATTGGCAAATTTGTTGGAATTTGGCCAGCGGAGTAGGCTATAGTCTAGTGGATTAATACAACTTGAAACCACAGGGCCATTATGACCTTCAAGTTGGGGCCAAAGGGTTCTTCGTGGTAATCTTCTTCAACAAGTCAGACCGCACTCGTATCTTCGACAATGGACCGTAATTCTTTATCTTTACAGTGTTGTACTTACGACCCTGGAAAGAATGCTTCAACCTCGATAAAGAAAATTTGACGATCGCCCCTGTTTGGCTTCGCCTGTATTCTTTACCTACCGAATATTGGAAGGAGGAAATTCTCACCGACATAGGAAACTCCCTAGGAGTGTTTGTTAAGGTTTCTGAGCAAACCAAGAAAATGAGGTATACCTCATATGCCCGTATTTGTCTTTATATGGACATCTCTCAAGATCTACCTGAAGGGATTGAACTAACATGGGAGGATGAGGATTGGTTCCAGGCGATCGACTATGAACAGACCTCATTCTGATGTCAGCAATGTCATGAGCATGGACATCTATTCTGGGATTGTCTGCTAAACAAACAACCCGGAGATAGCTCCAATTTGGACAGAAAAGAACCAGAAGGTTTCACCAATGTAGCCAAAAAGAAGCATCCAACCAAGAGAAGAACTGGTCTAGAGATCCATAAGAAAGCTCAGACACATAATCACTTCAAAGTTTTACAGTCAGCAGAGGAGAAAGCGGTCGTGGAGGAGGGACAATCAAAAGAGACATCGGACAAGGAGCCCACCCCATATTGGACAATCCCACCCAGGACACAAAGACAGCAGTAATGGGGGAGGATTTTTCCATTAATGGGGAGGAAGGAGAGAAGATGGAACTGGGAGAACTCGACCTGGAAGGGCTGGAGGCGGCATGCACAGACAATGTTTCGGCCTCCATCCCCCCACAATAGGTTTCTCTATTAGAGAAAGTTGTTATCAAGACAAAATCTCTCAAGTATCTGGGCATAGCTTCGGAATCCCATAAAGAAAATGAAGGGAAAAAGAAAGGCCAAGGGGAAAAACGAGGAAGATGCAGTAATATTCAAAGAATCCAAATGGTCGGGGCGAAGCTGGTAGCCTCATTCCAATATCCCACCATTGATGTGGCACTAGCTTCCTTCTCCCCCAAATTGTTATAAGATGCGGATTATATCCTGGAATATTAGAGGTTGTAATAGTCCTCTTAAGACTCGTCTTCTGAGACGGAAGATAGAGATCGAAAGGCCCTCCATAGTTTTCCTTAAAGAAACTAAATGCTCAGAAGCGGACCTACAGTCCTTTGGGAAGCAAACTTGAAAATAATGCGAGGTCATAGAAATTAATGCAACGAGAGCAGCTGGGGGGATTGGCATTCTATGGAACCCCGGGGAGGAAAATCTAATCGACTGGATGGATTCCAAGTTTATCCTATCAGCTTCCTTTCATGTGATAGGAACGAGAATCAAAGGCTTCCTTTCCAATGTATATATGGGCCTTCAACAGCTAACCAAAAGATCTCCTTCTTGGAATCACTGCTTAACCTAAAGGGGGTAGTTGGTGCATGCCCTTGGGTCATGGGAGGAGACTTCAACTTGATCTGAAACCTTGAGGAAAAGAGAGGAGGAATCCGTCGCTTACATCCCATTAGTGAACAATTTAATGATGTAATAGAGGCTCTAAACTTAATCGATATCAGAACTTCCAATAGTATATTTACCTGGAACAACAAAAGAGTCGAGGATAGAAGCATAGCTTCTCAGTTGGACAGGTTTTTAATTTTGGAGTCAATCATGATGGGGGGGGGACTTGGCTGCCGTGGTACTCCCTTCTGTTGGATCTTCCCACTGGCTTATCAACCTGGAATGGAAAAGGATAGGGAAGAACCTCTGAAGACCGTTTCGGTTTGAGCAATTCTGGCTCCTGCATCCGGACTTTCCGGAACAACTCCATCAGTGGTGGCAGGACTCGACTCCTATCTTGGGAACTCTGACATACCTATTTCAACATAAAATCAAGTACCTAAAAGGAAAAATCAAGCATTGGAATGTGGAAACCTTTGGGAACATTTTCCAAGGGAAAAAAAAGTTAGACTAAAAGATGAAAGAGGTGCAACACACAGCAATGACCTAGGGCTACTCTACGGAGTTAATGGAGCAAGAACACAACCTTTTAAAAGAACTAAACCTTAAGGAACAATAGGAAGAGATCCTCTGGAAACAAAAATACAGGAATCTGTGGTTGAAAGAAGGGGAGCGCAACACAAAGTTCTTCCACAAAGTTGTTATTCAGCATTGGCAGGGGAATAGGGTGGTTCGTGTGAAGAAAATTGATGGTAGTTATGGAGAAAAGAAAATGGATATGGAGCAGAATCTGAACGATTTCTTTGCATATATTTTGGAGGAACTTGACATTAATAGGCATGCAGCAAGGCATGAGGTCCTCCAATACATTCCAACGGTGATCACGGTAGACCATAACACTATGCCAACTAAACCAATAAGCATTGGAGAATTGGATGAGGCATTCAATCAGATGGAAGCAGACAAAGCCCTAAGCCCAGATGAGTTCACCACTAATTTCTTCCACAATTGTTGGGACTGGTTGAAAGAGGAAGTGTTGGAATTAGTAGAAGACTCAAGATGCACTGGAAGTATTCTAAAGGCTCTCAATGCCACTTTCCTTATGCTAATCCCGAAGGAAACGGACACGGAAGACCCAGGAAAATTCAGACCTATTTCCCTCTGTAATGTCATCTACAAACTTATAACTAAAGTCATTGCAAATCGATTACAACCACTCCTCCCTTTGTTGATCTCTCCTTAGCATGCGGGATTTGTCGAAGGACGACAAATTCTAGATGGGATAATTCTGGTTCATGAAACCATACACTCCTAGAAGAATGACAAAATTCCAGGTATACTTCTTAAACTTGATTTATCCAAAGCACATGACAAGCTTAACCGGACCTTCCTAGCAGCAATGCTAAGGAACTTTGGATTTAATGAGCATTGGATAGAATGGGTGATGAGCCTTGTCTCCTTGGCCTTTTTTCGATCCTGGTAAATGGAACACCCTCGCAACCGTTCTCGGCCTCATGCGGGATTCGACAGGGGGATCCTTTATCCCCATTCATTTTCATCATCATTGCTGAAGGGCTGGGTAGAATGCTCAAAGGCTTGCAATGAAGAAATTACATCCATGTTCTTACCCTCAGTGCAGTAATGGACCCCCAAACCCATCAACAATTTTTTGATGACACCATGCTGATGGCCCCCCCCTTTGTCTAGGAAGCCAAAGGTATCAAAACTACCCTTGATACCTTTCTAAAAGCAAGCGGTATGGAAATCAACAAGGAGAAATCCCAAGTCTATTTTTCAATACACCTAAAATCACTTGCAGGAATATCATTCACATTCTGGAATTTTCAGAAGGTCAAATCCCATCCAAATACTTGGGTGCTCCCTGGCCAAATCCACAATCCTCCAAATTTCTTGGAAGGACCTTTTAGACAAGCTCAAGAGAAAGTTGGAACTTTGGGCTTATAGAGCCATTAAATTTCCAAGTTGTCTCATTTTGGTTAAATCAGTGCTACAAGCTATGCGCATTTACCTCTTCTCGGAGCTGGCTACTCCAAAAGTTGTTCTGAAACAAATCTGCACCATACAGAGGAACTTTCTTTGGGGAAGAACCCAAGAGCATAGGAAAGGGGCCCTGGTAAAATGGGACACTCTGTGCACCCCAAAAGAGGCATGAAGCCTGGGACTACGAGACCCGTTATGTATCAACAAGGTGATGGGAGCTAAAATATGGTGGCGGTGGACCACACACACAGAGGAACCATGGGCGTTGTTATAGCATCGCAAGTATGCAACTCATTCGCCCAAGCAAAATCTGATCATATTCAGGGAAGATATACCAGGCTCGGATATATGGAAAGCTGCACAATTTAACATGGGATTAGTCCAACAGCACCGTTTTTGGGAAATAAGAGATGGAGCCTCAGCCTCCTTTCTCTAGGACACATGGAAACGATCATCTAAACTGGCAGACAGACAGCACATACAAGAATTAAAGCTGTATCTGCAAAGAAGCCCCCTGGAAAGGGTTCAAGACTTTTGGGAGCCTACCCCGGGAGAACAACATTTTAGAAAATGGAAGCCTAAACACTAGTGACAATCCTGCGTCCCAGAGGAGAACCTAGAAAAATTCTACAAGGAAATTTGCACTCAACAGATCCCAAAGGTGGACGGGCTAGACAAAATCCGTTGGGGTTACACCAAAACTGGGAACTTTAATATCGCAGATGTAGTGAGTCTACTCGAAGAATTTGATAGGATGTTGCGGGAGGAGAAATGGAAAAAGGTATGGCGCGAGAATCTCTGGCCCAAAATCGCAACCTTCAGCTAGCTTCTCCTTCACCGTCGCATCCTAACCTGGGAAAATCTCCTTAAATGAGGCATGATAGGGCCTTCACGCTGCTGTCTGTGTTTGAAAAACATCGAAACCATCAACCATCTACTGGACGAATGCCCTCTGGCTTCTTCACTGTGGGATAAGGGAGAGGCAAGGTTCAGAAAGACTTCAAAGGTCAAAGGCCCTCCAAACCTCACTTTGGCTACTTGGGCATCCCAACCCTTCAAGAATGAGCTCCTAAACAGAATATGGGAATTGCTCTCGGGGTTCGTGGTTTGGGAGGTGTGGAAAGAAAGAAATCGTTGGACATTTGAGGGTAAGGAGAAGAACGCAGAGGTAGTATGGATGTTAATTGAAATACACCTAAAGGAAATGCTTAGAATCAACCATTGGACACCAGAAGCAAGGAAAGCAGACACTGCAGAAAGACAAATTCTAAATGAATGGAGTATTTTCAACATAACTACGAGTATTGATAGACTGCATGGATGGAAAGTTCAACACCAAAGCCCTGACTTTTGGCAATATCCCCCAACTGGTACCTTCAAGCTCAAATTTAATGGTGCAGCGAAGGGGAACCCCAGACCGGCTGGTTTTGGTGGATTAGTAAGAAATGAGGAAGGAATTGTGCTCGACGTCTTCTAGTGAGACATGGGTGAATCAACAAATAATGCAGTTGAATTAGAAGGTTTAGTGAGTGGATTAAGATGGGAAATCCAGAAGAATTGGTTACCTTTGACAGTGGAGGGGGATTCCATGATTATGATAGCAATTTCTGGTCGCATTAAGCGGGGTTCAGCTTTATCCAAGATTTCTCAAAACTGGAAGTGGGAGTGCAGACTACCTAGCTGCAACATCTCCTGTTCACCACCCCGGTCGTCCATTTCGTGCATGTTCGTCGCCAAGGGAATAAGGTGGAATATGAACTGGAGAATAAAGGGGTTGAAGCATGTGTCTCATTCCAGGCAAGCCCGTTAGAGGACACATGTTATCATGCTTTGAGGCATCATTGTTTAGAGATTGTTTCCACTGACAACGCCCACTTGGCAGGAATATCAAGTCGAAGTGGCAAAATGGAACATGGGACAGAGGACACACGGTTAGACATGGGACAGAGGTCTCTTCTCATAAATGACCAACCATTTCATTTAACCACGAACTCATATGGAATAATTAGGTCAAGTGGAGGCGGGGATGAGAGGACAGTTGGAACCAGCAACACAAGGTTTACCATTTAATTGTTCATTCGACAACCTTGTTTCACTTTGCTGCGAGCTGGAGGTTTTAATGCTTGGACAAGTATGGATGGACAATTCAAGGACAGTAATTACATCTGGACTGGCTTCATCATGTGGGATCGTACCAAAATCACTTAGGCTCGAAAGCTCATAAAACTTTACGCATGCGGAGTCCCGAGTGGGGATGATAGTATGATGATTATCGAGCATGGTAATCTAAGAACCTGTACAATGGCCAAATCCAGGAATAGGCCTCATGATTTAAAGGCCATAAAGATAGAACGCTCAAGGACGATTCGAACTGTTAAAATTGGCTGCCCTATTTGGAGGGGTGTTATGCTATTCCTATTTCAATATGGGAATCGTTGGTTACAGTTTGTTGGTGGGATTTCTCTCTCATTAGGAACTCCTTTCTTGTGCATCATGGCTCCCTGTATGCAAATTCTCAGCCAAAGAGGTTCTTGGCATAGCACCAGGGAGAGGAAACAACAAATGGGAGAAGGGACCTCTCACCAGGAGAGGAATGAACTGGAGGACGCTCACCTTATGACATTCAATTGGAAAGCTCAATACCTGGCGGAGACGTCTGGTGCCACCGAGATGCAAATTGTGAGCATGTAATTGTCCCTTCAGCAAGAGTACGAAGCTCACTAGGAGAGACCAATAGCGGCAAATCCCTTCTGGGTTAGACGCATTCTGCTCGCCCATGAGATTCAGTCCCGGGACCAACTAGTAAAACATATTCGAGGAGTTATAGCGGAGATTAAATGTCACCAACAGAGAGTCCTGGTAGGCATGCACAATCTAGAGGAAGCTGCGGAGGTGTTTAGTGACTAGTTCCCTCAGGCTTCTAGGAGCTGGACAACTAGGAATGCCAACGAAACCTCGATACAATGACCCGTTGTGCTCTAGTTTTCACGGGTTGTTCAAGTTTTGTACCCTGTTTCTTTTTGTCTCATGATTTTCCTTAAGGTTCTGTAAATGATCCTTTTCTAGCCGTAGGTGTAGCAAGCAGGTTTTCTAGTAGTGTGAAGGTCTTAAGGACTCTGCTGGGTCTTTGTTTAATCCCTGATGTGAAGATTTGTCTTCCCCGTTTTCCCAACTTGGGAAGGGCTTAGTGTGGCTTAATGCCACAATCATACTGTATCTTTTTGTACCATTTTGTACACTATTGATAGAAGGTTCTGATGATTCTTACTTACAAAAAAAGGTGGCAATATTATATCATGTGAGTTTAAGTTAGGAAATTTGATACTCTAAAAAATGGAAGTAATATATTACTTACTATATAGAGGTTAAGGGGTGTTTTTAGTATATTTTGTACATGTTTTTGTTAAGATTAGCATAAATTCACAACAAGAGCATAAGGATCATTGAAAAAACACAATCACAAGATAGACAAAGATTTACCTTGGGAAACCCTCATGGGGTAGAAAACCCAGCAAAGATTTCCTCAATATAGAAGACCAACAAGCACAAAGATGTAGTCCCCAAACAAGAGCTCCTTCTCCTCCTATGTAGATCTCTCTTTCTCTCCTATGTGCAATTCACAAGTGAGTGAATGAGTGTGTTAAATGAGGAACACACCTCCTCTATTTATACACTACTCCAACTTGACTTTTCACCCTAACTGGGATGACTTCTCCTAGGAGAGTCTAATAACCCCTGAACAACTAACTCAGGGCCGACCCCACTAGGGAGGTCTAATAACCCTAGTTACAACATACCGACGGAGGAATAAACATCTCCGGATATATGATAAAGTCTTGACGGAGGAATGAAACATATCCAGAATAATAAAGTACAAATAGAATATTCTTAGAAGTTACGATATTTCAACACTCCCCCTTAACGAGGAGGATATTATAAAAACATCTGCAGGAGCAAGGAGTCATCAACTACATGATACATGACACATCTATAAATCATTGGAAGGTTTCTTCAATCAACAACTCATACAGTTACTGGAACATCTTCAAGATCTTCAATACTGGAACATCAACATCTTCAGTACCGAGTCTTCATCTTCTACAACATTCGAAAAGCTATAGCAACATCATCATATGGATCTCCCAATCAAAAGCATCCTCTGGATCTTTCGATCAACAACATCATCATCTGGATCTCCTGATCAATAGCATCATTTGGATCTCTCGATCAATAGCCTCATCGTCTGGATCTCATGATCAATAGTATCATTTGGATCTCTCGATTAACAGCCTCATCATCTGGATCTCCCAATCAACAGTATCATCTGGATCTCTCGATCAACATCCTCATTGTATGGATCTCCCAATCAATAGTATCATCTGTATCTCTCGATCAATAGCCTCATCGTCTGGATCTCTCGATCAACAGTATCATCTGGATCTATCGATCAACAACCTCATAGCAGCATACCCTGCAACACACATGATCTATTTACAGGATGATCAATCCCTATCCATTTAAGACACCATATCATGTCTAGGGATGATGCAGTCCACTTGTCAGTTTAGACAGAGTCTAAAGACCACTTTTCAGATACATCTGTCTACGGATCAATTCAGGGACCGAAGTCCGAGGATGATACAATCCCTCTCGTCCACTTGGGACCACTTCTCAGAGACATCTGTCTACGGATCAATTCGGGGACTGAAGTCCGGGTATGATACAATCCCTCTCGTCCACTAGGGACCACTTCTCGGAGACATCTGTCTATGGATCAATTCAGGGACCGAAGTTCGGGGATGATACAATCCCTCTAGGCCACTAGGGACCACTTCTCAGAGACATCTGTCTACGGATCAATTCAGGGACCAAAGTCCGGGGTTGAGACAATCCCTCTCGTCCACTAGGGACCACTTCTCATAGACATCTGTCTACAAATCAATTCAGGGACTGAAGTCCGGGGATGATACAATCCCTCTCGTCCACTAGGGACCATTCATCGACCTTATCATTGGCATCATTTTCATCGACCTAAGTGTCGGTATCATCGACCTCATTTTCGGAGTAGGTAATCTCATCATCGATACATGTATCCTCATCATCGATACAAGTATCAACATCATCGATACATGTATCCTTATCATCAATACATGTATCCACATCATCAACCTTACTGTCGGTATAGGAAACCTCATCATCGATATAGGTATCCATATCAATACGAGTATCCAAGTATCATCATCGACCATATCACTCCCCCTTTCAAGGAGGATCCTTCTGAACTACACCAAGCTTGTCTCGGAAATACTCAAACTTTACTCGAGACAGAGGTTTGGTCAATACATCAGCAACTTGTTTGTCAGTGCTCACATAATCGAGCCTTATCACTACTTTATGCACCATATCCCATATATAAAAATATCGGATCTCTATGTGCTTTGACTTATCATGGAATATTGGATTCTCTATCATCTTGATACAGCTCTGGTTATCGCACAGGATCACAGTGGGTTCCATCTCTAAGTCGAACAATCCTGATAACAACTTCCGAATCCATATCACTTCACAACTAGCAGATCAAGTAGCTATATATTCCACTTCAGCTGTGCTGAGAGCCACACTAGATTGCTTCCTGCTAAACCAAAATATCATGGCAGATCCCAGACAATAACATCCACCCGATGTGCTCTTCCTGTCTGATACACTTCTTGTTGAATCAGCATCTCTGTAGCCATATAATCTGAAGTCATGATCTCCAAGATAATAGAGACCAATGTCCATCGTACCCTTTAGGTACCTCATCACATGCTTTCCAGCTACCAGGTGAACATGTCTAGGTTCCACTAGATACCGACTCAAGGTGTTCACAACAAAGCATATATCTGGCTTGGTATTCGTCAGATACATCAATGACCCAATAATCTGTCTGTACAAAGTTGCATCCACTAACTATGATGAGTCATCAGCTAACAACTTCAAGTTGGAATCCATGGGAGTGGCCATGGCTTTACATTCCAACATATCAAATCTTTTTAATATTTCCACAGCATACTTTCCCTGGTTGAGAAAGATTCCTTCAGGGCCTTGCCATACTTCCAAACCTAGGAAGTAATGCATCAATCTGAGATATTTCATCTCAAATTCTGTAGAGAGTTTCTTCTTGCACTCAACAATCTGTTTCTCATTTCCAGTCAGAAATAGATCATCCACATATAGCAACAATATGACAGGTTCATCATTCATAACCTTGAGGTAAAGGTTAGGATCAACTTTACTCTTGGTAAAGCCCAAGCTTGTCAAGAAACTGTCAATTCTTCCATACCAAGCTCTGGGAGCTTGCTTCAACCCATACAAAGCCTTCTTCAGTTTGCATACGTGGGCTCTTCTATCTTCAACCTCAAATCCTTTTGGTTGTTCTATGTACACTTCCTCCTTAATCACACCATTCAGGAAGGTTGTCTTCACATCCATCTAGTGTAATTCACACTTCATCATGGATGCAAGTGCCATGATTGTTCTAATGGAAGTGTATCTTGCAACTGGTGCAAATGTCTTTTCATAGTCAATTCCCTCTTTCTGAGAGAATCCTCTGGCTACAAACCTTTATACTTTTCAATGATACCATCCACAACATGCTTTATCTTGTATATCCATTTGGAGGATACCACACTTTTGTCCTTTGGTTTGGAAACTATATCCCAAACATTATTCTTCATTATTGACTAGTACTCCTCCATCATTTCCTCTACCCACTCTTTCTTATGAATAACCTATTCATAACTAGTAGGTTCTTGGTCTACAATATCACACATCAAAGCCACATAGTTGGAGAATGGATTTGGTTTCTTGCTCACTCTAATGGAGCCTTCAGGAGCTCCATACTTTTCTGTTCCTAGTATAACATCTCTTTCCCAAGCTGGCTTTCTCTTTCTTGATATGTTTATGGTATGGTGTTCTTGTGCCTTTTAACATGTCATGGTCTTCTGGTGTTTCATCTTCAAGGATGGGTGCAGCTTCTGCAATTCTGGGAGGTGCATCTTCCACATATACTTCTTCATCAAATTTCACATCCCTACTAATTTCCATATGATGGAATCCAGGGATGTATATTCTGAATGCTTTGGATGCTTCACAATACCCAACAAATATTCCCTTCTTTCCGGAAGGGTCCAGCTTAGTTCTCTTTTCTTTTGGTATGTGAATATATACTGGGAACCCAAATATCTTGAGGTGGCTTACCTCAGCCTTCTTCCATGTGAAAAATTCTTTTGGAGTCTTGAATCCAAGGGCACTGTGAGATAGTCTATTATACACATAGACTATTGTCCTGGCTGATTCAGCCCATATATGCATAGGTAGATCTTGATCATGTATCATTGTCTTCACTGCTTCCATAATGGTTCTATTCTTTTTTCTGCAACACCATTTTGTTGAGGATTGTGGGGAGTGGTTAGTTCCCTCTTGATTCTAGCTTCTCTACAAAATACTTCAAAATCCTTTGAAGTATATTCTCCACCATTATTTGTCCTGAGTGTCTTGATCTTATTTTTTGAATGATTTTCTATCAAGGCTTTGAATTCCTTGAACTTTCCAAAGACTAAATCTTTTCCTTTTAGGAAATATATCCAAGTCTTTCTTGAATAGTCATCAATAAATGTAAGGTAGTATTCATATCCACTCAAAGATGTGGAGAGCATGGGACCACATACATCTGAATGGATCAATTCCAAAGTACTTTTAGTCTTTGTTTCACTCTTTGGAAATGGATTCTTGATATTCTTCCCTTTTGCACATCCTTTGCAAGTTCCTTCATGATCAATCTTCAAAATTGGTAGTCCTATAACTACTTTTCTCACATGAGGTAGTGCTTTGTAGTTAATGTGAGGAAGCCTCCTATGCCATAGCTCACTTGGGCTAGTGGCTTCATGAACAAGGGCTGCTTCTAAATGACCCTTGAGTTTGTATAACCCTCCTTCCTCTTCACCGATAGCAACTGCATCCTCAAATGCTTTTCCTTTGGGCCACATGAGTACTTTCCCATCTATGAATGCAACCCTATAACCTTTCTTATCTAATGCTGAGATAGAAAGTAAGTTCTTCTTCAAACCTAATACATATAAGACTTCCTTCATCTTCATGGGGGTTCCATAATCAAGCTTGTAGCTTGCTTCACCAATTCCCTTGATGGGATATTGATAGTCATCTCATAAATATACCTTCTGTGGAAAGGTCTTCTCTTCAAGTCTTGAAAGAGTCTTCTTTTGTCCTGTCATGTGCTTTGAAGCACCACTATCAATAAGCCATGTATCTTCTCTAGGTGTTACTGACCCAGAGAGTGCAGAGAATAAAACATATTCTTCTGCATCTTCTTCTTCTACTTTAGCTCTTCTCTTTTGAGGCCTTTCCTCCTCTTCTTCTTCACTATCATCTTCTGCTAGATGTGCTTGATGTCTTTTGTGGTGAAAACCCTTCTTCTTTTTTGAAGGACAATCTCTAGCAAGGTGTCCTATTTTGTGACAATTGAAACATTGGAATGAGGAGTAATCTCTTCTTTGATTAGTTCCTCTTTTCTTCTAAAATATTTGTGGAGGTTTAGACTCCTTGTGGCTATCCTTCTTGAATTTGGATTGATTCCTTCCTTTCTTGGTGTGGGTATCCAATGCTTAATCATCCTCTTTGAGTAAGGCTTCTCTATTGGCTACTCTAGCTTCTTCTTGAATGCAATCCTCCCAAACCACATCAAACTTCATACTTTCTTTTCTGGCACACATGGTTTGGATGAATGAGTCCCAAGGTCTAGTGAGACCATTAAGAGCAGTCATGACTAGTTCATCTTCATCAAGGGTGTCTCCAGTGGCTTCTAGTTGTTCCTTGAACTAGGAGACCCCTGTGAAGTAATATTGAATAGATTCTCCTTGATTCATTTTGGTGCTATTCAATTGATCTCTCAAGTTCATCTTCCTCCCTTCATACATTCTTCCTAGGGCATCATACATTTCCTTTGGGGTCTTCTTGGATGCCACTTGGGGAATCAAGTGGCCTTTGATAGAATCAACAACAAATCTCTTTGCCCTAATCAAGTTCTTCTTATACTTCTCTTTAGCTTCATCATCCTCAGTTATGCAACCTCATATCTGATGTATTGGGCAAGATCATTCTCCTCAAGAATGAGACCAATCCTATATTTCCATGCCCGAAAAATTCTCTATACCCTCTAGCTTTTCCTCAAGCTTAGTGCTTGGGGCCATCTTATCTAGGAGGTCACCAAAAATTGAAAATTATTAAAATGAAAAAATAACCTTACCAGGAGATGGGCTTGACTGAGGCGAGGTGACTGGTGCACTTGCTTTCTGAAAACTTCAACTTTTCACCCTTCAAACTTGACCTGCGAAATTCAGACCTATTGTAGAATTCTGGTTCGTAGTTTTCTGGTTTTCTGCAATTTTTGGTCCAAAAGTCAAACTAGGGTTTGACATTCCCATAGTTCTACCCACTCAAAAAGTTCGATCTAGGGCTCAAAATTTCAATTTTGAGGAGGACTATCCAACCATGCAATTAGATTCCAAAAATTCCAACTTTTACAGAAACCCTAATTTTCACCGAAGGAGGAGAGACAGGTAATTTCACCTTGTGAAAGATGTCCTATTCAGGCTAGCTCTGATGCCATGCTAATATTAGCATAAATTCACAACAATCTGATAAGGATCACTAAAAGAAACATAATCACAAGATAAATAAAGACTTATCCTGGGAAACCCTCATGGGGTAGAAAACCCAACAAAGCTTTCCTCAATATAGATGACCAACAAATACAAAGATGTAGTCCCCAAACAAGAGCTCCTTCTCCTCCTATGTAGATCTCTCTCTCTCTCTCCCCTATGCGCAATTCACAAGTGAGTGAATGAGTGTTAAATGAGGAACACACCTCCTCTATTTATAAACTACTCCAACTTGACTTTTCACCCTAACTGGGCCGACTTCTCCTAGGAGAGTCTAATAACCCCTAAACAACTAACTCAGGGACGACCCCACTAGGGAGGTCTAATAACCCTAGTTACAACATACCGACGGAGGATTAAACATCTCTGAATATATGGTAAAGTCTTGACGAATGAATGAAACATCTCCGGAATAATAAAGTACAAATAGAATATTCTTAGAAGTTACAATATTTCATCAGTTTTTAATGATGCTATTATTTTAAAATTTAAATAGCTCCATCATAGGGGGTTCTTTAAGTAGGAATATTATATCACATGATTTTATGTTGGGGGATTTGATACTCCAAAAAATGGAACCTAGTATATAGAGGTCAAGGGGTATTTTTATGAAAAAAAATCATATTTCCATTCATGAATAGAGAATACATACTGTAGGTTCATATGAGCACAAAATAGAAAAATACTTTAGCTTTACTAGCATTTCAAGAGGAACAAAGTTTGACATAGTATTGTTACACCAAAATGTCGTCACCCTTGTGCAAGTGTCGCAAGTGTCATCATCATGACCGTTGCAAGTACCGTCATTATGACCAAGTGTTGTCATCATGACCGTTATGATAATGTCGTCATCTTGACCATTGTGTAAACTCTTTGCTATTTTACCTAAACCCATTTTAGAGTAAAAACGCATCCCTGAAGTTTCCCATGACTAGAGGGATTAACTGACCTACTTTTCAAGGTCGTCGCAGTTTTCCCTTGTGCAACATGCGACGTCGCAAGTTCTCCTAATGCAACCTGCGACGATGTCAGTTATTTGGATAAAAGAGTATCTTCGAGCCCATTCTCGAAGATGAGTGATGTGGAGGCCTATCCCTAGGCTCTAGTTGAGATGGCATTTCGGTTCCTAACCTTATGGGAAGATCCCTTAACCATCTCCCCCTAATCCTCAACCTACCCTATCTCTTTAGCCCTATATAAACACCCACTCTCTCCATGAGAGGGGGAAAGGTCTATGGTGCCCTTATGTTGATAGAACCCATATTGGTGATTGGGAAGCTTGCACCACCTTGGAGGATTGGCTTGGACATGTTGGATGGAGGATGCAACGTTGAGGCTTTGGTTGTAGCTTCATCCTTTCTATGTAATTCCCACTTTTATATAGTTAATATAATCTCTTTCCATAAATTGTTGTCTCATTGATGATGATGTTTAGAGTTTTCTTCCTTAACTGTTAACTTAGATCAATCATATGAAATGTATGCTTTCACTATTTGTTAGTATCTATATGTTCAACAGGGTCTTGCAGCTGGAGATCTGACGACGCTGGAGCATTGGATCAACAAAGAGAAAAGGGATCTGCAAATCTGAGGTAAGCTATCTATCTACTAGTTTGCACTTCTATTGATCTAAGAAAGTAGATATATATTCTGTTTGATTTGTTATAGACCTGCATTAAGCTAGGGAGATCACGCCTTAGATCCGTCTTTGGTAGATTGTCTGTTAAAAAATTTGGCGACTCCTTCATTCTCCTTTGGGTCATCATTAAGCCTCTTACCCTTTTACCTTAATGGATCTCACACCTTTACTACTCAAAATTCGACTATCGCACCTGGTTTGAGTCTTCCCTGCACCATTGTCTGGCCGTCTCACTTTGCTTGAAGCCAAACTGCGTCAGCGTCGCACTTTTCCTGTGTACAAACTGCGACGAACCCCCTTTGTCGCACCTTTCCTGTGTATAGGGTGTGACGATCTCTTGAAACATAAAGATCAGCAGGGTTTTTCCTTTTTGAGTTTTTGGTCTGATTGCTTGAGGCCCATAGGCCATTTATTGTGGTCACACACCCCCTAGATCCAACATTGCTTGAGTTTGGTTGTGTTTTGGTTGATTTTGGGTGCTTGATCAGTCAAGTGTTTTACTTGGTTGTAAGGAGAAATTTCAATCCTCCCCACCTATTGGGTTGATCTTCCAATCCCAGGTCACATTATCATATCTTTTCAGATCTGATCTCCAAACCCTTCCTCTACTCGATCATTGAGTTTTGATTGCATTTGGTAGATTTTGAGCCGTTCTTGAGTGCCTTTGAGTTGCGTTGGGTGCTTGTCGTTTTCTTTGGGAATTTCTGAATGATTAAAGAGTGTTGTAGATTTTCTCTCACTTTCTGTATATAGATATGAAAAGCATTTAGTTATCAAATTCCATTTTTTATACATGCATTTGAAAATTGAAGGTGCTTCATTATTTTGTCTTATACATTATTAAGATTAGTTGCATCTTTCATTTTCTCTGTTCTTTTTAGCTAATTATTGCAGAAAGTTAGAGTTATTGCACTCTACGAAGGAATTCTTCTTTTCGCTACTACTTAAGTATTTTTGATTTAAAAAAAAGAAAAATCTCTCCTTACCTTAAGTAGTTTTCATTGAAAAAGAAAGGAAAATGTGCATTATCATGTAGTTGAGGATTGCAGAAAGTTAGAGTTATTGCACTCTAGGAAGGAATTCTTCTTTTCACTACTACTTAAGTATTTTTGGTTTGAAAGAAAGAAAAATCTCTCCTTACCTTAAGTAGAATTCATCGAAAGAAAAGAATATTTTGTGCATATAGCTAGGACTTGTATTATGCTTCCGATTATGTACTCACCTCATGCATCCACCTAACCGTACAAGATAAAATTAACACTAGCTTAGGTTAAAATCATTTAGTAATTGTGTATAAGTTAGAGACGTGTTGTGGCGTCTTTAAGCGTGGCAGATGTCGTTATTTGCCAGCACTGTAGTCTGGGGGTATTGTAGTCTTCCATGTACATCGGTATATCGAGCTCCTTCACGTACCCACCAAGTACCATAATCCATACTTGGCATATATCGAAGGGTGTATCACGTACTCAACACATATATCGGAAGGTCTCATGCCAACGGTTGTGCATTAGACAGCACCACTACGGATTTGAGCTCCCACGTACCTTGTGTATATTGGGAGACACCATTAGGATTCCTGAAACCAACCGAGTTAACCATTTGGCCATCTTGGAAAAGCAATACACCGAGAACAACACTCGGGGAGATTAGCACGCACGTACTATCCAGGTAATCAGGTGTGCAGGCAAGGGTATGGTCCCAATTCTCCTTGTTGCGTCATATTGTTGGACCCTACAGTATATAGCGGTTTGCGATGCCTTGATAATCCCGTGAGGTTCCAGACTTTGAATCCACTCCTATTCACACAGTTTGCTTGTTGCTTTTAGACTTGAGTAGTGTTTGACTTGTGTGGAACTTCAGAGTCTCTTAGGGAGTTCAAATATGGAAGATTCTTCCGGGACTACCAACCAAAGCGCCCCTTTCCAAGGTGTGCCATTTGTTATTCCCCCTTGTGGAACTGTTGGTCCTCCCTTTATGGCTACGTTGAGTCTTCCTGGATTGACCATAGGATTACTAGTATGGTTATTTTCCAATCCAGTTACACCAAGTGCACCAATTGTGTCGGACCTAGGTCCTTCATCACATGAGCATCAATCTCATGGTGACCCTTCTCCTTCTTCGTCAAAAGTTGAATCGGCTTCCGTCTCTTCCTCTTCTCCTACTGAAAACTCTGATGTTAGTAAGAAGGTGGGTGAGAAGAAGAAGAAAGGGAAGGCTAAGAAGAAGAACACTAAATAGAAGGTCACAACCCCAACCACTGATCATCATGCTAGGGGCACCGACACACCTGTTCTGAATTCACGTAAACCGAAATTCCCTTGCAAACTTTGTAAAGGGTCCCATTTTCTTAAGAGCTGCCCTGGTATCTCCAAGGTCTTAGAAATATGGCCGCGTTCTGAATAACCCTTGTCATCAGTCTCCAGACATCATATTGATGATACCCCATCAACTAGTGACGTTGTAATTAAGGTTCGGAAGGGTAGAGCTGCAGACCCTTGCTGGTTATGCAAGGGCATGCACTGTACTTACCTTTGTCCTCGTATGGATGAAGCTTCACAATTGTTGGAAGACATGGACACATCCCATAAATTCCTTCCAACGAATTATTGTAGGTTGTCCCCTGATCCTTCATTGGTTGATAGGGCGGTCAATCCGACCCCACCCTCGGTTGACCCCACCCTTTCATCAGAGAGTGAAAACAAAGCGGTCGATTCAACAACATCATCAATCGAACCCATTCCTCCCTTGAGGGATGATACCCAAGCGGTTAATCAAGTCTCATTCTCGGTTGACCCCACTCCTCTACTTGAGGGTGAAATAGAAAATGCTGATGTTTTTCTGGTCAGTTCAGATTGTTCTAGGCGAGGGGAAACCATGTCTATTTCCACAGGAACCCCTCCAAGTACTGAGGTTATTTCATTTGATTGGAATAGTCTAACAGAATATCATCTTCCTTCGAGTGTTCCTTTTCAAATATCTGTAGGAGTTTCCGATAAAGAAATATTTCGTACGATAGTTGATGAGGGAGCTTCTGTTAGTATTTTATCCTCAACTGCTTGGGTTCCCCTCAGCTTGTTCCAGTAATAGACCAGATTTTGGCCTTTAATCGAAGGCCTACTGGACCCTTAGGGATTCTCCTGCAGTTACCTATCACGTTGAGAGGTAAAATTGTTTATGTTGATGTCATGGTTGTCCAAGGTCCTTTATATTTCAATATGCTCCTTGGACATGATTATGTCTATGCTATGAAAGTTGTAGTGTCCACGCTCTTTCGAGTGATGTATTTTCCTCATCATGGGAATATTGTGACCATTGATCAGCTTTCCTTCGTGACACCCACTCATCATATGACTCCTAGTCATCAGATTTCCCTAAATGTTCCGCATGTTTTAGTGGTTTATCCTCCCTGAGGATGGGGGGTATGAGCACGGTTTATGTTATGTTTCAAGCTCGTTAAAAAATGAAACCAACCACCCTAGCATAGTTTACCTTTTGTTTCAAGCTTGCATAAAAATGAGACCAATCCATTAGAGCACAGTTTTATTCTATTTCAAGCTCGTTAAAAAATGAGATAGACCCCTCTAGCATAGTTTACCTTTGGTTTCAATCTTGCACAAAAATGAAACCAATCCACTCAAGCATAGTTTTATTCCATTTCAAGGTCGTTAAAAAATAAGATGGGCCCCCTCAAGCATAGTTTTATTCCATTCAAGCTTGTTAAAAAATAAGATGGGTCCCCTCAAGCATAGTTATTGTCTATTTCAAGCTTGTGTAAAAATGAAATAGATCTCCCTCCCATTGGTTCGAGTCTCTTGCTAGAATTAGAACTTGAACCTTCGTTTCATTTGATTCTCGTTTTCCCCCCTTTGGTGAACATTTTCATATTAGTAGCCAAGTTGGTCGTTGGGTTAGCAAGCATCATTTTCAAACGAAATGAAGCTTGGGGGGCACATCACATGTTGTACCGTCAACAATCATGTTGAAGGATCACCACCATGACAAGCCGCTAGCAATCATGCTGGGGGCATTTACCAACCTCTGAGCATCATGTTGGGAAGGAACCCGTCAATGGGCCTTAACCGCGAGCAGAGTTTACCTTTGGCTTCAAGCTTGTTAAAAAATGAAACCAGTAGTTTGAGCACAGTTTACCTTTGGTTTCAAGCTTGCATAAAAATGAAACCAGTTTCATGAGCATAGTTCCCTTTTCTGTGTCAAGCTTGTTAAAAAATGAAACATATCCTTTCCCTTTGAGTCGAGTCTCCTCATAGACTCAGTACCTGAACCTTCTTTTCACCCACCTATGCCTTAGGCGGATGAAATGAAGCTTGGGGGCAGGTCTTCAACCTCTGGAAGTTACGTTGAAGTCAACTCGATCACCTCTCCACACCACGTTGGACCTAAGTCACTTACTTCTAGAAATCATGCTGGGGGCATGTACCAACCTTTGGATTTCATGACGGGAAGAAATCCACCATTGGGAACATTTTCAAGCATACTTTCCTTTTTAGGTTTTGAGCTTATTAAACCATGAAAATTATCCCGAGCATAGTTCATTTTCTGTTACAAGCTCATTAAAAAATGAAGCAAACATCATGAGCATTCTTCCAACATATCTTCGAGCTCGTTAAAAACAGTAAGATAGTGTTTGAACTTACTTTTCACTTTTTTTCGTGCTCTGGTTAAAACATGAAAAGTGGTTTGAGCTTAGTTTTTACTTTTTCTTGCTCTGGTTAAAACATGAAAAGTGGTTTGAGCTTACTTTTACCTTTTTGTGCTCTGGTTCAAATATGAAAAAGATTCCGAGTGCTTTTGATACCATTCTTGTGCTCGTTAAAAAAGTGAGTAAAAGGGTGTGTCTAACGAGTATAGGTTTTATCACTTTATCCGGCCTCGCTAGACTACTTACGGAAAAGGAACTGTGCTGAGTTTACTTTTTCCTTTGTCGTACTCGGTCATCAACCATGAAAAAGTTGTTCATGGAGTCCTTTTTAAGCTCTTTTCAGACTCCCTAAATAGGAAAAGATTGCCAAGCGAACTTGATGCTTTCACGCTTGTAAAAGCATTTGAATGATTGTCTTTTTGGTGATAGTTTACCCCTTTTTTGGACCAGGAAGCACTATTTACGAAAAAGGAATATGCCAACCAACCATGGCTGGAAGAGTACTCTCCCGCGTTGTTTTACCCTTTTTCGGGTGATGAGGCTAACTTTATGAAAACGGACCTTTTGGAGTCTCCTTTAGTTCTTTTCAGACTCTCTAAACATGAAATGATGTCGAGTTTTCCTTCTTTGGACTCGTTAAATTTTCACATTGAAGGGTCCGTCATGGGACGAACCCCTCCTATCCTAGGTTCGTAAAAAAATTGGGATTGGACTCATCTATGAGATGAGCTATGCCGAGCATCTGGTTACCCTCATCAAGCTCGTTAAAAAACAAGTGAGGCACTCATCATTCATGATGGGGAAAAAGGAAAGATTTTACGTTACACCTTAATTTGGCAGTACATAGTCACTCTTGAACATGGCACTCGTTTGAATTTGCATTCAATACTATGGTAATCTGTTTGTCTTCGAGTCCTGTCAATTCCATGAGTCTTGTCACTCCTTTGGATCAGCCAAAGAATGCTTCCATCATCAGTTGCATTAAGGGTTGGGATCATTATTGTGAAGTCAATACTGCCAAGTCATGCCATGCCCATGTTCAAGAGATGTTTGTCCCTCATTATTTGCAGTCGGTACACCTTCGATCATGTTGGTCTACCTTGAGTCAGTCTTGCACATTACTCTACCGTCTGATCTACACCAAACATTAGTTATCGAGTTTCATGTCGATGATGGGGGATTCATCATGGCCCTCCTTCGACAGGTTCATCCTCGTCGACTCCAAATCATCATCTGAGGATTGAACTTAGAAACCAACCAAGTACCTTGGCCCTGCATGCCTCAATGGCAGGTTACCTCGCTTTCAACATGAGTTTACATCATTGACTCTTGCTTGAAAGATTTCATCTCACGTTCGACTTCAGCTCATTTATTCACGCTTGATGATATGTAGTGTGATACCTTGGGAATCATTGACATTAATGGTGATCTCCCTCGCACTTGTTAAAGGTATACATTAATGACCGGTAATCAAGTGGTTTCTACCATGTTCAACTCCAAAACATTGTAATCACATGGATAGATTCGTATCATTGCGGGTTCAGCTTGAAGACCCTGGGGAAGTTATTTATTACCCGGGTTGCGATGGAGATTGTTTGGGACACACAGATCCACTTTTGTATTGGTCGTGGCTGTGTTGTCAGTTCAGAGTTACATAGATCCACTTTTGTATTGGTTGTGGCTGTGTTGTCATCTCATCATGGATCTACGATTGTGTCTAGTAGCCATGATTGTGTTCAGTCGGTCATTACTATCATGGATCTGCAATGTATTGGTCAGCAGCCATGTTTTGTGTTGTATGAGACTTGTGGATCTCAGGTCATTTCTGTAGCAACTCCTTCCAACCAGCAAGTCCTTGCCATTTTTCTTGTTACAAAGCATTTCACCTATATCATTCCGTCAGCTTCATGCTTTGGGGGGCATTCCGTTACACCAAAATGTCGTCACCCTTGTGCAAGTGTCACAAGTGTTGCAAGTGTTGCAAGTGTCGTCATCATGACCGTTGCAAGTACCGTCATTATGACCAAGTGTTGTCATCATGACCGTTATGATAATGTTGTCATCTTGACCATTGTGTAAACTCTTTGCTATTTTACCTAAACCCATTTTAGAGTAAAAACGCATCCCTGAAGTTTCCCATGACTGGAGGGCTTAACTGACCTACTTTTCAAGGTCATCGGAGTCTGCCCTTGTGCAACATGCGACATCGCAGGTTGTCCTAATGCAACCTGCGACGATGTCAGTTATTTGGATAAAAGAGTATCTTCGAGCCCATTCTCGAAGATGAGTGATGTGGATGCCTATCCCCAGGCTCTAGGTGAGGTGGCATTTCGGTTCCTAACCTTATGAGAAGATCCCTTAACCATCTCCCCCTAATCCTCAACCTACCCTATCTCTTTAGCCCTATATAAACACCCACTCTCTCCATGAGAGGGGGGAAGGTCTATGGTACCCTTATGCTGATAGAACCCATATTGGTGATTGGGAAGCTTGTACCACCTTGGAGGCTTGGATTGGACATGTTGGATGGAGGATGCGACGTTGAGGCTTTGGTTGTAGCTTCATCCTTTCTATGTAATTCCCACTTTTATACATTTAATATAATCTCTTTCCATAAACCATTGTCTCATTGATGATGATGTTTAGAGTTTTCTTCCTTAACTGTTAACTTAGATCAATCATATGAAATGTATGCTTTCACTGTTTGTTAGTATCTATATGTTCAACAGGGTCTTACAGTTGGAGATCTGACGACGCTGGAGCATTAGATCAACAAAGGGAAAAGGGATCTGCAAATATGAGGTAAGCTATCTATCTACTAGTTTGCACTTCTATTGATCTAGGAAAGTAGATATATATTCTGTTTGATTTGTTCTAGATTTGCATTAAGCTAGGGAGATCACGCCTTAGATCCGTCTTTGGTAGATTGTCCGTTAACAAGTATCAAGAGAATTTGCTAGGTACATAAATGCATACAAAATATAGTCCCATCTTTGATGGATCAACAACAATAGAGTTGTGAGGAAACCATAGTTCCATTATGGAATTATTCCTAGATAATAGATCCAATGAATGAAGTTCAAACCTTGTTTTGAGAGTCTATGTGTGGTCTTATTATGTTCTCGATAAATATGCTAAAAGTAGTCCTACAAGAAAACACAATTAATCCTCATCAATATGTCTGCCAACTAAGCCAACTCAATATCATGGACTGTAGCAATACCAACCATCTGATTTATAACAAAAGAGGAGTCCCCAAGAACCTATAACCTCCTGATTCCTATATCAATAGCTTTCCAGAAGAGGAAGTATATGTCCTAAAATTCAACCCAATTATTTGATCCAAACCTCATGGCGCCTTTTGCAAGGAAGAAGTGAGAATCCGAAAGGTTTAGAGCACAACCAAAACCACAGATCCTATTCTTGCCTTGACATGCGTCATTAAAAAAATACTAAACTATGTACTTGTTTATGTTCAATGGTCGAACATGTCTCGATTTGGAGGGCTTGATGAGATTCCAATAATACTGGAACAAAAGAAAAACTTTGGACGTGATTTGGATGGACTAAGGAAATTTTTCATTAAAAATCACATAATTGCACCCCAACCACAATCCCCAGCATACCCTGTAAGGGATGGGTATGAATGGTTTTAGTGAAGGGAGTGAGAAGAATTTATGAAAACATTCCTCTATAGATGATTCTTGCCACTCACCCGTTAAAGATAAATGGTCCACCACTTCCTTCCACACTTTTTTAGAAAAATGACACTGCAAGAAGAAATGAGCATTGGACTCCTCAACTACTTTACAAATAAAAAAAATACTAGGCCTGAATTTACCTTGTTTTTGAAGATGGTCCTAGGTTAGGACCCTGTTGGTTAGAAGTAGCCACATATGGATGATAATCTTCGGAGGGAATGGGACTGATCCAGTTTTATAAGGGAATGAAATTGTTGAGAATGCTATATTCTTTTCATGTAAATCAATTGGAAAAGTCAATAAGTTGGTTGGATTCAGAGGAAACAGATGGTGGAATTCCGATTGACCAATCAACCAAGATAAGTTGTTTGGTTGAAGGAAAATGGCTTGGCTAATGGGAATTCGATGGAACGATTGAAGCTCAATGGGAAATCGACCAAATTTGTCCCAGTCAAATTGACTATAACAAAATAACTGAAAGTGGTTAGAAGTTATGGATTGTCATTAATGAGAAGTTGGTTGTATTGCATCTATAAATAAGATGTAATGTCTATGCATGATGTATTGTACTATGAGCAGTAGTTTGTAGCATGATCATGTAATGAAGTGTGATTTGTGGTCTAAAAAGTCATTGTTGTAAACAAATTTTTGGGTGTTTGATTAATATATGAGGAAAAGCTCACTAGTTTGCTAGTTTTCCTCTAGGAGAGAGGTTTCCAAGGTAAATTTGTTGTGTTGTTGCATGACATTGTTTAAGTTTAATTATGTTTAACTATATGAATCAGTTTGCAAACCTCTTGTAATCAGTATTAGTCCCAACATTTGGTATCAAAGCTATATTTGGTTGTAGGGGATGCCTTTGCTGCTAAGGGTTTTGGATTGGTCCTATATATGGGGGGATACCTATTAAAAAGGGAGTATTCTATATGTGTTGATTCATTGTTAGAATGGCTAACACATCAAGGATAAAAAAGGAAAAGTTTAATGGGAAATTTTTTGAGATTTGGTGGCTTAAAATGGAGGATCTCCTTGTGGATTGAGAATAATGGAATGCAGTCAACCTAGGAACAACTCTAGTGGGTGTGTCGAAGGAATATAGGAATAATATCGATATAAAACCACAGAGACTATACAACTTTGTCTAGTAGACTCTGTATTGCTAAATGTATCAGAAGAAGACACTGCAAAGAAGCTGTGGGGAAAATTGGGAAACTTGTACCAATCAAAATCTTTGGTTAACAAGTTATTTCTTTGGAAGAAGTTGTATCTTCTGAGGAAGGGTGAAGGTGACTCAGTAACATAGCACCTGAATGCATTCAACACCGTTATCAGTTATTTGTTGTTTAAAATCACCGAGGAGGAAAAGTGTAGTAGTATGTTGTGTTCTTTGTCGGATTCCTAGGATAGCTTGGTTGTGGCTATTGGAAGCAATACTAGCACATTGAATTTTGACACTGTGGTCGCATCTCTATTGTCTAGAGATATGAGATGAAATAACATGGAAGGATCAAATCATGACGCCTTAATGGTATGAGGTCGACTGGTATACAGAGGAAAAGGAAAAACCTTTGATAGAAGATCAAATTTGAGGGGTATATCTAAGACTAAATCCCCTAGTATAGAGATGAAAACATGCTGGTGATGTGGTAAAGTTGGGAATTATAACAGAAACTACAAGTCAACGAATGTCGAGAAAGGAAAAGGGTCTAAGGAAATTCAATTAACTGATGGTAAGGCTTAGCAAGAAGAGAAAGGCGATGTGTATTTGGCCTTCTCAAGTACATAGTCATATCAAGACTCTTGGTTGATCGAATCTGGTGCATCATATCATATGACACCTCACATAGAGTGGTTCTATGAATATGAGAATATTGATGGTGGTGATTTCCTACCAGGTGATGATTCACCAACTAGGATAGTTGGATGAGGGAAGGTTAAACTGAAACTGAAAGACGGAAGAACAAGAACACTTCTAGGAGTGTTGCATATTCCAAGTTTGGCTTGAAACTTGATCTCAGTAAGTAAGATGGGGAATGAAGGGGTATAGACCTGTATTTGAGAAAGATACATGCAAGATGGTGTGATGAGCGATGGTATTTATGAGAGGAGTTTGGATTGGAACCCTGTATGAACTATTGGGAAGAACAAACATTGATGAAAGTGCTGATGTGGTTTTCCTTGAGTCCAACAGAACATCTTCTTGTCTATTCGAATCGACTATGTTGTGGCATCAGTGGGTGGGACATATATATATATATATATATATACATATGAGAAAGGTCTTTGTGCTATGCATAGTGAAGATATAGTCGATGGTCTCCTTGATCGATCTGAAGAAATCAACTTATGTGAAAATTGTATTTATTGTAAGAAGAGTCATGTAAGGTTCTCATATGGTCCTACTAGGGATAAATAAATACTGGACATAATACATAGTGATGTGTTTGAACCTATGTCGGTCCCTTCACTAGGAGGATCTTGGTATTACGTTTCCTTCATAGATGATTTCTCAAGAATGACATGGTTGTATTTCCCAAGGAATAAATCCAAGTTTTTTTAGAATCAAACTAGTAAAAATATCAAGGTGCTGAGAACTAATAACATATGAGATTTTTGTGGAAAAGCATTCAACCAGTTCTGCAAACAGTACAGTATAGATTGACATAACACAACTCCATACACACCTCAACAGAACAAAGTTGTTGAAAGAATGAACAAAATTCTAATTGAGAAAGAAAGTAGCATTCTCAATGGTGCAGGAATTGCAAAAGAATTATGGGAAGAGGTATTCGACACGGCATGTTACCTGGTGAATAGGTCATCGTCGATGAATCTATTCAACAAGAATCCACATGAGGCATGGGATGGTAAGAAGTCCTATCTGAAACATATCATAGTATTTAGGTGTGATGCATTTGTGCATATCCCAAAGGAGAAAAGAACTAAACTCGATTGCAAGTTGGAGAAGTCCATTTTCATTGGGTATAAAGATGGAGTGAAAGGGTATAAGCTATGGAACCCAGTGATGAGGAAGGAATTTTACGGTCAAGATGTGATCTTCATAGAATTCAAAAGAACTTTTGACAATGAAGATGTTAAAAGATAAAAACTAGAAAAGCAATAGTTTGAAATGAACAATGAAAATTTGGATTTGGGAGAGTCAATTCAATCTGACACGAAGAGGTGGAATAATAGATTCTGGATACTAGGAGGTCTAGTCGATTAAGGCACCAACCAGAAAGGTATAGTCCACCTAACTTTCGCCCTGCTTTTGCATTATCTTCTATAAACAACAATCCTAGGTCAGTAAAGGAAGCAATCGACTCAATAGAGGGTAAACTCTAGAAAAGGGATATGGAAGAAGAGATGGAATCCTTGAAGAAAAATGAAAGACGAGATCTAGTCACATTATTAAATGGAAGGAAATTCGTTGGTAGTAAGTGGCTGTTTAAGAAAAAATTGAATGCAACAGGTCAAGTTGAAAAGTACAAGGTTTGACTAGTAGTGAAAGGGTATTCTTTAGTTGAGAGAGTTGACTTCGATGAAATTTTCTCTCATGTTGCTAAGCTAACTTCCATAAGGGTGCCAATGTCTTTAGCTGTAACATTTGATCTTGAGGTAGAAATCTATATGGAGTAGCCTCAAGGTTTTACAATAGATGGATAAAAGGACTTGGCTTGTAAGCTCAAGAAGTCTCTCTATGGACTAAAACAATAGCCCAAGATGTGGTATCAAAAGTTCGACATGTATATCCAATAGTTGGGGTTTGTGAGAAGGCAGATCGATCACTATGTGTATAAGAAGAAATTCATTGATCACTTTGTATATGTGGTTTTGTATGTTGACGACATATTGTTGGTTGAGAATAACATGGATGTAATAAAAGAGGTGATACTGTATTTATCCTCCAAGTTCAACATGAAGGATCTTGGAGAAGAAAATTTCATTCATGGAGTGGAAATACAGAGAGATTGAGCAGGTAGAAGGATAAGGGTTAAGTAAAAAAAAAAATGTTGAGACAGTCCTAAAACATTTCAACATGTAGGAAAGTCGACCGGTCAAGGTACCTATTCCTGTGGGAGTCAACCTATCTACTAAACGATGTCCAAAGACACAAGAAGAAATATAGTACATGTTACATGTGCCCTATGCTAGTGTTGTGGGTAGTCTGACGTATGATATGGTTTGTACATGGACAGATATTTCCCATGCAGTGGGAGCACTGAGCAAATACATGCCGATTCCTATAAAAGGACCGTAGTCAAGAGAGTATTCAAGTATCTGCATGATGGAGGAGAGCCTACAGACAACAAGAAAATCAATGAACATGGTTTTGTCAATTTCAACTAGGTTGGAGACATCAACCGCAGACGATCAACTAGTGGATATGTGTTCTAGATATTCGATGGAGTAGTCAGTTGGATGAGTAGAAGGCATTTGGTCATTGCACCATTGAATACTGATGATGAATACATGGAAGCAAATCATGCATGCAATGCATTTGTTTGGTTGCATAGGTTTTGTTCAGATGTTGGGTTTGGATAAAATGTTATTAGGTTGGATTGTGATAGTCAGAGTGCAATATTTCTGGTGAAGAATCCAACATATCATTCAAAGAAAAAACACATTGATGTTCAATACCATTTTGTTAGGGAGATGGTGGAGAACCAGAAGGTGTTATTGGAAAAGGTAGACACAATGAAGAATGTTGCAGACTCGTTGATGAACTTAGTTAGCATAGAGAAATTTTCTTGGTGCAAGGAAAGATGGGCTTGTTATCCTTACTTGAATGAACTGATGTTCACAATCTCCTGTTTATGCAAAGAAGACAACAAGTGGGAGAATGCTGGGAATGTTATATTATTTTAATGTAAATCGAATGGCAAAGTTGATAAGTTGAGTGGTATAAGTCAACTAGAGTCGCAGGTGATATATGTTGAATTCTAGCCAGCCAGTTGACCAAGATAAGTTGTTTGGTTGAAGGAAAATGACTTGGTCGATAGGAAGTCAATGGAACGACAGAAGCTCAGCGAGAAATTGAACAGAGTTGACCTATTCAAGTTGACTGTAATAGAATAACTAAAAGTAGTTAGAAGTTATGGATTGTCATTAATGAGCAGTTGGTTGTATTGCATCTATAAATAAGATGTATTGTTTATGCATGATGTATTGTACCGTGAGTAGTAGGATGTAGCATGATCATGACATAATGAAGTGTGATTTGTGGCCTAATAAGTCACGATTGTAAACAAATTTTTTGAGTGTTTTATTGATATATGAGCGAAAGCTCACTGGTTTGTTGGTTTTCCTCCAAGAGATAGGTTTCTAGGGTAATTTCTAGGTAATAAGTTGTGTTGTTGTCAGCCATTGTTTAAGTTTAATTGTGTTTAACTTTATGAATTAGTTTGCAAACTTATTGTAATTGGTGTTAGACCCAACAAAAATTAAACACAAAAATATTAAAAAACAGAGAGATATAGTAATACTCAATTTCTATTAATGAAAGAAATATGAAGGAAATGTAAAAAAATGCAAAGTGAATAAAATCGCTAGAATGGTGGTAGCTTATCTCCAAGAAGAGATGTGACGGCTATGCACATTTGCAAGAAGTGAGTTACAATGAGCCCAAAAGGGTCTTTTAACATAAAGAATCAAGGATAAAACCCTAAAAATTCAAATCCCTAACCCTAGAAGATGAAACGCCAAAAGATTTGTGGGCCCCGTTGTGGTTAGTTTATATGTCAACTTCCAGGTGCATAATTTATACATCCAATCTTCGTTTGAGGCACTTATTAGTATGTCAGAAAGGTCTATATGAGAAGCACACATTTCGAATGGATGAATACATATTTGGAAGCTAACTATTGGGCATTTTTGTGCCAAAATAACATTGTTTAGGGCCTCAAAATGCACCTGGAAGTTCAAGACCCAAAAACTAGAAAAAAAAAACTAACAAGATGGAAAACTATAGTTTGAGACAATAGAAAAGATGGCTGGCCGCCAATGCCCACCTAGATTAGTCATCCCCCCTTAGGAAGAAATGTTATCCATTGCATTCAAGTGCCCCCATCAAATGGGGAAACTACTGATGAACTTGAAATTTTCTGAGCCACTTGCCTTGGTGCAAGATCTTCCCTGCTTTGACAACCTGATAGAGTTGGAGATTTTGTTAGTGAGTGACATAAACCTGTGTGTCCATGAACTGATCAATGGAGCTCTATTCCATGCAGTCAAGGTTGATCTCAGTAGGTGTCAACTTCTCTTCCACCTTTGATGTGTCCACTAGTGGTAGAAAATATGACTGAAGGAGGTCCACATTGAATACTCGGTGCAAGCCAAGGAGGGGGATAATACTTAATTCAAAATCATTGTCACCCACAACCTTGGTGACGATATAAGGTCCATAGCGATGTGGACAAAGCTTCCGATGGAGTCCTGTAAGACACTCTTTCTATAAATGAAACCAAGCCTTATCTCCCACTTGAAAATTGTGTGGAACCCTACGTCTGTTCATGGCATTGTTTGTACTTAGCATTGGATTTCTGTAAAATATCATGGACCTACTGGAAGATGTGATCGATCCATTTAATGAAATTTTTGGCTGTGTCATCCTCGATTGAGCATGGGAATATTTTGCTTGTGTGGGCATAAAGGGAAGTGCTACATCAGGTTCTAATGGTTGAAATCCCGAGCCCACCTAAAAAGGCCTATGGTCGGTTAAGATATGGAGGGATCTATTGTACCTGTGTTGAACATAGGGAAGGATCGCATCCCATGAGCATGGATTCTTGGAGTTGTAGATGTGCAGGATGTGCACAATCATCATGTTGAAACACTTTGTCTATCCATCAATTTGGGGGTGGAAGGAAATGGATTTGGTGAGCTTGGTGTCCAACAATGACTAGAGGCTTGACCAAAATGTACTTAAGAACCTGCTATCCTAGTTTGAGACGATGGTCTGTGGGATTCCAAAATGTACCCACACACGCTCGAAGAAGAGCTTGCTAGTGGCTCCAATTGTGATATTCTTCTTGTAGGCTGTTAGAATGGCCATCTTGGATAATTGATTAACAACCACAAATACATGGCCATTACCATGCTTGGTTTAAGTAATAAATGACATGTATTCAATTGAGATCAATTTCTAGGGCCTGTTGGGAGTAGGTAGAGGGGTGTACAGTCCTTGTTTATTAATGGATGGCTTTGCGATGGAGCATACAATGAAGGATATGAGATACTTACTGACATCCCAATGAAGCTTCAACCAATAGAAATACTTATGGAGTACTGCTACTATATTCTCCACACCAAAGTATCTTGCCTCAGGCAGTGGGATTCCCAAATCAATTTTGTATGCTTGCTTGAAGGAACATTGAGATGAACCAGATGGAATATAGTCCATCCTACAAATCAAAGTCAATAACGGTCTTTCCATCTCCCAACATTTGGTAGGTTGTAACAAAGTATGTATCATTGTCTTAGAGTTGGGCCCACCCAGAGGTCTCATGCCTGCAATATTTGAGCACTATGGTTAGTGTTGCAACCATAGGTTGAATGAGTCATTTTGTGATGAGATTAATGATCCCTTTCTTATATTTAATGTTGAGGTGAAACTGTTGCAAGTATGTGTGTTAAATTTTCAGAATTTACTTCAATCTGATCTAGGATCTTAATTGAGAGAACAACATGTACAGCATATCAATCATGGAGACAATAATGTAAGCACAAGAGACACAAAGATTCACTTGGGGAAAACCATAAAGGTGAAAAACCCCAATAACTTCCTCAGATATAGATAGAGAAATGATACAACCCAAACATAAGAGATAGAGATATCCTAGCAGCAGATCCTCCTCCTCCATAAGTGTGCCACTCCTCCTTGAGTGCATGAGTGAGAAGTGAGTGAACAAATAGAGTGCCTCCCGCACTCTATTTATACTTGACTTGACTTTCCTTTTACATAAATCATGTAGGCTCGAACTTAACCACATAACATAATGCTGACTGGACCGACCCCCAATAGGGTGGTCTAATAAACCTTTGACCCACATGACTTATACAGGGCCGACCCCAACAAGGTGGTCTAATAACCCATCAAGTATAAGTTACGACATTTACAATATAAATGACGACACTTCCGTATAGAGGAATAATACCATCTCTATAGGAGTACATACAACATACATATATGAAATACATTCCGAAGTTACATATACATCAACACTCCCTCTTAACTAGGAAGGTATTTCTCAGCACAGGTCTTCTAGCACAAGTCTTCTTCTCTGGATCATCGTCACTGGATAATCGTCATCGAGACATCATCATCGTCACTGCTACTGATATCTCAATCAATCTCTGAATCTACTCATCATAGGAATTTCTACAGAGCCAGCCCTTTTTCATACTGGATGTAGGCCCACCACCTGCAAGTCTTCATCATCACTGGCCATACTGTGGAATCCTCAGGACTTATTACGTGCGTCAAAAAACCTGGCTGCAGCATCCCAGGCTATTACGAGCACACGGCTCTACCTGTCGGATCTCCCAGGAGCACATTACATGTGACCCATCACAAAACCTGGCTGAAGTATCCCAGGTTGTTACGAGCACACAGCTCTACCTGTCGGATCTCCCAGGAGCACATTACATGTGGTCCACCACAAAACTTGGCTGAAGCATCTGAGGCCTTTTTCATCCTGTCCAGATCTCCCAGGAGCAAATTACATGTGGTCATGGCAAAACCTGGCTGAAGCATCTGAGGCCTTTTTCATCCTGTCCAGATCTCCTAGGAGCAAATTACATGCCATAGGACAAAACCTCGCAAGAGAATCTACCAGATATCCCAGGGCACCGAATTACATGCCATAGGCAAAACCTCGAAAGACTATCTGTAGATCTCCCAGGGCACAAATTATATGTCCTCCCAAGCAAAACCTCGAAAGAGCATTTTCCAAATGTCCCAGGGCACCGAATCACATGCCATAGGAAAAACCTCGAAAGACCATCTGCAAATCTCCCAGGGCACAAATTATGTGATTACCTGCACAACCTGATCCACGGCCACAAAGTATCATCTGATACTCACCATACATCATCCTGATGTACACATGATCATCCTGATGATCATCACTGCAACATCCTGCTGCATGTCATCTGGAGAAGCTCGTCATCCACGATCATCCTGATCATACAATGCATCCATCTGATGCACACCAAGTATCTACCTGATATATATCATCACACATAGTGTATCCACCTGATACATAGATACATGATCCACACAATATATCCATCAACATACATGATCTACCTGATCATACCTGATACATATCAATATACATGATCTACCTGATCATACAATGTATCCACCTAATACATATACAGATACATGGTCCAAGCATCCAACATGATGCATACAAAATACATACAAATGATCCAACCGATCATATCCAACATCCAACATGATGCATACATACATATGAATGATCCAACTGATCATATCCAGCATCCAACATGATGCATACAAAATTAGTATCACTGGATTGCCTTCCTCAACCTTGTAGAAAAGGTTGGAATCCGCTTTATTCTTGGTAAAGCCCAAACTGGACCATACCAAGTTCTGCACACATATATTACTACACCATGCTGTCTTGAAATCCATCTGGTGCATCTTCTATTTCATCACTTTTATATTTCTCAATGCTGCCATCTGCAACATGCTTGATCTGATAGTTCCATTTGGAAGTCACAATAGACTTCCCTTCAGCTCTTGGGACCGCATCCCAAACATCGTTCTTCATGATCGACGGATCATGGCATTCTTCCTGTATCCTGGGAACTTCAATATCTTCAATAGATAATTTTGTTGCTGAACAAATGTTGTAGTTCTTCTTTTGTAGGAGATGGCATACGATCTTTCCTACACAACAAGTTAAATTGCATGATTAGAAAACATCTCATAGTTTTCAGAACAAATTCTTACACATAAAGAAATATGTCATACAGTCATGCAATTATCTTAGCCAATGCTTCAATACAACATTTATCCATATCCCGTAACTTTCTAGATTCCTTCCAATCTCTACCAGAACATTGTTAAGAGTGTGCACAACTCCCAACATGTCAGCAAAGAGGTTTCATTCTAGATAAGTAGCAATGGAATGTTGTACAGTGCCATAGGCCACTTACCCATGTGTATTAGTAGTATATTGTTCATTAATGCAACTATTCTAATATGCACAATACATATCCTAAGTCTAGGTACATGAGCATATACATCATTGAACAATTTTATTTAAACAAACAAATATGCAAGAAATGATAATTAAAATACTTATCTTTGTTTGTTCGTTGGGTGGACTCCCTCTGAGTCTTCGCTTCCTTGCAGGAGCTGCTAGAGTCCTAATCTGAAGTAGCTTCTACTACACCTTTCTGTTGTGGAATGTAGAGAGATGGTAACCTCCCTCTGAATATATGCATCCTTGCATAAACTACTGGAGTGTACTCCCTCTTGATCTTTGCTTCCTGGATTACCTGTTCTTGAACTCATATTCATCCTTGGCCCCTATACATGCTTATTAGTATCATGATTTTGTTATCCTTGTGATCTCATATAAAATCATACATTCATTAGTATACTATTAAGACACAATAATCTCAAGCATGTATAGTCATGATCATTTCAAACAGAAATAATAAGCATTAGCATTCAAGGTTTATGTAGGATTCTTATGGTTATTCAAATCAAAAGAAACATAACATGTCTAAACCTATAATTACTCAAACCTATGACTCTTCGGGTTAGTCATATCATTAATTAAGGTAAGACACATAATATGCATATCCCCATGATTATTCAAACTTATGGCTTCATGAATAATCATTATCAACAACACAACAGTATAAGATCCTAACCCAAGGTAGGATTCTGGCTTGATATAGGAAAAACATACCTGGATTAGCATGCTAGCTAGTTATGTCTAACATACTCGTATAATGTCTTTTGGTTCTCTTCAGTGACTTGTGCTAGTAACCTGCATGTCTCATAAGTTAACCATTGTATAAACAAGTTATACATACCTTGAGAGTAGATCTTCTATGTGATCCATGACAATGGATGAATCCTTGTCTTCATGTCACCATGATCATACGTTCTTGAAGTAGAACATGATTTGTCTTCCTTGGTGTACCTTTTGTGTTAGTAGACAACATAAACCTCATACAACACCATAATGCATTAGTATAATCATAAGTGTCAACACCCTAACCAATGAATATCTTCTATTATGCATTCATAATTTTGTTAAGGTGATACGACAAATCTAAAATCAAGATTGTACTAACCGTAATAACATGAAGACAAACATACCATGAACTTAACCATGAACAAATATCAAAACATACCTCAATGAGTCATACCTGTCGAGATCGCTTGTAATATTCTTATGTAAGGCCTTAGCCTCATCTCCCTCTGAAACAGGAACTTCTTCACTTATGTAGGTGACCAATCCATCTTCTTCTAGGATTAACCCAATCCACTTGATTTGCAAGAACTGGACCTGGAGCTGGATATGGGTTTGTCAGAGAAACCCCAAAAATTCAAACTTTGAATTTTAAACTTCTGAAAGGATAGAAATATGCGCCTTGATAAGCTGATCAAGTTGGTATATTCAGAATTTGAAAACTGCAAATTTTCACTCCTCAATTTTGCCTTTGAAACTTCCAGATTCACTGGACGTGACCCTGAACTGGGGTTTCATGAAGCCCACACTTCTGCCCCATCAAAAGGTTTGATCCAAATCTCTAAGCTTCTATTTTTCTGAGGAGCTTCCAGCCATGGTCACAGATTTCAAAAATTCCCATTTTTACAGAAGCCCTAATCTTCCACTTTTCTAATCAAAGTCCCAAACTAGGGTCTGATCAAGCCCGTCCTTCTACCCAACCAAAAATTCTGATCTTGGTCTCTAAATTTCTATTTTGATGAGTAGCATCCAGCCGTGGTCTCTGATTATAAAAATTTCAACTTTCTCCGAAGCCCTAAATTCCGGAAGCCATGAATGAAGGTACTAAAAAATAATTATGTTTTGACAGAAATATGTACCTGATTGTTTCTGGTGTAACTCCGAACTTTTTGATCCACAGGGTCTGAAAAAGTTTCCTGAGATATTTTGACCTGTTATCTTTCCATCCTGATAGGTCTGACCTCAATTGGATTCTCTGATAGAGAGTTATGCCAAGTGTCGCAACATGACCTATTTATGGGATAATACAGGAGAGCAAACTTGTACAACGTGCTACGTGTCACTGTTTCAACTTCGGCCTCTGAAAAGTTTTTCTAAGATATCCCGACCTGTTATCTTTCCATCCTGACAGGTCTGACCTCAATTGGACTCTCTGAGAGAGAGAGTTATGCCAAGTGTCGCAATGTGACCTGTTTATGGGATAATACAGGAGAGCGAACTTGTACGGCGTTCCACGTGTCACTGGTTCAAATTCGGCCTCTACAAAATTTTTCTGACATAGTACAGTCTGTTTACTACCTGTCACTTTTTACTAAATTTCATTTGGAGCTTCCTATCCCAAGTTATGACCTTTTTCCCAAGGTCACCTGATTTTGACTCAGATCTGGAAGAGGCAGAAACCCTATATTGTGCAGATCATAAATCACAAAGTACAACCAATTAGAGGTTTTCCTTTGGACACAAGGTACATGGGGGTTTAATCTTTGACCTGTAAAGATTTCAGATCCGAAATTTTTTCCAAAACGGATTTATAGCGAAAGTTATACGATGACTGGTTTTGCTATATCAAGCCCTGGCATCGTAAGTGCAACAAGTGTCATACATGCCATTTCATGCCTTCTTTCAGGCTAGCTCTGATACCATATTAAATTTTCAGAATTTACTTCAATCTAATCTAGGATCTTAACTGAGAGAACAACATGTACAGCATATCTACAGCATATCAATCATGGAGACAATAATGCAAGCACAAGAGACACAAAGATTTACTTAGGGAAAACCATAAAGGTGAAAAACCCCAATAACTTCCTCAGAGATAGATAGAGCAATGATACAACCCAAACATAAGAGATAGACATATCCTAGCAGCAGATCCTCCTCCTCCATAAGTGCGCCACTCCTCCTTGAGTGCATGAGTGAGAAGTGAGTGAACAAATAGAGTGCCTCCCGCACTCTATTTATACTTGACTTGACTTGCCTTTTACATAAATCATGTAGGCTCGAACTTAACCACATAACATAATGCTGACTGGGCCGACCCCCAATAGGGTGGTCTAATAACCCTTTGACCCACATGACTTATACATGGCTGACCCCAACAAGGTGGTCTAATAACCCATCAAGTATAAGTTACGACATTTACAATATAAATGACGACACTTCCGTATAGAGGAATAATACCATCTCTATAGGAGTACATACAACATACATATATGAAATACATTCCGAAGTTACATATACATCAACAATGTGGACCAGTGATGGCAGTCATTTTGTAATTTTCCTTGGGTCTGCATGGATTGTAGAGGCTTGTGATATGCATGGATGATGGTATCCCTTCCTAGAATGTAATTCTTCCATTGATGACATGCTTATACAATGGAATAAATCTCTTTGTCATAGGTGGGGTACTTACATAGGACATTTGAGAGTGTCTCACTATGATAGGCCATCGGATGACCATGCTGAGTGAGAATGACACCCACAACATAGTCTAAGGCATCTGTCTCTATCTCAAAAGGTTGTTGCAGATCGGGCAAGGAAAGCACTAAGGCTAATCATAAACGATGTTTCATATCATCAAAGACTTTCTGTTGTGAATTGGTCCACTCAAATGTGGATTTTACACCACCCTTGGCTACTTGGATGAGGGGCCATGCAATATTAGAGAATCCCAACAAACATTTGCAATAGAAGTTGGAAAGGCCCAAGAAGATGAGAAGCTCGAGTAGTGTTGTCAGGGTTGGATAATCACAAATGACTCGGATCTTGGATAGATCCACATGTACCCCATTTACACCAACAATGTATCCAAGGTATTGGACCATGTTCATGCCAAAGGAACATTTCTCTAAGTTAGCATATAGATTTTGTTGCTGTAGAGTGTGAAGGACCTATTGAATGTGTTGTAAGTGTTCTTCCCAAATCCTACTGAAGATGAGTATCTCATCCTGATATACAACCATAAAGGAATTGGTGAAAGGCCTCAAGATGTCATTCATAAGCCTCATGAAAGTTGTTGGGGCATTTGTTAAGCCAAAGGGCATGACCAACCATTCGAAAAGACCTTCTTTAGACTTGAAAGCAATCTTCCATACATTAGTTGATTCTATTGGAACATGGTGGTTGCTGGAATTCTAATCAATCTTGCTAAAGTACTTGGCTCCCTTGAGTTGGTCAAGAAGGTTTCCAATTTAGGGAATTAGGTATCGGTTCCTGTTATAGCATCTTCTGTCACAATTTATCCCAAGACATTATGGTGGTCAATATTATCCCTTTTCCTGGTTGCGGAAATCCTTTTTCCCTTGTGCGAGTATGGATATTCATGTATCTTGAGAAATTCCCTTTAAAAAACCTTATTTCTCAAGATGTATGCACCCTACGCTTGAATAGCTCGAGTATACACTGCCTATATATGTCTATCTCTCCTATATGTCAATACAAGGGTAAAAACTGAAATAAAAATTATTTCACATGTTTACTTTCAATTGAGACCATTCCCCAATTCCAAAATCTCATGGATAACTACTACTAACTCCCTAACTGCTCCTCACAAGCTATAAAAGAGCATAGGTGAGAGAAAAGTGATCTCTCAAATTACCTTGGTAAAATTCTTGGTAAATATTTTCTTGAAGAAGAAATCCCCTTAGATCTCAGATTACACAACCCATTTCCCTTGTCTGCAACATCCCTCACTCCTTATATGGAACCTTTGTTTTTCATTATTTTCATTGCAAGCCTATTATGCTAGAGAGCCCTCATATTCTCTCGGGCATACTTTGTATGGAAATATCTTGAGTGAAGTTTGAGTGCTAAAGTGACTCGGGAGGAAGGAATCGGGATTTGGCTCCAGAATGGTGGAACAACATGATCTTGTTTCCAATTTCAATATATAAATGAACTCTCTCTTTCCCATCCAATATATGATTTCCATTTTGAATGCTTATTTGTTTTGAACTGGAGAGTTATACTTCTACAAGTATTTTGTAATGTTTTATGTGGCAATTGTGATTCTTCCACTTTATTTTGTTTCTGTTTTAGAGATGTTGTAAGGGATTGAAGAAAAGGAGCAAAGTTCAAGATCAAAGGGATTCTACTACAAACGATTGGAAACTAGGTATGTATTCCTTAAACCTTGCATACTTATGCTTTGTTATTTGTTGAAAAAAGAAATCAATTGCTTTGTTGTTTGAATTGAGTTTATTTATGGGTTTGCTTTGTAACTATTGAACCCAAACAATTGTTGGGGATTTATTCCTCTTAACAGAACTGGAAACTCCATTGGTGTTTTTTCTCTTTGTTTTGGGTTGTTGAATTTCTACATTTCTTTTCTCAGATTTATTTTTGTTTTTATTTGCTATGTTGTTAGATTTTAGTTTAAAGCATTCACAATCTTGCAATCCTCAGAAGTTTGTAAATTTGGAATCTGGGCAGTGCGATTTTTTTTTTTTAACTTTCTCGACCTTCTATGCTATCTTAAAGTATACACAATCGCATACTTTCCTGTAGGAAGGTATTTTTTCATTTTTTTTCTTCCTATATGCAAGCTGCACATATATAGACTGCATATACTCAAGCTACCTACACCTAGGTCGCGTATACTCTTGTTTGCACTATTTTTAAGTGATTTTTGTGTTTAAAACTTGAAAGTGTGGATTATTTGGCGGCCTTTGTATTGTCTGAGATCTATTTGTTTACACCTCTAGCATCTCAAGAACGAAAGTTTGTTTTTTCTTTTAAGGCCAATTTGAGTGTTTTTGTGGAATCTTTTATTATTATTTTTCATACACGCATCTTGTTTCTTCCAATGTTTGATGGTTGATTGGATTCAAGTATATAAAACCCATATTTGTTCTTTGTTCTTTGTTCTTTTTTTTACAAAAGGAAACAAAATATTTTTTTTCCTTTAATACTTTGTAAAGAAAAGTTTTGTTGTATTTCTTGTTGTGTGTGCATTGAAAAAGTTAAAAGAATTTTTTTAATGGAATATTTTCTTTCTTTCACCTTTATATTGTTGAAGTCAATTATAAAATGAAAAAGAAAAAGAACCATATTAGTAGTATCTAGTCTTTTCATTTCTCCATTTAGTTTTGAAAAGAGAGAAAAGTTGTGCTTTTCATTTCAGTTTTTACAAAAGAAAAAGGAAAAGAAGTGAAACATAGGAGTATTGTATATGCTTATTTTTCATTTGAATATTTGAGTACTTCTTTGCTTTCTACGAGAACTTTTAATTATAAATTTTATTTATTTTAAGAGTCGGAATACCACAATTTTCACATCTGTATCGTTTGAGTAATAAAGCCACTTAAAATGAACGCTTGACTAAAATTAATTAGAAACTTTTCTTTTATAAGGGTGTCTGCCAATAGCTTAGGCCAGTGCTTTGGAACAAGATTGTTGTAAACTATCCAAAGCAAGTTAAATTTTAACCATAGTGGCCTCTTTATTAGGATAGGGAAAAATCCAACACCATAAGGGTGTGGCTGGGAGCTCTACTCACACCAGAGTTAAGCACATAGTCGTGTAAGTTTAGGTTGCGCAGAGATCCCTCCAATTCCTAACTGATCGTCTGTCGATTTTGCGTGTATGGGGAATTCTCAGTATCCTAAGGTATTGTTGAGTTTTGGGCTTAGCTACTATTGACGCAACGTCTATCGATAGGGGTTCACTCCGCACTATCGCCAAAAAACTATCAACCCAAAATCTCTTATACACTGGCCCGAAAAGGTGTAACCCTTCTCAGCAACACTTGCAGAGCAAGTGCAGTCTCACCCGAGGTGGATAAGAGGTCTTCTGGAACCAAGTTTCTGTAGTGATGTAGAGGATATGCACACATTACCTTCACACTAACCAGAGATTATAACATTCATAACACACCATTAACTTATTATTCGCATCTTAAGTCATTCGCAGTTTCTAACAAACATTCAGAACAACATACTTGACATACTTATTCAGCTTAGCATTACAACATATTCGCATTAATCAACAAAAAACATTCACATAACCCATTATTCATCATCACATCATTCCATAAAGATAGAATTCATGTCCTAACCGAACGTCTTCATTCATTCATCAAACCTGCGGAATAAACCTCACAGAAACTGTCAAGACATCATATTGCGGATACAAAACAAACCCAAAAGATAGATTTAATCTCCCAAACTTCGATGCCCTTAGGCTTATAATCCTACTCTATTTATACGCTTTTAACTTATTACAAAATGGTCCACATGACCGACTCAACTAATCTAACAATTCTTGCACTCCCATGAATTCCATGAATGATCCTTCTTTCGTGGAATGACCCTTTCGCACCTGTCAGCTTTCGCACTCCCTGTGGATCTATGTCGTGCCAACAGCTACCCTTCCCATACGTATGATCTCGACCTGTGGCCGTTCCCCTCGACACCAATTGCGCCTTGGTAACCATAGAATCTTGTCCTTAGGGCTCTATACAGGTGTTAGCAGAGGATTTTCTGCGACCACCTTGAGTGGACTCTGTGACTGGAGCGTTAGTACCCTTGGAGGGTGTTTTCTAGATTTATCTAGGAAAACACTTGCACCAAGAACGAAAACATGCCCGACATTATTAATTGATTTCAGCGTTTGTTGTTTTAGTGGTGGGACTTAATGAACCCACAATTACCCTTCAAAAGGATTATCTATTTTCCTGGTTTGATTTCCTAGGACTTTTTCTAGTGGCGTGCTCTTTGTGCTTTGAGTGCGTTTAGTTGGCCTTATATATTTATTGCTTGTTGAATAAGAAACTATGGCTAGTATTCCTCTCGACACCAACCAAGGAACTCCTGTCCAAGGGGCTCCTTGTGTTTTTTTATTTGTTGGGAACGTTGGTGCTCCTTTGATGGTCACTTTGAATCTTCCTGGATTCACCCTTGGACTGTCAGTTTAGTTGTTTTCCACTCCGAATGTCATGAATTCTCCTAATGCTTGTCAAGCAAGCACTTTATAGCAAGGGCATCAAAACCATGTTCCCTCTTGGCTAGTAACATCTTCTCCTCCTCCTTCTACCTTGTGTGGTGAAAATTTTGATACTAGCAATCACTAGTCTAAAAGGAATAGAAGGAGAAAGAATAGGAAAAATATGCAAAAAAAGGGGAAATTCCCTAGACTTTGAAATTCATGCTGGGGGCACCCATCCAGTCACTTCTAGTCGTATTGGAAGCCTACAACCAACATCTGGAGGTCATGCTGGGGAAAACAATTTAGTCACTACAATTCATATTGAAAGTATGTCATCAACCTCTGCTAGTCATGTTGACGACATGTCATTGATCACTTTGAGTCATATTAATGACACATCACCAGTCACTTCTAGTCATACTGGGGACAAATCACTAACCGCTGCAAGTCATGTTGGAGACAGGCAACTAGTTGCTGCAAGTCATGCTAGGAGAAAGAAGTCAGCCAATGCGGGTCATGTTGAACATGTTGATACTATTGAGAAGTCTAAGCGAATAGGATGCAAGCCTAAGAACCCTTGTAATATTTGCAAGAGATATCACCTTACTCACTTGTGCCCTACTATTGCAGAGGTACAAAGAGTGTGGTCTGAGTCTCAATGATCTTCTACTCCTGAACAACCTATATTTTCCCAACTTCCTATGCAAACTTTGTTGAAGAGGTTGAACCAATGCAATCTTTGGTCAATCCCAGTCTTCCTTTGGAGAGTGAAAAACATTAAGTGTTCAAATTGATGCATTCTTCGATCGATCTCACTCTTCCTTTGGAGAGTCATGTGTCTACTGGTCATGTTTTCTTCACTGCTAGTTCAAAGCTTTCTGGACAAGGGGGCACTCAATTAGCTTTGAATGAACCCCCACCAAGCTCTAGGATTTCTTCCTTTGATTGGGATATTCTAGCTGAGTGGCACCTTCCTTTTGCTACACCTTTTCAAATAAAGGTTCAATTTAAACACTACACGATTACTTGTTGTATTGTAGATGAAGGAGCCTCTATTAGTATTTTATCCGTGCATGCTTGCAAAGGTATGGGATCTCCCAACCTTGTGCCGAATGTTTATCAACCACTAGCTTTTGATAGAAGACCTAGTGAAACCTTGGGATTTCTTTCTCAATTTCCTATTACATTAGGTGGAAAGACTGTCTTGCTCAATTTTATGGTTATGGAGGACCCTTTGGACTTCAATATACTCCTTGGGCGTGCTACATGTATGTTATGCATGCTGTGGTGTCTATGCTCCTTCACATGATGTAATTTCCTCACAATGGAAGCATTGTCACTATTGATCAACTTGCATTCATTGATCCTTCTCATTACCGACTTTAGATCAAGTATATCCTTTGTCAGTTCCTAGTGTTTCGATAGACACTACCCCACCATGGGTGAATTATGTGGCCTTATATCCCTTGCGTCCAATTTCTATTGAGAAGAATCCTCTGTGTTCATGCTTACCTTCTTGGGACTTGGTCCCAGCTGTTGACCAGGTCATCCATCCAATGGGGGAATTGGAGCCTTTTCTCCACCCTATTTGGTCCAAGTTAATGTCTTGACATATGTTCTCTCTAGAATGATATACTTCCCTCAACTGAAGCTTTCCTAGAGGCTATGACAGAGTCTGACACTCCTTTGGATTTTGACGTCCTTTCCAAAGATCCTCTCCCTGGATTGGACCCAGTTCCAATAAAATCCAACCCCAATTTTCCTTTTGAGTATGATCTCCTTGTTTATAGATCCTCAAACATTGGCATTTTTTAGTCTTTAGACTCTTCCATTGAGATGGAATTCAGTGTTCCTGATGAGTTTGATTCTTCTAGTAGATTTCCCGACTCTTGCCATGATGAGTCTGTTCCTGTAGAGTCCATTACTTCTTTCAACTTTGATCTTCCTCGTGGGTTTGATATTATTGCGTGTAGGTCCCCAAGCCTTGGCTCTCTTGAGTCTTCACTCGTAAACTCTTCCATGGTCATAGATATTATTGAAGATACTAAAGTTGAAAATATTTTTACCAAAGTGACCTGTATAAGATCTTTCCTTTTAGATATTTTAGATATGATCTTGGTACTGTTGTTTCTTGGAGACAAGAATTTTAGCTGGATTCATAGTTGCTTAGGGATCATTTTCGGCATGCCGCTCGATCCGATTAGGTATATTTGGAAGCTTGCATATAGGTTTAGGTCTTCTCTTTGTTATGATGCATTTGAACCTTTTTCTACCTGAATTTACCATAGGGTCAAACCTATTGGATATTGGTGCGTCAGTCATCTCTATCCGCATTCTGCACCAGTCCACCAGAAGAGCTTACCTAACATCGGACACCCTAGTCAGCACCCTCATGCCATTTTGGTGCCCATGCTAAGTTTTTCTGATAGGTTCGAGAGCCTTTTTAGTTTTACCATGACTTTGAGAAGAAACCACATGCCTCTCTTTCTCATACATTTTTGGCTACCCCATAAGGCTCCGGCTTTTATAGAGTTTTCTTTAAGCTATTTTCTCACTCTTTAAAAAATGAAAAGATTGCCGAACGATCTTGTCTTTTTTCACGCTCGATAAAGTATTTGAAAAGATGTCCACCTGTTATAAGTTTGCCCCTTTTTTGGACCAAGCAGACTCTATTATGAAAAGTGAATACTCTAATTTGGAGGAGTTGGAGTTGGGGATGGGTTTTCCAAAGCTGGAGAAGTTAACTCTTAAATTCTTAGAGTCGTTGGAGTGTGTGGGGGCAGTAGAGGCAGCAACAAGTAGAAGTGGAATTGGAAGGTTGGGAGAGGGGGCATCACCATTACCCAGGCTCAAGACAATCCACGTACATGGATGTTATCAATTGAAGAGATTGCGTGGGGGATGGGATAAGTTAACGTGTGTGGAGAGCATAGAGGGTTCAAGAGAATGGTGGGATGTAGTCCAATGCAATGATTCCAACATTAAAACATCACTTCAAACTAAATTTAAAGTGCAGTTAAGGTGGTGATTAGTTTATGGGTGTCCCAAATGTTTGCTATACATTGTTCGATTTCCCAATGTAAAACATTAAGAACATAGATATATCTTCGGGTGTTCGCTATTTTTATGCTACATATGATTTGCCAACAATTATTTTATTCTTAACCATTGGAGAATTTTGTCACTTTATTTACACATCTAAATTGTAAGTTTTTATGTTGCATATGGTTTCCTCACCGTTTTATACTTTATTGTACCAGTGTAAATCGTAAGTTCAATGTTTTTAAAATTTAAAACATACTTGTATTAGATTACATTATCACAATGTATTTTTTATATATCAAAATCTTTTGTTATAGATTATAATATTATCGAATTATATCATTATACTTTATATTTTATAAGTGTATTTTGAAATATTCTAAAATTTTAAAATAAATAATTTATCATATAAAAATGTGTAAGATGAAGTATATAATAAAAGGAAATTTCCAAATTTATAGATTTGAATTATGGTTTTATTAACTTTTTTATAATAAAATTTAAATATATTAATTTTATTTTTTATTAAAAACTTGATGATACCTACGTATTTTTATCAAGATCTATAATTTTTAGTTTTCTCTTTCTATTCATTAAAAGTTAAATTAAATTTTTTATTTAGTTTAAATTTTATAATATGTAAAACAAAAACTCTACATCAATTAGAGTTGATTTGTTATATTATACATGCTCATACATATTTTAATGCAACTGTCTAAAAATTCAACAATTTGGCCAAGACCAATAATTTGGTAGGGTGCCACAATGACGAAAATGAAATGGCGGGGTGGCACGGTGAGAAAGCTCGCAAATGTGGAAGCGTGGCCCTACACTATTCGACGAAAGAATGGGGGTCGCAGCAAGGTGGGGTTGCAACAACAGGAGACCCTACACTATTCGGCGGAAGAATGAACGACAACGACCATAACTGACCTTATATGTAATAACCTTGTTCGACCGAATAAGTATTTGGCCGAATAACCTTCCAAAAAAAAATCTCCGATAACTTTTCTCGGTCGGCAATGCCTCGCACACATTTCTAGGTCGCCGTTAGTTTTAACGAACAACCGTGAATGGTTATTCGACCGAACAATTATGACTTTATTCGTCCGAATAACCTAATTTATTCGGTTGAAAAAATTTAAACATTCGGCTGAATAACTTCTGTTATGCTTCTCCACCCCCCAATTCTCACGAAATAGACACCTATTTTCGCAATTCTACCCAAGGTCGTTTCCAAGTTTAAGAGTAACGAGGGCTGGTTAGTGGACATAAACTATAATATTGGAGTCAAGCAAGGTTTCCCACTCTCTCCTACCCTTTTTGGCATTTACATCGATAAACTAGAAAGGTGTTTAGAAGAAGCAAGTTGTGCTGGCACGATCTTAGCTAGGATAGTTATCATCGTCCTGCTTTATGCTGATGATATTGTTCTTATGGCAAGGTGCCCCTTTGATCTCAATAAATAATTAAGAATTCTCAAATATTTCTACTCTAACACTGGTATGACTGTTAACACCGACAAGACAAAAGTTATGATTATAAAATCTAAGAAAAACACCTGTGCAAGTTTTATGTATGATAATAGTAAATTGGAGGAAGTGATTTCTTACAAGTATCTATGAATTGATATTCATCACAAGCTCAATTGGAACCACAACATTGAGAAAATGGTTAATGGAGGATGGAAAGCTTATTGTCTTGAAAATAATTGTAAATCAACTAACCTGGTCATGTGGGATAAAAATAAGTTTCTCTTTGAAACTCTTGTCATCCCCATTATCTTATACGGTTGTGAAGTATGGGGGTGTAGCATTTCTAGAGAATCTTGGAGAAAGATTGAGTAAATCCAGAAGCAGTTTATAACTTATAACCTCAAAATTAAAAGCAACACACCTTATCCTATTCTCCTCTTAGAAGTGGGTCTTTCCCCCATTGAGAGCATGGCTATGACTAGGTACTTGATGTACAAGAACAAGATAAATAACATGGAAAATGATAGACTTCTTAAAATTGCTTTAAATTCAAGTCAAAACCAACTACGCCTCAAGTAGAGTTTTTGTAAAGATACGATGTCTTGGTTAGACCATTGGGGCATTAATGAAAATGACAATTTGCAGAATATACATAATGTCAAAAATATCATTTCTTCTAAGTTTAAAGATAAATTGTGGAGCAAGAAAAATTTAGCGATTAAGAGAAAACTAAGATACCATAAAGAGGTCATTAACCCTAATTTGGAAGATTAGAATTATCTCTCGAAAGTAACTAGTTCAAAGAAGAAAATGAATATAGCCAAGATAAGAACGAACTCTCATGAGCTCCATAGTGAAACAGGGCATTGGTCTATTCCCAAAACTCCGTGGGAGAAAAGGGTTTGCCATCTTTGTGAGTCTACGAGCGTTGAGGATGAAAATCACTTTCTCTTAGAGTGTCCGGCTTACACCCACATTAGATATGGGTTTCATAGTATTTGTTACAATACAAACCTTTCTAACCTCATGACTTGCCAAAACTATATTAGTGATCTTGGAAAGCTTCTTTCTAAGTTTTTTGAGCATGTGAACAAAAGTTTAAAGCAAACCAAGTAATAACCTTCTTACGGTCCGATAGACCAAAGTTGGTCTCAGTGGAGGTTAATCATCATTGTCATCATCAATATGAATAACGATATAATTTAATAATGTTATTTTAATATTAATCTTTTCTTACCTTAATATTAATATTATTTTATATTAAAACATTTGGTTATACTTTAATGTTAAAGTTAATGTTATTATAAGTAAACATTAATACTATTTTATATTAAAATCATTGCTTATACATTAAAAATATGAATAAATAAACTAAATTAAATATTTTTTAATTGATTATTAAAATTCCTACCTATTTTAAGATTTAAATTTGAATAGAGCAATAATTAAACTATTTTAAAAAAATTAATATTTAAAATAGTTTAACATTTATTAACTATATCATAAACTTAATCGCCGTTAAGAGCATTGGAATAATTGTATAAACACAGCCCTACAATAAATATTATAATTTTAATAATTTAATATTTTAAGCATGTGTTGATATTGCATACAAATATATTTTTAAAAATGATTTGAATGAACCATATTTTTACAAATGATATATTTGATATGAATGAAGTATCCTTGAATTTTTTAAATAGTTTAATATTTATTAAGATAGTTTAAAATAATTTAATATATAAATTATGTTATATTTAAATATATATGATTATAACTTATGGAAATATTTATTCAATTTCAAAATAAAGTAAATTAGATGTAAATATAAAGAAATTCAGATAAGGATGCACTATTTGTAAAATAAATTTAATTAAAATTTTATATGATTTTTTAAGTCAAAGTTTTAAAAAGTCTCATGATTTAATAATAAAGAAATTCAGATAAGGATGCACTATTTGTAAAATAAATTTAATTAAAATTTTATATGATTTTTTAAGTCAAAGATTTAAAAAGTCTCATGATTTAATAATAATAATAGATGTACCATTAATCATGTTCTTTTAGGCATGGACTGATAATGGTTACATTGAGCATTACTATTTCAATATTATTACTATGAACATGCATTTTAGATTAAATTACATGTTTATTACCGTTTAAATGAGTGATTTCATTTTAATTTACTGATACAATTGGTTGCTTTATTAACATGCATTTTAAATTAAATTACAGGTTTATTACCGTTTAAATGAGTGATTTCATTTTAATTTACTGATACAATTGGTTGTTTGATTTCATCGTTAGCCATTACATTTACATTTTTAACTTCTGAACTGTAACATTCATAACTCCCGGCTACATTATAACCTCTGGTTACGTTTTTACGGTTACATTAAGATTCCATTGCTATTGAATCATGACTACAATGCTCTTTAATTTCTTTTAAAGAGTTCACTATATTCCAAAACATTCTTTTGCCGAGCCTTTTCAGCTCCTCTTGCAACACAAGAAAATCCAAGGGTTTAATCCGCTTGAAATAAATGTCATTCTTGATAGTTAATCTCAAAAGGGAATACACTCTAATCCTATTCTAAATGAAAATTTATAATTCATGAAATTCCAAAGGTATCTATTCTAAATGCTCAAGATAGGTAGTTTAGCATTAAAGTATTCTCCCATCCATCACATGTATGACTTTTTCCAAAATTGACAGAATTAAAAATAGCAATGACTTCTAATATTATAAAGAGAAATTTAGCATACCAATGCAATACTCCAACTCTGAATGAGCTCGCTCGGATCATTCATATGAAAAAATATAAATAACATAATAACTTCAATTTCTGAATAACATAAACTAATTCCTTTGCCAGATGGGAATTGAACTACAAATTTGTATTTGATAAAAAAGTAAAGGAAAACACTAAAATCAAACATAAACCTAAACCTAATCATTGTCTTAAAATAAAATTTTAAAATTTGAATATTATTGTTTAAGCTGATGTTTTTTACCGTGAACAAAATGAAAATTCTAATATGCCTAAAACTGGTTGATATACACATATAAGTCATTGATATTGTATTATCTACATGAGAAAATTATAGCATCTACATTCTATTTTCAAAATCTAAATTCTAGCATCTGCATTAAATGGGAAATCTACCATCCACATTCTCCCATATGCGTTCATATCAAAATCAGAATTTTAGCATCTGTATTCATATGCCTGCAAAATATCATAATTCTCACCATATGTCTGCAAAATATTTCCAAAAGCCTTAATATATCACTAATATTCAAAATCAGTTAAAAAATTAAACCCACATTTAATTAGAACTGTATTAAGGATGCGAAGCAAATTGCTGCGGAATACCATCTTCCAATCATTTATTTCTGAACAACGTTTATATAGTTTAGAAAAACACAATTCACTGGAGAGATGGATGTACGGTACAAGTCGAAATTGAGTGCGATTGTGTACGCCCCATTATATTTTTGAATACTAGATTAAAAAATATTAGATTTTTCATTACATATTTTTTCTAATGGTAAAGATTTTAAAATTCGTGGAGCACATGAAATCTAATGACGGAGATTTTAAAATTTTTGGAGCACATGCAATCTAATGGTGGAGATTTTAAAATTCGTGGAGCACATCCAATCTAATGGCAGAGATTTTAAAATTCGTGGAGCACGGATTGTCTTGGATTCTTCAACTATTATTGCATGTGAACTTGTATATATGGGAAGTGGAGTTGTGTATATATTATTTATGATGCACTCTCATAAGAATTTGATAAATTAAATTTGTTGTGTTTTGCTTCATTCATAATTGAAAGCATTTAATTTTATAATATAAGTAATTCATTTTATAAATGCAAACTTATATAATTTGACATAGTAATTTGAATTTATGAAAATTCCTCTTGTAAAATTAAATTTCTCTGATATAAATGGATAAGAACAAACCACCTTCAACTTCAAACTTGTTTAAGAGCTTATTTTCCCATGAGTAAAAGAAATTGTTTCAACCAATCACTAGGACTTCAAGAATAATAAAAAGTTATTAATGTTTAACATATATCAAATAAATCAATTTAAAAAAATGTGAATAGATACATTAAAGAGCCTCCCACAACAAAACCCTATTTCCATGCCTTTGTGAGTCACAAGTGTTAACCTAGCCCAATATGAAAATAACAAAAACAATTTCATGTTTAAGAAAAACACAAAATAGTTTCATTAAAATTCATTTTTAGATTGTTATCAAACTCATAAAAAAAATTGAAAATAGCATCTTACGAGAGTTCATAGCTCTCTAAGTCCATGGCACCATAAAAACATTGGACATTTGGACTTGAAAACTAACTTATGGTATGAAGGAAGGGCACGAAGGCCAAGGAGAGAGATTGAAACTAGGGCACAACCTCATACTAGGACAATGCTAGGCCAATATAAGAAAGAAAGAAAAAATGAAATGAAAGCAAATCCATCTCATTGAATGCAAACTCACCCACCTACTCTTTAACCACATGGGAAAGATTCAATCAAGTAAGAAAGTATCAATCAATATATAATAAAAACCATAGACTACTTATATAGGCATACACATATCTTAATAAGCCTATTAATACAAATTAATGATGGTTTAAAAAAATAATTGACCATAAAAAATAATTCTAGGTAAATGTTTAACCTTTGACGTTTCGAAATTCGACGATTTTGCACGTTCCCTCCGCACGAATCCGTCGAATGTTTACTCTTTCGATAATTTCCTTTCAGTCACCTAAAAGTCATGTCGAATACGAATGCACCGGAACTACAAAATAAATTGATATTCACCCTAACGTCAAGATGCTTCCCAGCTGTCGAATCCGAATGGAACAGAACTACATAATAAACTAATACTCACATTGTTGGAGCATAGGCCGCAGCTATGGTAAAGCTGCCAATTTTGAGAAAAAAGCACTAAGCTTGAAGGAAAAGTGCTAATTTTGAGTAAAAGCACCACTTTTGGGAAGAAATGAACAGTGCGCAGTACGGTGCCAGATGGACGAGCTCACCGCAGATTATGGGCCGGAAATCGCGGAGCTCGCGCGCAAATGGCAAAGGAAAGAGTAAATAAGGTGGCCAAGTAGAAAGCTCAACCACCACAGTAAATGAAGCGGTGGAATAGAGGGATCAGCTACCCTCATTAAGGCAAAGTACAGGAGTTATGGTTGCTCTGACCAAGGAAGAGCGACGGGCCGAAGCATTGAAGGCGAAGGAGAAGGAGCAAAGAACGATGAAGCAGCGCCCATACCCGTGATCTGCGCCGAAAATCGCGGAGTCTGCAGGCAGATACGACGTGACTGCAAGCGGTGCCTACAGTACACCTAGCCGTGTTCGCGGTTAGGGTTTTTGGGGATCACTGTTGGGAAAGGCCCACATTTTTGTAAAGATGTGACCCTCAGGGCCACCTATATATATGTGTAATTGAAAAGGGGAAGAGGTTAGAGAGAGAAAAAGATTGTAAGATTGTTAGAAAGCTACAGACAGTCTAAGTAATGTCTGAATCATTTATACTGCTATATTTTTGTAAGCTGTTAACGATCATTTTGTGCATGTAAGAAGGCTGCGATCTCGCGGGAGACTGCTTGGCATAAGGGCCATTGTATGTATCGACCAGTCGCAAGAGGACTGAGAGGGGAATGTAATTGTATGTCTTTGCCATAGTAATATCTGTAGAAGAAGAAGAGTAGATCTAAGAGAAGGGCTCCCAACTGTGTGCGTGGAGTTTCCCAGAAAGATCTAAGGCTGCAGCTGTGTGCGCAGCGGAACTGTGTTATCCCCGTCTCAAGATAATATAAAACACAGTTCCAGTGGACGTAGCTTCCCACCCGGGGGAGTGAACCAAGTAATTCCTGTGTTGTGGTGATGCTTTATGTGATTGCATTTCTTTGCTTTACTGTCTATGTTTCTGTGAATGTTCTGCTATCTTTATGAATGATCGTGCTAAGTAAATCCTTGAAGCTCCTGTAGAAGTTGTACTTATGCATTGTCGAAGGAGTCTAGGAAAACAGTCGCAGTAGTGCTAGAGGAATGGGTTGATGCGCTGTGGCGCAAGGGAGGAGACGATACATAGTGTATCGGCAGTAGCAAGTAAAAGATTCGTGCGCAGGTGCGAAGCTACCACGCGGCTAGGCTGAGAAGAGTGAGCTCTAGTGCTGTAGCGCCGTGAGACCTATGGAAGAGTAAGACGCTCTATTCAGAGATTACCTCCAAGAAAGTAAGAGAAGAGAAAGCTGTAGACTCAACACCACCTTGGTTAAGGAAAACTGATTCCTTAGCTCCCCATAGCCACTTCGGGTGAGACTTCGGGTTGCTGCGTAGCTCGTTGCCGAGAGAGCCAGTGCGCCAAAGGGGTGTTTGTTGCTGTGCCTCCTGAAAACCCGGGTCTGTCCAGAAAGCAGCCAACAAATGGTTCCGTTGCCGGCTTTAAACCTATTATTTTGAAGGCAATGTGGTGCTGGAATCCTACAGCTAAAGAAATTCAAGACTGGTTCAATTCAAAGGCTAGAAAGTTCGCTGAACGTGAAAATAGAAGCCCTAGGTTTCAGACAGAGGACTGGTTGCAGAAGCATATTTATACCGACCTTCACGAAATCTTCTTTGTAACATTTGCACTCGAGTTGCACGCGTGGGTATCCAAGCTAGCAGATACTGGACCCACTGTGCATGTTGATCAACCTATCGTTTGGACGCCTGAGCTAATTAGCATTTTGAAGCGAGTGGATAATCCTGTGTCCCGCGCAGTAGACTTTTGGTTAAACAGTCTGCTAGAAGGCTTCATCACCAAGTTTGCAGTAGATACGAGAAAGAGCTTCAGCGAGGCTGAGAGGAGCTTCTTCAAAGCATACAGGGGTAAGTTCTTAAATTCTCTGAACTTATGGATTAAAATGCTCTTGTATGAAAAAGGAAAACTATGCATAGCTTCCGATGAATAGCATAGACAAGTAATGTCCGCAAATTTTGATAGTGATCTTGAAGTTATTGGTTGCACTCGTAGTGGAAAACGGTATAAAGTAGGCCTTGACCAGCATTCTTTTGAGTATAGCCCAGAAGATAGTCGAGCTCATAGAGCGAGCCATATAGAGAGACAAGGGAGTGCTCATATCCCTTATCACCCTCTTACATTGCAAAAGCCAGATAGGGCTCAGCATAACCCCGCAGTAACACCTTCTAGTAGCCCGCACGGTACTTCTAGTACCTCAGCCCCACCTTTGTTTAACCATCCCGGAGGTAGTGCCACATCACCTCCACGTCAACCTAGCACAAGAAGGATGGGTGATGACATGAAGCTACCAACCTTTAGAGGAACAGGGCTAGAAGACCCTGAGCAGCACTAGTTCCTATGTGAAGCCATTTGGACGAGTAAGCAAATTAATGATGATGCTGTTAAGCTGGTTCAGTTAGCAACCACACTAAGAGAGAGAGCCTTAACCTGGTTTATGAAATACTCGGCAGCACAGAATAGAACGCTTGTTGATGTAAGAACTGCTATGATTAACCAACAACACAATGGGTGCGCCGTGCTAATATTAAACCATCCCCGCTCGACCTACAGAAGCAAAAAGAAGCATTCAAGCAAGCTCAAGAGTATTTCTCAGATCCGCGAGCTTCAAGTTCTGTCGCAGTACCGCACAAAGATATAAGACCGCATGTGCCAAGTCAAGAGAACCTGGTACAAGAGCAGGCTACTACATCGGGAAGGCCAGATGAGGAGGATACACTAGGCAGTGTTCATGCTTTCCTAAGAAGCTGCTTACAGTTGTTGCACAATGAAAGAGCAACTATGGAAATCCAACACCTGTTGGATCAGTGTCAACAATATGCGTCGATGAACACAGCGCAGCGTGCTGTTCATCAGATCAGGAGTCATACTAGAACTGGAAGAGAGATGAGACTCACAGCGCAAATTGGAGCATTTGAAATGGAAGAAGTCATTTTGGATTTAGGCTTAGAAGTTAATGTTCTCACCATGCAAAATTGGGAACAGATGGGTAGTCCTCCGCTTATCAGATCTCCTATCCATTTGAGACTAGCAAATCAGCAACGAGTTTCTCCACTGGGCAGATTACCCAATGTACCCATTGATATTGAGGGAGTAAGAAGTTCTGTAGACTTTGAAGTAATCAAAATTTTGGATGATAGTAGACCTTACCCAGCACTTTTAGGCATAGACTAGGCATTTGATAATCTGGCTATCATTAATTTGAAGAAAAGATAGATGACCTTCGAGGATGACCAGATTAGGGTCATTGAAACACTGGATCCCCTTCAAGGACCACGGTATATTGAACCCATTCGAGCAGAAGAAGAAGTGCGCCACATGGAAAGTTTGTATCAGGTGACTGCTAGTCATAATGATTATGTCAATCCCACAGCGGACGGCCATATCAGCTGGTGATGCGATATCTCGTGCGCATCAGATTCAAAAGCAGGACTGGAAAACTGGCAGAATCGCTTACATGAGGTTTCTGCGAGGCGTTGCGCCATGATGACTAAATCCATTCGATGGATTGGCACAGAATTGAATAACACTCCAATATTTGATGGTTTAACTAGAGTAAGGGAATTCATACATGCATATGGAAAAGAAATCCCAGATGAGCAGCGCATACAAGCATTGGATGTAGCACTGCGCGCTACACCCGCAAGATGGTGGGGTACGCATAAAGACAATATCGACACATGGCAAGACTGTCGCAGGTTGATACTGCGCAGATTTCAAGAAACTACAGCAGGAGTTTTGCGCAAATATGATGGACAGAGTGACCCCAGGTCACACGTTGAAGCATGTATTCAGCAATGGTCAGATATTCCAAAGGATGAGTGGGTTCACCTATTCATCCACACATTGGATATAGTTCCAAGGAACTGGTACACTGAAACAGAATTGCGCAAAGGCACTATCACTTGGCCTCTCATGATGGAAAGTTTTCAACTTACTTTCAGCTTTGAGTCAGAACATCCAAGCATCGATCAGGATTTAAAGTGTATTAGAGAGAAGACATTTGGACAATGTCCTTTACCAGAGTATTCTCAACCAGATTGGGCTGTCCAAATGGAACATGCCCTGGAATGCTATAATTTCACCACTGGAGAAGAGGATGATGACCCTCGCAACATCAATATTCGAAATCGGAAGGGACGTGCAAAGTCGAAGGCCCTCAACTCGATATCCCTGCCATTACAGAACACATCAAGCTCAAGAAGATTAACATTGGTACAGAATCCGAACCCAAGTTTGCCTCTATAGGAGATTATTGGGATGATGAAACTGTTGGCCATATTGCAGATTTACTACATGAGTACCAGGATATCTTTCCCACCAAGTTTATAGAAATGAAAGGCATCCTAGGAGATTTAGGAGTTATGCGCATACCTTTGAAAGCAGACGCTAAGCCAGTAAAACATCGCCCATACAGGTTGAACCTGCGATATAAAGAAAAGGTCATAGAAGAAATTGATAAGATGCTCGCAGCTGGTATCATTGAGCCGGTAGAGGAAAGTGATTGGATTAGTCCTATGGTGATACAAGAGAAAAAGACAAAAGGTGAAATAAGAATCTGCGTGGACCTACGCAAGCTCAACGATGCATCAGCGCACGATCCATTTCCTACACCCTTTACAGACGAAGTGCTTGACAATGTTGGAGGACAAGAGGCTTACTCCTTCACTGATGTCTTTTTGGGATACCATCAGATCAGAATCCATCCAGAGGACCGCCATAAGACCACTTTTGCGACTGAATGGGGCTCATTCCAGTATACGGTAATGCCCTTTGGTCTTAAAAACGCTCCTGCTATCTTCTCTAGAGTCGTTGTGGCTGTTTTTAAAGAATTCATTCATAAGTTTCTAGAAGTCTATTTTGATGACTAGACTGTGTTTGGTTTACTAAAGAACCATATAGGGAATCTAAGGATGATGTTAGAAAAATGTAGACAGTATCATATTTCCCTTAACTTGAAAAAATGTATTTTCTGTGCTCCTTTTGGTATTTTGTTGGGTCACATTGTGTGCAGACAAGGACTCATGATGGATCCTGCGAAGGTTGCCATCATTGCTAACTTGCCTGTGCCCAACTCAGTCAAGCAGTTGCGCAGTACATTGGGACATACAGGATACTACAGGAAATTTATCAAGGGTTACGCAAAGATCACTGCGCCTATGGAAAGACTGCTGAAAAAGGATTCGAAATTCCAATGGATAGAGGAATGCCAACAGAGCTTGGACACACTTAAAGGAAAGATGGTCACATCACCTATTCTAGTTTTCCTAGACTGGACAAAACCCTTCCATGTTCATGTAGATGCTTCTTCCATAGCATTGGGGGTTGTACTGACACAACCGGGAGAAGGAGGTATTGACCACCCCATTGCTTACTCTAGCAGAAAGATGTCTACAGCTGAGAAGAACTACACCACTACAGAAAGAGAAGGACTAGCTATGGTGTATGCCTTACAGAAGTTCAGACACTATCTATTGGGCGCTCATTTTAAAATGTATACTGACCATTCTGCTTTGAAGTACTTGGTCAATAAGCCAGTGTTAGGGGGAAGAATTTGTAGATGGCTACTCCTCTTCCAGGAGTATGAGATTATTGTGAATCCAGGTAGATTGAATGCAGGACCTGACCATTTATCAAGGATAGAGTCAGCGGAGGAACCTATAAATTTAGAGGACAATCTACCTGATGCACAGTTGTTTTCTGTTCAAGCAGCAAACAAGTATTACTCTGATATTCTTGAGTTTCTCACTACAGGGCAAGCGCCAGTTGAGTTCACAATCCATCAGAAGAAACAACTTGTTGTCAAAGCCGCAGACTTCACTTTGATAGCAGGCCAGCTCTATAAGTTGGGCCCTGATGAAGTCTTGCGCAGATGCATCTTACCGCATGAGAAGAATTCCATAATCGCAGAAGCGCACTCAGGAACCGCAGGAGGCCATTTCGCAGGAAAGCCGACTGCACAGAAGATCTTAGCCGCAGGTCTTTGGTGGCCAACATTGCACAAGGATACTAAGGAATTCTTCAAGCGTTGCGATGTGTGCCAACGAACAGGAAAACCTTCAAGAAGAGACGAAATGCCGCTAAGATCCCAGATAACAGTGCGTGCTTTTGATAAGTGGGCCATTGATTTTGTGGGACCTATCAACCCACCAGGAAAGAGAACCGGCACAAGATACATCATCACAGCTATTGAATACCTCACCAGATGGGCTGAGGCGAAGCCAGTTAAGAATTGCGACGCTGTCACTGCCGTGCAGTTCATTTTTGAGAATATTGTCACTAGATTTGGTTGTCCACTGATTCTAATGAGTGATCAGGGCACACATTTCCTGAACGAGACTATAGAGGCCCTTACTGAAGAATTCCACATTAGTCACCATAAGAGCACACCCTACCACCCTCAAGCTAATGGTACGGTGGAGGCATTCAATAAGATTCTGGAGAATTCCCTGACCAAGATTTGTAATCAACAAAGAGATGATTGGGACCTTAGAGTCACAGTTGTGTTATGGGCTTACAGAACCACATGCAAGAAATTAACAAGTCACACACCTCTCAGTTTGGTGTATGGACAAGAAGCAGTCATGCCCATGGAATACATTGTTCCCAGTCTCAGAATTGCTTAAATTATAGAAATGGCAGATACTGATACTATGAGTGAAAGGTTGTCACAATTGGTTTCCTTAGAAGAAGACTGACTTTTAGCTGGATTCCATCAACAAGTGCAAAAGGCGAGACAGAAGGCTTGGCATGACAGGAATATTAAAAATAAAGTCTTTCACAAAGGAGACTTGGTACTCCTCTATGATAGTAAATTCATCAAGTTTCCAGGCAAGTTCCGTGTACATTGGTTAGGCCCTTTTCAAGTGATGAAGATAACAGAAGGTGGAGCAGTTCAGCTTGCGAAGCTTAATGGAGAGTTGCTTCCCACAATGATCAACGGGAGTCGGCTCAAGCTTTATCGCGATGGCCACTCCGCCCTATCGACCTAATCAGCTGCTAAAGTGTAGATGTCCAGTGTAGTTGAAAGAGGCATCGCATTATCACAGTCTACACGGAATTCGCGAGACATTTTCAGTCTCTGGCTTCCCGCGCAGTTCCTCGAAACATCCACGCAAGTCAATAAAGCCTGTTTGGAGCGAGCCTATTGTCGCTCTTGTGAAGCTCCCCGAGTTGTCGAACTTTCACTCTTGCGGAGTTCCCTGTCGTCGAGTTGTCACTTTTGCGGAGTTCTCCTCGCTGTGGAGCCCTCCATGTGCACAATTACCTATGCTGAAGCTACCCGCCGAAAATTTGAATTGCGGTAGTTCTGTAGCCGCGTCGGAGTCTTAATGAAGGATGAGACCGCCATTTAATTGTACTTGCTCTGACAGATTCGACTTGATTTCCCTAAGATTCACATTTAATTAAGGAGCCGAAGGCTTTGGGCACATCTCCCAAAGGCTGTCAGAGCCCATCCCCCACATTTAATGCACCACAGAGGTGCGGCGGGGGGGGGGGGGGTTGTCAACTCATCCGCTTAGGCACCAACGGCTATTAGCATTTCCTGTCCACACATACTACTGCCCTCATCTATAAATACCCCTCATTCACATATGGTTGGGTTACTTTCCTTGTTATTGAGTTGAATAGTTGTCCTGTTTGAGAGTTTAAGCCATTGTTTTCAGAGCCGTATCGTGCAGACTGATTCCATCTATTTTCAGAGTTCGCATCCTACGCTGTTCCGCCCCTTTTTGTTCAGTGCTTGTCGTATATACAGGTTCATCACGGAGAAACTATCAACTGAAGAATTTGTCCGTCAATTCAAGCGCAGAGGGTTAGATTTCGGTATGGCTACCCCGATCACGACCTCAGTTTACACGCATCCTGGTTTCTCTGATCTCAGACAGTCCCCAGGCACAAGGGCGTCTCAACAACAGCCCCAGCAGCAGCAGCAGCTGGACGAACCTGTTTCAGAGCCCTTGGCCACCCTGGTTAACTACATTTCTCCGCGCCCAGATGATGCACCCGAGGTGCGTATTCCCAACAACGCCAAGTATTTGATTCCACTGCCACCAATGGCGGAAATCGTGCCAGAAGAAGGGTCCCTGCTTGGACATCTTCCGCTGGTTAGGTTTTCTAACTTCAACTTGGGAGATTATAGAACATATCCTCAGTTCGCGCCGGATCACTATCTGAAGGTGGTCCATAATCCTGTTAAGAAAATGGATGAATTCGTCCCGAAGGAATTTGCAGCAAATCTAGAGAGGCCTAGACTGTTGAACCTGTTGAAGCTACCGCACTTCGGGCATCGCAATGAAGTTAATGCGGTTGTTAAGGCCCTGTTATCCTGTGTTCATGGTGGTTATCTTTGGCTAGGGAGGCCAATTGATCTGAATGTGGACTTGATTCATCGAATTACCGGCCTATCTAAGGTTGGTAAGGACCCCAATGTCCATTTCATTGGTAAAGACAAGGACCGAAAGCTGGCTGCACAGGTGGTGCAGAAATACAAATTGTTGAGAGGAGGCCAGGCTTATGACCTCACTGTAGTTGAAGATGAAGCACTCAGATTCACAGGCAGTCTAATCGCAGGCAGACTTTTAACGAAGTGCAGACCTAAAGAAGTCCCTGGAGCTGTCGTGGAGCTCACAATCGCAGCTGCGGAGGGAGAGCAGTATAACTGGTGTCTCTTCCTCCTGAATTCATTTTTGGATGACTACCGGAACGTTCAGGACATCGCCGGTCAGTTGTTCCATTTTTCTTGGCTCTTGATTTTGTGTGCCTTTGTCGGGTGGAAGGAACCACCCAACACTCAATTTCTTCCGCGCCGCGCAGGAGAGGTTGCAGGCATGCGCTATGTCAACCTCTGGGATTCTAGTAATCCCGTGAAGTGCAAGATGAACTGCGCCGTGTTCTTTGAATATTACAATCTCCTCAAGGATACCATCCAAGGGATGCCGAGGCTTACTGAGGAGACAGCAGAAATCTATGGAACGAAGTTGGTCTTTTCTGCCAACTTGCATGAAATCTATTTCTGCCCTCGCGGAATTCAGGAAGAAGAATGGGACGTAGGGCTCTACAGAATGACTAGCCAGGATGTGGAGGACACTGTGAAGTCCTGGCCAGATGAATGGAGGCAGGCCGTTGAAGCCGCTACCGAGCTGCCACCCCTTGAGGCGCCAGAGAAAGAAAAGGGCAAGGAAAGAGTCAGGCAAAGGAATGATGAAGGTTCGTTAGAACCAGCTACCAAGAAGTAGAAGTTGTCGCACCCCGCAGAAGCGACTGAAGATCCCTATCAGATCCTTGCCGCGAAGCTCAACCAGTACTTGAAGGAGTCATTTCAGGAGCTGCGTTCCTCTCAGGCCAATATCATAAGTGCTTTGGATCTGCAGCTCATGGAGTTGAAAGGTCTCGCAGGACGAGTTGCGTAGACCCATGCGCCAGCATCCAGCGCGCAGGCGCCGCAAGCATCTACAAGCACCGAGCGAGTTGAAGTACCTACAGAAAGGCACACTGTCGTTCATATCCCGCCAGCAAGCATGACACTCCCGGATCCTTTGGCTGCAACGCAGGTAAGCATGGTTGGCCCTGTTGAAATAAAGTTGTCACTAATCCCATTGGAAACTCTACAATTGGTGCAAGAGCAGGTCTCTATTAAGCTGAGAGCTAGAGAGCTCTCTACATTCCATGCCAATCAAAGACTGCAGACGCAGGAAGTAGAGTTAAGGGCAGGCTATAAGGAGATCTCTGTGCAGCTTGCACTTCGCGAAGTGCAAGACACTGGGCTAAGAAAGGCCGTTGATGAAATCACCCAAGAGCTGCCGACTTACCAGATTCAACCGGACCTTCCTTTAGTTGAGAACGTGCAACATATTGGCAGAAGGGAGAAATCCCTAGAACAGCAAGTAGTTGCTATGGCTGAGGACCATAGAAAGCAGCTCACCGAGTTGGAAGGTCATGTCGCAGTACCCCCTGCATATGATAAGCAAGAACGATTTGAAGAACTGCGCATAGCTTCTACCCAAATGAAGTGCAGAGCAGATGAAGCCCAAAAGCTAATGACGCAAGCTATGGAGGCTTGGGCTGAGCTTGAGAAGCTCCCTTCTAAAGTTGCCCTTTTGGAACAAGTGCAAGCAGCAGAACAATCCCTAACTGTTCTGAACGAAGAAGCTAAGCTCTTGGAAGGCTTAGCCAAAATGAGAAAGATGAGCGAAGTCCGCAAAGTCTAGCAAGAACTGCACAGGCTCAGAAACAAAGATGCTACTCTCGCCAACATCATTCAGCCGTTTATGGATGAGTATGCTGAACTTGCTGCCCAAGCAAAGGCCAAGGTCAAAGAATTTGTTGAGTCTCAAGAAGTGGTCGATGGCATAGAAAAAGAAGAAGCTACTTCAGACATGGTGCAGACATCCACGGAATGCGTGCAAGACATGGACTCCGCTATTGCGCAGTGGAAGCAAGCCTTCGCTGCGATCCAAGCAAAGGAAGATGCAAAAGTAAAGCGACTGCCCGCTAGTGTGAGTGGCTCGAGGACGAGCCACAAGTAAGTGTTAGGGGCCTGTTGGAGCATAGGCTGCAGCTATGGTAAAGCTGCTAATTTTGAGGAAAAAGCACTAAGCTTGAAGGAAAAGTGCTAATTTTGAGTAAAAGCACCACTTTTGGGCAGAAATGAACAGTGCACAGTACGGTGCCAGATGGACGAGCTCACCGCAGATTACAGGCCGGAAATCGCAGAGCTCGCACGCACATGTCAAAGGAAAGAGTAAATAAGGTGGCCGAGTAGAAAGCTCAACCACCACAGTAAATGAAGCGGCGGAATAGAGGGCTCAGCTACCCTCATTAAGGCAAAGTACAGGAGTTATGGTTGCTCTGACCAAGGAAGAGCAACGGGCCGAAGCATTGAAGGCGAAGGACAAGGAGCAAAGAACTATGAAGCGGTGCCCATACCCGCGATCTGCGCCGGAAATCGCGGAGTTTGCAGGAAGATACAACGTGACTGCAAGCGGCGCCTACAGTACACCTAGCCGTGTCCACGGTTAGGGTTTTTGGGGATCACTATTGGGAAAGGCCCATAGTTTTGTAAAGGTGCGACCCTCAGGGCCACCTATATATATGTGTAATTGAAAAGGGGAAGAGGTTAGAGAGAGAAAAAGATTGTAAGATTGTTAGAAAGCTACAGACAGTCTAAGTAATGTCTGAATCATTTGTATTGATATATTTTTGTAAGCTGTTAACTATCATTTTGTGCATGTAAGAAGGTTGCGATCTCACGGGAGACCGCTTGGCGTAAGGGCCATTATATGTATCGACTAGTCGCAAGAGGACTAAGAGGGGAATGTAATTGTATGTCTTTGGCATAGTAATATCTGTAGAAGAAGAAGAGTAGATCTAAGAGAAGGGCTCCCAGCTGTGTGCGTGGAGTTTCCCAGAAAGATCTAAGGCTGCAGCTGTGTGCGCAGCGGAACTGTGTTATCCCCGTCTCAAGATAATATAAAACACAGTTCCAGTGGACGTAGCTTCCCACCCGAGGGAGTGAACCACGTAATTCCTGTGTTGTGGTGATGCTTTATGTGATTGCATTTCTTTTCTTTACTGTCTATGTTTCTATGAATGTTCTGCTATCTTTATGAATGATCGTGCTAAGTAAATCCTTGAAGCTCCCGTAGAAGTTGTACTTATGCATTGTCAAAGGAGTCTAGGAACACTATAGCAGTAGCGCTAGAGGAATGGGCTGATGCGTTGTGGCGCAAGGGAGGAGACGATACATAGTGTATCGGCAATAGCGGGTAAGAGATTAGCGCGCAAGTGCAAAGCTACCGCGCGGCTAGGCTGAGAAGAGTGAGCTCTAGCGCTATAGCGCCGTGAGACCTGTGGAAGAGTAAGACGCTCTATTCAGAGATTACCTCCAAGAAAGTAAGAGAAGAGAAAGCTGTAGACTCCACACCACCTCAGTTAAGGAAACCTGATTCCTTAGCCCTCATAGCCACTTCGGGTGAGACTTCGGGCTGCTGCGCAACTCGTTGCCGAGAGGGCTAGTGCGCCAAAGGGGTGTTTGTTGTTGCGCCTCCTGAAAACCCGGGTCTGTCTAGAAAGCAGCCAACACACATAAAAGGCAAGATGCTTCCCAGCTGTCGAGTACGAATGGACCAAAACTACGAAATAAATTAATATTCACCCTAACATCAAGATACTTCCCAGCTGTCGAATACGGATGGAACAAAACTACAAAATAAACTAATACTCACCTAAAAGTCAAGATGCCTCCCAACTGTCGAGTATGCTTGGACCAGAACTACAAAATAAATTAGACTACGTCGTGAATGCATTCAGCCCAATTTGAGCGAAGAGAAACCCTAAAATTGCTATTGCTTTAGCGGTGGGAAGAGAAACCTTCATCTTGTTGCCTCTAATTTGGAAGACCTCGGGCTTTTTCGCTTTGGTGAAGGAAATGGCCTTTTGCTCGGATATTGCGACTGGCACTGCAACTAATGTTTTGCCCAGCCTTTTGAAAAAGGTTGTTCAAGAGGTGAAAATGGTCATTTCTTTGCCTCAATCTTTCATGGACATGCAATTTGAAGTTCATCGTCTGAATGAAATAAGAAAAGATATAAATGCGGAGCTCGCTCATGAATAGAAGAACCCTAAAAGTGTAGTGAAGACTTGGCTGGATAATGCGGAAGAGGCCATAAAAATTTCAGAGGCTATTTGCAGTGATTACCAGCAACTCAAAAACTGCCTCAGCTGCTGTCCTAACTGCCTCTTCTGCTACAAAATCAGCAAACGTATCAGAGATTGGAAAGGGGATGTTGCTCAACTCCACTCCACGGAAAATTTTAAGGGCGAAATTTTGCCAATTGGCTATTTTTGGGGGGTTTTTTCAAAAAATAAATTTGCTATTTGGTCATTTTTAGTCTCTAATATCACCTATATTTACATAAAATATGTTTTTTTATCATAATATTCGCCAAAATTTACAATTTTTGGTAGTAAATTGTATGTTTCATATTTATTATTCGCCTACCAATCTATATATATGTTGTTTTCAATCCAAAATAATCGCCTAGAATACTATACTTAAGTTTACTTTTATAATCCTTAAAAAATACCCTGCTCCACTCACGGAGATAGCCTGATTTTCCTCTAAGCGGGGAATACGGGGATCCTACTCCGTGTACCTAGATACCGATTGAGATCATCGAGTTTGGTTTTGTTGGAAATGCAATACAATCTATGCAGTCGAAGGTAGAGGAATGGTTAACCAAAGATAACGAAATTCGAATTATTGGAATATTCGGCATGGGAGGTGTCGGTAAGATGTCCCTGCTTTAGACCATCAACAACAACCTCAAGGTACGAAATTCATTTGATGCTATCATTTATGTAACGGTCTCCAAAGATAACGATTTCTTATATGTACAAGACCGCATTGCCGATAGATTAAATTTGCATCTTCCAGAGAAATCCAATTTGGAAGAGCGAAAATATAAGCTGTGCTCTTATTTGAAGAACAAAAAGTTTCTTCTTTTACTAGATGATCTGTGGAAGAGTTTTGAGCTTCAAAGCCTGGGAGTGTCGTTGAACGACAAAGGTTCTAAAATTGTCCTGTTGACTTGGAGTAAAGTCGTGTGTACAGAAATGAGAGTCGATGAGATGATACGAGTGGAACCGCTGTTGGAAGAGGAAGGTTGGGAGTTGTTTTGTAACCGAGCATTTCAGGATGGAAATGTTCCACATGAAATTGAGGAAATTGCCAGGAAAATTGCAAGGGAGTGCAAAGGCTTACCACTGTCTATACTTGTAGTTGATGCCGCAATGTCACACTATACTCATTTAGATCACTGGGAGGGCGCTTTAGATCGGATGCAGAACGTGGACTATACTTTTTATGATATGCACAATAGAATTGACAAAGAGCTATTTCAACGTCTGGAATGGAGTTACAATGATCTACGTCCAGAGTATCTGAATACTTGTTTTCTACATTTTGCAGCTTATCCCAAAGACAAGGAAATCAAATATGAAGAGGTCATAGACATCTGGATCGCATAAGGTGTAGTGAAAGGGAGCTATTTGCCTGATACTGCACACAATTCTATTATCTACCTGAGGGATCGTTGTTTGATCAAGGTTGTAAAATATGATGAAGGGGGAAGGATTGAGAAAGTTAAAATACACGATATCCTTCGTGATATGGCAATTCACATTGCAGAGAAGGTACACAACTATTGTTTTAAAGCTGGGAATGGCATGAGCCGGGAACGGGAATGGGAATGGCAGGAGGAAGTCGACAACGAGTGATGGGAATTTGGGAAAACCATTTAAAAAAAGGTAAATTGGCGAATCTTTTTTTGGAAAAAAAGGTTGAAAAATAGCCCATGGGCTAAATTTCACCCCTAAAATTTTCCTTGTTTAAATATCTTGTGGAGAAAAGATCAAGGTGCTGAGAATTGATAACAAATGAGAGTTCTATGGAAAAGCGTTCGACCAACTCTGCAGACAACACAATATATCTCGACAAAACATAACTCCATACACACCTCAATAGGACAAATTTGTTGAAAGAATGAACATAACGCTAATGGATAAAGCAAGGAGCATGCTTAGTGGTGCGGGAGTCACACAAGAATTATGGGTAAAGGCAGTCGACATGACATGTTACATGGTGAATAGGTCATCATCAACAACTTTGGTCGACAAGAATCCATACGAGGCAGGGGATGGTAAGAAGCCCTCTTTGGAACATCTCGAATTATTTGGGTGTGATGTCTTTGTGCATGTCCCAAAGGAGAAAAGAACTAAACTCGACTGCAAGTGGGAGAAGTGCATTTTCATTAGGTACAAGGATGGAGTGAAAGGGTATAAGCTATGGAATACAATGACGAGGAATGAATTTTATAGTAAAGATGTGATCTTCAAAGAAGTTGGAAAAAATTTCTAGAATGAAGAGATTAAAAGTGAAAAAACTAGAAAAGCAAGAGTTTGAAATGAAAGACGAAAATTTGAATTCGAGAGAGTTGATTGAATTCAATGAAGAGGTAGAACAATAGACTCTAGATGTTAGGAGGTTTGGTCATTCAAGGAACCAACCAGAAAGGTATATTCCACCTAACTTCCACTCTAGTTTTGCATTATCTTCCATATATAGAGATCCTAAGTCAGTAAAAGAAGCGATCGACTCGATAGAGGGTAAACTCTAGAAAATGGATATGGAAGAAGGGATGGAGTCCTTCAAGAAAAATGAAACATGGGATCTAGTCACATTACAAAATGGAGGAAACTCGTTGGTAGTAAGTGGGTGTTTAAGAAAAATTTGAATGCAATAATTCAAGTTGAAAAGTACAAGGTTTGACTAGTAGCTAAAGGGTATTCTTAAGTCGAGAGAGTTGACTTCGGTGAAATTTTTTCTCATGTTGCTAAGCCTACTTCCATAAGGGTACCAATTGTTGGTTGTCGAGCCTGATCTCCAGATTCAGAGATATTATTATTCAACTGTGTTTGTACCCAGTTTTATAGGATATGTAGGTGGATTGTACACTCACCCCAGCTGGGGGGCATTGCCCCCCCCACGGGGTTCTAGGGGGGACCATCCCCCCTGGCTGGGGGGTCCGGGGGTTTGGGGGCGAAGCCCCTGAAGGAAATTTTTGGGTTTGTTTTACGAGCCCATGGTTTTGGGTAACCCGTGGTATTTTCCCATTATATATCCCTTATAAAAGAAAGACATTGTAATACAACTATGGCAATGATGTATTAGGTTTTATGCATTGTAAAGATCTATGAGATCTGTGAAAAGAGACTGTGAGACAGTGAAGAGGAAGTGCAGCGGTTGTGCTGCAGGTTGTATCCCTTCACCTTGCTGGACGGTAATAATAATAAGGACTGGCAAAGTCAGTGTGGATATAGCCCAAGTTGGGGTGAACCACGATATATCTATGTCTCTCTTGTAATGTGTGTGTGATTATATTTGCATTTATGTTTATTGTTATTGCTCTGTGATCCTGTTTTTCTAACAATTGGTATCAGAGCCAAAGGTCTATTTGGCAGATAAACTTGTAGGAAGCTAGGGTTTCTGGTTCGAGTGGGAGCAATGGCCGAAGAAGGAAAGTTTAAGGTCGAGAATTTTAACGGCCAAAACTTCTAGTTATGGAAGATGCAAATGGAGGATTATCTGTACCAGAAGGATCTATTCCTACCATTGGGAAGAAGAGCAAAGCAGCCGGCGGCCATGAAGGATGAAGAATGGGAGGTTCTTGATAGAAAGGATTTGGGAACAATACGGCTGAGCCTGGCTTCGTCAGTGGCTTTCAATATCTCAAAAGAAACGACAACGGAGGGTTTGATGAGCGCACTGGGTAAGCTGTATGAAAAACCCTTGGCCTCCAACAAGGTATTTCTAATGAAGCGTTTATTTAATATGAAGATGTCTGAAGGTGGATCTGTTACTGATCATTTAAATGAGTTTAATACGGTTACAAATCAGCTAAGTTCTGTAAGTGTGAACTTTGATTATGAGGTTAGGGCTCTTCTAATCTTGTGTTCATTGCTAGAAAGATGGAATAGCTTGGTCATGGTTGTAAGTAACTTTGTCTCTGGTTCAAACACCTTGAAATTTGATGATGTTATTGGTGTTATTCTTAGCGAGGAAATGAGAAGAAAAATCACAGATGAGACATCAGGTAATGCATTGACCATGGAGAGCAAGGGAAGACAAAAGGAGAGAGGAAAGAGCCAAGGTAATCGTGGCAAGTCTAAAATGGGTAGATCCAAGTCGAGACTAGGAAAAATAGAGTGTTGGAACTGTGGAAAGAAACGAAATCCGAAGAAAGACTACAGATCTCTAAAGAAGAAAGGAGATGCACAGAAGGAAACTACCTAGGAAGCAAATGTAGCAAGTGATGTGTTACAAGATGCTTTGATTATTGCATTAGATAATACTAGTGATTATTGGGTAGTAGATTCAGGAGCTTCATGTCATGCTACACCCCATAGGAAATACTTTCATGAGTATGTTCCTAGCGATTTTGGACATGTTTTATTGGGTGATGATGAGCCATGTAAAATTGTTGGAATGGGTAACGTATGGATAAAAGTTAAGAATGGAACTGACTGGCTGTTGAAAGATGTTAGGCATATTCCTACTATGAAAAGAAATCTAATCTCAACAGGGTAGTTGGGAGATGGCGGCTGTCTATCTACATTTGGAGAAAAGTGGTGGAAGATCACTAAAGGATCAATGGTGATAGCAAAATGAGACAGGATAGGTACGTTGTATTTATGTCCTCATAATACTGATCATTCTATCTCTTTAGCTTCCACAGGAATAGATACAGCATTGTGGCATCATAGGCTTGGCCACATGAGTGAGAAGGGGATGCAGATTCTCCACTCAAGGAAGTTGCTGCCAGATTTGAAGCAGATAAGTTTGGAATTTTGTGAAAACGGTGTTTATGGAAAACAGAAGAGAGTCAATTTTCTTAGGGTTGGGAAACAGAAGAAGAATGAAAAGTTAGAGCTAGTGCATACAGATGTATGGGGACCGGCTCAAGTACAATCTCTTGGTGGTTCTCATTATTATGTTACATTTATTAATGATGCAACTAAGAAAACTTGGGTTTATTGCATTAGACAGAAAACTGATGTGTTTGCTACTTTTAAGAAGTGGAAAGCTTTGGTTGAGAATGAGACAGGGAAAAGGTTGAAGTGTCTCAGATCTGATAATGGAGGTGAGTACTGCGGTAAGGAGTTTGATAGTTACTATTCATACCATGGGATTCGTAGAGAGAAGACAGTCTCAGGAACACCACAAGAAAATGGTGTGTCAGAAAGGATGAACATAATGATCATGGAGCGTGCAAGGTGTATGAGACTGCATGCAAGGTTTCCCTTACAGTTTTGGGTGGATGATGTATATATTGTTGTTTATTTAATAAACAGAGGACCTTCAAGTGCTTTGGATGGTGGTATTCCAGAGGAGGCATGGACAGATAAAAAGGTAAACTACTCATTTCTGAGAACGTTTGGTTGTGAAGCATTTGTCCATATTGATAAAGAAAATAGAACAAAGCTTGAAGCTAAATCCAAGAAATGTACCTTTATTGGATATGGGGTTGATGAGTTTGGTTATCGCTTATGGGATTATGAAAATAACAAAATCATCAAGAGTAGAGATGTAATATTCAATGAAAAGGTTATGTATAAAGATCAGTTGCAGGGAAAGAAACAGGAAAATGAAACCATAGAGTACATAGTATTTGATGAAATTCAAGAAAATGAAGTTCCAAAGGTGCCAGAAAATCAAGAACAACAGCAAGTACCTGAAACTCCTGCAACTACAAGAAGATCTACTAGTTTAAGTAGACTCCCTAAACGATACTCTCCTTCAATGTATTATTTGTTGATGACTGATGCTGGTGAACCAGAATGTTATGAAGAAGCAATGCAGGTGGAAACTAGAAAGAAGTGGGAGCAAGGCATGAATGAGGAGATGGACTCATTGGTAGGAAACCAGACTTGGGATCTGGTTCAGTTGCCTGCTAGTAAAAGAGCATTGCAGAACAAATGGATTTACAGGTTGAAGGAAAAAGTAGGAGGTAAGAAGCGGTACAAGGCCATACTTGTTGTAAAGGGGTTTGCACAGAAGAAAGGTATTGATTTTGATGAAATATTTTCTCTTGTTGTTAAGATGACTTCAATTATGACTATCTTAAGTTTAGTGGTGGTAGAAGATTTGCATCTTGAACAGTTAGATGTAAAAACAACCTTTCTCCATGGGGATTTGGAGGAAGAGATATATATGCAGCAGCCACAAGGGTATAAGGTCAAAGGTAAGGAGAATTTGGTGTGTAGGTTGAAAAAGAGCTTGTATGGCTTGAAGTAAGCTCCAAGGCAGTGGTATTTAAAATTTGATAGGTTTATGACAGAACAAGGTTATAGTAGATGTCATTCTGACCAGTGTGTTTATTTCAAGAAGATAGACAATGAAAGATATATTATCTTGTTATTGTATGTGGATGACATGCTTGTTGTAGGGTCTAACATGCAGGATATAAATGTACTTCGAAGGAAGCTAGCTAATTCATTTGCGATGAAGGATTTGGGTGCTGCAAATGAAATCCTTGGTATGAGAATAACAAGAGATAGGAAAAATCGCAAATTGACATTGTCTCAGAGTGAGTACATACAAAAGGTGTTGGAGAGGTTCATAATGCAGAATGCAAAACCAGTATGTACACCTTGGCTAGCCATTTCAGTCTAAGTAAAGAAATGTGTCCCAAGACACAGGAAGAGACTGATTACATGTCCAAGATTCCCTATCAATCAACAGTTGGAAGCTTGATGTATGCTATGGTGTGCACAAGACCAAATATTGCACATGTAGTGGGAGTTGTGAGAAAATATATGAATAATCCAGGTAAAGAACATTGGAGGGCAGTACAGTGGATTCTCAGGTATTTGAGAGGTACTACCACTCAGGCATTATGTTTTGGAGGTTCAGACACTGTTCTACAGGGATATGTTGATGCAGATATGGCAGGTGACAAGGATAGCAGAAGGAGCACCACAGGTTATGTGTTTACTGTAGGTGGAACAGCAGTAAGTTGGATTTCGAAACTGCAGAAGGTTGTTGCACTTTCAACAACAGAAGCAGAGTATGTTGATGTTACATAGGCTAGTAAAGAGATGATTTGGTTGCAGAGGTTTATCGAGGAATTGGGTAAGAAGCAGAAGGATAGCAGGTTGTATAGTGACAGCCAGAGTGCCATTCATCTTGCAAAGAAATCAGCATTCCATTCCAGGACTAAACATATACAATTCAAGTACCATTTCATACGCTCTGTTCTAGAAGATGAACTGTTGAAGTTGGAAAAGATACATACTAGCAAGAATCCTGCAGACATGTTCACAAAGGTAGTGACCAGAGAGAAACTGAGTTCTTTCTCGGTTTCAGTTGGCCTTCTAGCATGAAGGTGAAGAAGAGAAAGTTTCCAAGTCCAAGGTCCAGCAAGTACAGCAGTGGTGGAGTTGCTGTGATCAGTCTCCAAGTGGGAGATTGTTGGTTGTGGAGCCTAATCTCCAGATTCAGAGATATTATTATTCAGGCGTGTTTGTACCCCAGTTTTATATGATATGTAGGTGGACTGTACACTCACCCCAACAGGGGGGTGTGGGGGGGCATCGCCCCCCCACGGGGTTCCAAGGGGGACCATCCCCCTTGGCTGGGGGGTCCGGGGGCCAGCGGGGGTTTAGGGGCAGCGCCCCCAAGAAAGGGGGTTCGGGGGCGAAGCCTTCGAAGTAAAATTTTGGGGTTGTTTTACGGGCCCATGGTTTTGGGTAACCCGTGGTATTTTCCCATTGTATCTCCCTTATAAAAGAAGTACATTGTAATACGGCTATGGAAATGATGTATTATGTTTTATGCATTGTAAAGATCAATGAGATCTGTGAAAAGAGACTGTGAGACAGTGAAGAGGAAGTGCAGTAGTTGTGCTGCAGGTTGTATCCCTTCACCTTGCTGGACGGTAATAATAATAAGGAATGGAAAATTTAGTGTGGACGTAGCCCAAGTTGGGGTGAACCACAATATATCTGTGTCTCTCTTGTAATGTTTGTGTGATTATATTTGCATTTTTGTTTATTGTTATTGCTCTGCGATCCTGTTTTTCTAACACCAATATCTTTAGCTGCAGCATTTGATCTTGAGTTAAAATAGATGGATGTAAAGACAAAATTTCTTCATGGTGATCTTGAAGAAGAAATCTATATGAAGCAGCTTGAAGGTTTTACAGTAGATGAAGAAAATGAGTCGTTGATCCCTAAATGTTGGCAGATTACCCCCTTGATTGTGGCTCATTACATATTATTTATGTTGGCTTGGGTCTATTAGTTGTAATTTTCATTAGTATTATTGTATTAGTTATGTTATCTTGGGTTTATTAGTTGTAATTGTATCTCTTTGTCTCCTATATATAGGAAGGATACCTTTTCATTTGAATCATCTAATCTTGTCTTGTCTTCTGTACTTAGTACATTGTATAAGGATGTTTCCCCCTTGAAGAGGATTTATGTTCATATATTTTTTTCATTATTAAGGCATGGATTAATTTTTTTGGGTCTCTTCATGCTCTTTGGGGAATTTTTTGCTTAAAATTTGGTATCAGAGCTTGGATGCTTCCAAAACAAGACATCTTGTAATTTTCATTATAATTTTTTTTCTAGAAATATTCAGATAACAAAACTAGGAACCCGTATAGAAAATAGGCCTACCTATATGTGGTAAAATTTTGTATCCCAATTCATTAAATATTTGGATATATACCATTTGGAAGTTAGGGTTTCTGACTAGTCCAAAAACTAGTCTAAAATAGATGAAAAACAGGTATATATGGAGAATGCAAGACATAAATTGAGTGAGACCTATTGCATCAGAAAGAAGACAGATCACACTATCTTGGGTAGCAATTTCGGAATCATACTAAAAAAATTGGTCACGTGGAGAGCTATGCACCCTTTCTCTTCTAAAAAAAAAAAAAACAACAAGTGTTGGGAAAATTGACACAAGTTTTTTTTTGGCACATCCAAATTCAATGAAACCTACGGCATTGGAAATAGGACATATCAGGATACCACATGCCAATATTTAATACTCATAGGGGCCGAAATGTTAGGGTTACCTTATGTTAGTACTAAATCTACATGTAAAAAATTTGAAGTACTGCCGAAAATTCTTCAAATTCGGCAGCAAAATCAATAATAGATTTGTAGAAGTTGATGCTGTAGGAAGTTTGCGATTTATGGTAGCAAAATTTGTATTGATGTTTTATTGGATTCAATTTTCATTCATACTCTTTCATCGGATGCAAAGCAAAAGTGTGATAACCATCATCGAGTGGTAAGTGTGTCCAAATGTCAAGTATTCACAAGAGTGCAAGGAAAGTAGTCCACCGATTTAAGTAATTTAATATTAGCTTTTGTTATTCAAATAGAAGATTGGAATGATGGTGATCGAGCATTTCCCACGGGTAAAGAGTTGTTTTCCCATTGCCCAAAATATTTTTCCTTTTTTTCCCATTAGTTGTTCTCTTCATAGTGTTTTTCAAATGTTGAGTTTGTTCCTTGATTCCTTTCTTGAATTATTGTTTCCAATGTATTTCCCTCTAAAATAATTCTTATGATAATACAAAAGGTATATTTTTGCTGAATTAAAATAATTCGATATCCTTTAAGCACTATTTGACCTCCCTCTACATATCCTTTCTCTTCCCTAACTTTTCGATTGTTGAAACATGGGGATCTATTTAAATCGGTCTCATTTCATGTTCATAATCTGCTCATATTTCTAATAGTTATTGTTTCCTTGATCCTTGATCACCTTGCTTGCTTTTAATTCTGAATCTCGCCCTCTCCTAATGATCTTGTAGTCTATTCAATTTCTCACACCCCTCAAAATTTCGAGAGGAGGACACACCATTTAAGAAAGATATGATCACTTTCATTGGACACGCATAGAGGTCATTGAGCCATACTATTGGATATATTACATGCACACTTCCCCATGCAAACTTCCGCAAATCTAAGTGAGCACTCCAGTTGTGCATGCGTTAGTTTTAGTTAACTTCATTGGGATTAGATGTCAGTTTAGTTTAGTTTGCTTGAGTGCTTTTCCACATATCTTTATATGGTCAACTATTACACATGTATATTTTTATCTCCTGTAATTATTTATGAACACTCATTGTGTAATAGAATTTATTAGCTTCGTTTTTCATTCTCTACTCTTAATTTTCTTCATTTGCAAGTTTTGTTCACTGATTTCTAGCTAAATCTATACCGTGCATGTTCAAATACAATTTTAGATGGTATTAGATCCCATGGGAGCCAAGAAGAGGGAACATACAAAATATTTTTGTAGGTACTAAATATTAGAGCTATAAAAAAGAATGAAGTTTCCACCTTTTGCAATTCTCATTCCATATAATTATTTTGAATGGAATCCAAATATTTTGCTTTAGCTCAGAAGTAGAGGCATATGTCGAATAGCTTGCTGGAAATATTGTTTTCATTGATGTCAAAGGAAAGGATATATTTTTGTCATTTATGTTTAATACAGGGGGAGTTTTACGCCAAAATATCGTCATCATGAATCATGTATTGGCTCCATGCCTTAATCCCTAAAGTCCATTGGCTAAAACATCAGAACAAAAGTTGTGGTCCTTCCATTTTCACCTTTTGTAGTCACGCCAATGCACCCTGCCTTCTAGTAAGGAGCGTTGAACTCAAGTTGACGCATGCTGCACCTTAGCAGGGCACGTCGACGACACAGTGTTACTTTGTACAAGGTGCGGTGATCTACTTATGATGCATGTTGCCTTCATGCAAAGTGTGTCAGAGTTGGTTAAATTGGATAAAAGGAAGCTTCGAGCGACTTATCAAAGCTTGGTGATGTGGAGGCTTATCCCTAGATGCTTGGAAAGGTGGCACTCGATCCCCTAACCTAGTGGGATGATCCCTTAATCCTCTCCCCTAAATCCTCAACCTCTCCTATCCCTCTAGCCCTATATATATGAATCCCCTCTCCATTGTTAAGGGAGGAAGGATAGAGCAATCTTATGCTGGTGAAATTTCTCTAGGTGATCCTTTTAATTCTTTAAGAGGCTAAGCATTCAAGCTTGGAGGATAGGATTGTTGGATGGATGTTATGATGTCAAGGCTTTGGTTGTAACATCTCTCCTTTTGTATCTACTATCATTACATTTAATACAAGTTCTTTCCATAAATGTTATTGTGTTAATGATATTTAGGATTTTCCTCTTTGACTGTTAATCTAGATCAATTCATATCCATGTGCTTTTACCACTTGTTTGTTTCCACATGCTTTGTTTGGTTTTGCAGCTAAAGATCTGAAGACTTGGAGCTTGAAGCAATAAGGAGAAATGAATTGCATAATTGAGGTAAGCCATCTCTTCATTTAACTCGCATTTCAATTGATATAGGAAAGATACTAGTATTGTGTACTCATTTGTTCTAGATAGGAACCATTTAGACTAGGGAGATCTATTTGAGTCTGCTCATACAAATTGTCCATAAACAAATTTGGCAACCATACTAGGGAGCAATCCATAGTTTTGATTTCATTATGTTTTGGTTTCTTTGATTTCCTTTCAATTAATTTTTAGCCTCTAAGTTGCCTCTTATTATTAGATCTAACCTTCAGAGAGCTTCTAGGCCATCCAGAATCTACTTGGGATCATCAGTGAACCATTTTCCTTTTTATTCCTTGAGTATTTTTTATGTTTTGTTGCTTGATCCCCTCCCGATGCACTTGGTCCATTCATTGAACATGTCACTATAATTTTGACGCACTTAGCCTGTTTGGATATTGCATCACTGATGATCTCTGGCAGTTAGAAGCTTGCTTCTCTGACGCGGTTTCCTAGTGTACAAAGTGTGTTGTTGGGTCTCCCAACACTCTGGTTCACCTTTGTAGGGTGCGTCGCCCTCCATTATTTGGAATCCAGTGTTAAAAAATTCTCAAGTTGGTTTTTGGTTTGGTTTTATGAGTTTTGTGTGTTGCACCTTATAGTCACAGAACCCCTAGGCACAACATGTTCCTATCCTTGGCTTGGTTTTGAATTTTACGTGTCGATTAGGGTCTTAGCTAGTCAAGTGAGTGATTTGACCATTGTGGGAAATTTCAATCCCCCATCGATCCTCTCAGTCTTGTGACTCCTGATAGTCTCACCTGGTCTATTCATTTTGTTCGATCTGACTTCCTAGCCCTCCTATATTTGGTTATTGCATTTTTTATTGGTTTTGTGTGTTTTGAGTGTTATTGAGATTTTTGGGTGATCATATATCTTTGGGAATTTCCAACCGATTGGAATTTGCAGTAGTGTATTCTCTCATTTTGCACATATAGATCTGAAAAGTGATATCACTCATATAAATTTTTAATACATTTATTGGAAAATCAAAATTTGGTTCATCATCTTCACTTTCAAGTTTAATTCTTGGGATTGTTGTGGAAGAGTTTAATTCTTAGGATAATACTAGTACTAGAGAAACTAATCTCATCTGAACAGTTTGCTTTTTTTATCTAACCATCAAATCCTGGATGCAGTTGGAGTCGCGTGAGAGTGTCTACATACAATCAAAATTATTCATTTTAAAAATGGATCTCATTAAGGCTTATAATCGAGTGGATTGGTCCTTCTTAAGGTTTGTGTCGATCCATATTGGCCTTCCTATCGAGGTTACGAACTGGATCATGTCTTGTATTAGTTCGGCCACCTTTTCCATCCTTATCAATGGATCCCCTACTTCCTACTTCTCCTGTAGCCACTGGTTGAGGCAGGGTGTCCACTGTCTCCACTCTTATTTCTCCTAGTCATTGAAGGTTTGAGCAGTCTTATTGAAAATTCCAAGCATGAAGGGAATATCAAAGGTATCAAGATTACTTGTTCGCTCTCTATTACACATCTACTTTTTGTAGACGATGTTCTGTTATTTGGAAATGGATCTGTTGTTGAATGGCAAAATTTTAGACTCATTATTGACCTTTTTTGCAAAGCCTTCGGGATGTCTATCACTATGCAAAAGTCTATGTTTTTATTTAACTGTACAGACATAGGGATTTGTGATCAAATTCACAGCCTCTTCCCGTACAAGATGGAGAAAATACAATCAAGGTTTAAATACCTCGGTTATTACTTGAAAACTAATTGTTACGACAAAATGGATTGGAATTGGATCTTGTAGAAAGTGGATAAGCGGATCAAGAATTGGACATTTCGGTGGCTTTTCAATTGGGGGCAGACTTGTCTTGGGAAAATCGATATTGCAAAGTCTCCTTGTCTACTGGTTTTCACTATCTGTGATTCCAGCGGTAGTCATCAAAGACATTCAGAGGAATATCTTTTCGTTTATTCGGTCTGGTAGCTCTCAGAGATCCAAATTTCACTTATCATCTTAGGAAATTCTATCCTTTCCCCTTCGCTTGGGAGGTTGGGGGCTTAAACGCTTGGACTACTTTAGTTTGGCTCTTCATGTTAAAAGCCTTTGGATGTTTCTATTCGGGGAGGGACTATGGAGTAGTACTATTAAAAAAAAATCTGAAATCCTCCTTCATCATACACTGGATCTGCCAGCCTACCCTTAAAGGAAAAAAGTTCTCTATCATTTGGAGAGGACTGATCAAAACCTTTCCGATTCTTAGTAAGAGGTTGAATTGGAAAATCAGGAGAGGCAACCAGATATTTATTGGCATCGACCCTTTTATCGGTGTCGAGGAGGATTACAAGCTATCTAAGCCTCTCCTAGCTTATCTACATTCTCATAATATACACGTACTATCTCAAGTTCGTTGGGCATCTTACAGTGACTTACTCTTCCTTATTGGTATCAAGCCAACGAACTAGGACTATCGCAGGAGTTGGAGGAGGAGTGGAAGAAGTACATCTCATTGTTACACAGAGATGACATCAAATTATCGGATAAGGATGACACCATCCTTTGGTATTGGGATGATTCTAATGGGGTCCTAACAGCCAAGAAGGCTTACGAGGACTTATTGGTCCACCAGATCCGGCACACAACAAAAAATGGTGGTCTCTGAAATTATGACAACGACCCATCCCCTTGAAGATAAAATATTTTATTTGGATGTGTCTAGAAAACTAAATGCTTACCCGAGACAACCTCATCAAATGATGTTTCAATGGCCCAAGCTGATGTGTTCTCTGCAATTCGGAACTGGAGACTATATCCCATTTATTCTATCATTTCCCATTCTTCAGGTCGGCTTGGTCAGAGCTCAACTTTCTTCTCAATCACACAGATGTTTGGAACAACATCAATTTTCAGGACAGTTTTCACTATTGGTTACACTCTATATCTACTTTCAAAGAACTTCCATTATTCTTAGTCTAGGAAGTGTGGAAATCTAGAAATCGATGCATATTTGATGATATTAAACCCTCTTTACATCATGTATGTTCCAGAGTGGTGTGCTCTCTCAAAGAGTACTCTATTATTAACCCTGGTCATACACACATAATCTTTATAAAACCTTAAGCGGAGACAAGCCTCTCTACTGGCTACTTCTACGGTGTTGCCAAAGAGGGTATATGTGGAGTAGGAATGGTTATACATGATAAAAATAATCATCAATACAGTTCAAGATGGGTGTTAGTATAGGTAGCAACAATAAGGCTGAATTCTTGGCTCTATGGGGCTTACTGTGGTTCGCTAAGAGAAGGGTATATTTAGATTGAAGATTTATGGTGACTCCAGGATTGCAGTGGATTGGGATGTTGGTGCACTAAAGATGCACTCTATAAACCTTGAACATTGGCTTGATAGGATCCGAGAATTAATTGTTGACTTTATGGAGATCTCCTTTTCACACATTTATCCAAAATTGAATTTGCAGGCTGACCAACTCTCTAAGGAGGCTATAGGCCCTATTGATGGTGCCATATCTTTTGAGGAATTCTCTGATAATATATTGGTTGATGTGCGATCGGTGTACTATACCTTTTAGATTAGAGTCTCAACTCTGTCCCATTTGTTATGTATATGTATTTGAGTTCAGCCTCCTAAATGTCTTATTGTAACGGGCCCTGCAGAGGACAATAGTATATTAGTATTCCACATTTTGTTGGTAACAGAACTACATGCTAGTATTCGAACTATTGTTTGCATTTTTTCCTGATTATATTTATGTAACTTTGATTTTAATTGAATAACAAGTTACAGTTTTTTCTTATTGAAAAAAAAATTAATGTAGATCAATGTGAAGTTTTTTTCAAAATACTCAAAATATTAATCAGGTGAATTTTCAATTTAAAGTGTTCTTTTAAATGAATTCAAATAAGTTTCAATAAGACTTTCATACTATAAATATTTATTTAAATTGACGAAGAAAATACTTAATATAAATCAAATTTATATATACAAATACCAAGAATATACTCACTTAAATGGAAAAAAATGTAAAATAAATAAAATTCTTATATTTCAATATCAAAATTACAGATATTTTTTAATTTCAAATTTGAGCATACCAAACACATAAATACACATATATATATATTATTTTTTTTAAAATTTAAAAAACATATAACATGTATTTTTTTAAAATTTAAAAAAACATATAACATGTATTTCTGAATGACCTTCAGTTTGACACTATCAAACCTAAATAAATTTTTTTGGGAAATTCTAGAAAAAAATTTCGTATATTTTATTTTAGATTATGTTCCAAAATACCATTTCCAGATAGTAACAATATTTTTTTTTTTTCAATTACATTCAGTTGGTTGAAAGAAAAAGCATAAAAAAACATAATATAATGTTGAGAAATTTTAAATTTAAAAAAAGCTTTGAAAGGTTGTCTCATCGTTCCAAATGTTATTAGAACTTTAATCTCTAAAAGTATATTTATATGTAGTCTCTTTAAACCTTTTTAACTTTCGCAAGTTAGTTTGTAGTGATCGTCTAGTTTAATTTTAAAAAATATAGAAATTATCGAAATGTATTAATCATTCTCCTGTCCAGTAAAGTGGGAGCCTTTAAAATCTATTAACACGTGTTTATGACTTAAACATTGCATGTAAGCCAATTCAAAGTAATTCTTCATTGACATTTAATTATTAATAGTTTTATTTGTGGTAAATTGTACGAATTTAAAGCACTTTCTTATTGATCTTTAATTACTAGTAAATTAAATTGTACATTAAATTGTTGCAAATTATAAATATTGAAAAAACTTGAAAATAAAAAACATTAGATATATCTTTTAAGTATTTAACTTTAATCAATTTAGTTTTAATTCTGTAATATGTTGTCAATTTAGTTGTATGAGAGCTTTAATTGTTGTAGGAGATAGCAAATAATATTACATCATTTTTAAATACGAAGTTATTTTATTGCTTTTAAATTAAAAGTGAAAATAGTTTTGTCAAAATCGTGATACAATTTATTTTTTTTATTAATTGTTTATCAATGAAATGAAACAAGTTTACAAGTCATCAATGAATGATAAAACATAATCTGATAGCAAAGATTACTTTGCAACTATTACCTTTATCATTAAAAAATGATCTTATTATTTTATTTTATTTAAAATAAAGAATTACATGAAACATTAAGAAAAGAATAAAAATAAAGAATTACATAAAACATTAAAAATAATAAAAATATATCTATATTTAATATGTGAGGAAGAATAAATAGTTTTTGTTTAATGGAATTTTGGAAGAATAAATTACCTTAAATTTTAAAAAAAATGGTCTAATATATGTTAAGTAAAATAATGGTATCAGAGATAGATAGAGATTTTAAATGTCCAATAGATAATATAGTTATAATGAAACAATTTTTAATAAATTTAAAATATAAAAAATAAATTATCTTTAAAAATTACATGCTTAATTATATATTTTTTAAATATAATTATTTTATTATAAAAACCAAAATACATATGATAGAAGTCATGATTAAATGAAAATCTAAAGAAATTAAAAATGATCATAAATAAGTATGATTGTGTCAATGAATAATACAATATTAATCACAAGTTATGTGAAGATTGTATGAAACATTGAATATGAGTTTCTTTTGTTTGTTTTCAAAACAAAGGTTTAATTAATTTTTCCAACAAATCTTGGAAAGGAAACTCACTAAGAGAGGCAAATATGTATGCTATGAGCTATGATGCATCCTTGGAGTGGAGTCTAGCTCAACTAATTCTCCCAATAAATCTTTTAAAATAGACTTTATAGGGGATATTTAACACACCCATAGGATTTTAAGAGCTTTCATCTAGCAAAATCTCTCAATAAATCTCTTAAAAGAGACTTTTTAGGGGAGATTTAACACACCCATAGAATTTTAAGGACTTTAATCTTGCAAAAGAGACATGTTAAGGGAAATTTGACATACTCATAGGATTTTAAGGGCCTAAAGAGGTTATTGGTTGTCCCTAGTATTTGAGATGAAGATTGAACAAGAAGCTTTTTGTTTCCAATCCAAAGGGCCAACCAACTTTCTTAATGAATTTCCTAAAAGAAACACTTGCATTCAACTTTAATTAAACATTACTTTTAAATAACAAATTTGGTTTTGTTTTTTGTATTTGATTTAAATGAAATTATTTAAAAATATAAATTTCAATTAAATAATTTGGAAAGATAAATTTAAAGTAAATATTCCATTAGTTATTTATTAAAAAAAAAAAGATAATATAGAAGTTGTGACAAATACTTAGTAAATTCTATCAAATCATATGTGAAACAATAACATAACAAAACAAAATTGTGAAGTGTATGTGATAGTACATCTTTTGTCATGATATGAATTACATGTGATGATATCTATTTTGAAGAATGATATGTGTTTTTTTCAATAATGAACATAAAAAAATTAATAATGGTTTGTTTTTATCCATTCTGAGTACAGTTTGATTGGGTTTAAGGGTTAAGAACATGTGTTTCCTCTTATTACAGGTTCAAATCTGGAATAGGGTATGTACATCTATGTAGACTTTAAAAGTTAAATCTCTCAATGATAATGATCTATACTCCCCTACCTAGAAAAGAATAAACACAAATAACCAATAATCACAGAATTGTTGAAGCATTACTCAAATCTGCCATTCACATTTAGATATGGGAGTTGGGCATTGAAAGTTGAAACGGCATGAACCGAACTGTCGACGACGCCAAAGTCAAGTCAAGTAACTGTCACTGTGGAAACCATGTAAATGCAAGACGGACCATAAAATAAATTAATAATTCATGCTTCGGAGATACATCCACCCAGCTCCACATTCCATCTACTGTGACTTAGCGAAATAAGAATCCTAGTTTGGCAGTGGGAAGAGAAATCTGAGTCTTACTACCTCTCATTTGGAAGGCCTCACGCTTTCTCACTCGGTGAAGGGCCTTCACTATCATTATTTGGCATCTAATTTGATTCTAGAAAACAATGACCGACCTTCATGAAATGGAAATGGTATAATGGGATAATTGCGTTGGAATCGCCATGGAAATGGGATATTGTGTATTGACAGCAGCCAATACTGATATGAACAAGCATGACTCCATTATGTAGGACAAATACTTTGTTGACAAATTGGACCCTCCCTACAGTCATCCCAGCTGTAGAAAATTATAATGTGGAATCAAACGTACCCACTCAAAAGCAAGAGTGGGAAGAGTGAAATTCTAAGAACAAACATGATGGGCCCATTTTGGAGGACAAATACTTTGCTTCACCCACCTTAAGTCAGTCAAGTTGCTTCCCAGCTGCTTGGGTAAGAATGGATCAACAGAACCACAAAATAAACGGTTGGCATAGCTACTGATACTCAATAGTAGCCTAAGTAATGGCTGGCATAACTACTGATACTCAATAGTAGCCTAAGTATTGAGCGTGGAAAGGAATAAGTTTTTTATTAAAAGAAAAAAAAAATGTAACTTGTTTCAACTAGAATCAAAGTTACATCAAAACATATATTTGTGATATAAAGTGAGAATGTCATCTGGTCAAAGTAGTTGAATCATACAAACTAATAAAAACTTCCATTGCACCATCAGATCTGCATATGACCATACATATAGTCTAAAGACCAAAACTCAACAAAAGAGAGACCTACATATAATTCTGAGCGTTCAAAAACTAAGAGCTGAAATCGCTTAGAAAGTCTGTCAGCTTCTTGATTAAAAATAAGATAAACATGACTGAAAGAGATGCTTGCAAATTGTTTGACCAGATCCAAAACCCTGTTCATCCATTTCTCCAACCATATATTCTGGATTGAAGAGAGTCCATTCATCCAATCTACAATAAATTTAGAATCCCCCATAATCCACAGTTCAAATATACCCCTCCTTTAAGCAATCCTATATAATCCCCATAAAGCACAGCTTGTGTATTTGTTCCACATCCAACCTTCATCCACAATCTAATAGAATACTTCTCTTTAATATTCAGGACCATGCCGACACCACAATATCCATTAATTCCTTCTCCATCAAAGAAGCCACTAGATATAATCTCATTAATTATAGACTTGATAAGAACTTTTGTTTTCTTTAATTTGTCTATTGCACAGAATTTTTGTAAAAACACCAAAATCTTAATACAAATAGAGAAAATCCAAGGAATTTGATCCAGAAAGATACACCTATTCCAAGCTTTCCAGATTTCCCATATAGCAAATATAGGAAATTCCATATATTTGTTTTTCTTTCTAAACCAATTTAAAAAGATTTCCTCAAGTTATTGATCCACCATTCATTCTGAAACTTGAGAATCTGACTTAATTCTGACCCAACAAAATTGAAAAATGAGCACTGTCCAAATAAATGCAACGCATTACTTGAAAGTAAATTCAAGATATATGTTGTGAATTTGATCCAGAAAAATACACCTATTCCAAGTTTTCCAGATTTCCCATATAGCAAATATACGAAGCTCCATATATTTGTTTTTCTTTCTAAACTAATTTAAAAGGATTTCCTCAAGTTATTAATCCACCAGTCATTCTGAAACTTGAGAATCTGACTTAATTCTGACCAAACAAAATTGAAAAATGCGCACTGGCCAAATAAATGCAACGCATTACTTGAAAGTAAATTCAAGATATATGTTGCGAGTGGTTTAAGCATTTTAACAATCGTAATACATTCCTTCATTATTTATTAAGTTAATAATTTCTTTTTAACTCCTTATTCATTTTGAAGGCTTTAAAATGCAAGATTCATGGTTATATAGTTTGAAAGGCTCTAAAATGCAAGATTCATGGCTATATAGTTTGAGTGTTCTTTATTTCTATATCGCATATAGTTCTTTATTTCTATATTGCATATAGTTCTTTAGTTTTCTTAAAAATCCTTAAACTAAAAAATTGGATTTTGAAGTTATTTCAAAATTTTGATATTTTATACAGTTTAGGAAATTTTAAGTTTAGTTTGGAGAGTTAGTTTAAGTTGTCAAGTGCTGAAACGGATTTGAAGTTGTTTCAAAATTTTGATATTTTAAAAATTGTAAGTTTACTGTGGAGAGTTAGTTTAAGTTGTCATGTGCTGATAATTGTGAGTAGAAGAAGATTACAGGATCAATTCTCGGTAGTGGTAGCGTTGATTTTGGATAATGACCTCGCTCGTTGTTATTAATTTACAGGATCATATATATATCGATAAGTTCCTATTAATTTACCTTTAAAACCTATAAATTTTTCCACTACTATATACAAACTATAGTTTGAAACCTATAATAGTTTGTCGAATTTTTAAATTTGGTGTTTTTCAAAAAAAAAACTTATTGGTTGCAGAAAGGTTGCAGGACGTGAGGTCATTCTTGATTTTCCCTTCCCGGGAGGTGGCTGCGAGATACGTCACGTCCCCACAGGCTGCACAGTTGCAGAGTTTCAGGTTGCACAGTTGCAGAGTTTTTGCTGGATGTCAGTGATTTTAAGTTTTTCCGGCGAGCCTCACATACCAGATAGCCTCGCCTTAAGGATAAAGCTTTTAATTTTGCAGTGCTCTATCACATTCATTGACCCGCCTGACAACTCTATGATCTCGGAGAGTCGGACCTGCTCCGAATTATCTCACCATTTGGCACTTGCTCCGAATTACACTGCAGTCCATGCAATCTCAGTCGATGGCTAGCTGCGGCTACTTGCACGGCCTCCCCATCCTTGTGCCTGTCTACCGGTGCTCGTCTACCAGTGCCCATGTATTGTCGTGTTTTAATCCCTGAAGACTGTCATACTAATGGAATTAGTTTTCCTTTTCCTCTGGTTGTGGATGGTCTCCTTCAGTTCGACGTTATCCATGTAAGCATTATTGCCTTGGATTTTATCTTTCCAAAAGTTTGGAAAGTTTTCAAGATTTCTTTTGATAAAAGCTTTGATTTCATAAGAATTCTTTATAGCTTTATAAGAATTCTTTGTTCTTTTGAAACTAAATGATTTTAATCACCCCTTCATCCCGCTTCTTCATTTAGTAAGAGATGGCTGAAATAGTACCAACCCCATGTGAATATCAATCATAGCAAGTCAAGCGAAACCTGGATAATTGGGCTGGGCTCTTGGAGCATGGGACTAATTAGATCATGCAAATATATTTCATGCCACAGTTGTACCTTTCTGCTCATAGTGACAACATATCGAGCTACTAGCCATTCTTCAAGTAATCATTAAATGGAGGGACATATCAAATGATTAAAATAAAGAACCAACCTACAAAAACTATATCAATTTCCCCTATCATGTCATACAAAATATTGTAATGCAGTGTGGTTCACATAAATATGCACACACACATGCGATGGCTAAATATTTTGCTCGCTCAGAACAAATTCCCCTCCCACTTATCGTCTCCACACACCATGTAATCTGGTGTAATCCAATGGAACGGACTTGAAGTTTCGAAATATGGTTGTACGATATTTGCATGATTAAACATTATCTGATGTTGAGAACATTAAAGTGAGGTTTTACACATTTATAAGGACCAGGAAAATAAATATATAACTGTAACGGTCACACAAATATTTAACAGCTACTTAATTTCTAACCGTATTTTTTTTTATATATTTGTTTTATAAAAAATTTAATTTCTAACCTTATTTTATATATATTTGTTTTATAAAATTTCTAACAGGTACTTAATTTATAACGGTATATATATATCATGCAAAACAATAAAAAAAACTATTTTAATCCGAAGGTGATGAAGAAAAGAGTTTAGGGTACATAGTTCCAAACTATTAAAAGATTTTTAGATTTTTGAAAAAAACTATTTTAATTCGAAGGTGATGAAGAAAAGAGTTTGAAAAAAACTATTTTAATTCGAAGGTGATGAAGAAAAGAGTTTAGGGTACATAGTTCCAAACTATTAAAAGATTTTTAGATTTTTGAGGTTTTGAGGACAGTAATTCACTCTATTAAAAGAGGTTTTTAAGGAGTTTCAAACCTTTAGTTTTAGTTTTGACTTGATTTCAAATCCTAAAAACACTGAACCATCCCTTTAAATTTTTTATCCATAATTTTATGAAAAGTAACTGAATTATTGTCAAATTTACTTCCAAAAATCACAAAAAAGAGAACCATTTTAATTACCTTTCATCCTAAGCAATAATCTATACTAAAGTAAGTACAGTCTTCAATATATTCGGTACTGCATTCCTGGTTTTAATCAAAGCACAAGAATCCTTCTAGAGTTTTATTTCCATGGAAAGTTCATTTCTTAATTGCAAAACTAACATGGAACTGCAATTGATATTTTAGACCATTTTTATAAGTGGCTTTTGGTAAGCTATATGTTGGATTGAAATTATTTTCATTCTTAGTTCTAATTAATGTGAGAGGATATGCTATTTTGGCAAAGATTTATGCAATCTTACTGGATGTTTGCTGCAGGGAACATGTTTAAGTTGTTTTCAAACTTACATAAATCTTCAAAAGCACAATCACAACATTGCTATGATGGAAAACACTTTATCTACACAACAGATAGTTAAATGGAAAACACTTTATCTACACAACAGATAGTTAAATGACAAGGAATAATCAACCCTGCTGCTCATTAATCTTGTCCAACTTCGAAGGAGTGCACTAGTAAAGTAATTAAAAAATTTGCACCATGTCTCAGCATTAAATACACCACAAAAGTTAGTCAAGTTGCTCTCTCGTTAGACTGCAACTACAACAGCTATTATTAAATTAAATGCCAACCACTCTTTGAACGAAAATAGGATTTTACACCATCAATTCATTCTTCATTTCCTTGTTAGCAAGTTTATACCATCATAATTCATTCTTCATTTCCTTAGCAATTTTATAGCATCATATATGATTCAATATGCATTTCTAATGTCTCGGACAACATATTTAGGATTTAAGATAAAAGCCTTACTTTTAGGAGCTAGCTCTCTATAGCAAAGAAACTATAATGTGTCTGTGTAGTAGTTCCAAAGGATAATATTAGCTGGTAAATATAACCAGAGCAAGTCTTGTCATAGCAACAATATGGGAAGTCTATATAGACTAAATTGTGAAATCCTCGCAGAAACATACATATATGATATCGCGTGGAGACGTTTAGCTTGTCCATTGTAACAATAAATAAATATATGTAGATACTTCTTCCAATACTAGCTCTTGTATTCACAAGTCATTTCCGTTCAGCCATAATCTTAAGCTGTAATGTGAGAACTGATCTTACAATACTATGAACTGTCTTAAGTTTCTTGCCTTAGTCCAACATATTTAGGATTTAATGTAATGTTAAGTGAAAGTTTGCTTCATGGATCTTTTGCATTGGTCGTGATTCTTTGGAAACGACATGTAGATATCATATCAAAATTTGTATTCCACTTCTCATATCAATTTTTTTATTCACTTGTCATCTTGTTGATGCTCTTGGTTGCTTTGGTAGGGTGCTTCAATTATCTGCAGCTTGAGATGAAAGAGGGTGAAAAATGATTGGGACCTGTAGCCTCTACCTATTGTTGCCAAACCAACTCTAGGATTGTTTCCTAGGTTCTTCCTTGTTTTCTATTTTTTTATTGAACTAAATATTTGAGAAGCACAATAATGACCTAAATATTGCCCGTCCACCTTTTGATGCACTTGAGTTGAGGGTTGAGTTGCGTTTATGGTTTTGTTTAAAAAAAATTGTATGATAGTCGATGTCCAATTTAAGAATGTATTTTTTCTGGCATTTAGGCTAATTGCATGTTTGCGAGTATTTGTTGGTTATTAAAAAATATTGATGTTTCCTTTCAAAACAATTTTTTTTCCGTAACAATTAAAATAAGTGTATTATGATATAATAGCTTAGTCACCTTTCTGCTTTGCATAGAGGCTTCTATCTATGCTAAAGTCGTAGATTGTTATGGCTATTGTAGGATTTAATGGTCAACCAACTGATTGCTCTATTTGAAATTGGATTTGTCTTTCTTGGGTACAGCTTAGTGGTATTGATTTACAGGCTTTTGCATTAGACTTTATAGCAATGATTTATATTACTATTATTTACAAGAGGCAGTTGTTCCAGGTTCAGATCCAGATAGAGACCAAGCCAGATCCATATCTTCGTGCTCGATAGCCAGACGAACTTCGTGATCGAGACCTAACAACAAAGGAAATAACACAGCTAGTACCATAGCCATCTCACTAGCCAGCATAAGTTCGAGTTCTAGGTCCATCCTTTTTACAAGACCCAGATCCAACCACAGATATCGTATAGCCAGAACAGTAACAACTTATTCTATTGACTATACAGTAGCTTATTCTGTTGACCCCGTAGAAATTAAAGGTACCAAGGGCAGGACAAACACAACAAAGGTAGAAGGTGGTTCACACACAATAGATAAGGGAAAAGGTGGACAACATGCATTCATTCATTAAGTGAGTGGTATACAACATAGAAGGTTAATGAACTGTGTGGTCAGGAGTACATTTGAGGATCGGAAGCTCATTTTGTCAGTAAATAGGCCAATATTTAGGCTACTAGTTGATTTTTCTCCAATATTTAACCTACTGGAGCTGATATTTTAGGAGGAACAAAAAATTTCAAACTTTTAAAGCTAAGTTTTCAAGCCGTGTACTATTAGATTAAAGATTTTAGTTCTCACAATTTCTATTTGTCGTCTGACTGGTAAATTGTTCATTTGCATTTGTTCATTGTTTGATATTATTTGAATCTATTATTTATACCTCCTGGTCCACTCTCAAGCATTGTGCGTGGATGAGAATACATTTACTTCATCGATACACTTGTTGTCCTCTGAGTGAAAAGAAAAGAGGAGTACCAGCTTCATAGGGTTCGTTGGGTCTCTTCCTTCATCTCTTTTAAATTAACCTTCCCTGAACTTTCCACGATCCTCTCTTGCAAGCCTAATTACAGCTGCATTTATCGAGCTTTTAATTGTTGACCCCAGTTTGCTTGTTTCGAGGTGAGCAAAGAAGTCATTTTATATGCCCATTCTACATACTTCATGTATTTAACCAATTGTTTAATTGTCTCGTTTCTGCATACGGGTTTACGCCCCTTTTTGTTAACCTCCTAATGGCTTCGTCTCAGATTTTCTACTGATTCAGGTATGTTTAAAAAATTTCACCAGTTTACATATACAATCAATCTCACAATTAATGTGAGTTATAATTTTTTTGGAATATTTAAATATTAAATTATGTATGTTACGTGCATCTATGGCATATATAATCTTTTAAGGTAGAATAACTACAATAAGATGGACTTAAAATCTATTTTTAAAGTCCATAACACCATCTTTTAAGACGAGTCTATTCCAAAGACTTCTACATTTCAAGCGTTCTTTTTTTATATTTTTAAACTGAATTTTTTCCCATATTAAGCTTTTAACACTCCATAATAAATCCTGCTTTTAACATTGACATTGTCCATAATAAAACTCCAATTGCTTTTCTGAATATTGGACACAAACGTTTTTTAGAATGGTTTGTTTCCAGTTTTTTTATTTTTGGAAGTTTGTAGCTCTTTATGTATATGATACAGCTGTAAAGCTATCTTGAAGAACTTGACCAGTTGGTTGTTCTTGATCTATCTTTGTACTATTTGATTCGGCTGAATAACAATAGTATGGTTTTGTTTATGTTGAAAAAAAACAAACTCCAATCGCACTCCACTGAATTACTCATCAGCTTTACATTCTTCCTTGACATCGAGGCCATGCCTAGTCTTTTTCAAAGAATAAAGAAGAACATAGGACTTGAAGCTCAGGGTCCTTTTCATTAAAAGCTAAAATGTTGTAATGATCATAAAATCTCATACCAATACCGAATTCTACTATCTTAATATAACAACATTATGAAGGCAACGACCCTTCTATAGCAAACCACCTATAGAGAGAACAACAAATTAATTTACTTTCACAACATGAGAATCTAGGAAGGAGGGAGAAGTGGCTTTTAATGACGTAAGAGATAAGAATTTACAACTTCCGAGGGTATAATGATATGTATTTAATTTAGCTGCAACAACCTTGCAATGGCCAAGCAGTTCATAATAAAAAAATAATATTGTTTATATAGAGTAATTCAAAAACTTGTTCTTCATTGGCGGTTGGTATTGAAATGCCATGAACAATTGTTATATGGATTATTTAGAATGTTTTTTAAAATGAATTTATAATGAAATACTATTAACTTAAACAAGAGCCATTACAAAGCAAAAAAGATTACTAAAACAATCTTCTAATTAAATTAAAATTACGAGGTTCACAAAAAGAAATATTCATTTTATATACCTATCCTAGATTCATTTTAAGAAAAATTTATTTAAAGTATATGTTTCCCGTTTTTTTATAATTAAAAATAATTATACTAACTAGAAATACAAAATATATAGCATATCATACAATGACTTTATTAAACATTTCTCAATTTTGTGTATGTCTTTTCTTTTTTTTTCCTATTGAAAATCAAATTAACAAACAAAGTTAGCTAAGGCTTCTTAAGATTTAATTATACTTATTTTTTATGTATGAGGTATCTTATTAATATTGGTTAAAAGTAACCATAAGCTTTTTCTAAATTAAATATTGACATTTTTTAGCTTTAACATTGTTATATTTTTTAATTGAAAATTATGTATATTATTGGAAATACTTCATCCACTAATAAATTCTACACCAAAAAAGTTGTGCTACCATAGTCTAAAACTAAAATCCAACTCTGAGTGTCACATTATATATCAATCTTATTTGATGATACACTTATAAAATCAATCTTAACACACATTTAAACAAAAATATATATTAATATCAATAACAACTAGACCAAAAAATAATAGTGTGAGGAAATATGCTAAATATTCTTTTCATTTCATCATGATGAAAAGGACACCTCATTTTCAAAAAGAGGCATGTGGAATTATTTGAATAACTTGTGACATCCAAGAAGGAAGTAACTCATTGAAAATACTTATTAGAAGTTATAGTGGATGCATATGGAAATAGAGGATTCCTTAGTTGCTAGGGTGTACTACATTGTATAAATATTTTTCATGATATCCATATAGACACAACTACAAGGAAACTTTAACATCGTCTTTCCCATTGGAGAAGTGAAATATCAATTTGTAAAGAAGTTTTGGATGGAAAAGTTGTAGGAGCTTCATTTTATATATATGATGATACATACTTACGATGATGGGGAAATCAAGTATCTTTCTTGATTTACATCACGAGGAGGGGTGTTAATTCTCGATTTAATACATTTATTTAATAACTTCTCTCAATTAATATTAATTATCTCCTTTTTTTCTAGAGTAACACCAATGCATTTTATTTTTCTATTTAAGTATAAACGATGGTACAACCAAATTATTGATTTATTATTGTTTTAGAAAAAAAAAATTTTATCACAACTCTAAATGAGATTACACACTTGTAACACCATTGCAATCTTTACTTCCAAATTGATATCTGGCTACTTGCAAAAAACTAACTAGCCCAAGTGGCAATGTCGGGGACATTGCCACCTCGTGGCTCTTGTTATTTACATCAATGACTGATGCGAATCTCAATGATCTAAATACAGAGATTAATTATTTCTCCAAATAGTAAGAAAATATTTTTAAAATAATTAAAATTATTAATTATTATGTATATTATAATTATATGGGATTTGAAAGATGTACATATTTACTTAATTATAGAATTACAATGTATTTTTTAATATTTATTATTAATTATTATTATTATTATTATTATATCAACAAAAAAATACAAAGTTTGAGATGGTTGGTATCTCATTGGGAAACTAAATCAACCATATAAAAACAGTTTATTAGACAATTTCCATATAAGGCATACTATAAAAGTTTTTTTATCAAAAAGTGTTATGCATATTCCAATTTATCCAAACTATCAAACCTAGATATTTCTAAAATAAACCTAACTCGAACCAATAGAAAGAACCTATTCATCCTTAGAAATCATCACCTTGGGCACCTCGGGCTCCTAGTGAACCTTGCTCGGCTGCTCAAAAGGAGGGGACTCCTTGAAAACCATACCAGTAGTCACCTTTGCAAGAACATTGATCTTTGCCCCGAGTCTCATAATTACTTTGGCGATGAGATGAAGCTTGACATCCACTCGACGAATTTTCTCCTAAGCCTCGTCAAGTTGAAGCAACAATTCCTTCCTCTCCTCCTAACTATCCATCAAAGCCTTGTCGAGCAGAGCCTTCACATACTAGTAGAACACTACAATCTAAGCATACTTTCTTTCATAGGTCCTGGAAGACCCCTCGTCTTGAACCCAAGGTTCCATTTCCAACTAGGTGTTCCTCTCTCCCATCATCTTTTGGTCATTCCTGACCCACTCCTCAACATATTCTATTTCCTATTAGATTGAAGACAAGACGAATTTCTAATAAATTCCTTTGGCATTGGACCTCCTTTTGAACACGATGAATTTTGTTCCCTCTATTATGCCCACAACACGTGCGTCGTAAAATCACCATTCTACAGCTTGACTACTGAATCCATGCCCCCCAAGCTAAAGACCTATGCCTCCCTACAAGGATCTTAGATTCTAGTGAACCATTATTAAGCATTTTTCCATCCATTGTTTAATATAAAGAGTTTCCAAAATGTCTTTTGATTTTTTCCCAAATCTAGTCCCCTAACAAGTTGGAACCAATGAAAATTCGGCGTTTTTCGTTCCTTCCAAGTTTCCCAAAGGAGAAAGCTTGGGAAGATTTTCCATATTATGTTCAAAATATTGTTGTAAAAAATACCTTCCCTCCATTGTTTGATGGTGTCCTGAATGCTTTCCCTCTTCCTATTTGTTGGTCAGAAAGTTGTCGCTTGTATATCCCATAAGGTTGACGAAAAGGTGCAAAGGTCGAGCAGATGGTTTATTGTTTCCTCATCATGCTTCCATAACAAACATCGTAATGGACCTACAAAACCCCCATGTTGAATATGATCCTAGGTTAAGGCCTTCTAATTAGCTACTAGCCACAAAAATGTGGAGACCTTCGGCCACAAGTTTTGTTTCTAGATATGACTCCATATTTTATTTTCCTTATGTTCCCCATTGGCATGGAGAAGGGAGTAGGAATCTTTCAAAGTAAAGTTGCCACCTTCTTAGTGTTCCCATCTCAATTATCTAAATACAAAGATTAATTATTCCTTTAAATAGTGAATATATATATATATATATATATATATATATATAAGTTATTAGTATCTTTATATTATTATATCAACAAAAATATACGTATTATATATTTATATTATATATTTATTAGTATCTTTAACATAGCGATGCCAATCTCATATATAGGTTGGTGTACAATATCTTTATATATTTAATATTGACCCATACCCAAACAAAGTAATTACAAACATAAAAAGAAGCCCCATAACCATAATTATTACATATCTAACTTGAAATCTCATTTTATATTGGGCGGTTAGGTTGACCTTGATTTCAGGACATTACCTGAGTAGATTCTTTGACCCTATTATACAATCACCCTTAAAAATAACTCACTTGAAGTCTTCCTAAACAGTCGCTTTTACCCTTTGAAGAAAGCCATAGTTCCTTCCAATAAATATAGGGATGGATCACCTATTTTATTCCCTCAATTCAAGACCTTTTATATCTATGCTATAGATAAGTAAGGCTTGGTTGGGTGTTTGACAGATCTTTCTGTCTCGTAATATTGGGAATCATAGATTGGATTGGTTATTCATATTTGGTGGGATGGATTTAAACTCACCAACCATAGGGATCTTACCTAAAAATTATATCCTCGTTTTATGTATCCATTAAAATTAGGGACAAGATTGCACATTGTTGCCTAATTTACAGTGGTTCTAGATCAAAAGTCATGTCGAAAATAGTTATGGAGTGGCTTAGCTTATCTTGCAAAAATAAAAAACCTCGCAACATGTTGGCTTTCAACAAGCAATAGTAGTCCACTATTGGGGAGATAAGGGATGTAACCTTAGTTTTGTATGCCCATCCCTACATCCGTACTACATGCAATATCCAAGTAATGGATATAAGGGTGAGCAAAGACAGTTTATCCTCATATTAGATTGGCATCGCTATGTTAAAGGTATTGTACACCAATCTTTATATATGAGATTGGTGTCGCTATAAGGATGTAAATATCATACCACCACATTGGAAGTTCAACATATCCAGTGCACAATTGAAACTTTGAGGGCCCCTGCATCAAAATATGAACTTATTCAAGTTTGGGCCGAGACCAAGAGAGACTCTCCATCATGAAATACATATCCTCATAGTGAGGCTGAATGCAAACAAGTCTCCCCCAATCAACCAGATAGTCCTCATGTGCCAAATGCACACAAGAATCAAGAGTGAGACCATTGAAGCTCAAAGGACAAGGGTGAAAGCACGGTGAAAGTCCCATGTCTCATTACCAAAAGAGTGGGAATCATACCACAAGAAAATATGTCCATGCTGCTCCAAAATAATGTATGATGCAACAAAATAATCAACCATGTGAACCAATTGGGGAGCAAAGAAAACAATGAGCCTTCAAGGGGCTCCCAAAAGTACCATTTATGCATCCATGGATATGTGTATCATCAAGAAATAACAAAGGATGTTGCTGCCAATAAAAATGTGCTCCAATCATACAACTCTTCACCCAAGTATTGGATGAAGTTCCTCCAACATCAACTGAACTAAGCAAGGAGCAAGGAAAATCATGAGTCTTCAAGTGACTCAAGTGAACATCATAGGTGCATCCATGCAAATATGTATCATCATAAGGAAACAAAGGATGTTGCTGCAAATGTAAATAATAATGTGCTCTAATCATGTCATCATTGAAAGGAGAGATAGGATTTTCATAATCCTCATGTGGCATCATTAGAAATAAACCAACTCACCCAAATGATGAATGCTGAAAAATATGGAAGTGTAGGATGTAGGAGAATGAACCAACTCACCCAAATGATCAGAAAATGCAAAAGTGTCATCATGTGAAGGCTCCATAAGGGTAGGATCATGCACCTCCCTCAAAAGTACAAAACTTTCCTCATAGGTTGGTTCCAAGGTAGTGGAATCATACACTTCTTCAAAAAGTGTGTAACCATTTCCAAGAGGCAACTCAAGTTCCTCTTCCACTACAAAAAGTGCTTGGTTCTCATCAAGCACCTGCAAGTTTGCATGTTTCTCATTATCCATCATGTCATGAGAACCCTCCAAGCAATCTACCATTTGATAATTTAAAACATAGGAAGAAGAACAAGTATCTTGCAACCTATCAAGAAGTTGCTCATTTTTCATTTTGATCTCATGAATATCCTCATTATTCTTCAAGTATGCTCCATATAACCATTCATTAAGCTCAACCAAATTGTTTCTATCAAAAATAAAATAGATGTCATTACCTTCGATGTTGCACATTACTCTTTGAATCTTCTCCATGTCTTCAAGGAAGGATGGATCCTTCAATGAGGAAGCTCTCCAACAATAATTTGACACCAATGCTTGAGTGTCATGGAGTACGCTAAGGGTCTCTTGGATCTTCTTTTCATTCATATTTGATGACCCTTCAAGAAAAAGAGTCTCTTGTAGAGTGACCTCCTCTTCTTTTTACTTTCTGCTTAAACCAACTTTATTAAGCTCAAGTGGTAATGGGGAAGTTGATCTTGGTTCTTCTTCAATTGCTAAAAGGCCTTCATTTTCATGCTTAATGGAACTTTGGCTTGCATCAACACTTTCAAAAGTGATCTCTATGTCACCAACATAGAGGTGTGATCACCCATCAGTAGGTACTCCTTCATATTTCAAGCATCCATTAGTAGATGCTCTTTGATTCATGTCAAAAGTAGAGTGTGTCTCAGGATGATCTTCATTATTTTCAATGGAATATTCTTCATTCTCATGTGATGTTTCTTCATATTTTTCAGAGTCACTTGGGAGTGACTTTAGATCATCTTCATGTAATTCTTCTTCTGCTTCACCTATTTTAGAACTAGGTGGCTCATGGGTATCCTCATTAAGCTCCTCTTTTTTACTCAGACATATATGATTTTCTATCCAATGTATTTTGTAAGAATGGAATAAACCTTTCTTCACTAACTCCACATATTCATTCTTGGGTCTATGTCCAAACACCCAATCAAAAAAGTCTTCCAAAGGAATGGCCTTCTGTGTATCTCCCTTATATAGATCAAGATATGCATGATGTTGTTGGGGCAAGGTTTTACATGTTTCTCTCGATATTTGTAATTAATTCATAGAATTATCCTTTGGTGGTTCAGCACATACATATTTATCATACATAGGGTCATATGAATAACCCTCATTCCTTATGAAATTGTAAAAAGTGTTGCATGATGGCACCTCTTCCTCATACCATTCACATTCTTCTTCCAATATCTCATAAGCATTGTACTCATAGGAGTCATCATAATAGTAAGACATGGCTGAAAATTCTTCTTCAATGGATGATATTAATGCATAGGTGCAAGGACCATTCTCTGATACCACTTTAATATCCCTAATTTGAAAGTTTACACAATTTGGCCAATTTCGAACCTTGGACTAGTGAAACCCCAAACTGTCCCAAATGATCCCAAATGGTTTCAAATTATGTATGGAGGTAGTTAGGAGGAAATAGGACAAATTAATAAATATATCATACACCCAAAAAATTGATATAGCCATCCATGTTATGCAATTGTGAGGAAAGAAGTTTTAGGACAAGACTAGTTAATTTGAGAAGTGGAAAGCCCCCCTGGGTCTTTCATTAAATGCTATTCCAAACATTGTACAACCTTCACTAATTCTTGGTATGGGACTTGTCTCTGTTATAGGGCATTTAGGAAAATATGTGTGCAGAATTATATTTGGTTTTAGGGTCTAATAGGTATCCCAATGAACATCAGCTTCTAGAGTCTAGAATTTGTGGTGAAAATGGTGAACAAGGAGTCTCGAATTTAATCATACACCATAGTGACACTACAGGGGTCTGAAAAATTATTTGGGCCATAAAATTAACTTCATATATAGCTCATAACATGGATAAATATCTCAGAAAAATCTGATATAAAACAGGTACAACATCATTCCAAAAGCACTATGTAAATGCTATGGGGAAAATGGCTCGAATCTCTTTCTTGATTGGAAATATCACTTGAAATACATGGTTTTTCGAGCTGTGGATCTCATGATATGATTATTACATATATATTCAGCAACTAACATGTCTATGAAGTCTAAATAACAATCATCCACTAACTATATGCAACAAGAAGTGCGCCCTTCCACATTTACATGACATTGAGAGAAAGATAGTAAACTAGGCATAGAGAAGAATGAGAGAAGATGAATTCGAACTCAGTCGGTTTTTGAACCTGCGTAAAAAAATCTCCATGAATATTTGTTGATAGGTATGAATGGCCTCTCTATCAACCAACTTGGATGGGAATATTTAACCCTCGAAATTGGTTCTAAGGTAGGGAGGATGAACATCCATCGTGTAAGGACAAGCCTGAAGCTCTCCAAAATTGAAAAGATGCAAATGAAAAATGACCCAAAGCTACTCCATTTAGACTTGGCCTCCTTTTAATAATTTTATTTGACTCATTTACCTCCTTATACATCAAATTTTCTCCTAATTACTCATGAAATTCGAATTAGTGGGAGTTATGACCCTTCATTGACCCCACATGACATTTGGATCATCTTTTGTCTCCAACTCCTCTATTAATTAGAATTGGGTAATCCTTTGTATGCTTTGGAGATGTTTAACTCCTCTCATGCATCCTCTTGGTCTATTTTTAGCTCTTACATTGTCATAGATGTCATATAATCTGTCATAAGTGTCATAGGTGTCATAGAATTCGTCATAAGTGTCATAATGCTTATCATGGTTGTCATAGAATCTGTCATTTCCTATTTTTATCCCTATGACTCTTCCTTTTCCTTCATGAATGTTACATATTCCCTTCCAAATCGAATTTGGGGCTGGCTCCATGTTTAAAGGAGGAATATTCTCTTATGTGGACCCCACATGTCCACTTATGCACCCCCAAGTCCAACTAGGAACTAATGCCACTTCATTTTGGAGCATTTAACATTTATTCCATAATTTATTGGCCAATTTTTCCACCATCAATTTATGATATTGAATTTTCATGAGAAACTATAGACCTTGGGGTTAAATGTCAATATTTTAATTCTTCCACATAACCCTTAGGAGTTGGGTAGTCCAACTTAATTATTTATCTGAAAACCATTTAATTGGGGACATGACACTGTTTGTTGTCACCCTTGAACATAGCACCTATTTGTGTCTTGTATTACAGTTGGTAATATGCTTGCCTCTGAGTCATACCAATCCTATGAGTCATTATACTCCTTCGGCCCACCCGAAGAGTACCCCAGTTATAGTCGCACTATGTTTTGGTTCATATATTATTGATTCAGTGCTTCCAAGTCACTTGTCATGCCTCACAATGTTCAAGGGAATTTTTGGCCTAAATCAACCACTCTGCAGTATTACCAACTTTCATTCGTGTGTTAGTCTCTACTTATTTGATCTATTATCTTACATCAATTTCTTATGTCAGTTTCATATCAATGATAGGGGACTCATCATGGCCCTCCTTCAACGAGTTTGTTCCTGTTGACTTGAACACATTATTAGGGAATAAGAATTAGAAACCAATTAGTACCTTAGAACATGCATACCTCCATGGAAAGTCTCCTCATTTTCGATAGTGGGTTTACATCATTGGCCTCTAATCGAATGATTCCATGAGTGTTGAATTCATATCATTTATTCTTATTCATTTGAATGTACTGGGGTACCTTGGGATTCATTGTCATCATTGGTGATTTCCCTTGCACATGTTAATGGTATACATTAATGACCATTAATCAAGTGGTTTCTACCATGTTTGACATACGCACATTTATTCATGTGGATAGATCCATACCATTTCAGGATCGGGATGAAGACCCTAGGAACCCCTTAGGCACCTACCCTTGCTACGTGCCTCACCTAGGTTGTGATGGATAATTTGAGTACTTAGAAGATCCCAATATAGTCATCATGATGACAATCTCACTTATATATATGTTGTTACATAGATCCACTTTGTATTGGTTTGTGGCTATGTTTTTGTCATATCCTAGCTTCATTGTGTATTCTTTTGTGGCTATGACTTGATTGAGTCATGGAGATATGGCTCCACATTGTATTTTTGGTGGCCATATCCTTAGTCGGTGCTTTCATGGATCCACAATGTATTGGTCGTCGACCATGCTTTGGGTCAGTTTATTATGAGCATGGGTATGCCTACCTCAAGGATGATACATATATAATGTTTGATGTTTGTTTGCATCTTCTTCCTATCTCTTCTATTCCATCACCCTTGCACACATATTTTTGTAAGTGTTTCGGCCACCAGTTTCTCTTCAGAACTCACACTTTAGGGGGCATTTGTTACACACGTTTTTGTCACATAACAAGTTCTCGCACTTTCATTACAATGTAGGAGTGTTTTTTATGATCCCTAAACATGTTGGAAGGGAAAACTATCATTGGGAGGTAAAAAAACTACCTTTTATCTTGAGTTATTGGCCCTTTTTTAGTTTCATCGCCCCCCTACCCATACAAAGAGGAAGATGAAACCTTGTTATCGTCCTCTGCTCAGTTCCTAGGGAGTGATAAATTCCCATTTCATTACTCTATTCTCAATGTTAGGGGAGTAGTGAAGTGGTTACAACTAACTTTGGCTTATTTGAGAGGTTGTTTCCAGGATATTTTAGTTGGTTAGGGGTTGGTTCGAGCTACCCCTATTCAAGGAAAGGTCAAACTTATATGTTCAATGAAATCCACACTTGATCCAATACTCTCCTCAAATTATCCTATGGTTGATTATGCCTCAACTCCTATATAACGAAGGCCATTCTTGGGTGAAAAGGGGGAGAAAATAGAGAGCATCCTTACTCTGCCAAATTGTAGAGGGAGAGAAATTCAAAATACCATGATTATGATCTTGTGACATTGAAAGGGCTGTAAAGGAGAGCTTGGAGGAGCTGCTACAACATTAACATCAAGGTTGTAAATGCTTCATTACTCATTGCTTTCCATATAATATAACTTGGACGATTCCCCTCATGGTTATGTTTTTCATTGTATGCACATACACAAACACACATGTCTATTTTTCCTAACATTATATTGTAGAAGAAGGAAGTATTGCTTTGTTCCTTACAGGATTTATCTTCCACCGAGAGATTTGACATCAAGATCAAGGGTTGGATTAACGAACACAACCAACAGAAAGGAGGTATGTTGTCTATACCATTCTCTCGTATTCTCTTCTCATTTTGTTTGTGGGAATATATAATAGATTGGAGGGGAAAGTAGAGAACCATTTGTTACCTTCTATCTTGTATTGAAGGAGTCTTGATCCAAGGGAGGTTTCACTTGTCCACGGGGGAAACCTTTCCACAACAATGGGAGATGGGATAAGTTATTAAAGCATCTATAGAGGAAGGTAGGAGATAATTTTGGGATGCAATCCAATCCAAGGATCCCATCATTAAGACAACACTTGGAAGTAAATCTACATTGTATTAGATGGTTGTTATGTAGTGATTGGTTTATGGGTAGTTGTTATTGGTTAAGGATTGTCGGTTGTTTTGAGGGGAGGGTAATATTGAGTATATATTACTACCATGGAGAGAACATGGAGGCTTCTCAAAAGGTGGACTAAGAATTCAAGATTACATAATTTATCTCTAGAGAATTAAGATAATTTTCCTTGAACAACAACTACAAAATTGCAAGGAAGTGTAATCTCTAATTCAAAATATGTTTGGCTAGCTAAATGTAAATATTCTTAGCGTTATGGGGGATTTCTAGGGTTGATATTTTTATTCGTGGTAAGAATTGTAAGGGCTAGTGATAAATATATATATGAGATTATACTCCCATTGACACTATGATATATATCACCTCAACCAATGACTCTACACACACAAGTAGAACATCTAAAAAATTGAAGTATAGAACCGATTGTTAGTTGCTTGAATTACTTTGTTTCTTGTATTATGTCACTTTGTTAAAGGATAAATGTCACTTATTGAAACAAGATTTGTGTTTCATGCACCTCTTTTCTTAGATAGATTTACAAACCCCATAGCCTTACATCAAGTTTGGAAAATTTTATGTTCTACACCCATCTCAAATTATGTGATTAGGTTCTCTCTATTAAGTGCCATTTTTGTAGAGTTGTTTCAATAAATGTAGACTAATACCATTATTTGTATGGCCTTATTGTACCTAGGATATCTCAATTGTGAGTTGGTCCAACCATCCTTTCTTGTATGATTTGTTTACTAGTATCTAGGGGTTTAAATATGGCTTCTCATTTCATGTTTGAGTTTGGATGGGTAGTTGATTAAGGGGATTATAGTAAACCTTTTGTTTCTCCTTCTATTGTAAAAAATGGCATGCATGTTTCCTTTAAGGAAGAATTATAAATTCATCTCTTTCTATAACTCTTCTCTACCTCTCAAAGCTAAAGGAGGTTAGACCTTAAGAGAGGAAGAATAATGAAGAAATTTCAAGTATCTTAGTGTGTTAAATTCAAAAAAGAGGAAGTAGATAACTAGAAAAGATAAGAGAACTAAATAAAAATTATAAAGGAATGTCATCCCATTGAAGTTAGAGGTTGGTTTAGTAGATAAAAAATTTGGGTTGAAGGGGCAGGGGGGTTGAAATGGTTAAGATATTGAATACTTAAATCTTCATTTCTTGGAACCTCTTCACACTCATGGTAGAAGTATTTTTTCTAGTATGTAGTCATGACAGAGAGGAAATTGTTGTAGTCACAATTGAGTAGGAAATTAGACCATTCATGTGGGAAATATTAAGAAACAAGATTACAATCTCAAATCTCATGATGGAAGAAGCGATTTTTTTTATATGGTGAAAATTATAATCCAGTCTAATAGTAGTAATCATTTTGGTTTTCAAGTATGGTGATCGGGAATTCCTCTAAAGTGATTGAGAGATCCTCTGTCGGCATACTTAAAATAAAATTATGCATTTCCATGTGGGAACCTTGTGGACCTACTTAGCCAGTATAAACACTTTTTCTCTCATATGTGAATCCTAGTTCTTGAATCATCTACTAATCCTCCCTCTATGTCCTTTCTTAACATTTTTCATAGTAAAGTAACCTGTTCAAATTCAAAATAGGGGAAGAACCAACTAGGATTAATGATGAACTCCCATATGCACATTTGTTTAAAGTTGAAGCTACACCTCAAGATTTAACCAAAATAGTACAATTTTTACAAGAAGTGAAGGATCCACAAGGTCTTATAGAAAAGAAAAAGAAAATCCTTGCAATAAACGATACTCTTTATACATTGATTAATGGATCTTTATATAAGATTGGACCCAACTATGTACTAAGGATATGTGCATTATATCATGGAAGGGAAAGTATTATCCAAGAAACACATGTTATACCTTTAAGAGGACATTTTCACTCAGGTACTACATCTTTAAAAGTATTACAAGTAGGGATATGGCATCCCACATTATAAAGAGTCCATAAACATACAATAGACCAATGTGATAAATGTCAAAGACTAGGTCAACTTGTAAAAAGGGATGGGATGCCTTTGATTCCAGTAAACCCTAGACTTCCCTTTAAAATTTGAGAAATTAACTTTGTAGGTCCCTTTCCTAAGAGAGGAAGAAGAACAAGAGAAAAATGCATCATCACAATAGTAGAATACTTGACCAAATGGGGAAAAGTAGAACCGGTTGAAAGTTGTACAAAAGAGGTAACAACCAAGTTCATATATCAAAATATAATCATAATATTTGGATGCCCTTTAACATTACTAAGTGACCAAATAACATGTTTCAGCAATAGCACAATTGAGGTACTAATGAAAGAATTCTTGATCGACCATCACAAAAGTTCCACATACCATTCTCAGGTAGATGGGTCAATTGACGATTTCAATAAAACATTGTGTAATTGATTTACCAAAATATGCAACATTGACAGGGATGGCTGGGATGATAAAGTAGTTTTTTTTTTTGGGAATATGGGATCATTTATAAAATACCGACTGAACAAAGTCCTTTCAAATTAGTATGTGGGAAAGAGGCAACAATCCCAAAGCACTTTACAAAAAATGCAAATAAAATAACTATTGTGTTAATATTTGACTATGAGAAAGTTAAAGAAGATAGATTAGACCAACTCAATAAGCTAGAAGAAGAAATAATAGTAGCCCTCCATCACCAGGAGGTACAAAAAGAACAACATAAGGCATGACATGATAGAGACCTCAAAAAGAAATAATTTGAAATAGGAAACCTTGTCCTCTTATATGATAGAAAAATAAAAGGGAAACCAAGAAAATTGAATACAACATGTCTATGACCATTTATAATAGAAGACATAGAACTTAGTGGGGCTGTGTAATTAAAAATATTGCAAGTGAAAGTCCTCAAGAATGTAGTGAATGATGCCTGTCTCAAGATGGACTAAATGTGAATAAAACAAAACAAGCAATCGATTAGGAAAAAATGGGTTGAATAATAGTTAACAAAAAATACTAATCAATTTGAACTAGTGCATGAACTTTTATACAAAGATCATAATAGTGGGTTGGTAATAGGAGTCTTCAAGCAATTCATGGAAAATCAACAAGCAAGGAAAAAACCAAATCTGACCAAACGAATGAAAGAGATCTATGAGGGAAGGATCTATGAGTAGATTCATGGTGTTGCCATGGGATCCCTATTGTCACCAGTAGTGGTAAACATTTATATGGAACATTATGAATTTAAGGCCATAAATTCTTTCCCTTACACCTTGGATAGATGGAAAAGATGTGTGGATAACATATTTGCTAAATTGTGACATGGTAGAGACAATATGGATGACTTTTTAGCTCATTTAAACATCCTTTCGCAACACATAAAATTCACCATTGAAGTGGAAAAGGATGGTAAGCTTCCCTTTCTCATCATGCTACTCACTAAGAAGGGAAATGGATGCCTTGGGTATTATTTGTACAGAAAGTAGACCCATACTAATAGATACCTTTATGTTGAATCACACCACCACCTAGCTCAAAAAGTTGGTGTCATCCACACTCTTGCAACCTACACACCAAAAATCTTTGATGTAGACCACCTTGAATAGGAATTAGATAGTCTCGTGGAATTCTTGAAAAGAAATGGTTACCATGATGAGTAGATTAAGAAATTTATTCAGAAGGAAAAGAATCCTCAATACAAACTATAAATTAATATCCATAAAGTTACAGTCTCTTACATCAAGGGAACAACTAATCATATTGCCTAGATCTTAAAAAGAAGAAACATATTGCGTGTGTTCGTTTCACCGAACACCATTAGAGGGTTTGTTGATTATGCTAAAGACTCTGTGGATCCTAGACAACAAAAAGGGGTGTATGAAATTCCTTGTTCACACGGGAAGGTCAACATTGGGGAAACTAATCGCTCATTGCAAGTTCGTCTAAAAGAACATACTGCTAACATTGCTCATAATTGTGTAACTAAGTTAGCTTTGGTAGAACACTCACATTTCACCTCTCATCAGATTTGCATGGACAATGCTACATTAATCACCCAAGAAGAACATTGCACCAAAAGAAGAATGAGAGAAGCTATGGAGATTGAGTAAAAAACAACAAGATTGAGTAAAAAACAACACTTTAAAAAGAGATGAAGGTTTGAAGCTAAGTGACACTTGGAGGTCTGATAAACTAGATCAAGTCATCAACATAGGTCGAGTGATTGAATATGGCATTTATGTGAAGATGATGAATGATGCAACTCTAGTTTTGCTTGCCATCATTGGTGAGAGTGGTGTGATTTTTGAAGATCAAAATGAACATTGAATGGAAGTGACAATGCGATTCTTAAGTTAGATAAGAATAAACTAAATGAAGTATGAAGTTTTGATGACATAAACATGTGGAATATTTTTTATTGAGTAATTCTCATTGGAATTACTAATCAATATACCAAGGACATGAAAGAGATAATGTGAATAAGACTAAAAATATATCAAAAAACAATTTGAATAAATAACTTGTTCATGATACTTAATTTGTAACCTATTGATATTCACCAACCACAAGTTAAGTTGCTATGCTAGTTAATATTGTCATAAACATAACACCTTTGAGGGTATAATTCAAAAATCCCTCCCTCATTTGATAAAACACGGTTAAGGAGAAAGGCCGGTCTCTTGATCTTAGGATCTTAGTGTTATTATGGATTTATTTTAATAATCTAAATTAAAAAATTATATGAAACATTGATGAGAATAAAGAACCATCACTTTAAAAAGTAAAAATATCTTTATTTTAGTATTCGAATAAAGTGCTTCATGAAATAGGTTTAGGATGTCTTTTGTCTAAAAGAATTTTGAAGGGATATCTTACACCGCCTTCGCTTAAACACAATTTTAGCTTAAAGTGAAATCACCAAATTTTAAAGTAAATATTCCCGCAAAAGATTAACGAACATAAGTTTGGAATATATACTTGGGATAAGGAGTTAAAAATTGTGTTGCTATCCGTAATTATTTAGTTTGGGAAAACTTTTGGGAAAGCATTAACTTTTTCTTTTGTAAGATTCTGTGATGCTCCACGTTATGGAGCCATCTGTAAAGAATCCTCCGCTGCCAATCACTTCAATACCAAAAGGATAGGGATCACGGGCCAACCAGGAAGGCCGCTCTACCATGTCATTAGTTCTGGAGATAACTGGCCGCCGGTTCTGCATCATCCCCTCTGATTCCGATTGGAAATGCACCGGAAAGGTGACCGGTTTTGGGTACTGCGTATTTTTAGATGCGTAGGTGGCTAATAATGTGGAATGAAACTAATAATGTGGGATGAAACGTAATTATTGAAAAGCCCAGCAGAGCAGGGCCCGCTGGAACAGTGAAATTCTAAGAACCGACAAGATCGGGCCATTTTCGACGACTTATACTTTGCTTGCAAGTTGCACCCACATAAAGTCGAGTTGCTTAACAGCTGTTGAGTACGAATGGACCAGAACCTGAAAATAGATTAATACTCGTGCTTGGCGACTTATTGATGGATTCAGCGCCTTAGCCCTATTTCAGCGAAGTGAAATCCTAATCTTGCTGCTGATTTAGCTGTGGGAAGAGCAATCTTATCATTGCCTCGCGTGTCTGATTTCGGGTTCACTCTGTGTAATTATCCTGAAGCCAATGGCGGGCGTTAGTACTGCTACTGGGTTTGCAGCCAATGTTTCAAGCAATGTTTTGAGCGAGCTTTGGAACAAAGTTGTTCGAGTTGTCCAAATGATCATTTCCGTGCCTGAAGATGTCAGGCACATGGAAGATGAAGCTCAACGTCTGAGCAATGTAATTCATGGTATAGACGAGAAGCTCGCTCAAGAACAAAAATCCCCTCAGATAATAGTGAAAGCTTGGCTGGATAAGTCGGGCGAGGCCATAGAAAGTTCACGGTCTATTCGCAGCGATTACCGGGAACACAAAAACTGCCTCAGTTGCTGTCCAAATTGCCTATGCCGCTACAGAATCAGCAAACGTATCAGAGTTTGGAAAGAGAATGTCGCTGTACTCCACTCACAGAAGCTGTCGGATTTTCCCCCCAGCGGGGAATACGGGGATCCTACTCCGCGTACCCAGATACCGATTCAGAACCCCGAATCCGGTTTTGCTGCAAACACAAGGCGATCTGCACAGACGGAGCTTGTTGAGAGATGGTTAACCGATGAAGATAGTAACATTAGAAGAATTGGCCTCCATGGCATGGGCGGTGTTGGTAAGACGTTGCTGCTTGACACCATCAACGATAGCCAGAAGATCAAGAATTCATTTGAGCTCATCATTAAGGTAACGGTCTCCAGAAACCATATCTTAGATCTGCAAAAGTGCGTTGCCGATAGATTAAACTTAAGACTTGCAGATAGTTTGAATTTCGAAGGGCGAAAAGACATGTTGCGCTCTTATTTAAAGAACAAAAAATTCCTGCTGCTGTTGGATGATATGTGGGCGGAAGATATGTGGACGAGTGATGAGCTTCAAGACCTAGGAGTGTCGTTGAATGACACGGGTTTTAAAATTATACTTACAACTAGGCATAAAGAAGTGTGTACAAGAATGAATGTGCAAGAGATGATCAGAGTGGAACCGCTTGTGGAAGAGGAGGGTTGGCAGCTGTTTCGTAGCCGAGCATTTCAGAGCCGAAATGGAGATGTTCCGCAGGGAATAGAGGAAGTTGCCAGAAAAGTCGCATTGGAGTGCAAGGGTTTGCCACTTGCCATAATTGTAGTCGCTGCTGCAATGACACATCATACTGATCTATATGAGTGGGAGGTTGCTTTAGATCAGATGCAAAAAGTTCATGAGACGTTTTATGACCTGCACCCTGGAGTGGACAAAAAACTCTTTCAACGTCTCAAATGGAGTTATGATGTTCTACCACCTTATTTGAAGACTTGTTTTCTTTATTTTGCAGCTTATCCGGAAGACCGAGAAATCTATTGTGAAGAGGTCATAGACATCTGGATCGCAGATGGCCTGGTGGAAGGCAGTGGAGAGAGCTATTTGCCTGACACTGCGCACAGTTTTATCAACTTCCTCCGGGATCGTTGTTTGATCGAGGTTGTAAACTATGATGCAGTGGGAAGGATTTCCTATGTGAAAATACACGATGTGCTTCGTGATCTGGCGATTCGCATTGCGGAGAAGGAGTACAGCTGTATTTTTAAAGCCGGGCAGGGCGTGAGCCTCTTTCCCGTTGAGGAAGTCGATGTGAAGGGCTGTGCACGACTGTCACTCATGTCTAATCATCTACACTCCCTGCCGACAAACTTCGCATTCTCGTCGCTCTCAGTTTTGCTGTTAAGGGAGAATCCTGGTATTGAAGAAGTTCCTGAAAGCTTCCTGCGCGAGTTGTCCTCACTGAAGGTACTCGATCTCAGTATGACTGGCATAACGTCTCTGCCGCCCTCTATCGGAAATCTGAAACATCTCGCCTCCCTCCAACTACAGAGGACGGGCATATGTGAATTGCCGGAAAGCATTTGCGACTTAAAGGAGCTTCAATTCTTGAATCTCAGTCAATGTGACAAGCTACGGTGCCTTCCGGAGAGGATAAGTGAACTTAAACGTCTGAGGGTCCTCGACATTTCGCATTGCAGCACGTTGAGCCATCTTCCGCGTGGCATCTCAGAACTGGTTTCACTGGAAAGATTGAGCATGTTTGGGAGCATTTCATTGCATTTCGAGGGGGACGCAAATGCGGAAAGAATGTATGCTTGTTTCAAGGACCTGCAAAGTTTGCGCCGCCTCAGGGTTCTTGACGTAGGTTCGAAATCGGCAGTTAAGGAGGGGGTTATACGAAATTGGTCGAAGATGAGAGAGCTGTTGCTGGAATTTGATAGAAATGTGAATCAAGATGAGCTTCCGCAGGATATGCAGGCGATGAAAGATCTGGAAAGATTCGATATTAGAGGATGCGATGTGGAGCGACTGCCTAGTTGCCTTACTCAATTCCGAAAGCTCGCATACCTTACCATTGGGGAGTGTAAGCAGTTGAAAGAGCTCCCCGCGGAGTTGCCATGTTTGAGACAGCTATGGATATCTAGATGCGATAAGTTGGAGGAGGTTGGAGTGGGGGCAGGTGAAGGGGCAGCAGCAAGTGGAAGTGGAAGTGGAGGGTTGGGAGAGGGGGCGTCACCGTTACCCATGCTCAAGACACTCCTGGTAGATTGCTGTCCGAAATTGAAGAGATTGCGTGGGGGATGGGATAAGTTAAAGTGTCTGGAGAGCATCATGTGTCAGAGAGAATTGTGGGATGCAATGGAATGCGATGATCCCAGCATTAAGATGTCACTTCAAAGTAAATATCAAAGATTGTAATACATTGCTTGATTTCCGAATGTGGAACATTGTAATACCTTGCTTTATTTAATATGTTCACTTGTTATTTTTAAGAACATAGATATATATCTTCGCGTGTTCGCCATTTTGACGCTGCATATGGAGCGGTTATTTTCATTTTTATTCTTATATCAATAATTTGGATACTTTATTAAACTTCCAAATTCTAAGTGTTTTTTTTTAAGTTTAAAAGATAGGATACTTTATTAAACTTCCAAATTGTAAGTTTTTTTCTTTAATTTAAAAGATACTTATACTGGATACTTTATTAAACTTCCACATTGTAAGTTTTTTTTTTAAAATTTAAAAGATACTTATATTGCAATTTCACAATAGATGAGTTGTAAGCTCAACCTATTTAATTGTAATATATATATATATATATATATATATCAATTTTTTTTTTTATAAATTATAATATTATTGAATTATATAATTATAGTTTATTGTATAAATGTATTTTGAAATAATTTATTGAAATTTGATGTATATATATATATATATATATATTTTCCTTGTATTTAGCATTTTTAGTTCTACCACTTTAAATATGAAAAAATGTTATATTATACATTTACATACATATTTTAATAAATAAAAATATGTCTCTTACAAATTAATTGTATACTTAATTTAAATTTCAAGTAAAATAAAAATTATAATTTCATGTAAAATAAAAACTATATATTTTTTGGAGCTTCTTTTTGTGTAATTTAGTCAACTAAGAAGTTCCTTAACAATACACTCATTCACTATCTATTCTACACCCCATGGGCTATATGTTATGGGTTATATGGGTTTTATGCAATAATTCAAAGAAGAAACACATGTTCTTGATTAGTCGAACTAAAACTATATATATATAAAAACATATTTTAATAAGTAAAAATATACTAATTAAAAATGAAATAATTTATCTACTTAAAATTTAATTTTCATACCATGTGAAATAAAATTAGAGTTGATTCATGGACCCTCTCCAAGATACCAAGTGTCCTCTCATTCATGTGCTTAAATAATAGCTCCCCCCAAAACATGTTGTGGACATGTTTTTAATGATGATATTAATTAAAAATTTTAAATAGCTTAGTTTTTTAAGTGGCAATATTATATCATGTGAGTTTATGTTAGGAAATTTGATACTCTAAAAAATGGAAGTAATATATTACCTAGTATATAGAGGTCAAGGGGTATTTTTTAATATATTTTGCACATATTTTTAATGATTATATTATTTTAAAATTTAAATAGCTCCATTATATGGGGTTCTTTAAGTAGGAATATTATATCACATGAGTTTATGTTGGGGGATTTGATACTCTAAAAAATGGAACCTAGTATATAGAGGTCAAGGGGTATTTTTATTAAAAAAAATCGTATTTCCATTCATGATCAGAGAATACATACTTTAGGTTCATATGGACACACTATAGCAAAATACTTTAGCTTTACTAGAATTTCAAGAGGAACAAAGTTTGACATAGTATCAAGAGAATTTGCTAGGTACATAAATGCATTCAAAATATAGTCCCATCTCTAATGGATCAACAATAATAGAGTTGTGAGGAAACAATAGTTCCCTTATGGAATTCTTCCTAGATAATAGATCCAACGAATGAAGTCGAAACCTTGTTTTGAGAGTCTATTTGTGGCCTGATTATGTTCTTGATAAATATGCTAAAATGAGTCCTATAAGAAAACACAATTAATCCCCTTCAATTTGTCTGCCAACTGAGCCAACTCAATATCACGGACTGTAGCAATACCAACCATCCAATTTATAACAAAAGAGGAGTCCCCAAGAACCCATAACTTATTGATTCCTATATCAATAGCTTTCCAGAAGAGGAAGTATAGGGCCTAAAATTCGACCCAATTATTTGATCCAAACCCCATGGCACCTTTTGCAAGGAAGAAGTGAAAATCTAAAAGGTTTAGAGCACAACCAAAACCACAAATCCTATTCTTTCCTTGACTTGCTTCAATAAAAAAAGGCCAAACTATGTACTTATTTATGTTCAATGGTCGAACATGTCTCGATTTGGAGGGCTTGATGGGATTCCGATAATACTGGAACAAAAGAAAAACTTGGGAGGTGATTTGGATGGACAAAGGATTTTTTCATTAAAAATCGCATAATTGCACCCCAACCACAATCCCCGGCATACCCTGTAAGGGAGGGGTATGAATGGTTTTAGCGAAAGGAGTGAGAAGAATTTATGAAAACATTCCTCTATAGATGATTCTTGCTACTCACCTATTAAAGATAAATGGTCCACCACTTCCTTCCACAATTTTTTAGCAAAATGACACTGCAAGAAGAAATGAGCATTGGAATCCTCAACTACTTTACAAATCAAACAAATACTAGGCTTGAATTTACCTTGTTTCTGAAGATGGTCCTAGGTTAGGACCCTATTGGTTAGAAAGATCCACATATGGATGATAATATTCAGAGGGGCCGGGACTGATCCAGTTTTATAAGGGAATGAAATTGTTGAAAATGTTATATTCTTTTCATGTAGATCAATTGGCAAAGTCAATAAATCGACTGGATTCAGAGGCAACAGATGGTGGAATTATGGTTGACCAATTGAACAAGATAAGTTGTTTGGTTGAAGGCAAATGACTTGGAAAATGGGAATTCGATGGAACGATCAAATCTCAATGGGAAATTGACCAATGTTGACCCATTCAAATTGACTATAACATAATAATTGAAAGTGGTTAGAAGTTTTGGATTGTCATTAATGAGAAGTTGGTTGTATTGCATCTATAAATAAGATGTAATGTCTATGCATGATGTATTGTACTATGAGTAGTAGTTTGTAGCATGATCATGTAATTAAGTGTGACTTGTGGTCTAAAAAGTCATTGTTGTAAACACATTTTTGAGTGTTTGATTAATAGATGAGCAAAAGCTCACTAGTTTGCTATTTTTCCTCTAGGAGAGAGGTTTCCAAGGTAATTTATGTGTCATAAGTTGTTGTGTTGTTGTATGACATTGTTTAAGTATAATTGTGTTTAAATATATGAATCAGTTTGCAAACTTATTGTAATCAGTATTAGTCCCAACAATTGGTATCAAAGCTGTATTTGGTTGTAGGGGGATGCCTTTGTTGCTAAGGGTTTTGGATTGGTCCTACATATGGGGGAATACCTATTACAAAGAGAGTATTCTGTGAAAATCCTCACATCAGATCTAAGAGATGATGTATACCTCACAAGAAAGAATTTAGGAATAAGATTAAGAGTGGTCAATATAGTGTAAATGAGCAATAGAGTAATAATACAATAGAACTCAAATAGAAGCAAAATAATTTCACACACACTAATTCATTAATCACAAATGGACAAATAAATAATACAATGCATGAGGATTCGAATGCCAAGGTGGCAATTCGAATTAGCCTTCATGGAGTGATCAAAATATCACTGGAGTGTCATCAGAGCACAACTGGAAGTCTTCATCATCATCAGTGGAGTCATCAATGCTCAAGTAACTGTCAACCATCAGTCAAACTGAGTCTAACTGAGTGTGGTAGGTGTAACTAGCACTGACTGAATGAAGGAAGCTCAGTGGAGGGCGCATGAGGAGCTAACTGGAGTCAGAATGGGAAGTCTAGTCTCACTGGATGTCTATCGGAGTGATACAGTCAATTGAGAGTCAGTCTAGCCTTAAATCAAGGAAAGAACTGAAGATAACTCAACTAACTGAAGTGCAACTGAATGGTAGGTGAGAGAGGGCACCTTTGCTTCCCTAAATCAAGGAGGAAGGGCGCACTAAGCTCTAGGAGGGATAAAACTGATCTGAGAGAAGCTCCCGGGGGTTGGCTAACTGAGGGCTAGGTGTGTAACTGATGACTGGGATGCATGCAGAAATGCATGCAAGACTGAAATTGCAAATAATGAAAAAGATGGTAGGACTAGGATGGAGTATAGGAATATCCTAACACCCCCCTTAATCCATCCTGGGCCCTGGTAACTGAGACCAAAGGTCACCCAATACAATGAATGAAAATGACAGTCAATAAACCGAGGAAATGGGGAAAACCTCATGGAAAAAATACCCCCCTTCAAAATAGATTGTAAGGCACACACAAAAATAAATGCTCCAAAATCAAGCAGGTGTTATGCTTGGTCATATGTCTGGAGGTATCTTCTTCTTGGGAAGAAGTGGATCATGCTCAAAAAGCATGTGCTTGTACTTGCTCTTTAGATTGAATGTGATGAGAACAAATCCAAAAGTGTGAGGATGATCCTTGAACCTGTGATTTGAATCAGCTGAGGTAGGATCAAATCTATGAATGTGCAGATAGTCTTTTGTCTTCTCCTTTGAACCATCATAGGTGAGATTATGCCAAAAGGAACCATCAAATGTCAATGATTGCTTGGAATCCAAATCAGCTCCAAGACTTGATAAATGGTTTCTTGAGATCTCCTTTGAACCAACAGGGGTGAGATCAAAACCATCATATGCATGAGAAATTATCCCAAGTAGTGATTGCTTGGATTTTAAATCAGCTCCAAGACTTGAATCATTGTTTCTTAAGATCTCCTTTGAACCATTTGAGGTGAGATATAAACCAGTAAATTCATGAGAAATTATCCCAAGCGAATGGAAATGGTTTCTTGAGATCTCCTTTGAACCAGTAGAGGTGAGATCAAAACCATGATATGCATGAGAAATTATCCCAAGCGAATGGCAATGGCCATAATCTTCAATAACCTTCTGAAAGCATGAAATAATGATCGTATAGTAGTACATAAGAGGTGAGTGATCAAGGAGAGCGAATGCATTACCTCCAATGGCTGATTTTACCTCCGAAACATTCAATAGATCATGATGCAAACCAACAGACTTTGGTGCAAGAGAGGATTTAGGAACCTCTGCAGTTTCTAGAGTGTAAGCTGGCATAGAATTCAAAATAGAAGAATTTGAGAGCATGAGTGTAGAATTTGCAAGTTCTTCTTCTTTGTGGACAACTTCAATATGAGATATGTTTGATACTGATTCATGATCAATGAGATCATCAAGAAGGGAGAATGCATCACTTTGTTTTCTCTCGAAAGGGTTTGGACCAATCCCTTCATTCTGTTTGCCAAATATTTCATCCAGATGGGCCCATAGCTCTTTTGGAGATTCAACATCAGGGAGGTTATATAACATGCATCGAGACATAGCATACATCACGGCTGCAAGGGTTATTTCACCTTTCATTTAACCAGTCATTCTCTTCTTGAGAGGATTCAAACTCTCTTTCAAAACAATAATCAAAGAGACCATGTCTCTTTAAATGTGCTATCATTTGTGGTTTCCATTCATCATAGTTGAATGGATAAAGAGGAGTAATTCCTGCCGAATACATGGAAGATGTTTCAGAAGACCTGCAAAAACAATAGAAAACATCTGCAACTGCTACTGCTGCAAAAATGCAGAAACTGCTGCACTTGAAATCTTGATAATATCCTGCAAAAAACTCTCAGGAAAGGAGATAGACAATACTCTCAACATGCTCTGATACCATGTGAAAATCCTCACAGCAGATCTAAGAGCTGATGTATACCTCATAAGAAAGAATTTAGGAATAATATTAAGAGTGGTCAATGCAGTGTAAATGAGCAATAGAATAATAATACAGTAGAACTCGGATAGAAGCAAAATAACTTCACACACAATAATTCATTAATCACAAATGGACAAATAAATAATACAATGCATGAGGATTCGAATGCCAAGGTGGAAATTCGAATTAGCCTTCGTGGAGTGATCAAAAGATCACTGGAGTGTCATCAGAGCACAACTGGAAGTCTTCATCATCATCAATGGAGTCATCAATGCTCAAGTAACTGTCAACCATCAGTCAAACTGAGCCTAACTGAGTGTGGTAGGTGTAACTGGCACTGATTGAATGAAGGAGGCTCAGTGGAGGGCACATGAGGAGCTAACTGGAGTCAGAATGGGCAGTCTAGTCTCACTGGAGTTCTATCGGAGTGATACAGTCAGCTGAGAGTCAATCTAGCCTTAAATCAAGGAAAGAACTGAAGATAACTCAACTAACTGAAGTGAAACTGAATGGTAGGTGAGAGAGGGCGCCTTTGCTTCCCTGAATCAATGAGGAAGGGCGCACTAAGCTCTAGGAGGGATAAAACTAATATGAGAGAAGCTCCCGGGGGCTGGCTAACTGAGGTCTAGGTGTGGGACTGATGACTGGGATGCATGCAATTGCATGCATGCAAGACTGAAACTGCAAATAATGAAAAAGATGGTAGGACTAGGATGGAGTATAGGAATATCCTAACATATTCTAGATGTGTTGATTCATTCTTAGAATGGATAACACATCAATGATAGAAATTAAAAAGTTTAATGGGAAAATTTTTGAGCTTTGGCGGCTTAAAATGGAGGATCTCCTTGTAGATCGAGAACGATGGAATGCAGTCAACCTAGGAACGAATCTAGTGGGTGTGTCGAAGGAATATAGGCATAATATCGACAGAAAAGCATAGAGCACTATCCAATTTTGTCTAGAAGACTCTGTATTGCTAAATGTCTCGGAGGAAGACACTGCAAAGAAGCTATGGGGAAAATTGGGAAACTTGTACCAATCAAAATATTTGGTTAACAAGTTGTTTCTTTGGAAGGAGTTGTATCTTCTGATTAAGGGTGAATGTGACTCGGTAATAGAGCACCTGAATGCATTCAACATTGTTATCATTCAGTTGTTGTTTAAAATCACTGAGGAGGAAAAGTGTAGTAGTATGTTGTGTTCTTTGTTGGATTCCTAGGATAGCTTGTTTGTGGCTATTGGAAGCAATACAACAACATTGAATATCGAAACTATGGTCACGTATATGTTGTCTAAAGAGATGAGATGAAAGAACATGGAAGGATCGATTCATGACGCCTTAACGGTATGAGGTTGACTGGTACATGGAGGAAAAGAAAAAACCTCCGATAGAAGATCAAATTTGAGGGGTAGATCTAAGACTAGATCCCCTAGTATAGCAATGAAAACATGCTGGTGATGCGGTAAAGTTAGGCACTATAAAAGAAACTGCAAGTCAACGAAGTCAAGAAATGAAAAGGGTCTAAGGAAATTCAATTGACTAATGGTAAGTCTTAGCAAGAAGAGAAAGGCGATGTGTATTTGGCCTCCTCAAGTATATAGTCAGATCGAGACTCTTGGTTGATCGACTCTGGTGAATCATATCATATGACACCTCACATAGAGTGGTTCTATGAATATGAGAATATTGATGGTGGTGATTTCCTACCAGGTGATGATTCACCAACTAGGATATTTGGATGAGGGAAGGTTCAACTGAAACTAAAAGATGGAAGAACAGGAACACTTCCAGGAGTGTTGCATATCCCAAGTCTGGCTTGAAACTTGATCTCGGTAAGTAAGATGGGGAATGAAGGAGTATAGTCTGTATTTGAGAAAGATACGTGCAAGATGGCGTGATGAGTGATGGTATTGATGAGAGGAGTTCAGATTGGAACCATGTATAAACTATTGGGAAGAACAAACATTGACAAAAGTGCTAATGTGGTTTGTCTTGAGTCCAACAGAACATCTTCTTGTCTAGTCGAATTGACTATGTTGTGGAATATGCGGGTGGGACATATATATATGTGAGAAACGTCTTTTTTCTATGGAAAGTAAAGATATTGTCGAAGGTCTCCTTAATTGATTTGAAGAAGTCAACTTCTGTGAAAATTGTATTTATTGTAAGAAGAGTCATGTAAGGTTCTCATATGGTGCTACTAGGGCTAAATAAATACTAGACATAATACATAATGATGTGTTTGGACCTATGTCGGTCCCTTCACTAGGAGGATCTTGGTATTACGTTTCCTTCATAGATGATTTCTCAAGAATGACATGGTTGTATTTTCCAAGGAAGAAATCCAAGTTTTTTTAGAATCAAACTAGTAAAAATAGAACGGTGATGAGAACTAATAACATATGATATTTCTGTGGAAAAGCATTTGAGCAGTTCTGCAAACAACACAATATAGATCGACATAACACAACTCCATACACACCTCAACAGAACAAAGCTGTTGAAAGAATGAACAAAATGCTAATGGATAAAGCAAGTAGCATGCTCAATGGTGCAGGAGTTGCAAAAGAATTCTGGGCAGAGGTATTCGACACAGCATGTTACCTGGTGAATAGGTCATCGTCGATGACTTTGGTCGACAAGAATCCACATGAGGCATGGGCTAGTAAGAATCCCTCTCTGAAACATCTCATAGTATTTAGGTGTAATTCCTTTGTGCATATCCCAAAGGAGAAAAGAACTAAACTCGATTGCAAGTTGGAGAAGTGCATTTTCATTGGGTATAAAGATCACAGGGGCTTCACTAGCAAGGCAATATCATATCACGTCCATTCATATTGGGGGTTTGAATACTCCTAAAAACCTCAAAAATATATTTCCCTGTATTAAGGGGTTAAGGGGAGTTTTTAATTTGACATAGTAATATAAATATTGGGCATTATTTTATATGGGTGGGTTAAGGAATAACCTCCAAATCATGGGATGGATTCATACCTGCAAATCGTGGGATGGGTTCATACCTTGTTGGCACGGGGTTAGACTGCACGATGGTGACTGCAACAAGGTTTCTTTTTGACAACGTGGTCACCAGGTTTGGGTGCCCAAAGATACTGCTGAGTGACCAAGGCACTCACTTTTTAAATAATGCAATCGCAACAATGACGGAGGAGTTCCAAATTCAACACAAGAAGAGTACCCCCTATCACCCTCAAGCAAATGGAACAATTAAGGCATTCAACAAAATATTGGAGCATGCCCTCACAAAGGTGTGCAATGCAAACTGGGATGATTGGGACTTGAATATTCCGGCGATACTTTGGGCATATCGCACAACGTGTAAACGACTGACTGGACATAGCCCGTTCAAGCTCGTTTATGGACAGGAAGCAGTCATGCCGATGGAGTATATTGTGCCAATCCTGCGCATCGCAGCAGCCACATGGAAGAGTGATGATGGAGCACTGAAATAACTATTGGCACAATTGATACAGCTCGATGAGGATCGATTCATCGGAGGATTCCATCAAAAGGTGGAAAAGGATCGACAGAAGGCCTGGCATGACCGACACGTCAAACCAAAGCATTTTCAGTAAAGAGATATGGTTCTATTATATGACAGTAAGTTTTCCAAGCACCCAAGTAAGTTACAAATGCATTGGTTGGGTCCTTACAAAATAGATTTTGTCACTAATGGAAGTGCAGTGCAGTTAAAAAGCTTAGATGGCATATTGTTTCCAAAGCTTGTAAACGACAATCGATTGAAACCATATTGCCATCATCAGACACATAGCGGCTGAGAAGCGTAGTATGGGTGGAAAAAAAAACAATAATGACACGACATTGGAGATATGACGAGGGCGGATGCTCTTCGACGATTAGCACGCGGGAATGGCGGTATGGCAAAGTTGGATGTTTGTCGATGGTTCGCGCGCAGGAGACCACTCAACAAATTATTATGGCAGTGAAGCATCACCAACAGATGGCGGAAACATATGATGACACACTAGAAGACAAAATCCAATGAACATGTGGAAGATTTGATAATCACGTAGCAAAACCATGAAGCACAAGCATAAATACAAGCGACGAAGAGTAGGGAGATTGCAGGCTTATACACAGTAGCAATGAAATTCATCAGTTGAGTGAGAAAGTCCAAGGAAGCTGTGGAAATGGTCCATTTCATTTCGAGCGGAAGCACTCCAGGTGCGCTAAGGGAAAGAACGACGAGCGTGCATGAACAACCAGCGAAGGAAGCGGCACAGACAATTGGGAAGAACAAAGATGAGGTATTACCCGAGATGTCTAAGAGCGTGGTAGTAGTTAGAAGAACCATGGTCCCTATGACCACCAGAACACTAGGGCAGAGTCCCGCTGGGTCCAACAGTGGATGACCAAATGTGTGAAACAAATGTGGCAGAGTAGTTGGCTTGTTTCACAATTTGGTGACGTAGATGAAATTTTCCCCAGTCCGGAACAAGCATGAAGCACACCAACCAACGTAGAAGGGATAGATGACGAAGGTTTCCAGATACTGGAGGATGAGTTTGAGAAGTACATGACAGTGAACCAGAGAATGGAGGATGAGTTCGAGAAGTACATGACAGCGAACCCAAGACTGGAGGATGAGTTTGAGAAGTACATGACATCAAACTAGAGCAATACCAGAGGTGTCCAGCTGAGGTGGCTTGAGGGAAAGCTACAAGTTTGTGTTGGGGGCCTGTTGGCATGGGGTTAGACCGCATAAAGTGCAGAAGCCGACATTTGTGAAGAAGGACAATCCGCGAAAGAAGGACCAATCGCGGAGAACAAGGAGCCGACGAAAGCGCAATATTAGTTAAAGTTAGTTAGAATTGGTCATGTGGACCATTTTGTAACCACTTAGTTTCATATAAATAGGAGTATGAGTATAAGCCCAAGGGAATCTCGACATAGTTGGAGAATGACATATTCTGAATTGTTTTGTATCCGCGCAAGATTTTTTGACTGTTTCTGCGAAGTTTATACCACAGGTTTTGATGAATGCATGAAGATGTTCGATTATGGTTATATCTTTTTTTTTATGTTTCTGTTAAATGATGAATGCAAGTGGTTGTGATATGTTTAAGACTCTGTGGTTTGGTAATTGTTGTTCATGTGAATGATTAGTTTAATCATGTTGATGCGAATGTTGTTTATCCACTAAATATGCGAAGGAAATAGATGAATGTATGAATTGTTAGCATAATGCGAAAACATAATCTCTGGTTTCTGTAGTTGTAATGTGTGTTTTTATACATGTCCTCCTCCCACCGCGAAAACTTGGTTCCTGCAGCCCCCTTATTCATCTCGGGTGAGACTTCACTCGCTCTGCGAGTGTTGCTAGAAAGGGTAAAATCTTTTATGGGACGGTGTTTAAGGGAGTTTGGTTGATGTTTGTTGACGACAATGCGAAGTGAAACCCTATCGACAGTCGCTGTGTCAGCATACCTCCAAATCATTGGCTCAAGTCATACCCACCTAAAACTTAAGGACCCTCCATTTTTATTTGATATTGCTTATGATCCTAAGTTTTGAATAAATCTGATAATAGTGTACCAATAATAATCTCGATGGAAATCTCTTTGGATTACTGGCCTTGAGCAATACTCATTTAATAGCTTATTTAGGATTGGTTTGAATTGATGTTATATTGTTTTTCATCTTTAAGTTTGAGCCTCTTATTAGGAAATTTTCTCTTATTTTGTTACATCTTACTAATTTCTATACCATCAACTTCTTTTAAATAACTTTAGTTGCATCTCTAGGATTTCACTTACAATCTTGTTGGCATGATTTTGAAATTTTTCTTTAGAATTGAGTCGAAAATCTATCATTGTGTTTTCAAAAATATTCTCTCATCTTTTGAACGCCATCAATGGCCCATTGATGACTTTTAAAAGATCTCTTGTTATATTTTTTAAATTACGTCGATGGTGCTTTCAATTTGGGTCTCAATATTCAAACCCTGTTTTTTTTATAATTATCTAAATAATATTTTAAATTAAGAGATTGAAAAGATGTGGCTAATCGGGAGTTTTAGAGTTGAACAATTGTATTGTATTTTTTGTAGGCATTATAGTAAAAGATATAACTCTTCATTTTTTATGTTTGGGTTTAGGTGGGTATTGAGATTCAATCAAACCTTACTCCACAACAACCAAGAAAAGTGAGATAAATCTTTTTTGGCTCACTAGAACCAACAAAAGTTAGATCAATATTTCTTGATTAATTATTTCTTTCAACTTTTATTATTCTTCTTTAGCATTTTCACATTGCCAGTTAGGAATAGTTGTTGGAGTGAGTTATATTTGACACATTCATAATTGTAATTCACTTCTTAGATTCAAGGCATCTGTCTTAATATTGTATTGGAACTGACATGAACATAGGTGAAGATAAAAATCCTTATTTACATACCCTATGTGTTATCATTACCATGAAATGGTATCATATAAGTTATAAGTTTCACCATCTGTGTATCTTTATAACGATTGCATGCTTGAAACTTAATAATGGAGATTTTTCCTTCTCCTATAAAGTTTTAAAAAACTAAATATAACCCAAGAAAAGGTAACTAAATGTTGTTAATTCCCTTGATTGCAAGAATAAATGTAGATGAACTGGAGGAAATTTATTGCATCTTGTGAATAATCAAAATCCATGTTATGCACATGACCATATGGTGTTATTGGAAAGTGAGAGGAATTTTTATATGTTCATCTGGGTTCAAACATCAATGATGTTTTTTTAATAGGAAGGTAGGGAAGTTCATCCACAAAAGGGTTTGAATTTTTTAATTTTTATGGATTTCAATTTATTAAGCTTATAGAAAACATAAGCTCTCTATGGATATACTTGTATTTACATGATATAAAATTGGTAGATTGGCGAGCTGTGGTGTGAAACATCTACAACTCTCATCTTTTCTAAGCATTGCACTGACTATTGGACTATCAGTATTTTACATTCTTTGTTACATTAATATCTTGATTGAGTTTCCTTTTAAGAAGGTGTCCTTCCCCATTACAATTTCGTTGGGTCTTCCACTATCCAATGCTACAAAATGATCAGTCGCCCCTCCGATCTCGGTGGGATCATTACTAGCATTATGCTAGTATTTTATTTAGCATCTTATTTGATTATACTAAGATGCATTAGGGCTCCTGTTTGTTTCAAATTGATAGTATGATATAAAGTGGGTATTAAAAATGGGTTGATAAAAATGGATACCTACAATATCTGGTGAAACTAGGGATTTTATTAATTGGAAAGGTATATTGGGAGGGGGGTTTAACAATAAAATTTTAGGAGGAATTTTCCAATATTTAATGAAATTAGGGATATTCTTTAATATCCTTTGAACGATTGTGCTATGTATCATGTTCACTAAGTGAACCCCCCGTGATAAAGATGGAGTGAAAGGGTATAAGCTATGGAACCCAATGATGAGGAAGGAAGTTTACAGTCAAGATGTGATCTTCATAGAAGTCATAAGAAATTTTGACAATGAAGAGGTGTGAAATCTATATCACAGTAGGATCTAACAATTATAGATTACCTCACAATTGAAAGATTTGGCTAAGTATGCAAGATATTAGTGCAAAAAGATTTATGGAAAACAAATGATAAAAAACCAGTAATATAAATGATCAAAAACCAGAGATACAAATGATCAAATAACAGGTTTATTAACTGTCCAACTATCCAACTCAGAAATGAGTTGTGAGTACATTTATATAGCATTTGGAAGAATTCATTTTCCTTTGGTGGCAGCTACAAGTGGTTGGATTAGATTGGACCTCAACCCCCCTAGGTTGACCAATAGGATCCCAAATAAATCCAAATTGGTATGAAGTGTCCATGTGAACATTGGGTAGGCATGGGAAGTCATAATGAGGCTCACACATGTGGTGGATAAGATTTGGTGGAGGTTAGGTGGACAAGGGTAGGCTAAAACAACCAAGAAAGGGTCAAAATGACTAGATACAATGCATGGGCGCATATAGTCCAAGAAAGCTCCTTCAAACAGGGAAATATGGTTCCTTAGCTCAAGAAGTGGTAATAAATGCTAGAGGTGGCCATTAATAGGGTGCCCAACAGCTAGTTTGACTATATTTTGGCCCATACTTTGGTTGGTGAGTCACCTTTTTACCTAACTAACTTCTAACAACCTCGTATTGTTATCATTAGCCTTATTTTGGACCAATTAATCAAAAAATAATGTATGGCTAAGGTCCTAAGGTTTAATAATGTTCTAAATGTTGGTTGTGGAGCCAGATCTTCCAGTCTCAGAGATGATATTGTCTTAGTCGTGCACCTCAGAGAATTGTACAATCATTCCCCAACCTTGGGATTCGGGGGCAATGCCCCTAAGAAGATTTTTTGGGGTTGTTTTCACCATCAGTTTACGGGCCCATGGTTTTGGGTATCCCGTGGTATTTTCCCGTTGTATTTCCCTTATAAAAGAAAAACATTGTAATACGGCTAGTGTTGATGTATTAGGTTTTATGCATTGTAAATATATTTGAGATCAAGAAGAGAGACCGTGAGACAGTGAAGAGGAAGTGTAGCGACTGTGCTTCAGGTTGTATCCCTTCACTTTGCTGGACGATATAATAATAAGGACTGGAAACTTTAGTGTGGACGTAGCCCATCTTGGGTGAACCACGATATATCTGTGTCTCTCTTGTAATGTGTGTGTGATTATATTTGCATTTTTGTTTATTGTTATTGCTTTGCGATCCTGTTTTTCTAACAATTGGTATCAGAGCCAAAGGTTTATTTGGCAGATAAACCCACAGGAAGCTAGGATTTCTGGTTCGAGTGGGAGCAATGGCGGAAGAAGGACAGTTTAAGGTCGAGAAGTTTAATGGCCAAAACTTCCAGTTATGGAAGATGCAAATGGAGGACTATCTGTACCAGAAGGATCTATTCCTGCTGCTGGGAGGAAGAGAAAAGCAGTCAGCGGCCATGAAAGACGAATAATGGGAGGTTCTTGACAGAAATGCACTGGGGACAATACGGTTGTCCTTGGCTTCGTCGGTGGCTTTCAATATCTCAAAAGAAACGACAACGAAGGGTTTGATGAGCGCACTGGGTAAGCTGTATGAAAAACCCTTGGCCTCCAACATGGTATTTCTAATGAAGTGTTTATTTAATATGAAGATGTCTGAAGGTGGATCTGTTACTGATCATTTAAATGAATTTAATACGGTTACAAATCAACTAAGTTCTATAAGTGTGAACTTCGATGATGAGGTTAGGGCTCTTCTAATCTTGTGTTCATTGCCATAAAACTAGAATAGCTTGGTCATGGCTGTAAGTAACTCTGTCTTTGGTTCAAACACCTTGAAATTTGATGATGTTATTGGTGTTATTCTTAGCGAGGAAATGCGAAGAAAAAGCACAGGTGAGACATCAGGTAATGCGTTGACCATGGAGAGCAAGGGAAGACAAAATGAGAGAGGAAAGAGCCAAAGTAATCGTGGCAAGTCTAAAATGGGAAGATCCAAGTCCAGACTGGGAAAGATAGAGTGTTGGAACTATGGAAAGAAAGGACATCTGAAGAAAGACAGCAAATCTCTAAAGAAGAAAGGAGATGGACAGCAGAAAACTACCCAGGAAGCAAATGTAGTAGGTGATGTGTTACAAGATGCTTTGATTCTTGCATTATATAATACTAGTGATTATTCGGTAGTAGATTTAGGGGCTTCATGTCATGCTACACCCCATAGGAAATACTTTCATGATTATGTTCCAGGCGATTTTGGACATGTTTTATTGGGTGATGATGAACCATGTAAAATTGTTGGAATGGGTAAGGTATGGATAAAAGTTAAGAATGGAACTAATTGGCTGTTGAAAGATGTAAGGCATATTCCTGCTATGAAAAGAAATCTGATCTCAGTAGGGCAGTTGGGAGATGGTGGCTGTCTATCTACATTTGGAGAAAAGTGGTGGAAGATCACTAAAGGATCAATGGTGATAGCAAAAGAAGACAGGGTAGGTATGTTGTATTTATGTCCTCCTAATCATGACCATTCTATCTCTTTAGCTTCCACAGGAACAGATACAGCATTGTGGCATCATAGGCTTGACCACATGAGTGAGAAGGGGATGTAAATTCTCCACTCAAGGAAGTTGCTGCCAGATTTGAAGCAGGTAAGTTTGGAATTCTGTGAGAACTGTGTTTATGGAAAAGAAAAGAGAGTCAGATTTCTCAGGGTTGGGAAATAGAAGAAGAATGAAAAGTTAGAGCTTGTGCATACATATGTATGGGGACTAGCTCAGGTACAATCTCTTTGTGGCTCTCATTATTATGTTACATTTATTGTAATGCAACTAGGAAAACTTGGGTTTATTGCATTAGACAGAAATATGATGTGTTTGCTACTTTTAAGAAGTGGAAAGCTTTGGTTGAGAATGAGACAGAAAAAAGGTTGAAGTGTCTCAGATCTGATAATGGAGGTGAGTACTGTGACAAGGAGTTTGATAGTTACTTTTCATACCATGGGATTCGTAGAGAGAAGACAGTCCCAGGAACGCCACATGAAAATGGTGTGTCAAAAAGGATGAATAGAATGATCATGGAGCGTGCAAGGTGTATGAGACTGCATGCAGGGTTGCCCTTACAGTTTTGGGCGGATACTGTAAATACTGATGTTTATTTAATAAGTAGAGGGCCTTCAAGTGCTTTGGATGGTGGTATTCTAGAGGAGGCATGGACAGGTAGAAAGGTAAACTACTCATTTCTGAGAATGTTTCATTGTGAATCATTTGTCCATATTGATAAAGAAAATAGAACAAAGCTTGAAGCTAAATCCAAGAAATGTACCTTTATTGGATATGGGGTTGATGAATTTGGTTATCGCTTATGGGATTATGAAAATAACAAAATCATCAGGAGTAGAGATGTGATATTCAATGAAAAGGTCATGTATAAAGATCAGTTGCAGGGAAAGAAACAAGAAAAGAAAAACACAAAGTACACAGTACTTGATGAAATTGAAGAAAATGAAGTTCCAAAGGTGCCAGAAAATCAAGAACAGCAGCAAGTTCCTGAAACTCCTGAAACTACAAGAAGATCTACCAGGTTAAGTAGACTCTCTGAACAATACTCTCCTTCAATGTACTATTTATTAATGATTGATGCTGGTGAACCCGAATGTTATGAATAAGCAATGCAGGTGGAAACTAGAAAGAAGTGGGAGCAAGGCATGAATGAGGAGATGGACTCATTGGTAGGAAACCAGACTTGGGATTTGGTTCAGTTGCCTGCTGGTAAAAGAGCATTACAGAACAAATGGATTTACAGGTTGAAGGAAGAAGAAGGCGGTAAGAAGCGGTACAAGTCCAGATTTGTTGTAAAGGGGTTTGCACAGAAGAAAGGTATAGATTTTGATGAAATATTTTCTCCTGTTGTTAAGATGACTTCAATTGGGACTATATTAAGTCTAGTGGCGGTAGAAGGTTTGCATTTTGAACAATTAGATGTAAAAACAACCTTTTTCCATGGGGATTTGGTGGAAGAGATATATATGTAGTAGCCACAAGGGTATGAGGTCAAAGGGAAGGAGAATATTGTGTGCAGGTTGAAAAAGAGCTTGTATGGCTTGAAGCAAGCTCTAAGGCAGTGATATCTAAAATTTGATAGGTTTATGACAAAACAAGGTTATGGTAGATGTCATTTTGACCACTGTGTTTATTTCAAGAAGCTAGACAATGAAAGATATATTTTCTTGTTATTGTATGTGGATGACAAGATTGTTGCAGGGTCTAACATGTAGGATATAAATGTACTCAAAAGGAAGCTAGCTAATTCATTTGCGATGAAGTATTTGGGTGCTGCAAAGAAAGTAATTGGTATGAGAATAACGAGAGACAGGAAAAATCATAGATTGACATTGTCTCAGAGTGAGTACCTACAAAAGGTGTTGGAGAGGTTCAGAATGTAGAATGCAAAACCAATTAGTACACCTTTGGCCAGCCATGTTAGTCTAAGTAAGGAAATGTGTCCCAAGACACAGGAAGAGACAGATTACATGTCCAAGATTCCCTATCAATCAACAGTTGGCAGCTTGATGTATGCCATGGTGTGCACAAGACCAGATATTGCACATGCAATGGGAGTTGTGAGTAGATATATGAACAATCTAGGTAAAGAACATTGGAGGGCAGTATAGTGGATTCTCAGGTATTTGAGAGGTACTACCACTCAAGCATTATGTTTTAGAGGTTTAGACATTATTCTACAGGGATATGTTGATGCAGATATGGCAGGTGACAATGATAGCAGGAGGAGCACCATAGGGTATGTGTTTACTATAGGTGGATTTCGAGATTGCAAAAGGTTGTTGCACTTTCAACAATAGAAGCAGAGTATGTTGCTGTTATAGAGGCTAGTAAAGAGATGATTTGGTTGCATAGGTTTATGGAGGAAGTGGGTAAGAAGCAGAAGGATAGTAGGTTGTATAGTGACATCCAGAGTGCCATTCATCTTGCAAAGAACTCAGCATTCCATTCTAGGACTAAACATATACAACTCAAGTACCATTTCATACGCTATGTTCTTGAAGATGAACTGTTGAAGCTGGAAAAGATACATACTAGCCAGAATCCTGTAGACATGTTCACAAATGTAGTGACCAGAGAGAAACTAAGTTCCTACTCGATTTCAGTTGGCCTTCTAGCATGAAGGGGAAGAGGAGAAAGTTGCCAAGTCCAAAGTCCAACAAGTACAGCAGTGGTGGAGTTGTTGTGATCAGTCTCCAAGTGGGATGTTGTTGGTTGTGGATCCAAATCTTCCATTCTCATAGATGATATTGTCTTAGCCGTGCACCTCAGAGGACTGTACACTCATTCCCTAACCTTGGGATTCGGGGGCAGCGCCCCCGAGAAAAAATTTTGGGGCTATTTTCGCCATCAGTTTACGGGCCCATGGTTTTGGGTATCCGTGGTATTTTTCCATTGTATTTCCCTTATAAAATAAAGACATTGTAATACGGCTAGGGTTGATGTATTAGGTTTTATGCATTGTAAAGATCTCTGAGATCTTGAAGAGAGACTGTGAGACAGTGAAGAGGAAGTGTAGCGGCTGTGCTGCAGGTTGTATCCCTTCACTTTGCTAGATGGTATAATAATAAGGACTGGCAACTTCAGTGTGGACGTAGCCCATCTTGGGTGAACCACGATATATCTATGTCTCTCTTGTAATGTGTGTGTGATTATATTTGCATTTTTGTTTATTGTTATTGCTCTGCGATCCTGTTTTTCTAACACTAACAAGAGGTTAAAAGATAAAAACTAGAAAAGTAATAGTTTGAAATGAACAATGAAAATTTGGATTTGGGAGAGTCGATTGAATCTGACATGAAGAGGTGGAAGAATAGATTATGGATGTTAGTAGGTCTAGTTGATTAAGGCACCGACCATAAAGGTAAAGTCCACCTAAATTTCTCCCTGCTTTTGCATTATATTCTATATACAATGATCCCAGGTCGGTAAAGGAAGCAATAGACTCTATAGAGGGTAAAATCTAGAAAAGGGATATGGAAGAAGAGATGGAATCCTTGAAGAAAAATGAAAGGTGAGATCCAGTCGCATTATTAAATGGAAGGAAACTCGTTGGTAGTAAGTGGGTGTTTAAGAAAAAATTGAATGCAAAAGGTTAGGTTGAAAAGTACAAGGTTTGACTAGTAGCGAAAGGGTATTCTTTAGTTGAGAGAGTTGACTTCAATGAAATTTTCTCTCATGTTGCTAAGCTAACTTCCATAAGGGTGCCAATGTCTTTAGCTGCAACATTTGATCTTGAGGTAGAAATATATATGAAGTAGCCTAAATGTTTTACAGTAGATGGATAAAATGAGTTGGTTTGTAAGCTCAAGAAGTCTCTCTATGGACTAAAATAATAGCCCAGGATGTGGTATCAAAAGTTCAACATGTATATCCAGTAGTTGGGGTTTGTGAGAAGACATGCCGATTACTATGTGTATAAGAAGAAAGCCATTGATCACTTTGTATATGTGGTTTTGTATGTTGACGACATATTGTTGGTAGGGAATAACATGGATGTAATAAAAGAGGTGAAACTGTAGTTATCCTCCAAGTTCGACATGAAGGACCTTGGAGAAGAAAATTTCATTCTTAGAATGGAAATATAGAGAGATTGAGCAGGTAGAAGGATCTGGTTGAGTCAAAGAAAATACGTTGAGACAGTCCTAAAACATTTCAACATGTAGGAAAGTCGACCAGTCAAGGTACCTATTCCTGTGGGAGTTAAGCTATTTGCTAAACAATGTCCAAAGACACAAGAAGAAATATAGTACATGTTACATGTTCCCTATGCTAGTGTTGTGGGTAGTCTGATGTATGATATGGTCTATACATGGACATATATTTCCCATGTAGTGGGAGCAGTGAGCAGATACACGTCGATGCCAAGAAAATGAACACAGTCAAGAGAGTATTAAGGTATCTGCATGGAACGATGGATTATGAAATCTATTATGGAGGTTAGCCTATGGACAACAAGAAAATCAATGTACATGGTTTTGTCAATTTCGACTAGGCTGGAGACATCAACTGCAAATGATCAACTAGCGGATATGTGTTCTAGATATTCAACGGAGTAGTCTGTTGGATGAGTAGAAGGCAGTCGGTCATTGCACCATTGAATACTGACGATGAATACATGGAAGCTACTCATGTATGCAATGAGTTTGTTTGGTTGCATAGGTTTTGTTCAAATGTTGGGTTTGGATAGCATGTTGTTAGGTTGGATTGTGATAATCAAAGTGAAATCTTTATGGTGAAGAATCCAACATATCATTCGAAGACAAAACACGTTGATGTTCAATACCATTTTGTTAGGGAGATAGTGGAGAACCAGAAGGTGTTACTGGAAAAGGGAGACACAATGAGGAATGTTGCAGCCTCATTGATGAACTTAGTTAGCACAGAGAAATTTTCTTGGTGTAAGGAAAAGATGGGCTTGTTAGCCTTGCTTGAATGAACTGAAGTTCATAATCTATTGTTTATGCAAATAAGACAACAAGTGGGAGAATGCTAGGAATGTTATATTATTTGCATGTAAATTGAATGGAAAAGTTGATAAGTTGACTCGTATAAGTCAACTAGAGTCACAGGTGATATATGTTGGAATTATGGCCATCCAACTAACCGAGATAAGTTGTTTGGTCGAAAGAAAATGACTTGGTTGATAGGAATTCAATGGAATGATAGAAGCTCAACGGGAAATTGACCAGAGTTGAACCAGTCAAGTCGACTGTAGTAGAATAATTGAAAGTGATTAGAAGTTAAGGATTGTCATCAATGAGCAGTTGGTTGTATTGCATCCATAAATAAGATGTATTGTTTATGCATGATGTACTATACCGTGAGTAGTAGTGTGTAGCATGATCATGTAATGAAGTGTGATTTGTGGCCTAACAAGTCATGATTGTAAACACATTTTTTGAGTGTTTTATTAATATATGAGCGAAAGCTCTCTGGTTTGTTGGTTTTCCTCCAAGAGATAGGTTTCGAGGGTAATTTCTAGGTAATAAGTTGTGTTGTTGTGTACTATTGTTTAAGTTTAATTTTATTTAAATTTATGAACTAGTTTGCAAACTTATTGTAACTGCTATTAGACTCAACAAAAATGAAATACAAAAATATTAAAAAACACAGAGATATAGTAATACTCAATTTCTATTAATGAAATAAATATGAAGGAAATGTAAAAAAATGTAGAGTGAATAAACTCGCTAGAATGGTGGCATCTTATCTTCGAGAAGAGATGTGACGACTATGCACATTTGCAAGAAGTGAGTTACAATGAGGCCAAAAGGGTCTTTTATCATAAAGCATCAATGCGAAAACCATAAAAATCCAAATCTATAACCCTAGAAGATGAAATGCCAAAAGATTTGTGGGCCTTGTTGTGGTTAGTTTATATGTCAACTTCTGGGTGCGTAATTTATACATCTAATCTATGTTTGGGCACTTGTTAGTGTGTCAGAAATGTATAGATGAGAAGCACACATTTCGAATGGCCGAATAAATATTTGGAGGCTAGCTATTGGGCATTTTTGTGCCAAAATAACGTTGTTTAGGGCCTCAAAATGCACCTGGAAGTTCAAGACCCAAAAAATAGAAAAACAAAACTGCCAAGATGGAAAATTGTATTTTGATCTAATAGAAAAGGTGGGTGGCCACTGATGCCCACCTGGATCATTCCTCCCCCCTTATGAAGCAATTATCCATTACATTAAGTGCCCCCATCAAATGAGGAAACTACTGATGAACTTGAAACTTTCTGAGCCACTTTCCTTGGTGCAAGATCTTCCCTGCTTTGACAACCCGATAGAGTTGGAGCTTTTGTTAGTGAGTGACCTAAACCTGTGTGTCCATGATCCAATCAATGGAGCTATATTCCATGCAGTCAAGGTTGATCTCAGTAGGTGTCAAATGCTCTACCACCTTTGATGTGTCCAATAGTGGTGGAAAATATGGCTGAAGGAGGTCCACATTGAATATTGGGTGTAAGCCAAGGAGGGGGAAAATACTTAATTCAAAACCATTTTCACCCCTAACCTTGGTGATGGTATAAGGCCCATAGCGATGTGGACATAGATTCTGATGGAGTCCTGTAAGGCACTCTTTCTGTAAATGCAACCAAGCCTTGTCTCCCACTTGAAACTTGTGTGGAACCCTACGATTGTTCATGGCATTGTTTGTACTTAGCATTGGATTTATGTAAAATATCATGGACCTATTGGAAGATGTGATGAATCTGTTTAATGAAATTGTTGGCTTTTTCATCCTCCGATTGAGCATGGGAATATTGTTCTTATGTGGGTGTAAAGGGAAGTGCTACATCGGGGTCCAATGGTTGAAATCTGAGGCCCACCTAAAAAGGCCTATGTTTGGTTAAGATATGGAGGGATCTATTGTACCTATGCTGAACATAGGGAAGGATCGCATCCCATGAGCATGGATTCTTGGAGTTGTACATGTTCAGGATGTGCACAAACATCATGTTGACACACTTTGTCTATCCATCAGTTTGGGGATGGAAGGCTATGGTTTTGGTGATCCTGGTGTCCAACAATGACCAGAGGCTCGACCAAAATGTACCTAAGAACCTGCTATCCTGGTTTTAGATGATGGTATGTGGGATTCCAAAATGTACCCAACACACTTGAGGAAGAGCTTGCTAGTGGCTTCGATTGTGATATTATTCTTGTAGGTTTTTAGAATTCCCATATTGGAGAATTGATCAACAAACACGAATACACGGTCATCACTAGGCTTGGTTGAAGGAAGAACTGACATGTAGTCAATTGAGATCTATTTCCAGGGCCTATTGGGAGTAGGCAGAGGGGTGTACAGTCCTTGTTTTTTAATGGATGGCTTGGCGATGGAGCATACAGTGCAGGATTTGAGACACTTACTGACATCCCGACAAAGCTTCGACCAATAGAAATACTTATGGAGTACTGCTACTATATTCTCCACACCAAAGTATCTTGCCACCTAAATGTAGTGGGATTCCCAAATCAAGTTTGTATGCTTGCGTGAAGGAACAATGAGATGAACCAAATGGAATATAGTCCATCATGCAAATTAAAGTCGATAACGGTCTTTCCCGCTCCCAACATTTGGTAGGTTGTAACAAAATATGGATCGTTTTCATAGAGTTGGGCCCACCTGGAGGTCTCATGCCTGCAATATTTGAGCACTATGGTTAGTGATGCAATCGTAGGTTGAATGAGGCATTTTGCGATGAGATTAATGATCCCTTTCTGATATTTAATGTTGAGGTGAAACTTTTGCAAATATGTGGACCACTGATGAAAGTCATCTCTTTTTCATAGGTGGGGTACTTACATACAGCATTTGAGAGTGTCTCACTATGATAGGCCACCGGATGACCATGTTGAGTGAGAATGACACACAAAACATAGTCTGAGGCATCTGTCTCGATCTCAAAAGGTTGTTGCAGATCGGGAAGGGAAAGCACTAAGGCTAAGCATAAACGATGCTTCATATCATCAAAGGATTTCTGTTGTGAATTGTTCCACTCAAATTTGGATTTTCCACCACCCTTGGCTACTTGGATGAGGGGCCATGCAATATGAGGGAATCCCAACAAAAATTTGCAATAGAAGTTGGAAAGGCCCTAGAATATTCGAAGCTTGAGTAGTGTTGTCAGGGTTGGCCAATCACAAATGACTCGGATCTTGGATAGATCCACATGTACCCCATTTACATCAACAATGTATCCAAGGTATTAGACCCTGTTCATGCCAAAGGAACATTTCTCTAAGTTATCATATAGCTTGTGTTGCTATAGAGTGTGAAGGACCTATTGAATGTGTTGTAAGTGTTCTTCCCAAATCCTACTGAAGATGAGTATGTCATCCAAATATACAACCATAAAGGAATTAGTGAAAGGATTCAAAATGTCATTCATCAACCTCATGAAAGTTGTTGGGGAATTTGTTAAGACAGAGGGAATGGCCAACCATTCGAAAATACATTCTTTAGACTTGAAAGCAGTATCCCATACATAAGTTGATTCTATTGGAACATGGTGGTAGCTACAATTCAGATCAATATTTCTAAAGTACTTGGATCCCTTGAGTTGGTCGAGAAGGTCGTCAATTCAGGGAATTGGGTATCGGTTCTTGTTATAGCATCTTCCGTCACAATTTATCCCAAGACATTATGGTGGTCGATCTTATCCCTTTTCCTGGTTGCAGAAATCCTTTTTCCTTTATTCCAGTATGGATATTCACGTATCTTGAGAAATTCCCTTAAAAAAACCTTATTTCTCAAGATGTATGCACCTTATGCTCGAATAACTTGAGTATACACTGCCTATATATGTCTATCTCGCGTACATGTCAATACAAGGGTAAAAACTGAAATAAAATTTATTTCACATGTTTACTTTCAGTTGAGACCATTACCCAATTCCAAAATCTCGTGGATAACTACCACTAACTCCCTAACTGCTCCTCACAAAATATAAAAGAGCATAGGTGAGAGAAACATGATCTCTCTAATTACCTTGGAAAAATTCTTGGTAAAGCTTTTCTTGAAGAAGAAATCCTCTTAGATGTCAGATTGCACAACCCATCTCCCTTGTCTGCAACATCCCTCACTCCTGATATTGAACCTTTGTTTTTTATTATTTTCATTGCAAGCCTATTGTGCTAGAGAAACCTCATATTCTCTTGGGCATACTTTGTATGGAAAGATCTTCAGTGAAGTTTGAGTGCTAAAGTGAATCGGGAGGAAGGAATCAGGATATGGCTCCAGAATGGTGGAACAACATGATCTTGTTTCCAATTTACTCTCTCTTTCCTGTCCAATATATGATGTTCATTTTGAATGCTTATTTGTTTTGAATTGTAGAGTTATAATTCTGCAAGTATTTTGTAATCTTTTATGTGGCAATTGTGATTCTTTCACTTTCTGTTGTTTATATTTTATAGATGTTGTAAGGGAATGAAGAAAAGGAGCAAAGCTCAAGATCAAAGGGATTCTAATACAAAAGATTGGAAACTAGGTATGTATTCCTTAAACCTTGCATGCTTATCCTTTGTTATTTGTTGAAACAAGAAATCAATTGCTTTGTTGTTTGAATTGAGTTTATTTATGGGTTTGCTTTGTAACTGCTAAACCCAAACAATTGCTGGGGATTTATTCCTCTTAACATAACTGGAAACTCCACTGGTGTTTTTTCTCTTTGTTTTGGGTTGGGTTGTTGAATTTCTAAGTTTATTTTCTAAGATTTATTTTTGTTTTGATTTGCTATGTTGTTAGATTTTAGTTTAAAGCATTCACACTCATATTGCAATCCTTTGAAGTTTGTAAATTTGGGGTCTGGGCAGTGCAATTTTTATTTTTTTTAACTTTCCCCGACCTTGTTTGATATCTTTAAGTATACACAATCGCGTATTTCCTGTAGGAAGGTATTTTTCATTGTTTTCTGCCTATACGCAAGCTGCACATATACATACTGCATATACTCGAGCTACCTACACCTAGGTTGTGTATACTCTTGTTGCACTATTTTTAAGTGATTTTTGTGTTTGAACTTGAAAGTGTGGATTGTTTGGCAACCTTCGTAATGTCTGAGACCTATTTGTTTACACCTCTAGCATCTCAAGAATGAAAGTTTGTTTTTTCTTTTAAGGTCAATTTAGGTGTTTTTGTGGAATTGTTTTTTATTATTTTTCATCCACACATCTTGTTTCTTCCAATCTTTGTTGGTTGATTGGGTTCAAGTCTATAAAACTCATATTTGTTCTTTGTTCTTTTTTTTACAAAAGGAAACAAAATAAATATTTTTCCTTCAATACTTTGTAAAGAAAAGTTTTGTTTTATTTCTTGTTTTGTGTGCATTGAAAAAGATAAAAGAAAACTTTTTTATTGAATCTTTTCTTTCTTTCACCTTTATATTGTTGAAGTCAATTATAACACGAAAAATAAAAAGAACAATATTTGTAGTATCTAGTCTTTTCATTTCTCCATTTAGTTTTGAAAAGAGAGAAAAGTTGTGCTTTTCATTTCAGTTTTTACAAAAGAAAAAGGAAAAGAAGTGAAAGATAGGAGTATTGTATATGCTTATTTTTCATTTGAATATTTGAGTACTTCTTTGCTTTCTACGAGAACTTTTAATCTTAAAGTTGATTTCTTGTAAGAGTCAGAATACCACAATTTTCACATTTGCATCCTTTGAGTAATAAAGCCACTTAAAATGAACTCTTGACTAAAATTAATTAGAAATTTTTCTTTTATAAGGGCGTATGCCAATAGCTTAGGCTAGTGCTTTGGAACAAGATTGTTATAAACTGTCCAAAGCAAGTTAAATTTTAACCATAGTGGCCTCTTTCTCAGGATAGGGAAAAATCCAACACCATAAGAGTGTGGCTGGAAGCTCTACTCACACCAGAGTTAAGCACAAGGTCGTGTAAGGTTAGGTTGTGGAGAGATCCCTCCAATTCTTAACTGATTATCTGTGGATTTTTCATGTACGGGGACTTCTCAGTATCCTAAGATGTTGTTGAGTTTTGGGATTAGCTGCCTTTCCAATACGTACGATCTCGACCTGCGACTGTTCCCCTAGACGCCAACTGCACCTTGGTAGACATAGAATCTTGTCCTTAGGTCTCTATATAGGTGTTAGCAGGGGTTTTTATGCGACCACCTTGGGCAGACTCTGTGACTGGAGCATTAGTACCCTTGGAGGGTGTTTTCTATATTTGTTTAGGAAAACACTTGCACCAAGAAGGAAAACATGCCCAAACTTATTAATTGATTTCATCCTTTGTTTTTTTAGCGGTGGGACTTAATGAACCCACAATTAAAATTCAAAAGGATTATCTGTTTTCCTGGTTTGATTTCCTAGGACTTTTTCTAGTGGTGTGCTCTTTGTGCTCTGAGTGATTTTAGTTGGCCTTATAGATTTCTTGCTTGTTGAATAAGAAAATATGGCTAGTATTCCTCTGGAAACCAACCAAGGGATTCCTGTCGAAGGGGATCCTTGTGCATTTTTATTTGTTGGGAACGTTGGTGCTCCTTTGATGGCCACTTTGAATCTTATTGGATTCACCCTTGGACTGTCGGTTTATTTTTTTTCCACTTCGAATGTCCTGAATGCTCTTGATGCTTCTCAAGCAAGTACTTTATATCAAGGGCATCAAAACCATGTGCCCTCTTCACCAATAACATCTTCTCCTCCTCCTTCAACCTCATGTGGTGAAAGTTTTGATACTAGTAATCACTAGTCTAAAAGGAATAGAAGGAGAAAGAATAGGAAAAAGATGCAAAAACAAAGGGGAAATTCCCTAGACTTTGCAATTCATGTTGGGGGCACCCATCCAGTCACTTCTAGTCTTAGTGGAAACCTACAACTAGCCTCTGGAGGTCATGCCGGGGGGAAACTTTTAGTCATTGCAATTCATACTGAAAGTATGTCATCTATCTCTGCTGGTCATGTTGATGACATGTCATTGATCACTGTGAGTCATATTAATGACACGTCACCAGTCACTACTAGTCATACTGGGGACAAATCACTAACCATTGCAAGTCACGTTGGAGACAGGAAACTAGCCGTTCTAAGTCATGCTAGGGGAAAGTAGACATCCAATGCGAGTCATGTTGAACATGTTGATACTATTGAGAAGTCTAAATGAATAGGATACAAGCCTAATATCCCTTGTAATATTTGCAAGGGAGATCACCTTACTCACTTGTGCCCTACTATTGCAGAGGTACAAAGAGTGTAGTCTGAGTCTCAAGGATCTTCTGCTCCTGAACAACCTATAGTTTCCCAACATCCTATGCAAACTTTGGTTGTTGAAGAGGTTGAACCAATGAAATATTTGGTCAATCCCAGTCTTCCTTTGGAGAGTAAAAAACATCAAGTGCTCAAATCGATGCATTCTTCGATCAATTCCACTCTTCCTTTGGAGAGTGATGGGTCTACTAGTCATGTTTTCTTCATTGCTAGTAGCTTTCTGGACAAGGGGGCACTCAATTCGCTTCAAATGAACCCCCGCCCAACTCTAGGATTTCTTCCTTTGATTGGAATATTCTAGCTGAGTGGCACCTTCCTTTTGCTGCACCTTTTCAAATAAAGGTTCAAGTTAAACACTACATGATTGCTTGTTGTATTGTAGATGAAGGATCCTCTATTAGTATTTTATACGTGCATGCTTGGAAAGGTATGGGATCTCCCAACCTTGTGTCGACTATTTATCAACCGCTAGCTTTTGATAGAAGACCTAATGAAAGCTTAGGATTTCTTCCTCAATTTCCTATTACATTAGGTGGAAAGACTGTCTTGCTCGATTTTATGGTTATGGAGGACCCTTTGGAATTCAATATGCTCCTTGGGCGTGATTACATTGTTGGTCTCCTATTTTGACTATTCAGTATAATATTTTCTAGCTTAAGTCTTATGGAACCAAATCATAATCAGTTTTATTAGTGTTGTTTTGTGCATGGTTATGCCTTTGAAGGTCAACATTGTTAGGTTTTGGTAAGTGACTCTTTAAATTGCTTATTCATTACTTTGCTCTGTTTTATGCATATAATAGGGCCTTTAAGTTTCATTTAATAATAGGTCAAGTAATAAATCTTTGCTCTTTCCTATGCAGGGAGTTTCTCAATTTTTGGCTGAATCTTGTTTGTTTTGATTTCAATATAGTTAGATTTTAGTTTTGTTTAATTTAGTTATTATTTTAATATCATTGGGTTTTAATTAATGAATTCTTTTATGGCAGAATGAACTAACTTAAAAAAGTTGATCACGCCAGTCTAAAGATGAAGAACATCATCGCTCAGATCGTGACAAACATAGGATATTGAAGCCATAGAATTATATAACAAGGCATAAATTCTGCAACAAGATTGAAATGTCAAAAGTATTGACGGTGTAAATTGCCGTTGGAGCACCAGCAAAATGAGATGAGATCGTTTCATTACAGTTAGAAGTCAAGCCAAGGAAAATATTATTAAAATTTTGGGAGCGCAGCAAAGGATTTGGAGGATAGATCCTCCAGAGATTGAGAGTCAAAGATTCAGATCACTAATAGGAAATCGCGAGCCGAAGGTTATGGAGGCAGCCTCGATTTGCAAAGATGCAGAAGTCACAGGACAGCTACCAAATTCAATCCGATCTCTCTTACATCTCATTTTTTTTATATTTAAACAGAGGGGTCTTTTGTTACTTGACTCAACGCTTGTTTCGGCGTTCCAAGGGAGATTTATGCTGGATGAACTAGCGATTTGGGGGATTCTGTCCACAGTGGAGATGTTTCTCTTGGATTCCCATCACCTTCCAGATACTTATGAAGATTATCCAATGCTGTTCTGAGGATGTCATTTGCTCAAAATGGCATTTCCGTCCTTGATCAGGACCTTGATTTCGGGCTCAATTTCTGAACAAACGGTTGGGAATTGTTCAAAACGGTTCGAAACCCACTTCACAAATGGCCCCATTTACCCCTAGTCGCGGGCAGTTTTCAGAATTTCTGAACGGATGTGGAGAAATCCCTTCCGGAACAGACGTGGTTTTGCCAGATTTGGTGTTGGCCGTTTTCTGGGTAGTTGCTCGAATTTCTGAATTTTGGGATGGATCTTGTCCATATGTTCATGTATAAATAAAGCTTGAGAAGGGAGATAGAGAGAGCATAGGTTAGATAGAAGAATGGAATATAGATAGAATTGCCAGTGTTCATATTTTTCTTCTTATTTTCAATAAAGTGATTAGAGCTATTCGTTCATTTAATTTCTGTTATGATGAGTTTGTTGTAAGAGTGTTTTTAATATGCGTTGATGAGCCATGGTTTGTTGACAGAGAAGGCAGGGCCCCCTTCGATGGAAACAAAGCTATATACATTGCATTTACAGTAGACTCCATCTTCAGATTTGAACATCATCTTTCAGCAAAGATTTGATTTCAGTTTATATTGTTAGTTGTCTCATCGATTTAATAGAACAGAAGTAGCATTTCATTCGATTTCAGAACAGAAGTAGAATTTTCATTTGATTGCAATAGAGGGTTTAGCATTTCAAGGTTCAAGTTTAAATGTTAATATTTTTCAGCCATCGATTTCATCTTTCAGTTGTTCAGTCTTCTTATCGATTTCATAGTGCATAGTAGCAGTAACATTCAGGAACTAGTCTGGATATTTCATGAAATAGAGAGGTTTCATTTGATTACAATAGAGAGTTTCATTGCATTACGAGATAGAAGTTGCTGAGTTGTGTGGAGTGATAAGTAGCAAAAATGTAAGCATTGATTTCAACCATTAATGTTCGGCCATTGTTTTACATGCATATGATCATTTTCTGATTGGTGTAGAATTAGTGCAGAACAGTTTTATGAGATTGGTGCAGAACAGATTAGTGCAGAATGAATGTAGAACAGAGCAGAATAAAGTAGCTTCTTTCCAGCAATTTTCTTTCAGCAGTTCAGAAAATAGTTTAACATTCTTTAAACTCCCTCTTCAACCCTACATTTCCTGTGCTGGTTCCTCTAAGTCTACCTTCCCGGGTTGACAATTGAATGTTGGTTCATATGTTATATATTTACCCAACATACATATATGCTATGCATGTTGTGGTGTCTATGCTTCTTTACGTGATGTACTTTCCTCACAATGGAAGCATTGTCACTACTAATTAGCTTGCATTCATTGATCCTTCTCATTACCCGAATTTAGACCAAGTATATCGTTTGTCAGTTCCTAGTGTTTCGATAGACACTACCCCACCATGGGTGAATTATGTGGCCTTATATCCCTTGCATCCAATTGCTACTGAGAAGAATCCTCCATGTTCATGCTTACCTTCTTGGGACTTGGTCCCGACTGTTGACCAGGTGATCCATCCATTGGGGGCATTGGAGCCTTTTCTCCACCCTATTTGGTCCAAGTTAATGTCTTGACATATGTTATCTCTGGAATGATATACTTCCCTTAGTTGAAGCTTTCCTAGAGGCTATGACAGAGTCTGACACTCCTTTGGATTTTGACGTCCTTTCCAAATATCATCTCCTTGGATTGGAACCAGTTGCAATCAAATCCAACCCAATTTTCCTTTTGAGTTTGATCTCCCTGTTTATAGATCCTTAGTCATTGGCATTTTTTAGTCTTTGGACTCTTCCATTGAGCTGGAAGTCGGCGTTCTTGATGAGTTTGATTTTTCTAGTAGATTTCTCGACTCTTTCCATAAGGAGTATGTTCTTGTAGACTCCATTACTTCTTTCGACTTTGATCTTCCTCATGGGTTTTATCTTATTGTTTGTTGGTCGCCAAGTCTTGACTCTCTTAAGTCTTCACTGGTAAACTCTTCCATGGTCATAAATATTGTTGAAGATACTGAAGTTGAAAGTATGTTTAACAAAGTGACCTGTATCAGATATTTCCTTTTAGATATTTTAGATATGATCTTGGTACTGTTGTTTCTTGGAGACAAGAATTTTAGTTGGATTCATGGTTTCTTAGGGATCATTTTTTGCATTCCACTTGATCTGATCAAGTATATTTGGAAACTTGCATATAGGTTTAGGTCTTCCCTCTATTATGGTGCATTTGAACCTTTTTCTACCCAGATTTACCATAGGGTCAAACCTATTGGATATTGGTGCGTCAGTGATCTCTATCTGCATTTTGCACCAGTCCACTAGAAGATCCTACCTAACATGGGACGCCCTAGTCAACACCCTCATGCCATTTTGGTGCCCATGCTAAGTTTTTCTCATAGGTTCGAGAGCCTTTTTAGTTTTACCATGACTTTGAGAAGAAACCACATGCCTCTCTTTCTCATACATTTTTGGCTACCCCATAAGGCTCTTGCTTTTATAGAGTTTTCTTTAAGCTATTTTCTCACTCTTTAAAAATTGAAAAGATTGCCGAGTGATCTTGTCCTTTTTCAAGCTTGATAAAGTATTTGAAAAGATGTCCACCTGCTATAAAATTTGCCCCTTTTTTGGACCAAGCAGAGTATATTATGAAAAATGAATACTCTAAGTTGGAGGAGTTGGAATTGTGGATGGGTTTTCCAAAGTTGGAGAAGTTGACTCTTAAATTCTTAGAGTCGTTGGAGTGTGTCGGGGCAGTAGAGGCAGCAAATGGAAGTGGAAGTGGAAGGTTGGGAGAGGGGGTGTCACTGTTACCCAAGCTCAAGACAATCCACATACATGGATGTTATCAATTGAAGAGATTGCATAGGGGATGGGATAAGTTAAAGTGTGTGGAGAGCATAGAGGGTTCGAGAGAATGGTGGGATGCAGTCTAGGGCGATGATTCCAGCATTAAAACGTCACTTCAATGTAAATTTAAAGTGCAGGTAAGGTGGCGATTAAAACGCCACTTCAATGTAAATTTAAAGTGCGGGTAAGGTGGCGATTGGTTTATGGGTGTCCCAAACATTTGTTATACATTGTTTGATTTCCCAATGTGAAACATTAAGAACATAGATATATCTTCGGGTGTTCGCTATTTTGTTTGCTTTTTTTTTTTTCATAGTAGGTAAAATGGCACGCTCTATTGAGAGAGGGCACCGCGAATATCACAAGTTCCGGGTTCAATACACACCAAGGTCAATATGTCCGGGGTCGAACCCAGGTGGGGACGACAACAGCCGACCACCCCAGCCACCCAGGATATACATATTTACACATCTTAATTGTAAAAACATAGATATATCTGCGGGTGTTCACTTTTTTTATGTTGCATATGATTTTCCAACAATTATTTTATTCTTAACCATTCGAGAATTTTGTTACTTTATTTACACATCTAAATTGTAAGTCTTTATGTTGCATATGGTTTCCTCACCGTTTTATACTTTATTATACCAGTCTAAATCGTAAGTTTAATGTTTTTAAAATTTAAAACATACTTGTATTACATTATCACAATGTATTTTTTTATATCAAAATATTTTGTTATAGATTATAATATTATCGAATTATACCATTATACTTTATTTTATAAGTGTATTTTGAAATATTCTAAAATTTTAAAATAAAAAATGTATCATATAAAAATGCGTAAGATGAAGTATATAATAAAAGGAAATATCCAAATTTATAGATTTGAATTACGGTTTTACTATTATTATTTTTAATAAAATTTAAATATATTAACTTTATTTTTAATTAAAAACGTGATGATACCTATGTATTTTTTTCAATATTTAGCATTTTTAGTTTTCTCTCATATTCATTAAAAAGCTAAATTAAATTTTTTATTTAGTTTAAATTTTATAATAGGTAAAACAAAAATTCTACATCAATTAGAGTTGATTTGTTATATTATACATGCTCATATATATTTTAATGGAGTTGTCTCAGAATTTAACAATGTGGCCAAGACAAACCAAGATTTAAAAAAAAAAATGTCGAATTTAAAAAAAATCAATTTTTTTTTTTTTTTTTTTTTTCTTTTCTGTTTGAAAATTTTTAGACTATGTGTCTTTTTTAATAAGTAAAAATATATTAATTAAAAATAAAATTATTTTTTATACTTTAAATTTAACTTTTATACTGTGTAAAATAAAATTATTTATGGATTAGAAGACGAAAGAAGAAGAGTATTGAAGAGTTGGGACACTAAAATTTATTCGAATGCTACCAAAAAAAGACAAATGGAGAAGAAGAGCATTGAAGAGTTGGGGCACTATAGAGTTGGTCACATATGGCCTTTCAGTTGCTCCCATCAAGCTAGTATAGCCTATAAATTCACATCATTTGAAAAGTGGTTCATCGATAGAGAAGAGAGGCAATGCATAAAAAATTCTACAATTGTAATCCATAATGTTCTAGAGAGATAAAACACCATTGTAATTCTGCCACTGTTGAGAAATAAAGGCTAAGAAAAGCCAAATCGATGCTCTATTTTTTCCTGCCAATTTTCTTCAATGTGAGCTTTGTGCATACTATGGCTAATTACAGTTTTATATTTTCTTTCTTTAGGTTTGGAAATGCATACAATATTCACATGCTTGTTCATTCATCGCTTTTGTTCATTCCTTAGATAATTCCTGACCCAATTACTATGCTACTTGATTGCTGGATTGAAATAAATTCTTGAGCATTATGTAAATCATAGGTAGTAACCCAAAAAGTCTTCCCTATTCCTTTTACTTTAATTTTTGGAGTGATTAATTTCTATGTCCAGTAGAAAACAAGTCATCCTTTTTAATAAACTATTGGTTTTGGAGTCTCTTTTTTGGTAGTCTATTTAAATATCGTGTAATAGCACAATTACAACCATGAGCATTTTTTCCCACTAGCAAATTTGAGCAAGTTTGATGTATTTTAAGTGACATAGCTATAAATTAATAACATGAATTGCTATAATATAGATTAGGGATAAACATATACAACTAGACAATGACTATGCGAGTATAAATTCGTAATATTTCTTACTTATATGTAATTGGGTTTTGGTAGTGTAGTCATTTTAACATGCTTTATCATGTTATTAGGATTTGTCATGTTGAATTTATTTTTACAGTATGAATGGATGTGCCAACAATGCTTCATGACACCACACCCAATAACATGCATAATATAATTATTTGCATCATGAATTGCAACTTGATCTTAGCCCATGTTTTTCCTAGCTTAATGCCAACCATGATTGTTCGGGTACACAGGGTACTACCAAAGGACCGAACACCAAGAGAAACCACTTCACACAAACAGATCACAGATCAACACACCGATGTTTTGACGTGGTTTAAACCCTCTTGAGGGAAACACTCCACGGCCCCGGCCAAATAGCTTCTACGGGACAATTTATTATGCAAAGAAAGAAAGTTACAAATGAGCTTCTCATAATCGATCAACTAAACAATGACCCTCCATGCTCTTTAAATAGAGATCATGGACCAATCGGGTGTTAAGCCACGGATCAAGGTTAGGTTTGATCTAAGAGAAGTTGAGCCGTCGGATCACTCTATGTCGGAGACATATCGTGACCGTCGGATTAAGTATTTACAAATGCATACTAATGCATACTAAAGAAACACACTATCCCTAACGGATATATTACACAAGTTGATCTTAACTAACTCCTAAGTGTCTAAATATCCTAACATCCCCCCTTAAGAACAACTTGGGATAGGATTGAAGGATTTACAAAAGTGACACTATTAGGAGAAGGAAGGAGGCATTAGAGCCTATCCCCCCTTAATGACAAGTTCCTGAACTCCTAACATAGATCGAAGTTTAGAAAACTTCGCTTCTGTAAGAGACTTGGTGAAGATGTCTGCAACTTGATCATCTGTAGGGCAAAAGAGCACTTCAAGAACACGATCATGAACAAGATTTCTGATGAAGTGCATGTGTAGCTCAATGTGTTTGCTGTGTTGATGTAGAACTGGATCTTTGGCAAGCTTGATGGCACTTTGATTGTCGCACCAAAGTGGAGTAGGCTGCTGCTGCTCGAATCCAAACTCTGAAAGGATCTGTCGAAGCCATAAAGCTTCCTGACTGGCATTAACTGCTGCTCGATATTCTGCCTCTGCTGAAGAAAGAGCAAGAGCTTGTTGTTTCTTACATGCCCAAGTAATAGGTCCAGAGCCCAAACTGAAAACATAACCTGCAGTAGATTTTCGATCATCAGGATCGCCGGCCCAATCTGAATCAGTGAAACCAACCAACAAAGGTTTCCCCCCTGTACTGTAATGAATCCCAAATTGAACTGTACCTCGAATATATCGAAGTATTCTTTTAGCTGCTTTCCAGTGACTTTCATGAGGTGTCTGCATATAACGGGCAACTCTACCAACGGAAAAGGAAAGGTCAGGACGGGAATGAGTCAAGTATAAGAGACAACCAACAAGCTGACGATACAAGGTGGCATCGACTTCAGGTGAAGTACAAGTGGCAGAAAGTTTGACTCCAGACTGGAAGGGAGAAGGGGCTGGTGTACAATCTTCCATGTGAAAGCGACGAAGAAGGTCACAAGCATACTTAGACTGAGAAAGAAAGATTCCTTCTTTGGTTTGTAGGACTTGGAGACCAAGAAAATAATGCAAATGTCCTAAGTCTGACATTTCAAAATTTTGTTTAAGACTGGATTTCACATGGGTTATAAGCTTAAGGTCACTACCAGTAAGAATAAGGTCATCAACATATAGAACAAGTATGATGAGATGGTTTCCTACTTTCTTGGTATAGACATTGGGGTCAGAATGGCATCTAGAAAAACCAGTGTCAAGGAGAAAGTTATCCATTTTGGCATACCAAGCTCTAGGAGCTTGCTTAAGGCCATATAAGGATTTCTTAAGGCGACAGACAAGGCTAGAGTTATTCTGAACATAACCAGGAGGTTGTTCCATGTAAATTTCCTCCTGTAAATCACCATGTAAGAAGGCAGACTTGACATCCATTTGATGGACTTCCCAGTTGTGTAAGGCTGCAAGGGAAAGAACAAGGCGGATGGAGTTCATTTTTGCGACGGGAGCAAAGGTTTCATTGTAGTCAATCCCTTCAACTTGGGAAAAACCTTTGGCAACTAACCTTGCCTTAAGTCTTTCAGCACTTCCATCTGATGCATACTTAGTTCTGTAGACCCATTTACATCTGACAAGTTTTCTTCCTTTTGGAAGAGGTACAAGATCCCAAGTATCGTTCGCCATTAAGGAACGATATTCTTCATCCATGGCTGCATCCCAATCTGGATTCCCTGAAGCTTCTGCAAAAGTTTCTGGATCATGATTCTCGGAAACTTGAGCCAAAAGAAAAGAGGCTTGCTGAAACTGAGAACGTGTTCGACGTTGATCTCTAGGATCACTGGCAAGATCACCAGCTGCTTCACATGTTGAACGGACCCATCGAGGAAGCACTTGTGCTGGTGCAACTGGAGGAACATGAGCAGGCGGAGGTGGATTTTCATCCTCACTGTCATCATCAGAAACTGGAGTTGGAAACCTGTCAAGGAAGTTGGAAGAAGAAGAAGAAGGCACAAACGCCGAATCAGGCTCGCAGGCCAAAGATGGCACAATCGCCGAGTTAGGCTCGCAGGCCAAGAGATTTTCATCAAATTTAACATCTCTTCTAATGATTATAGCATGAGAATGTGGTTGAAGAATTCTATAACCTTTTACATCTTCAGAATATCCAACAAATATGCACTTTTCACTTTTAGGCTGCAATGCTTTCCGTTTTTCATCCGGAATGTGAGCCCATGCTTCACTACCAAACACACGGAAGTGACTTACATCAGGTTTAGTTTTACTCCATGCTTCTTCCGGTGTTATACCTTGTAATGCTTTAGTGGGGGTGCGATTAACTATGTAATTTGCACAATTAATGGCTTCAGCCCAAAATTGAAGACCTAGTCCCTTAGATTGGATCATACAATTAGCCATTTCTTTTAAAGTGCGGTTCTTCCGCTCAGCTACACCATTTTGTTGTGGTGTATATGGAACAGTGTGCTGTTGTTGGATGCCTTGTTCAGTGCAGAAAGTAGTGAACTGTTTGTTAACATATTCTCCTCCATTGTCAGATCTTAACTTAATAATTTGATGACCAGATTGTTTTTCAACAAGGGCCTTGTAGGCCAAGAACATGTTAAATACTTCGCTCTTAAGTTTTAGGAAATAAACCCAAGTGCGTCTGGTGTAATCATCAATGAAAGTTAAGAAATATTTGAAACCAGAAAAGGAAGCAGATGGAAGAGGACCACACAAGTCACTATGCACAAGCTCCAAGGGAACCGAGGCGTGCCAAGAGGCACGTTTGTCAAAACTGTCCCGATGATGTTTTCCGAGTACACAACCGGAGCAAACACCATCTCTGCAAGATACCATCGGAAGACCTGTCACCATATTTTATTTACATAGTTGTTGCAATGAGCGATAATTTAAGTGACCAAATCGCTCATGCCAAAGTTTGCTCAAGTTATCACTATGAGCAACAAAAACTGAAGGGAAAGGTGATGACCCAAAGTTGTTAAACTTGTACAACCTGGTAATATCATCAACAATTCCGGTAGCTAGGACCTGTTGAGGATCTTTAAAATCCTTGATTACAACTTGGTGAGGTGTAAAGGTCACGGTTTTACCTTCACCAGAATGAGTGATCTGATAGACTGATAACAAATTGCAGGAAATTTTTGGAACACATAGTACATCACTAAAATGACCATTATCTACTGGAACTGTTCCAGCTCCTACAACATTTAGAGATCTATCATCACCAACAAATATTTGTTTGGTGTTACATTCATGCATAGTAGAAAAGATGGCTTGATCCTTAGCCATATGATAAGATGCTCCAGAATCAATGAGCCATTCATTTGAAGTAGAAGAAGAAGATGCATTATAAGAATAACCAGAAGCACAAAGTGCATGTCCATGAGAGGTAGATTCTGAAGACGAATCTAGGCTGATGTGGTGCTTCTTCATTGCTGCTTCTAAGGCTGCCATCTTCTTGAAACACTTAGATTCATCATGATTATCTTTCCCGCAATAGTTGCAATGACGCTCAGTCTTCTTTCCTTTTGGCTTGGATCCTTTGTCATTTTTTAAAGAAGGAGCTGACTGAGAGGGTTTTGGACCCTTGTTTGACTTATTATTGTGAAAATTTTGTTTCTTGGGAGGCTTGGACTTTTCTTTCTGTTGGGACAATAAGGCTTTCCCAGATGTATCTGCATTGTTGATTATTCCAAGATGAATGAGTTTATCTTGTTCCCTAATCAAGGAATCACAAAAGGATTCAAGACTAGGCTCTTGATAGCTAGCTGCATTCAATGATGCTTTCATGGAGTAAAATGTAGATACAAAAACAGAATAGGCAGGTCCAAGTTTGGAAAGAATATGATAAATGCACTGTTTGTCTTCCCTCTCAATCTTACATTCTGCACATAAGAGCTTAAGAGTTTTGTACTTAGATAAATAATCTTGAATGCATGAAAATTCATATGGATTTAAAGAAATCAACTCATTTTCGAGTTGGTGACCTCGAATTTCATTGTGTTTACCAAACACAGTTTCCAACTTGTCCCAAGCAGTATTAGGTTCATGAATTCCAGATATGTGGAATCGCAAATCAGTAGAGATTGACATTCCAATCAATCCACGAGCTTCATCACATCTATTTTCCCATTTTATTTTCTTATCATCATCAGTGGGTTCTTTTTCTTTCCCTGTGGTAATTCTGAAAAGTCCCCTACTTCGTAGAACATCCTCCATACGAGATTTCCATGAGAAATAGTTGGAACTGTTAAGTAGAATATCACAATGGGCGGCCATATTTGTAAATTAATGGCTGTAAAAGAAGAAACCAATAGTCTCGATGTGAAGAGCTCGAAAAAATAGGCGGTTTAAAAAAAAACGGCACTGAAAACTGACCCCGTATGAGGAAGTTATGCTTGAACAAAGAAACTGTTGAAGATGTCCCCAATAGTGACGTGGCAGCTAGAGAATGTCCAGCAAAAAAAGAACCCCCCTCTTCCCAAGATGAACCTTTTGACAATCACTTTACAAAAAAGTTGCTTTAAGTGAATCACTTTTGTAAAATAAGTGATTTCACTTTTACAATGATTTACTTTTAAATAGTGCAACAAAAAAAACTTAAGTGACTCACTTGTATTTTTATTTTTTATTATTTAAGTGAGATGCACTTTTATAATAAAGTAACTTGAAAATAGAAATTGTATGCACTTTTCTTTTTAAAAGTAACTTCCTAAGACTTGAACTCAAGACCTATTAAGGAATAAAGCAACTTTGAACCAAGTGAGCTAGATTAAAAGGTATGTATAATATGGGAATGAGGAAGGGGGCTTTTTATTTTATTTTTATTTTTTACTCTTCTTGCTCGGTTTGCGTGCCTGCCCTTTTTCCTGCAAAACAAACCACAAAACGAAACAAAAAAACTTTTCCACACTCGTGGAGTTAGATCTTGTTAGCTTGCCCGGAAAGTCTACGTTTTCTCTCTGTTTCTGATTTGCCGAGATCGCGCAAGGTGCACGGCAAAGAGCATACGCAGCCGAAAAAAACCCTTTCCCTTTCTGTTTCTGATTTGCTGAGATCGCTCAAGGTGCACGGCAAAGAGCATACGCAGACGGGAAAACAACAATCCGAACCAAAAAAATCTAACAGTAAAAAAAAATGAAATATGAGATTTTTTCTTTTCAAAAAACGAAATAAAAAAATGCGTCACTGTAACATTATACCTTCAGATCTGATGAAAAACGCGTTTCTGGAGCAACCGGGAACCGTTTTCGATCAAACGAAAACTATTTCCCAATGGAAACGACGCTCCGGACGTAATGGAACACCTCCCACAGCCCAGAAATGCACAGAAATACCAGAACTAGAAACCCTTACGAGTTTCGGCAACAGCAGTTCAAGATCTAGATCATAACCGGAAGCGGCACTTCATAAAAGCTCTGATACCATGTTCGGGTACACATGGTACTACCAAAGGACCGAACACCAAGAGAAACCACTTCACACAAACAAATCATAGATCAACACACCGATGTTTTGACGTGGTTTAAACCCTCTTGAGGGAAACACTCCACGGCCCCAGCCAAATAGCTTCTACGGGACAATTTATTATGCAAAGAAAGAAAGTTACAAATGAGCTTCTCATAATCGATCAACTAAACAATGACCCTCCATGCTCTTTAAATAGAGATCATGGACCAATCGGGTGTTAAGCCACGGATCAAGGTTAGGTTTGATCTAAGAGAAGTTGAGCCGTCGGATCACTCTATGTCGGAGACATATCGTGACCGTCGGATTAAGTATTTACAAATGCATACTAATGCATACTAAAGAAACACACTATCCCTAACGGATATATTACACAAGTTGATCTTAACTAACTCCTAAGTGTCTAAATATCCTAACAATGATTGGAAACATATGTTAATTTGTTTTTCAAATATCAATTATACATGATTCAAGTTTGACTAGCATTCTTTAATATTGACTCAAGTGGTTGAGCATTGTACATTAATTCGTCTTCAATCAATGATGTACTTGCATCTAATTATAATTCAACATCACCAAAGTGACATTATATGTTGAAACTCCAAATTGATGATGTTTGATGTGCGAAAATAAGGGGCTACATCACATTAATGATTTACATAGCCACTACCTCTAGATTCAAACAAGTTACCCATGATTTGCAATGAGAAAACACATAAGTGTTAATTACACACACACACACATTAAGATGCTACGACACATTAATGATTTACATGGCCACTACCTCTAGATTCAAACAAATTACCCATGACTTGCAATGAGAAAACACACACACACACACATTGTGTGTGTCTGTGTACACACACATTGATGTAGAGATATTTGGATTAACAATTGGAAGAAGCATTCTTCCACTTTCACACTCGGCATAACTATTCTCCTATGGTTGTTTGAAATCTTATTGAGGGAATTATTAGAAATTCAAGGGCATTTTAATTTGAAAAATAGTTTGTCTTTGTTATCTGAGATTGTTTGGTTATTCTAGATAAGAGCATAGGGATTTTGGAGGCAAAGGATTTTGGGAGATGGAGATACCTCCATTGTATGGTATGATAGTTGTTTCCCTTTCATATTATCTTATCTAACAACATGATGATTCCTAAACCTTAATAAATCTTAGAGATAGATGTTCAATGTTTTATGTATTAAAGTTGAGTGTATGTAATCTATTTGTTCTTATTATCACTAGTTTATTAGGCTTAATGTAAAATCCTTTATACCTTCTGCATTACTATATTTTATTTTTATAGGGTTTTAACCCATTTTAGTAGGAATGTTACATCTCTCTCTCTCTCTCTCTCACACACACACACACACACACACACACACACACACAAAAAAGTTGATATGTAGTATAGTTATAATACATTGGTATGGAGTTACAAGAATGACCATGTTTGAGAATGCTAGAAATAGTTAGATGCGATAAGTTGGAGGAATTGGAGTTGGGGATGGGTTTCCAAAAGTTGGATAAGTTGTCTCTTTGGAATTATAGTAATTGGAGTATGTGGGGGCAAGGGAAACAACAAGTGAAAGTGGAGGGTTAGGAGAGGGGGCGTTACCATTAGCCATGCTTAAGACTCTATGGGTATCAAGATGTGTGAAATTGAAAAGATTGGATAGGGGAGGGGATAAGTTGGAATATGTTTAGAGAATATATGGTGAGAGAGAATGGTGGGATGCAATATAATGGGAGGATCCTAACATTAACACATCACTTGAATGTAAATTTAAAGAAGCTCAAATGGTGGTGACATACTGATTGGTTTATGGGTGTTCTTGATTTTCAAATGTGAGCCATTGTAATACATAGCTTGTCAGTGAATTTATATGTTAAATATTGTTAAATTTAATCATCAAATCAGAGTTCATAATCTTAGAAATAGTTGGCAATGAATGTGCAGAATCAGTTCATTTATCACTCAACTAGCCTGGTATCTCCTAATATTACCTATCTTTTTCAATTAGAAATAAAACTTAATTTGAACCCAAGAAATGAAAATGCAAAGCCAATTATCAAATGCAAACATTGGTAGAGTTCATTCACACAAGGAAAATTATCTACAAACTATGAACCACTGTGATTGTAAATGTAGGATTTTAGGTCACTGTCATATGCTTTGGAAATACCTCTTGCAACAAATACTCTATTTCAATCAAGTGGATGATTCATGATCAATAAGTAAATGCTTTATGTGTAAATCTATAATTTGCAATGGAAGATAAAAAAACCAATTATCATGCATAAATAAAATAACAATAACATAAAGTCAATTTAATGTTAATACATATATAAAAGAAACAGGAAATGAATGCAACAATATTTCCAAAATAGAGGACCCTCCTCCTTTGGGAATACGCTGTAGTAACTGACTACAAACTTGAAGTCTAACTAGAGTTTAACTAAGCATATATTATATTGAATATGAGAAATTACAAATCAAAATACGTCAGAGTTCGAGTCTCTAATCTCTTCACCATCATTAGCTATCTATATCTATGTTCTTGACTTATATTTAATGATATAGGGAGGTCCTTCAAAAGAGATTGGTTGTTAGATATTGGTATCAAATACCACCATATCTTGATTCTTACAATGCATGGGATTACATAACAACAAATTAGAGCTCATTTATTAAATTAGAAGATAGACAACGTTGTATCCCAACACCCACATGTTTTCCACTAGCTTGAATGCTAACAACATGACGAAAATATTCTTCCCTTGATTTATTTGAATGATTTCATGACATATTGTGCATTAAATCACTACCTAGAACTCGTATCTACTAATATAGAACTTGTTTCCATTGATCTGGAACACATATCTGCACGGTACATTTCTCGAGTTGACTTGTGGTTTGAATCACTACAAGGAAAAGACCCTCTAGCGGAGGTTATAGAAGAGGTTTTCAGTGTTACAAGTTTGGTCAAAATTCTCAAAGAAACCTCCACTACAACATCCACAAATGGTAATGGATGTTTTAGCATATTTTTTGACGGAAATGGATTATAACTAAAAAAACCTCGGCATCCAAAGGTTAGTGCGAAGGTTTTTTTTATCAGTGCACTTTATTGAAGAAAATGCATCCGCGCTAACGCAAATAAAACATGGCAGTGCATTTTTCACAAATACATGCACCAGTGACATATCAATTTGTGCACCAGTGCTTGAAAATACATATAACATTGGTCCGCACCAAAATTTTAACCAGAATCGGTGCTTTATAACAATATATGTACTTGTGCTTTATATTAACTATAGAACTAGAGCTTACGAACTATTAAAACACACCGATACCTTATAAAAATATAGGCACTAGTGATTTACATTAAATGTCACACCAGTCCCTAAGAACTATTAAAAAGCATCGGTGTGATTAATAAGATTAGATGCATTGGTGTTTATTTTTTGTTTGGTGAAATGTGACTATTGACATCGTAGGAATATATATATATATATATATATATAATTTTTATTTTATTTAATTCCATTATTCATCAGAAATTGAAATATTTTTTATAGTAGTTTTCATTTGAATTTTTATTATTGTGTTTGGATATGATGTTTGAATTAAATTGTTATATCATAAATATTTGCATCTATTGCAATATTTAATCATCCATATTATATTTAATTACCTATGTAACATTTCATGAAACTAGAGAATGCATTTGAATACATACTTCATTTTATTATATATCAATAAGAGGCCCTTTGTCATACAAAATTGGACAACATAAAGTCCACAATAATCAAAATGTCAACATGCATGTAATTGTTACATTGTAACTCGTTGTTTTTCAATTGGGACACTATGTCTAGTACATTATACAAAATGTCTGATTATCACAGACAATTATTACAAAATATACAATAGATTCCATTAACATCCAAAATATATGGATCATCATTCTTTGCTGGAACTGCTCTTAGTTCTTGAGTCACTTGCATGACTTGTGTTGTTTGGCTGGATGTTTTGATGGCTATCTTAATTATTTTCCTCTTCTTCAACTTCCATCTACAAACATAAAAATAAAGTGTAATGAGTGTATCTAAATTGGTGGGAATAATTACAATTAAAATAGATAATACAAATGAATATAAATTGAAAATCGATGTACCATAGCAAGAATTGAGTCTTGAATGATACACATTCCTTCGAAACCACATCTCATGTCGTGTTTCAACAAATATTTTGTTGGTTGCACTCCATACTTTGTTTTCTGCAAGTTTTATACCCTGTAACAAATCATAAATTTAATATAAATGATTTTTGTTGTTCTATTAATTATAAAATGAGAGAAGTAAAACACCATAGATACTTACAAATTCCACAATTAATTTTTGATACACCAACATATAATCACAACCTTTTTTTTTGTAACTAGGGGAATCGACAATTGGGATGGGGCTGGTACTCGTATGACATGGGGTCCAGGGGTCCAATCCTGTCCGCTACAACTACACCCCTAGGTGCACCCACACAACCTACAAGCATGGGGCACAAGTAAGCCAGGGTGATTTGAACTCGTGACCTCCATTTACAACATTTCCTCCATATCAAGCGAATCGTCGGTTGAGCTACACCCCTGCGGGCATATACTCACAACCTTTACTTAACCCAATGCCAATCAATTCTTTTGATGGCTCTTCTTTGTATGTTAACACCTCTTTGAAGACATACATTTCCATTGTCACTCCCTACATAACATTCAACATATATGAATTAGATTGGTTGAAACCATATTACCAAATATTTTTATCTACAATATTACTCAAAGTTCAAGAAAAAATTCCTATTGATTTCTTTTTTGATTCACCTGATTCATCCCTCTACAACTTTTCCATCAAGATTTTACGCTCTTCTGCACTTGGATTGCAAAAAATCTTATTGAGCTTCCTTATTGTTTGTCTCTGCATGTCACACATTAACCAATACATATCAGTTAAATTTGCAAATAATTTGAAAACATGTTATTTTGATATAGAAATTACAAATAAATTTCCTTCTTTGTGACTTTGGATGTGATCCCATCACGTTGACTATAATTGTTGTTCACTGAACACTTGTCATGCATTTTCTGTCCATAAACAACTTGGACCATAAAAAAGAGAAACTATTAAGTATATTATACAAAAAATAAATATCTTCAAAATAAAATAAAAATGTTTGTCATTTATGTGTGTTTTAATATACAAAACACAGTGGTGCTTGTCATACAAGACGATGTGCCATGCACCATCAACATCAACAAAATACAACAATCATTTTTTCATTCATCGGTGCGATTTATTTATTATAAAGCACCGATAATCAATATGCGTGCTTTCACAATTAACATGCTGGTGCATTAGAACAAATTGAATGCACTAACCAATGCATAAGAGTTTTTCTAAAAAATAAAAAAGAATAGGCCCGACATTACTAGTGCCCTATTACTATAAATGCAGCGGTGCGTTCAAACAACTCAAAAGCACCAAAAAATGTGTAAGCATTTTATTTAAAAAAAAATAACAAGGCCGATTGGGTTTCGGGTTCAACCCAAGAAGTGGTCCCATCGCACCCAACAACATATATATAAAACTACAAACACATTAAATCTAAAAATCCTAAAAATAAAAATACTAATTTTGAAATAATAGAGGGATTTAAACCATAATGTAAAATTTTGCAGCCACATAAACAAAAGGAAGCAACAAGAAAATCTAAATAGGAAAAGAAATAAACCATGCATTGTGATCAATAGTAATAATTTACATCAAATTTCTACTATGCAGGTTTTTTCTTGATTCTATTAGGATATTTTAATACTCCATCCTTGTCCTACTTGCATTATTTACCATTTGCTAGCACTTAGTGATGTTATTTCCCCCCTAGTGCTGTGCAAATGTCATCTAGGACCCAGTAGCCACCTAATGCACCCTACATACATGATTTTAGGACCATTAGAGGCAGTTCCCTACATTTTAGGAGCCAACTCAGTGTTCCGGTTCATTCCACCTGAGTTAACTCAAGCTAACTCTTATGGGGGTTTTATGCTCTGATTGCCACTAATTGTGGCTTGATGCACCCTTTTCTAAGTGTTTTGCATGACAAACTCATGATTGCACCCTCCTTGGTTAGTTAATTGATAGTAGCTTCATTTACCTGAGATTTGGGTGGGTTTGACTGAGTTTGGGAGCTCTAGAGCACTGGTAGAGGTGACAATTCCTATGTTATACAGACTGAGGCTCGAATTGTCCTAGGTGATTCGAATTCTCTCCATTGTAACATCATTGTTGACTATATTGATTATTGGCTCTTGTGACATTATTCTGTTCTTATCTGAGTTATCATGCATGTTCAATTGTTTGCACATTTTTAATGCAATTTTCACTATAACTCAATTTCTATGCTCATTCTTTCTCTATGAGGTATACTCAGCTCCATGATCTGCCGTGGTTTAGAATCTCACAGATTCAACATACCTTACAAATTTTGATCTTCAGAATAATCCGATCACTCCAAACTACTCCCCGATAACTCTCTCTTCCAAAACTCTCCCCTCAAAATTTTGACAAAATAATGAAATAGTGATTAGCTTTTTTTAAATACCTTATAGAATTAGTTTTTGAAATTCAAATTCAAATTCTCGCTTCTTTTTTAGTTTATGGAAAAAAAATTTGTGTGATTTTTTTTCACTTTTTCCAGACATAAGTACATTATTTACAGAGAAGCATTGATGCATCATAACATGCAATGAACCATGAACATATATTTCTAAAACAATTCTGGAATAATGGTGCACCAGAAGGAAATGAGCACCTCATAGCACTATGTTTTCCAAGGCAAATCGTATTGGCATACAATAAAAATTAAAAAACATCATACTGTAGTGCATAAAAAAATTACGGCTTCTCTGGTGTGCCATAGTATACTGAGCACACTAGTGTCGACAATATTGAAAACTTCATATATAACTATCCACTATCAAATATAGTGGATATTTTCTTTTGTGGATGTTCCAGAATGGTGCGTATGTGGTTTAACAACATCGGTGCATCTATTTACACAGGACGCGCCGATGTAGTTGTATTTATTATGGCGCACCGTTGTAATTAAAAAAGTGCTATTGTAAGATTTTATTTCTTATTTAGGAATCTCAAAGTAGATATTATTCCATATTTAGGAATATCAAACTTTGAGATCATGATTCACTCTCAAGAGAAACATGAAAGATAATGAGAGGCATGAAGAACCATGGGCTGCAACCATTATTTTGTTTAAAATAAATGGGATGGTATTTTGACTCCCAACACTAAGAAAATTATAAATAACATCCATAGTATTTAATGACAACCACCATTTATAGGATATGAATTTTCTCTTGATCCGTACGCCTTTCTAGATGAATGGATTTTTGTGGTAATTTGATATTTCATCATAGTGGTTGAATAGTACACACACACACACGAGAGCTTTGATGTTTCATAAACATACTTTAGCAACTATGTGGAAATAATTTGAGTTAAACTTTGATATTTCAACATAAACCTAAATACATTTATTGCTAAAGTTAATTTTGTGTTATTGTCTCTAGGTAGCACACAATATTAATGATAATAAAGTGTAAAAAATAGAAAAAAATATAGTAAATTAATTCTTCATATCAAACAATATTTAGACACGGTATCATGATTCTCGAAATCACTCCAAATAAGGGATATTCCACGTAGTTTCACTCATCATTTCCTTTCTATGGCTTGAATCCTTTTGTTCCTCAAATACATTGAAGGTTGTTGAAGGGATTTTTCATTCTTTTATTGATGCTATGGGTGCCTCTCTTTGTTCTCATTACTTGACAAACACGAGATTTCTGTTGATACTTTAATAAAGAGAATAGATCAAGATCCCCTTGAAATTGAAGTGTGTACTATCTAGAAATGTAGGTACTGTGCATTTTTTGTTACACTAACCATGGTTTGAATGTCATTAAAGCCTCAAAATAAGAATTTTGTTAAGGGGAAAATTGAATTTTCCTATTTATCTTTAGCCTCCACCATCCACCACCACTGAAATGTTGAGAATCAAAATAATGGGTTGTATTTTAAAGCCGAGGGATGGGAGGGAGGTATTTGTTTCACTTGATTTGGTTGAGATTTTTAATCCCTGCCTTTATGTGTTTTCGCAAACCATAAAAAATGGAATATTTTGTTGCAAGATAAGATAAGAATAATATAGATAGACGATAAATTATAATAGTTATAATAGTTTTTGTCGTTATAATTTTATAATATAATAATGGAAATACTGAACTCAAACTTTCTATGTAGCTAGGAGTTTGTACTTCTAACTATCAAGTTTCTAGGAAATTTAAATATCACTCACATTAATTATCAAACTAAGGGTCATCTTCTATGTCAAGTCTATGTGCAAATTCTATTTAGGCTTCAATTTCCTCTATAGTGATGATAATTCTAAACGATTGTGCAATACATAAATGAAAACTCAAACAATCCACTCTTCTTTGAAAGGAAACACACTCTAAATTATCACGCATGCAATCCTATTTAAGGTTATCAATCAATACTGCTCATGTGAAGAAAGGAAACCACACTCAATCCAAACCAACATTTCAATAAATTAATCACATTCAGTTCACACAATCTCTATTGGAAAGGAAATTAGATGCAATCCACACAACTCTGCAGGAAAAGGTATTCACGCACAACTTTGGCTGAAAAGGAAATCACAAAATTGACTCTGTGAAATCGAATCTATGTACCAGTAAGTAACAAAACTCTGATCAATCACAGACTCACAATAATTCTTAAAGAGAATGCACCTACTATAATAAAGAGAAATATTATCTATGAAAGGCAAGTCCAATCAAGATAATAAAACAATAATGGAACTATGATCTATAGAAGTAACAACAATAGTAGGAATCATAAATTAAACAAGCTTTAGAAGTGACGATAGTAACAAGAATTATTAGTTATAATAATTGATCAAACTCTGCAAGTAACAACTTATGCAATTATAAACTATTAGAAAGAAAGTAATGATCCACATATACCAGAAAGAACTACAGCACTTGAAATTATGAAACAAACTACAATAAACCTATCTAATAAAACAAATGAAATGGCATCTCCTCATCAGCAAAGGGAGCCCTTCCTTCTCTAATAAAGGTTGTTGAAACAACCAACAAATTAATACTTCAGATCACACGAACTAGCATATCTTATATTATGAAAAAGAAATGATACAATGAGTTCGACGGTTTGCTACTCTGCCTCTAGTTCTCTCTAGCTAAGCCCCTAAGAATGAAATGATTCACCTCTTTTATACATCTCTACATAATAGTTCTTGCAAATAGGATATTTGAACACCTTGAGAATCGAAGATTATCAAGGCTTTTCTTTACAACACATAGCATAAATATGTTATATATTCATGATGTTACATCTAATGCAGAAAATAAAACATTTCATAATCACAACTACGAGTAGTTGCAACAGCTAGTACTCTTGTATTCTCTTGATGACTTAGTATTTCCATGTTGGTGCTCATCTGATCCTATACTTGAGCATCGGTCGAAGACCAAATGTTCAAGTATCAATGAAATGGTGGAAGTGGTGGCAGTGACAAAATGTAGGAAGTAACAACATCGAGGAGTAACAACATGCCAAAAGAGACACCATCCAGGCTCGAACAAGAGTAACAACATCCAAAATGTTGGGAAAACAACATCCTTTTCATGACCTACAAATACATACTTTCATTCCATCTTATCAGTAACCCAAAATCAACCAGGAAACTACTTAATGGCTTATATTACCACTTAAAATAATGCAATACACGAAAATGGTGTACCTTGGATTAAATCATGAAGTTACAAACAAGATGTTGTCAAAAGGGGCAAAGAATGACTTAAGATATCTTTAAAATAGGGTAAATGTATGGAAAAAGGGTACAAAACATGATCCCAACATCTTCCCCAACTATCTCTACTGCATATCCTCATGTAGCTAAATCTTGAGATCTAAATTGGCCCACAAATAGGTATGATCATGTAATGTGTTCAATTGATATGCTTCATGTGTATCTTCCCCTAAATCTCTAAATACTACTAAAATCATGACTTCTACAAACCAATTCTTCTCTATCCCCGCTAAGTCATATAGAGGACGATATGTATCTACATGCAGCCAAATCAGGTGAAAATGAAATTTCAAGCCAAACCACCTAGGCCCCCTTTGTTCAACAAACTAAATTTAATTATTTAATCAACCCATACCTCTCTTAAGGTTTGTAAACCCAAAGGGATCCCTAGTTCTGATTGCCATTGTGAATGATTCCCACCTCTTCTTACAACCTTGCAACACTTTGGATGCTATATCATTGATAAAAATAGCACATTGGTTGAGTACTTGTATCTGAATATTTACAACTAACCTTGAAAGGTCAGGAGACCTAATAATTAGGGCTTGATCCCTGATAAAATCATCTACATTTGCAGGCTTGAATCTCACCCTTAATTTACATGTAGCCTAATTTCTTTCCATGACCTCCTTATCCAATTTCCACCTGACCTAGTGCAATAGGTATGACACAAAATCCCTCAACTACATATCACCTATATAGGGTGTGGTATTGAACTCACTTTCAAGGGGAACATTAAAATCATGAAGGTAAAACTCACATAGCAAATATTGTTGCATGATCACATCAGATTTGATAAAAATATCTCCAGAACAACTTAGCATCAATAAATAGAAAAGGCTTACCCTCAATTATGGCTACAATCTGGAAAAGGATGAACTATTCTTGAAGGAATAGAGCATCCACAGGAGAAGGTAGTCTACAATTTAGGAGGCCTTAAATGAGTGAACCTATATTATGTTTCTATTCTTCCTTCTTCTTGGCCTAATCATGTACATCCTTCAATTTCTTTTGATATTCTCTCCATCTTTCCTTTTCCCTCTCGTAAAAGGTTATATCATCATCCCTTTTATTATCCATGCTTTGAATGATCTGTCTATGTTCCTACAAAGGAACCATGCCCTCTTGGTAAGACATTGCTAATGCCTTCCACTTATCAAGCTCTTCCTGTAAAAATATAGGAAAAGGAAATTCAGAGCTGAAAAATCCAATTTCCCTCGTTTCAACCTCTTTCTGAGTAAATGTCATCATATGTTCTATGTTTACAGGCTTATCCAACAAATCCCAAAATATCCCCATAGTCTGATTGAGGTTCCTCCTTTACCTTCATTGTCATATTTTTCCTAGGAGAGGTCATCTTATTTAAAGTTTGATATGCTTTGGCAAGGGTGTCTAACTATGAGGTCTTACATAGTTCTTTAATTTTCCTCTTCAACTCCCTAATTCTGTGTCTTAATTTCTCATTATTCCTTTTAAGTCTCACAAATTATTTAAGCATAGAGGGAGGCTTTTCTTTCCTTACACAGCTCCTAGCATACTCACCTCTCCTTATTCCATATTTACCTTGAATGGAATTGGTGTAATAGATTCTATGTTAACTGGTGTTTCAGTAACTGGATCCTATGCAATAGCTTCCCATCCCTCATTGTGTCCATGTCTGGTTCTTGTGTGCTATGCATGGTGTCTTCCATAATGGTCTCTAGTGGAGTAACTGTGGGTACTTCCTTTGAGGTGAATACATCCGTAGCATTATTTATTTCTTCAACAATAAGATCTTATGTATCATTTGTGTGATTGGCTTCAACTAGTTCAGAAGTAGTAGCAGGAAGGTTTCTTTCCTTAGGCCCATTTGTAACAGTTGCTGATCCACTTCAATGATCCTTAATATCTTTTGTATAACATCGGTCAACTCAACAAATATTGGCATTCCGAGAAGTGCCATTAAATTATCTGTCAAAGCCCAAAATCTTGCACAAATATTCTATCCAAAAAAAATTAAACTAGAAACATCCTTACATACAACTCCCCAAGACTTCAAGGATACCCAAACTCATTTAAGCTTGAGTGAGTCCATCTGAGGAATAGCTTTTGGGTTATTCTTCAAGTGAGTTTACCACTCACAAATTTGTACATAAGCTTTATCAAATTTATTCTTTCTATCAGAGTGTTCTTCAATCTGATTCGACAAATTCCTTTCATTCAAGCCTTCAAAGAATGACTTTTGAGTTTTCTAAAACTTTCATTAACATAAATAGCTTCATCCTTAAATTCTTGTATTGTGATCTTGAAAAATGAGGAAGGAAGAGGAAGGAACAAGATGAGATTTGAACTGCTTAAGATCTTCCTTAATATCCCTAAGCTTAATAGCCTGGCTTACAACATTATCATCTACAAATTTCTTCCAATCAGAAAGTTCTTGAAGCTACTTCTGAAGATTCTGTATCTCAATTGTATGTTGAGTTTTGAGATCATCCAACTTCTTACCTAAATCTACTTGTAGAGAAAAAATTTCTGCTCCCGGAGTAGCAGACTTGGCCTTTTCATCATCTAACATTTTATTTAAGGTGGAAACATAGTCAAAATTAGCACCAACAAATGCTCCCATAGCAACTACTATCCCAATGGCTTCTCTTCTGGGATCAGTAGTAGATTGTCTCCAAATAACCTAATTTTCAACTGGGCCTACAACCACTTCTTCTTACCTATTTCTCTTTATACCTTTCCTTAATAACACTTTTTTCTTTCTACTAAAGCGATAACCTCCCAATGCAACCACTGCATCTTCTTTGAAATCAGCTGTGTTCTCTGATGAAGACACTAGCAAGCCTACAAAGGTAGCTATGGGCATCGACATGACTAAGGAAGCATATGGAATTTAAGTGTGGCCTTGAGAAACTTCAAGGTTTGTTTGAATGAGGGTATAGATAGGGGTATATGAGATATCGACTTGGGATTGAGTTGAACCTAGACGTGGAATGGTGTTTTTAGGTTGAGAAGATACAATAGCCCATCCTTTTCTATTAGATGGATAAATGGTTCTAAAGATTGAACTTGATCTGCAGGTAAAGGATCTTGTTGAACATTTGATGGGGCATCAAATCGTGGGAGAGCAGAGGAAATGACTTGCTCTGAGACATGATATGAGGATTGAATATGAGGCGATGAAGGAGGTATAAGATCATGGACAAGGTCTGGAGTAGGTTTAATAAGATCAACAATAGTGGATATGCTAGTATCAAGTGGAAACTCGGGATTAGAACTTGGTAGCGCATTAACAGGAAGGGTGGAGAAATCGAGGGAAGGAAATTGAGAATACTCCTCAATGAATAGTGTCGAGTGAAAGGATTCTTCTATTTTTTTCTTCATCTAAATCAATGATTTTGAAATTGGACTTAGAGTGTTTAGGCTTTGAATTTATGCTTAATACAACCTTTTCACCTTCAACTACCAAATAAGTACCAATAACATCATGAGTCACAATAGGTTGAGACAGTTTACCTTGAAGATCTTCTTCTTGTTGCATTAGGCTAGTCAAATTCCACGAAGGATTTTGAGGCTTCTTGAATACTATTGGTTGCTTCCCTTGTTGTTTCTCTAAATTTTCCTATGCTGGAAGTTTAGGTTGAACTGTACTAACCACCAGGGCTCTGCTGTTCGCTACCAATTTGTCTCTCTTATCCCATTCTTCAGAAGCAAATGCTCTATTCCTTTCTCCCATTACTAATGTATTCTGATGTTTTTTTGATTCATGGATCAAATTTATTTATGTTGGGTCAGGAATCCCCCCCAATAATTCTTCAAGATGAAGCTTTTTGAATTAAATTGCCATCTCTTAATCAAATCCTCTTCTTCATATTTATACTTAAAATACCTCACAAAATCTTCTTTCAACAAATTTATGGGGAGTCTTTAGAACATAAATCCTTATAAAAGTATCAGGTTTGGAAGTGGCATATATGGCCTAGTTCAAATCCTTGAAGGTGGTAGTCGAGATATACACATAATATATCATCCACTTGAAAAGAACTGTATACAACATGATGGTTGGACATGTGACAATAGCATGTATGTGGGAATTGTTGATACTCTAATAGACTTAAGAATCCTCTTTGAACTGAGAGAAGTTGTTTCTATCAAATATGCTATAGATAGTATCCCAGTCCATGCATTCAATGTCATTCTTTCGGCCATTAGTATCTGAATATATACCAGAATTTGGGTCTTTAATATTGATTTCTTGTGTGGCTGAATTTTCCCTACTTCTTCTATCCATGACATCTGCAATCTATTCTGCAAAAAATAGCAAACATAAGCTAATTTGAAAACTTTATAAACAATGCGAGAAGAGGAAATAGTAGTTGTAAAATACCTTAGGTAAATTACAACAACTACTATGCAATATTAAGAGTTAATTCGCGTGTAAGATATGATCATTCTGTGATTCATAGCCAAGGATAAAAATAGATTAGAGTGGTAAAATTGGTTCAAAAAATCCACTGAATATAAACCTCCTCACGATGAAATCAACTTTCCAACCGTAAAAGTGTTGTACAAAATGGCAGTTAAATCATAATTACAAATTAACTTTTCGATTTGACTAGGTCTTAGGGTTGACTACTTTGCACGTGTGTTGGGTGCATGAGCTTCCAATGTCAGAGATGTTGTTCCAATGTGGGACCATCTAGGATTATTGGGTCTCTGGTCTTTGGGTTGTTTTTGAATAATTCATAAATTATTTCACCAACCTCCGACATCCGATTAAATAAAAATGTCATTATTGGGATGTCAGGTTCAAAAGTTATCTTTTAAAACAAATAAATTCTTATTTTTGATATCCAAGGTAAGTGTTAGAATCAAAATGCGTGGCATCTTTGGTACTTCTTTGTGGTCAAAGGTTTTACAGGCTAAGTATATCAAACCCGATGTGTTTTCTTGGATGAGAAATCCAAAGAAGTTGAGGTGGTGTGTTTCCCCTTTATGGAGAGGCTTTATGAATGTCTACGATTGGTTAGCAAAGGATATATATTGGCAGGTTGGTACAGGAGAAAATATCATTGTTGGCAAGGATCCCATTTTGGGAATGGAGGAATCATATCTTCTGTCTGATAGATTACTGGATTTTCTGCAGTACTATGGGTTGACTACTTTGAATAAAGTAAAAAACTGGGGAGTTTTTTCAGTTTCTGCTAATTATTGGCTAAGCTCAAGTGATCTAAGACTTACTGGAGTTGATGCTCAGGAATGGGATTGTTTTGTTAGATCCTTATACTCTGCTGGCTATCTCTTAAGCAAGGATAATGACAAGCTTGTGTGGATTGGTAATGATAAGAAAGGTATTATTACTGCTAAGATTGCTTATGCTAGAATCATTCAAGAAAGATGTATTTACCCCCAGCATTGGTGGTACAAAAGGAATTGGAGCTGGAATATTCCTCTTAAATTTAAATGTTTTCTTTGGCATGCTCTTCAGGGTAGCCTTAAAAATTGGGACATTCTCCAGAGAAGAGGTTGGATCGGACCTAATTGGTGCATCCTTTGTAGGCTCTCATCCGAATCTGTTAATCATCTTTTTGTGAGTTGCAGGTTTGTAAAGGATGTTTGGAATATATGTGGTGCAAACTTGAACTTTGACTTTTCTTGGGATGTTGGTAATTTTGAGCAATGTTTGTTGAATGGGTACAATTCCTATAAGAATTTCCTCTTTCTACCCATCTTTATTGCTTGGGTAATTTGGCATACTCGAAATTGTGCAGTTTTTTAGGAGAAAAAACCTGAGGTGATGGTTTGTGCAGTAAGCATTTTGAAGCTGGTTCAGCAATATCAGATTGAGAAGTCTATTCAGAGGATTGATAGAGTTGGGCTCTTCTCTTTTGATATCAATCAGCCTATTCTATTTTTTTATGGTGCAGCACAAAATGGTATTTGTGCAGCCGGAGGAGTAATTTATTTAAATGATGACCATTATTTCTCTCTACGTTTAAACTCTAGTAAGGGAACAAACATGAAGGCTGAGATTTTGGCGCTCCGGTGTGTTCTAAGGGTTGCAAGTATTTTTGAGTTGGTTAATCTTAAAGTATTTGGAGATTCCCGTGTGACAATTAAATGGGCTACTGGAGACTTTAAACTTAATGTTACAGCTCTTAGTCATTGGTGTCAACGTACAAGAAAGGAGATTGATATGCATGGTTTCATTACATTTGAACATATCTACAGAGAGTATAATTCCATGGCGGATAAGCTCTCCAAGCAGGCTCTTGAAGGCATTGAAGGTCATCTAGTGTGGGAAGAATGGTGGAATTCCAACTCTCCCGAGATGGGGGTTTACTCTTTTTTTTTAATCTTTACTCTAATTTTGTCAGGGGTTTTCTTTGTAGTCCATATGAACTAAAAGTATCTATAGCTCACTTTTATGTGATTTTATTTTGTAAGGACTGATATGTAGCAGCTCTTGATTTCAGTTCTCTGTGGGTAGCTACTTTGTGCAGTTTTGTTTCTATGATCTTTGTGGGGGGAAGTATTGACACAGTTTTTGATCTTGCATTTTGGATTTTGGGATAAATTTAGACCTATCTTTGTACTATTTGATTCAACCGAATAACAATAGTATGTTTTTTTTTCCGCTGAAAAAAAAAGTGTTAGAATCAAAATATCAGTGTCGAAACGTTAGAAATAAAAACTTAAAGTTACAATATTTTCGATGTCCGACATCCGATGATTAAAATAAAGTCGGAGTCGAGATGTTGGAAATTCAAGTCTAAAAACTGGAAAATATCAATATCCTAGATCCTATGTTTTCACGTAACACTTGGAAATTTGAGCATTAGGGACATCGAAAAAAGCATAATTTTGAAATATACTTAATGACAATTTACTCCAAGATATTGAAAAATTAGAAAAACAATCATATCACTCAATCAAGCAATCAAATCAAGGAAACTTATCTTGGAAAAAAAGCAAAATTTTAAAGGGGATCTCATTATTTTTTGAAGAAAAATGGTGGAATCTATTGTGGCTATAATAGAAACCTAATATTTGTACGCATCACATTTATATCAAGAAGGACTGCATCCCTACTCGACAACCTCAAAGGAGGATGAATCTTGCTCTGAGGGACATTATTAAACAGGAAATCCAGAAACTATTGGATTCCAATTTCATTTATCTGATATTTGATAGTGAATGTGTTTCACCTCTTGTCATCATCCATAAGTAAAATGGAAAATGGAGGATCTATGTGGACTATCCAGAATTGAATAAATCTATGCAAAAGGCCATTTACTCTTGCCATTTATCAACCAATTCCTAGACACACTATCGGGAAAGAAATAATTTTCTTTACTTGATGGTTTCAGTGGATATAACCAAATCCATATAGCTCCTAAAGATTAGGATAAGATGACCTTTACCTACCCCTCGGTTACATTAATCTAGTAAATGATAGTGTTGAAATATATATGGATGACTTTACACCACATGGAACTGAGTTCGACGAAGCACTATCTAATTTAGAAAATGATCTCAAACACTTCAAATAGAGAAATATTTGGTTGAGTATAGAAAAGCACCACATGATGATGACAAAATGAGTGCTATTCGAACATTTTCTCTATGCTATAGGGATCCAGGTTGATCCAACAAAATTTTAGGTAATCTTGAGCATGATTCCTCCACAAATGAAAAAAGAGGTACATATATTTTTAGGGAAAACTGGGTACTATTGTCGTTTCATTGAAAATTATTCCAATATTTCATCCCCCATGTTTACATTACTTATGAATGATGTAGAAATCTCATGGACTAACCGTTGTCAATTTACCTTTGAAAATTTAAAAACATTACTGTCTACAGCTCCTATCTTACGAGGGCCAGATTGGACACTACCCTTTCATATATCCTCAAACGCCTCTAACAATGTTGTTGTAGCTATGTTGGGACAAGAAGAGGATAAGAAGCCATATGCCATCTATTACGCCAACAAGAACCTAGCTCCAACCGAATTGAATTACATGGTAACTGAAAAAGAGTATATTGCTGTTGTGTCTGCAATTAATAAATTCCGACACTACATCACTAGTTATCCCATTTTTATACACTTTGATCACTCAACTATCATGTATCTATCTAACAAACCTATTACAAGTGCCCGAGTTATCGGATGGTTACTATTAATGCAATAATTTGATATTACCATTATTGTTAAACCCAAAAAAGACAATGTGGTTTCAGATCTTTTATCAACACTCATTGTGTTCGGATATCCACATCATCTTTTTCAGGATCTTGCATGCAATTAGGGTTTGCATGCAAATTAGAGGGTTTGCATGCACTTTGCATGCATCCTAGTCACCAGGTTGATGCCTCCAGCACCTTAGCCACCTTATTCTAGCACCTGGGAGCCACTTACTTCAGAGTTTTAGCCCTCCTAGTTTGGAAGGCGCCCACTTCTCACCTACTGCCAGAGAAGGGCGCACTTCTTCACCTACCACTGCAATTCCACTTTAGTTACACTCAGTTAGCTCCGATTCTCCCTGATTTGAGGCTAGTTTCACTCCCGACTGACTGTTTCACTTCCGTTGGACCTCCAGATTGACTAGATGACTTGTTCTGACTTTAGTTAGCCTCCCATGCGCCCTCCATTGAGCCTCCTTCCCTTAATCAGTGCTACACACTTCAGTTACACTTGTTACACTTAGTTAGACTCAGATTGACACCTGGATGACTGGTTCTTGTGCATTGATGACCACCACCGATTGATGATGAGGACTCCTAGTTGGAGTCAAGCTACTCCATTAAGTGATTCGAATGACCTCCTTAAGCAATTCGAATTGCTCAGTCATTGTTACTGTATTCTATTGTAATCATTCACCCTTATTGGGATATTGAGCACTGATGCATGTTTTGCACAGTTTTACACCATATTTTCTATGTTCATCTGTTGTGATTGATTTACTTGTTCATTAGATCTACTGTGACTAATTTTACATGGTATCAGAGCCATTGCAGGGACAAGATCTATTTTCTACAGGTGTTTCTACAAGAATATTTGAGTGGATTGCTCAAAAATTGCAAAAAGTTTTGGCATGAAAGATCTCAAGGGCATTTGCTCCTGTGCATGCAAAGCTTGAAAATACATCCAATACCACTCCAGAAGCTTGAGTTTCCACATAATTCCTAGATCTGATACATTGGACCCATTCAACATTGTTTGATCTCCAATCCCAGGTGTGATGCAACTCTAAAAGGGTGGATTGTTCGACCTCATTGTTCTTGGTTTTATTGTGATTTGCAGGTTATTGTCTCCATCATTTGCATTCGCTACTCTGCCCTTGCAAGCTTCTCTACATCAGTGTGCACTCGCTCCTAGCAATGGAATACTCTTCTTCAAATCCTATCCTCACCCCATTCAATTATTTTGAATGGAAAGATGATATGGAGATCATATTACGTTCAAAAGGTTACTACCGAGTCACTCTTGGTCTTGAATTGGAGCCAAACAACTTGTCAGATAGAACCAAACACTACAACAAGCTTGATGAAGCTTATGGTCTTCTTTGTCTCTCCATCTCCAAAGATCTTCACTTCCATCTCAGCGGATTGAAGACTCCAAAAGCTATATGGGAGCAACTTGAAACACTATTTGGCAAGCAGGACGAGCTTAGGGCTTTTCAATTAGAGAATGAATTGATTGCCCTTAGTCCTGAGAATTTCGAGACCATTAATGAATTCTTCACAAAATTCAAGAACTTGAACTTGCAGTTGAAGAACAGTGGAGTTATCAAAGAGGATAAACAATTGATCCTCTCCATTCTCAGCAAGCTTGGTAAAGATTATTCGGTATTTGTCTCTACTTTCAATTCCGGTCGGCTAACTACCCCGAATTGGAAGATGCCTACCTTGAATGCCTTCATTGAGTCCGTCACAAAAGAGCACGGCAAGTTGATTCAAATGGGGTCCATAAGCTCCAAAGATTCAGTCCTATATGTTCAAGGACCCAAGATCTCGAATGGTAAAGGAAAGCAAAAGAAGGAGAAGCCCAAATTCGAGCCTCACAAGCAAAGAGAGAAAGGCAAACAGACGGATGCACCATCCAGTTCAAAGTTCAAGCAAAAGGGCAAAGAAGGTAACCAAAAATCTAAATGTACTTATTGCAACCATGGCTTTCATCCCGAAAGTTCATGTATGAAGAAGACTATAGATCAAATGGCCCTCCTTTTGGAAAAGAACAACATAACTCTTCTTGACGGTGCAAGGAAGAAGGATAGGAATGATGATCATGAAAGAGGACAAGCACTCATGGCAACTGTTTCGAAGCCCACTACTCTCTTGATAGATTAGGGTGCATCAAATCATATGGCTGCAAATATTTATTCTTTTTCTTCATTCGATCCAAATAGCTCCATCCCCATCCATTTGGGAGATGACTCAAAAATTTCTTCAAAGGGCAAAGGTACGATTCATGTAGATCATGGAAGCTTTCAAAATGTTCTCTATGTGCCTTCCTTGGATTCAAATCTTCTTTCTGTGTATAAAATGACACACACTGGTGAACTGAACCAAGTTACATTCAGCCCTAATACAGTTCAAATTTATGATATCAAAAGTGGAAGACTTGTTGCGGTCGGAAAGGCCAACCACACTACAAAATGCTATGAGTTTTCACACTTTATTCCGCTTGCAAAGCCCACTGCTCTTCGCACACATGGTAATGAGGTTAGTAGGATTTGGAATGAAAGATTTGGACATATTAATTATAATTATTTGTTGCTGTTATCAAACAAATCCATGGTAGATGGCCTTCCACAGCTCCGTTCCTCGAAGGGAATACGCACTGGTTGCATCATTGGGAAGCACCCCGAGCACAGATTCGACCGCGGCAAAGCTAGCATAGCTTCTACAGTTTTGGGGTTGATACATTCTGATATCAGTGGTCTGCTGCCCCATACGTCATTAAATGGTTCAAGGTATGTTTTGACATTTATTGATGATTTTTCCTGCTTTACATGGGTATTCTTTCTCAAAAACAAGTCAGAAGTGCTTGGAAAATTCAAGGATTTTAAGGCTTCTGTTGAGACTGCCACTGAGAGCAAGATCAAAGCTCTTAGATCTGCTAATGGTGGAGAATATATCAAGGCCGAGTTGCTGCAACTTTGTTTCCAAAGTGGAATTCAGATCCAACATACAGTTCCCTACACACCCCAGCAGAACGGTGTAGCGGAAAGGAAAAATCGGTCACTGAAAGAGATGGCTACATGCATGATTGAATCAAAAGGTTTGGCTGCAAATATTTGGGCTAAAGCAATCAATGTTGCTACATACATACAGAACCGTGTTCCACATTCATCCGTGAAAGGTATGACTCCTTTCAAAGCATTCTTTGGTCACAAACCGGATGTGTCAAATTTGAGAGTTTTTGGCTCTACTGCATGGGCTAGAATTCCTTCCAAGAAGAGACGAGCTTTGGATCCACAAAGTATTGAGTGCATACTGATAGGATATGGGGAAGAATCAAAAGCATATAAACTCATGGATATCATATCTAAAAATATATTCATAGAGCGCAGTGTGCAATTTGAAGAACCGCTTCAAGAATTGCAACCAGTCGAGGAAGAGACTGCCGATTCACCGCCTTCACCAGAAGAAGATCCGTGCAGCGATAATGAAGGTATGAGTTCTGATATTTATGATATTTTAGCAGCATATGATGATCATGACATATTAGGTTTGGAATCCGACCATTATGATCCTCCTATGTTACCAAAGTGGGCCCAAAACACTCTTCAATCTGCTGGTTCGAACCTTGGAAATCCTGCTAATCCGAGACGAACAAGAGCAGACTTTCAAAGAGCAGGTATGGCTCTTTCTATTGCTGAGCCATTAATTCCTCAGATTTTTTATTTGATGGCTGGTTCAGATCCCACATCATACTACTCTTCCCACCGAGATCCGAGATGGCAAAGTGCCATGGATGAAGAGTACAGTTCTCTTCAAAAGAACAACACATGGGAGCTAGTTTCTCTTCCACCTGGAAGAAAATTAGTGAAGTGTAAATGGGTCTACCGCATGAAATTTGCTGCTGATGGCTCTATCAAAAAATACAAAGCAAGGTTGGTGGAAAAAGGTTTCTCCCAAGTCCAAGGAGTGGACTACACTGAGACCTTTGCACCGGTTGCAAAGATGGATTCCATCCGCCTTGTTTTGGCTATTTCCGCATCCAAGCACTGGGAAGCGCACCACATGGATGTGAAGAGTGCATTTATACATGGAGACCTTGCTGAAGAGGTATATATGCAGCAGCCAGAGGGCTACACATCAAATCCATCATTAGTTTGCATATTGAAGAAATCTTTGTATGGGTTAAAACAGGCCCCAAGAGCTTGGTACGCAAAGATGGACTCCTTCCTTCTTTCTCATAATTTCCAAAGATGCAAATCTGATCCGAATGTGTATCTTCAGCGAGTTAAAGGTAATTTGTTGGTTATTGTACTTTATTTTGATGATCTTCTCATTACTGGTATCACTCTTACTTCAATAAACAAGCTAAAAACTGCCTTAAATCTAGCTTTTGACATGAGCGATTTGGGCTTGCTGAGTCACTTTTTGGGCTTGGAGATAGCTCAAAATTTTGATGGGATCACTATATCTCAGAAAAAATATGATTCTGACTTGTTATTGAAGTTTAATATGGCTGAATGTAAGGCAGCCCCATTCCCATTCCTCTCAGGAATCAGTCTTGAGGAGGGAGATTCTACACCGCTTGCAGATTACAGTATGTATCGACAGTTGATTGGTTCACTACTTTATTTGACACACTCAAGGCCTGATATTTTATATGCCGTGAGTGCCGTGTCAAGATATATGCAGCAGCCACATGAGATTCATTGGCGAGCAGCCAAGCGGATCTTGCAGTATGTGCAAGGTATGAGACAGTTTGGCATACATTATGCTGCAGATTCTGAGCTTGATTTCATTGGTTTTACTGATTCAGATTGGGCAGGTGATAGCATTGATCGGAATTCCACTTCCGGTTATGTTTTCATGATTAGTCATGGTTCTATTTGCTGGTCCAGCAAAAATTAATCAGCCATTGCACTTTCTTCAGCAGAGGCAGAGTATCGAGGGGCAGTCAATGCCTGCATTCAGGCAGTTTGGTTGCAGGGTATTCTTTCCGAGTTTGGTTTTGGTGGCACTACTTCGACTGTCCTATTTTGTGACAATCAAAGTGCTATCAAGATCTCCACAGATCCAGTTCAGTGACAGAGGACCAAACACATTGAGATTCATATGCATTACATTCGACAGTTGGTGCATGACCGCACCATCATTCTGCAATATTGCCCTACTAATGAGCAAATTGCAGACATCTTCACCAAGAGCTTCACTGAGAAGAAGTTCTCTTACCTCCGTTCACTGTTAGGGGTGAGTTCCATCATGGTGGAGACAGATTGATCCATCATTATGCTTTAGCTTGAGGGGGGGCTTTCTTCCCACTGGGTTTTCCCTCTTTCCTCACTTAGTTTATTTTCAGCATTTTTTGGATTATTGTATTGGTGTGACCTTTGGTCTTAGTTACCAGGGCCCCACATTATTGTTTGCACATCATATTCTAGCTTGAGGGGGGGTGTTAGGATATCCACATCATATTTTTCAGGATCTTGCATGCAATTAGGGTTTGCATGCAAATTATAGGGTTTGCATGCACTTTGCATGCATCCCGGTCACCAGGTTGATGCCTACAGCACCTTAGCCACCTTATTCTAGCACCCGGGAGCCACTTACTTCAAAGTTTTAGCCCTCCTAGTCTGGAAGGTGCCCACTTCTCACCTACTACCAGAGAAGGGCGCACTTCTTCACCTACCACTGCAGTTCCACTTCAGTTACACTCAGTTAGCTCCGATTCTCCCTGATTTGAGGCTAGTTTCACTCCCGACTGACTATTTCACTTCCGTTGGACCTCCAGATTGACTAGATGACTTGTTCTGACTTCAGTTAGCCTCCCATGTGCCCTCCACTGAGCCTCCTTCCCTTAATCAGTGCTACACACTTCAGTTACACTTGTTACACTCAGTTAGACTCAGATTGACACCTGGATGACTGGTTCTTGTGCATTGATGACCACCACCGATTGATGATGAGGAATCCTAGTTGGAGTCAAGCTACTCCATTCAGTGATTCGAATGACCTCCTTAGGAAATTTGAATTGCTCAGTCATTGTTACTGTATTCTATTGTAATCATTCACCCTTATTGGGATATTGAGCACTGATGCATGTTTTGCACAGTTTTATACCATATTTTCTATGTTCATCTGTTGTGATTGATTTACTTGTTCATTAGATCTGCTGTGACTAATTTTACACATTGTGAATATTGGAAATTCTCATGTAGAAGATAGTTTTCCATATGAGCACTTGTTCGCAATGTCTTCCTACACACTATGGTATGTAGACTGCTAACTATCTTGTTGTAGGGAAGTTTCCAAACCACATCTCTCCAAGGGAAAGATGGAATATTATTCAATAGAGTGCCATAATTTTGTGGATAGATGGATACCTCTTTACACAGGGGCAGATAAGATATTCCATAGATGTGTGACAGAGAAAAATATTTAGAATATCCTTAAATCCTACCACGATGAACCCTTCGAAGAACATTTTACATATAAAATAACAGGTCATAAGGTGATGTGCATGAGTTACTATTGGCCCACTATATTCCAGGATGCAATAGCTTCCAGCGAATGGGCCAACCCACTTAGTGTGATGATATGTCGTTACAAGCACAACTGATAATAAAACCCTTCGATAAGTGGGCTCTTGATTTTGTAGGCCTAATCAATCCCCCATTCCATCAAAAATCTTGAGGCAAATGCTCTTCCAAGAGCCACATAACAAGTTGTTATGGAATTTTGTATGAACAAATCTTTGTTCAATATGAGATGTTGAGAGAGATTGTTACCAATGGAGGAGCATAATTTATAGAGAATAAGATTGAGGAAATTCTTGAAAAATACAGGATTCAGCCATGGAAAATTTTAGGGGCTAATCTTATCCCATGGGATAAATTTACGGGTTTTCAATTTTTAGTGGGATAATTTTTTACTAAGGATTGGTTAGGTAGCCCCATCGAATTTAAAAAGGGGTTTCCCATTCGGCCTTGATTTCTAGAAATGGCAGTTGCTAGGGGTTCTTTCACCTTCTATCAATCATGGAAATCGAAGTCGAAGTTACATTTGTCCATATTTTCTGGGTTGAATCTCATTCTGAAAGTTGCTTAATGTCCACATGAGAAGGGAAGTTGATATTCACTATAAGGTATTATAGTGACCCATTTGCATCTAGGAGAGTTCTAAATCCCATCACCTCAAATCCATAGTTTCCCTAAGAAACATGGGGATTGTGAAGATTTCAATTAGCGAAACGGTAATAATGTTTTTGTGGGCGTTTGGGACATCATGCTTGGGGGATGGGACTTCATTTATAGCCACGTAATTGGGCATGCAGGGGGGCATGACTTACCAAGTAGAAACTTGCCAAAATATTCGCCAAGATTTCATAAGGTTTATAATTTAGTGAAATATTCACCAAGAATTTACAAAAGTATATAATTCAATGAGACATTCACCAAAAAAATATATATACATAATACAATATTGATAAAATAGCCTTCATATTTTCCTATATATCACAGGGATTCACCCATTTATTATACATAGAAATTTAGGGGGGCTTCTTAAAATTTTCCTTGGATTCAACATATTGTCACTTCTCCTTATCGCCCACAAGCAAATGGGCAGGTCAAAAGCACCTACAAAGTACTGGAAAATCTTTCTCACAAAGATGGTGGCTATAAGTTATTTCCGCGACTAGGATAATCAACTGTCAGGATCTCTATGGGCCTACATAACTACTTGGAGAAATACAACAGGATTATCTCCATTTGAGTTGGAGTATGGTAAGTGTCCGATATTCCTGATTGAATTTGAAATCAACACACATAGAACTACTATAGAGGTTGGTCTAGATTTGACAACAACACAAAAGCATCAATTAGAACAACTCAATTAACTTGATGAGACTCACTTGGATGCATTGCAATACACTGATATTGTGCAACAACAATGTGCAAAGTGGCATGAAAATTTTATTAAAATGAAATTATTCCATCCATGCGATTGGGAACTTCTGTGCGACTCTAGATTCAAGGATTTCAAGGGAAAGCTTCACACCAGATGGCTAGGACCTTATAAGATGGACATAGTCTTTGAAAATGGGACTTAAATTGATAAGCATAGACTGAGAAGACACCGTACTACTTAGGTCCAATGGACATCGTCTACGGTTATATCATCATCCAACCTCGAAGGACCCATTTATCAAGCATATATTTTCCATCCCACATTTAGAGATGATGCATAACGAGGGATAGGAATACACACCTTCACCTGCATGATTTCTTTGAGAAAATTAAAAAAAAAAGATATAATTGTGAAAACCCCTTTGGGGTGCAGTTGGAAATATGTTAGCTAAAAACCAACTTGCTAGCGGTTGGACTCTACACAAAAACATCAAAGAGAAGAGAGAGAGAGAGAGAGAGAGAGAGAGAGAGAGAGAGAGAGAGATGTTTCAAATATATATTCATGTTAAATCCTAAATTTGGAACATTATGACCTTTTTTTTCTTACATGAATGCTTGATTTTCAAACAAATAAATGATGTTGAAACTCCTATAGGAGGATGAAACTTACCTAAGTAACAACATGTTTAATTGTTCAAACTTGTCTAAGTAACAATATGTTTAATTGTTGAAACTTGTCTAAGTAACAACATGACCAACTGTTGAAACTTTTCCAAGTAATAGCATGGGGGGAAAGAGTTAAAGAATTAGCATGACAAAATCGTAATTAACATCATCATGTAAGTTATGCCACTCCTTTTCAAAACTCCAAGTCACAGCATGATTTCAATTTGAAAACACGACTCTAGCACTTAGCAGACATTTCTTATACTGTTGCAACTTACTATCTGCCACCATATTTTTCCTGTTCCACCAAAAGTTATGCTAAGTTCACTGCCAATTTTGAATCCTCCGTGGTCACTTCTCCATGATGCTTAAACATTAAAGGTCACCACTGTCCCGGTCGCTGACATCATTGCACACTTAACAATGGCATCAAATCCAGTCATGTCGAAGATCGTCACTTGTACTACCATTCATTACCACTTAAGGTAATCATGAATAGGTACGAATCCACGTAAAGATTATTTATTACTTGAAATAATTGTAATACATTGATTAACTATCACTTTCACTGTGAATGGATGTGGACGCCCAACCCTTCAGTTGGGGGAAAGTCCCAACTACAAGACCTGTACTTTATGGCCACTTGCATATAGCCATATCACCTGCTTAGGACATGTAAAATTAAAACCCACAATCATATAGACGCATGTACCTACCAAATTTAAACAGGAAACTTGTCAAATTTGAACAAAAATCCCACGTCACCCTTGTATTTTTTCATGCACAAGTTGAAACTAGGTTATATCCATAGCATTGTAGCAAGATCACCTGAGGCTACCAAATGAGAAAATACAAATAAATGGAAGGGTCTGAAATACGTTATGAACTGGAAGATGCTGAAAAGTTGCATCGAAATAGAGTAGTTTACCAGTTGTTCCAAGATGCAATATGGACAATATAATTTGAGAGATTTCAAGTTTTTGACGTAGAGGTAACATTAGAGTTTGCCTAAAATATGATTGATGAGAAATATATGATTAAGGGTGTGGATATTGTCGTACAAAAGAGAGCATAGATAGGGTGATGGGGCTCCCACAAGAGGGATAACAATGGTTTCAAAGGGGAACATCTCTTTCTAAGGAAACAAGTGAATTTACAAGGGGAGGGGAAGTTCTACAACACTGAGGAAAATTCTATGCACGAGAATTTCTATCGCTACCATGGAAGGATGTGGAGCTATTTATCCAGAAGTATATCACATGTGAGAGTTTCTTCCAGGTAATATTCTCCCATCATCTCAAGTCATTATCATATGTAAGGCACAATGTTCCTCTGAACATTCCATATTTTATGTTGGGATCTCTGCAAGTTTTAGCATGCTCTACGAGAGGTGTGAAACACCCCTTAGAATAAATTACAAACCATTTTTTAGTTAAAATATTGAATATGGATTCCCTGCAAAACACTCAAATTTCATGGAGACAACTTTTAGGAATACCAGAAGAACTTGAGGAGGAGAAACCGATAGAAGTGGAACAGGGTGAAGCAAGTTTGGAGGAAACATAATAGGAAGAAGCGGGTAATCAGGAATGTCCAGGGAAGAAGGAAAAATATGAAGAAGATAGAAAAGAAAAATAAGTAGACTAGGAGGGACAACATGGTGAAATTGAAACAGGAGGAACACTTGAAATGATAGAAACTCCATGCAGTGTTGACCAAGATGATAACCTTGAAGAAGTTGAATGGGAACTAGAGTTTGACTATCCCATGTAGTCATTGATAGAAAATGATGTGGATATCATTTACAATATACCTTCAAGGGAAGAATGGAAACCATGTCTAGTCGAGGAGGAAGAACCCCCAACACCCACCATGTTGTAGAGCAAAAAAAGGACAACTGTGGAATTTTGTGCAATTCCTACTTGGGAGGAGAACAACGTCGACCTGAACCAATGAGAGTGGAACCTGTTGGTTGTGGAGCCAAATCTTCCAGTCTCATAGATGATATTGTTTTAGCCGTGCACCTCATAGGACTGTACACTCATCTCCCAACCTTGGGGTTCGGGGGTGCGGGGGCAGAGCCCTCGCGAACAGGGGTTCAGGGGCAGCGCCCCCGAGAAAAAATTTTGGGGTTGTTTTCACCAACAGTTTTCGGGCCCATGGTATTTTCCCATTGTATTTCCCTTATAAAAGAAAGTCATTGTAATACGGATAGGCTTGATGTATTAGGTATTATGCATTGTAAATATCTCTGAGATCAGAAGAGAGACTGTGAGACAGTGAAGAGGAAGTGCAGCGGTTGTGCTGCAGGTTGTATCCCTTCAATTTGTTGGATGAAATAATAATAAGGATTGGAAACTTCAGTGTGGACGTAGCCCATCTTGGGTGAATCACGATATATCTGTGTCTCTCTTGTAATGTGTATGTGTGATTATATTTGTGTTTCTGTTTATTGTTATTGCTTTGTGATCCTATTTTTCTAACAATTGGTATCAGAGCCAAAGGTCTATTTGGCAGATAAACCCGCAGGAAGCTAGGGTTTCTGGTTTGAGTGGGAGAAATGGAAAAAGAAGGAAAGTTTAAGGTCGAGAAGTTTAACGGCCAAAACTTCCAGTATGGAAGATGCAAATGGAGGACTATCTGTACCACAAGGATCTATTCCTACCATTGGGAGGAAGAGCAAAGTAGCCTGTGGCCATGAAGGACGAAGAATGGGAGGTTCTTGACAGAAAGGAACTGGGGACAATACGATTGTCCCTGGCTTCGTCGGTGGCTTTCAATATCTAAAAATAAACAACAACGGAGGGTTTGATGAGCGCATTGGGTAATTTGTATGAAAAACCCTCGGCCTCCAACAAGATATTTCTAATGAAGCGTTTATTTAATATGAAGATGTCTGAAGGTGGATCTGTTACTGATCATTTAAATGAGTTTAATACGGTTACAAATCAACTAAGTTCTGTAAGTGTGAACTTTTATGATGAGGTTAGGGCTCTTCTAATCTTGTGTTCATTGCTAGAAAGCTAGAATAGCTTGGTCATGGCTGTAAGTAACTCTGTCTCTGGTTCAAACACCTTGAAATTTGATGATGTTTTTGGTGTTATTCTTAGCAAGGAAATGCGAAGAAAAAGCACAGGTGAGACATCAAGTAATGCATTGACCATGGAGAGCAGGGGAAGACAAAAGGAGAGAGGAAAGAGCCAAGGTAATCGTGGCAAGTCTAAAACAGGCAGATCCAAGTCCAAACTGGGAAAAATAGAGTACTGGAATTGTGGAAAGAAAGGGCATCTGAAGAAAGACTGCAGATCTCTAAAGAAGAAAGGAGATACATAGCAGGAAACTACCCAGGAAGCAAATGTAGCAGGTGATGTGTTACAAGATGCTTTGATTCTTCCATTAGATAATAGTAGTGATTATTGGGCAGTAGATTCAGGCGCTTCATGTCATGCTACACCCCATAGGAAATAATTTCATAAGTATGTTCCAGGCGATTTTGGACATGTTTTATTGGGTGATGATGAGCCATGTAAAATTGTTGGAATGGGTAAGGTATGGATAAAATTTAAGAATGGAACTGAATGGATGCTGAAAGATGTAAGTCATATTCCTTCTATGAAAAGAAATTTGATCTCAACAGGGCAGTTGGGAGATGGCGGATATCTATCTACATTTGGAGAAAAGTGGTGGAAGATCACTAAAGGATCAATGGTGATAGCAAAAGGAGACAGGGTAGGTACATTGTATTTATGTCCTCACAATACTGACCATTCTATCTCTTTAGCTTCCACAGGAACATATACAACATTGTGGCATCATAGGCTTGGCCACATGAGTGAGAAGGGGATGCAGATTCTCCACTCAAGGAAGTTGTTGCTAGATTTGAAGCAGGTAAGTTTGGAATTCTGTGAGAACTGTGTTTATGGAAAATAGAAGAGAGTCATATTTCTCAGGGTTGAGAAAAAGAAGAAGAATGAAAAGTTAGAGCTTGTATGTACAGATGTATGGGGACCGACTCAGGTACAATCTCTTGGTGGCTCTGATTATTATGTTACATTTATTGATGATGCAACTAGAAAAACTTGGGTTTATTGCATTAGACAGAAATCTGATGTGTTTGCTACTTTTAAGAAGTGGAAAGCTTTGGTTGAGAATGAGACAGGAAAAAGGTTGAAGTGTCTCAAATCTGATAATGGAGGTGAATACTGCGGCAATGAGTTTGATAGTTACTGTTCATACCATGGGATTCGTAGAGAGAAGACAGTCCCAAGAATGCCACAAGGAAATGGTGTGTCAGAAAGGATGAATGGAATGATCATGGAGCGTGCAAGGTGTATGAGACTACATGCAGGGTTGCCCTTACAGTTTTGGGCGGATGTTGTAAATATTGTTGTTTATTTAATAAGAAAAGGGCCTTCAAGTGCTTTGGATAGTGGTATTCCAGAGGAGGCATGGAAAAGTAAAAAGGTAAACTACCCATTTCTGAGAACGTTTGGTTGTGAAGCATTTGTCCATATTGATAAAGAAAATAGAACAAAGCTTGAAGCTAAATCCAAGAAATGTACCTTTATTGGATATGGGGTTGATGAATTTGGTTATCGCTTATGGGATTATGAAAATAACAAAATCATCAGGAGTAGAGATGTGATATTCAATGAAAAGGTCATGTATAAAGATCAGTTGCAGGGAAAGAAACAAGAAAAGGAAAACACAGAGTACACAGTACTTGATGAAATTGAAGAAAATGAAGTTCCAAAGGTGCCAGAAAATCAAGAACAATAGCAAGTACCTGAAACTCCTGCAACTGCAAGAAGATCTACCAGGTTAAGTAGACTCCTTGAATGATACTTTCCTTCAATGTACTGTTTATTGATGACTGATGCTGGTAAACCAGAATGTTAAGAAGAAGCAATGCAGGTGGAAACTAGAAAGAAGTGGGAGCAAGGCATGAATGAGGGGATGGACTCATTGGTAGGAAACCAGACATGGGATTTGGTTTAGTTTCCTGCTGGTAAAAGAGCATTGCAAAACAAATGGATTTACAGGTTGAAGGAAGAAGAAGGAGGTAAGAAGCGGTACAAGGAAAAACTTGTTTTAAAGGGGTTTGCACAGAAGAAAGGTATAGATTTTGATGAAATATTTTATCCTGTTGTTAAGATGACTTCAATTAGGACTATATTAAGTCTAGCGGTGGTAGAAGATTTGCATCTTGAACAGTTAGATGTAAACACAACCTTTCTCCATGGGGATTTGGAGGAAGAGATATATATGCAGCAGCCACAAGGGTATGAGGTCAAAGGGAAGGAGAATTTGGTGTGCAGGTTGAAAAAGAGTTTATATGGCTTGAAGCAAGCTCCAAGGGAGTGGTATCTAAAATTTGACAGGTTTATGACAGAACAAGGTTATAGTAGATGTCATTCTGACCACTATGTTTATTTCAAGAAGCTAGACAATGAAAGATATATTATCTTGTTATTGTATGTGGATGACATGCTTGTTGCAGGGTCTAACATGTAGGATATAAATGTACTCAAAAGGAAGCTAGCTAATTCATTTGTGATGAAGGATTTGGGTTCTACAAAGCAAATACTTGGTATGAGAATAACAAGAGACAAGAATGCATAATGAAAAACCAGTTAGTACACCTTTGGCCAGCCATTTCAGTCTAAGTAAGGAAATGTGTCCCAAGACACAGGAAGAGACAGATTACATGTCCAAGATTCCCTATCAATCAGCAGTTGGCAGCTTGATGTATGCCATGGTGTGCACAAGACCAGATATTGCACATGCAGTGGGAGTTGTGAGCAGATATATGAACAATCCAGGTAAAGAACATTGGAGGTTAGTAGAGTGGATTCTCAGGTATTTGAGAGGTACTACCACTCAGGAATTATGTTTTGGAGGTTCAGACACTGTTCTACAGGGATATGTTAATGCATATATGGAAGGTGATAAGGATAGCAGGAGGAGCACCACAGGGTATGTGTTCACTGTAGGTGGAACAACAGTAATTTGGATTTTGAGATTGCAAAAGGTTGTTGCACTTTCAACAACGGAAGCAGAGTATGTTGTTGTTACAGAGGCTAGTAAAGAGATGATTTGGTTGCAGAGGTTTATGGAGGAAGTGCGTAAGAAGCAGAGGGATATCAGGTTATATAGTGACAGCCAGACTGCCATTCATCTTGCAAAGAACTCAGCATTCCATTCCAGGACTAAACATATACAACTCAAGTACCATTTCATACGCTTTGTTCTGGAAGATGAACTGTTGAAGCTGGAAAAGATACATACTAGCCAGAATCCTGCAGACATTTTCACAAAGGTAATGACCAAAGAGAAACTGATTTCCTGCTCGGTTTCAGTTGGCCTTCTAGCATGAAGGTGAAGAGGATAAAGTTGCAAAGTCCAAGGTCCAGGAAGTACAACAGCAGTGGAGTTGTTGTGATCAGTCACCAAGTGTGAGATTGTTGGTTGTGGAGCCAGATCTTCCAGTCTCATAGATGATATTGTTTTAGCTGTGCACCTCATAGGACTGTACACTCATCCCCAAACCTTGGGGTTCGGGGGCAGTGCCCTTGAGAAATGGGGGTTCAGGGGCAACACCCCTGAGAAAAAATTTTGTTGTTGTTTTCACCAACAGTTTTTGGGCCCATGGTTTTGGGTATCCTGTGGTATTTCCCCATTGTATTTCCCTTATAAAAGAAAGTCATTGTAATACGGCTAGGGTTGATGTATTAGGTATTATGCATTGTAAAGATCTCTAACATCAGAAGAGAGACTGTGAGACAGTGAAGAGGAAGTGCAGCGGTTGTGCTGCAGGTTGTATCCCTTCACTTTGCTGGACGGAATAATAATAAGGACTGGCAACTTCAGTGTGGACGTAGCCCTTTTTGGGTGAACCACAATATATCTGTGTCGCTCTTGGAATGTGTATGTGTGATTATATTTGCATTTCTGTTTATTGTTATTGCTCTGCGATCCTGTTTTTCTAACAGAACCACCCATAATTACCCCTATAGCTATTCCACAAGAACCAACTATAGGGGTAAATGTGAGATTAAGATTGTAGAGTGTCACAGATGTGTCATTTCTCTGTAATATGTAATTTTTCATTTTTTCCATAACTTTTCCATGTCTATGTAAATATTTGATGAAATAATAATAAAGCATTGAGCAGAATATTCAACCCTATTTTGTATCATTGATATGAATGTAGTGTTGAATGTTGGAATTGATAACAAAGATTTCAATTTCTTTGACCTTTGGTCTAGTTTCAAGATGTGCTTGTGATTCAACAATACTTGAAGTTTTCATTTATTGTCATTTATGTGTATATCATGTTGCCTATAATTTCACAAAAACTCATGAGATGTTTATATGTTGTTATAAACTACTGAATTCTGTTAATTAATGAAAGCTCGATATTTTTTTGCTATCATTTGAGTGTAAGATATTTGTCTTGCAGGCACCTCTTACATCTTTGTTTTGTTCCATTTTCTAAATTCATGTCCACTGAAACCTAAAGTATTTCCATACTCTACAAAATTCCTCTGAAAATGATTTTGTATGTCCAAATCAGTTCATAATTATATGTATAAGAGAGATCCAAGGAAGCATCATGTTTATATATCAATTTCACATAGTTTACGTCTAGAATCTATTAGATTTAAGCCTCGTCGTGCCTTGTCATGTACTATTTTCAGCCTAATATTCCTTCGGGAGTAACAAGTTCCAACCCTGGTAGAATCCATTCGGATGGGTCTACTGGGTGCACCACAAGTGTGTAGATTCAACATTCAACTCACTTGTAAACTTTAGAGCCATACAACCATTCCACACACTTATGTGTAATCAATTGTAATTTTTGAATAGGTACACAAGGTCAAAGTCAGGACAACTTGGCTTCTTTCGACCCACATTCTCAGAGGAGGCACAATCATGTTTTTTGGACTATTATTTAACAAGTGTTCAAGTTTAGGTTATATTAATTTTTTTTTATGAAAAAAAATATTAATTTAAATGTTCTTTGACATATTTTTACAGTATCGTCATGCACGGGTTCAAAAGGTCAGCGTCAAGGAAACTTGATTGCGTTAAACCCACATAGTGAGAGGATAGATATGTCCTGATATCTCTCATCGCACATGGATCAGTGTGAGACATATGGATATATTGGTAGTGGTTCTGACCTTGATATACGCCATTTTTATGGATCTACTAGACACACTATAGATGACTAGAGCCAACGTCGGGTTGGCCCATCTGCTTCGCAAACATATGCCCAGATGACGCATTTAGGTATATTCTACCGTTATTCAAGATTTCCAATTTGGTTATATTTAACCTTTTTTAACATTACACACATAGAACTTGATTACTTTTTGTTTGTGCATTCAATGTCATATTCTATTACCCTTCCTACCACAACCAACCTACCATCTCATAGACCTAGTTTAGGTAAAATCTAAACAGAAATCTTGCTTGACATGTTTAATGCACGAAAAATTATGCAGTTTCTCTTGCTTGTGTAATTGACACTTTATTGTTTTGTATAGGTGCTAGTGGACATTTTACTTCTATAGAATTGGTTATTTCTGGTTTTCCCATTGTACAGTGTTACGAAATGGGTCCACCAATTATTATTAATGATCAATTCTAAATATTCATATTTTTCCTGACAAATTATTCTCATTTTAATACATGCACATTTTACATCTTATAGGATTTTATGCTTGGCCTCCGGGTGAGCGTTTTCAGGGGGACAGGTTGTAAGGAACAAGAGTTTTCCTCCAATCCAAGCTATGACCCTCTTTACCCTCATCCTAGAGATATTCATGAGGAGATGCCTTGGGAAGACAACATTGTGATGCTCACCGTTGATGCGATGAGGAAGCATTCCACTAGATTGTGGACCAAGTTGGAAAGCAACAATATCTCTATCAGTAATTGGCAAAGTCTCCAGATTATTTCGTACAATTTGAAAATTTTGATAGAGACTTATCGTGGGTTGGATCGTTGACCATGTTTTTTCTACATGATGGATAGGAGGAGATTGTTGGTGATTTGGTGCCACTCCTATAGAGAATTTAAAAGCATGGTCATGAAATAAATGGTCTTTTCATTGTTTGACTTGTGAACAGAAGATAAAAAATGTTTAAAGGTTGCACAATTTAATGATCCAAGTATTGCACCTTATATTTATGAGAGATTCTTGTACACATATAGGAAGTTTTCAAATAATGATGAGGTCCCTCAATATTTTTCTAGGATGTTATAAGCAGAGTTTTGGTTATACAAGAACCTCGATTATCCATATATGAGATCCAAATTCGTTGGTGATGGAAAAATTCCATACATATGAACGACCTGGCGCCATACAAGATGTTCAATTTAGGGATCCATTGCTTCTCTTAGTAGATCAACCATCTAGAGTGGTTGAATTGAAAGAGGAGTTGGAATTGACATCCCAAGTAGAAAATGCTATGAGGGAGAAAATAAAGGAGAATTTTCAAGATGCTTTGATAGGGGTTGGATTGGGCCTAAATAATAGGCCACATCCTCCCATTCCAAATGATATTCCATTTCTTGATTTACTGGATGATGTGTTGAGAGTGATGGACCAACCAGATATTGAGCATTATGCATCATCTTGTAGGGATAAGCGTAAGAAATTCATTGCTCAACAAAATAAATCCACGGGTGAGGTACACAAGCATGCTATGAAAAACACATTTAGAAGATGAGCTAGAATGCATGCTACATACTATGTCACTGTATATATTATTTTGTATATATATTTGGTCTCCTAATATCATGTCCATATAGTTTTTCAGACATATGCAGTATACACAATTCCTAAAAAATTATGATTGTCTCAACATTGGGGAACATTTTGGTGATGAACAAGCAACTTAGGTATTAAGTGATCTATAAAGATTATTCTTTGAACTTGCAAATACCTAAGTCAAACGAATTTATATTGTTAGTTGCTTACATTTTAATGTATTTGTAGGTCAGCGGTACTAATGTAGAGTACGTTGAGGAAATATTAGATACACAATTTCCCTCAGGGACATGCATGTAATAGTAATTTCTTTTTGGGAATATTTTATTCATTTCGGTATATTTTTTCCCAAACTTATATATATTAAGCTTAACTTTGATTTTCACTTTCTAGGTCCCACGAAACGATGAGACGGAAATTGAGGACAAATAATATGGATAAGGAATTATTTCATAGACATACTTAGTTAATTTCCCCGACCGCTCCCTATTCAGAAGAAAGCTCAATTTCAATATTTCAACATACCTGTCCCAAATTGTAATGTGGTTTCTCAATCTTCCTGCAGGGGATGTTAGATTGTGGGTATAGGTATGTATTTTTGTTAAGCTTATTATGTTCCTAGGACCTCCTGGAACATTAATATTGTTAATATTTGAGCAAATATGATGAGCTTTGAACTTTAAAAGTGAAGAAATACTGAATACTTGAATCAATGAACCATTCAATCACATGAAACATTCAACCATAACACAAGATGTACCCTGGGAAAAATACTCAAAACAATGAGGATGAAAAATCAGAGAAAATCTTCAGAGTATAATTGTGATAGATAATAGAGAATGTATTTTACATCAAGCACCCCTGGTGCAATTACAGAACAAGAGAAATATAAAGAAGAGAGACTAAGAATAATATCATGCATAAAGAGAAGCGCCTTTCCTTCAAAGGAGAAGAGAATTTGCTTCACATTGAATTCATCAATCATGTAAAACATATTTATACATTCTTCACATGCATCGAATTCTATTTTTATCTTCTGTCTCCATGATGAACTCACCCTCCATCTGGATGAATCAACCTTGCATGAAGAAGTTCACCCCACTTCTCATGCAGTGCATTAACCCATTGAAATTATTCTTAGCATGAACTCGCCCCTTAATTGAAAGCTTGACCACTTATTTAGGTGGCTAACTTAAGTGTTGTCATGCAAGTGTTGCAACTCAAGTGTTGTCTTTTAGTTTAACGTAAGTGTCATCATGCAATAACACTTAGTTAACTAGATCTTCATTGATATCACTTAGTTAAATCTCTTAACATAAGTGTCATCATGCAATAACACTTAGTTTATTATATCTTCTTTGATATCACTTAGTTAACTCACTTAACTGATTCTTTCTTGTTAAAATCACTGTAGTGATCAATTTGAGTTCTCCTTCGATTTATTGAAGTCTCCACTAAAGTTAACAATTTGAATTCTCTCTTAAATAATTCTTTTATGTACAATTTGAATTCTCTCATATCTTATCACATCTTATATTTATCTCATGCCTTATTTGCATGGTCAATATGTGTTAACTTTAATTATCTATCATAACAGATTATACTCAGAATATTTGTCAGATGATGTGATCGTATTATATTACTTTCGGACCAAATGATCATATGCTAAAGTAATTCACTCTAGATGTAGCCAGTCTCTAAAGGAGAATTAATAGCAATTGGTGACCATGGTTAGTAATACATCACACAACATTAATGCTTCAACATGAGAAACATCTACCTCTATAACTAGAGGTCCAACCCATGGGTACCTACTATAACTGGAGGTCTACATGAGAATCTAACTTGACACAGAAGTCCTGAGCCTTTTCCAACACGACTTTACAATATCATCACTTTGATACATTAAAGCATTCACCTCAACACATGAGGAATAACCTTTTACAACTAAAGGCTTAGTCATTCTTGAGTCCAACTCAAGAATCTATTCCAATTTCCTGATTCCAACTCAGGATCCCTACCTCAAAACATGAGTCCCAATCCTAGCTACACAAGTTTGGCTTGGAGAATGACTCATGATGCTATACATTTAACAGTCCCTCTCAGGTAGGGAGGAATTATCTGCCATACCAATCCTGTATCGGAAGTCCCTGAACTTCGCCACTAACAAAGGATTTGTTAACACATATACAATATGCTCATCAGTAGCAATGTACTGAAATTTCACTGTTCCTTTCCGGACCATGTCTCTAATGAAGTGATACTTCATTTCAATGTGTTTTGACTTATCATGAAACTCAGGGTTTTCAAAAAGCTTGATGTAGCTTTGATTGTCACACTGAATGATTGTAGACTCAAGATTCTCACTAAATAACCTAGCAGGTAGCTTCCTAATCCACACTGCTTCTTAGCAGGAAATACTAGCAGCAATATACTTTGCTTCTATGATAATCTGGGCTATAGGTCCTTGTTTCCTACTAGACCAAGAGATCATAGAAAATCCTAAGCTAAAATAATAGCCAGATGTACTGTTTCAGGCCACAATGTTACCACCCCAATCATTGTTAGTATAACCAAGTAACAACACCGTTCCACTGGAGGCATATCTGAGTCCATAAGCAATTGTACCTCGAAGGTACCTAAGTACATGCTTAGCAGCAACCCAATGTCTTGTTGGTTGTGGATCCCGATCTTCCTAATTTAGAGAAGTTGTTGTTCAACCATGTTTGTACCCCAGTTTTTTATATGATGTGTAGGTGGATTGTACACTCATACCATCGGGGGGGTGTGGGGGGGGATATTCTGGCCCCCCATTCGCCCCTGAAAGAATTTTTTGGGTTGTTTGTTTGTCAACAGTTTATGGGCCCATGGTATTTTCCCATGGTAATTCCCCTTTAAAAGGAAGACATTGTAATACGACTATGTAATGTATGGTATTGTATTGTACTGTGAGAGAGACTGTGAGAGAGTGAAGAGGAAGTTGCATCGGATGTGCTGCAGGTTGTATCCCTTCATTTGTTTGATGGTATAATAATAAGCACTGGCAATTTCTGTGTGGATGTAGCCCATCTTGGGTGAACGACATTATATTGGTGTCTCTCTTGTAATGTGTTTATGTGTTTTATATTTTCATCTTGTTTATTGTTATTTCTCTATGATCCTCTTTTTCTAACATGTCTATGTCTCGGATCAAACATAAATTGTCTCGGAATACTCACAACATAACATATATCTGTTCTCGAGTGTATCAAGTACGTCAACGAACCAATAAGTTGTCTATACAAAGTGGGGTCCACTGTATCCGACCCAAAATATGACTCGTATAGTTTCCTCAAATTTGAAACCATCAGAGTACTCATGGATTTGCAATCCATCATGCCAAACCTGCACAATATATCAACAGTGTACTTCCCTTGCGAAATAAATATCTCATCTCTTCTTTTCCAAATATCAAGTCCAAGAAAGTAGTGCATACGACCTAAGTCTTTCATCTTGAACTCAGAAGTGAGCTCCCTCTTGCACCAAGCAATCAGTTGTTCCTCTCCAGTAAGGAAAAAATTATCAACATATAGAACCAATATCAATGGTTGGTTCTTCACTACTTTGAAGTAAAAATTTGGATAAGCTTCACTCTTAGATAATCCCATACGCTGAATATAGATGTAAATTCTTGAATACCAAGTTGTGGGAGCTTCCATAATCCCATACAAGGATTTCCTTAATTTTCACATATGGGACTCCTTCCCATGAACCACAAACCCCTCAGGCTATTGAATATAAACCTCTTCCTCAACCTCACCATTGAGGAAGGTTGTCTTCACATCCATCTGGTGAAGCTTCCATCCTAGAACATATGCAAGTGAGATCACAACTCGAATAGTGGTGTACCTGGACACAGGAACAAATGTCTCCTCATAGTCTATGCCTTCTTTCTGAGAGAAACCTCGGGCAACAAATATGGCTTTATACTTTTCAATACTGCCATCAGTAGCATGCTTGATCTTGTAAATCCATTTGGAAGTAACTATGGACTTCCCTTCAGGTTTAGGAACAACTTCCCAAACATCATTATTCATAATAGACTTGTATTTCTCTACCATTACATCTTTCCATACTTGCTTCTTTGCATCTTTTTCATATGTGGAAGGATCCGAATCACAGATGTGACTCATCTACGCAACATACCTTGAATATCTCTCATGTTTATTTCTCTCTCTGAAAGAGACTAATGGTGCTCCATGCTTCTCTACATCTTGTAGTATATCTCAACAACATGCAAACCTCCTCTTGGTAGGAGGTTCATCAACCAGTTCTACTGGTTCAACATGAGATAGCAAATATGAGAACTTTACTGGATTCTCCCTCTAAACATATGAATGGTGAGAATCAGTATCTGGGTCCTCCATCATGGAAGTCTCATGCTCCTTTCTGTCTGTATTATGTTGAAGCTCTTTCGATCACTTGAATGTTGCCTCTTCATGGAAGGTCACATCTCGGCTGACCTCAATGTGTCTTTCACTTGGCACATATATTCTGTAGCTTTTGGATGATTCAATATAACTAAAAAAGGTTCCCTTCTTTCCTAATGGATCCATCTTTGTCCTCTTTTCTTTCGACACATGAATGTACACATGACTCCCAAATATCCTCAGGTGTGAAATATATGGTTCTTCACCAGTGATGAATTCTTCAGGTGTCTTCTCATCCAGAATGGCATGAGGACTTATATTCTAGATATATACTACTGTACTGGTGGCCTCTTCCCATAATGAGGTAGACAAGTCTTGATCATGCATCATGGCTTTTGCAGCCTTACCTATGGTTATATTCTTCCTTTCAACAACCCCATTTTGCCGAGGCTTGTAGGGTACAATTAACTGTCTACAAATTCCCGCGTCATTACATAACTCATTAAATGCATGTGAATCAAATTCACCTCCATTAACATATCTCAAAGCATAGATGCACTTTCTTGTCTGATTCTCGACTAGGGATTTGAACTCTAGAAACTTGCTAAAGTTTTTGCTCTTAGCCTTTAGTAAATAAATCCATGACTTTCTAGAGAATTCATCTATAAACAATACATAATATAAATAGTCACTCAGGGAAGGGGATGACATGGGACCACATGTATCAGAATGTATTAAATCTAAAATCCCGTTATATCTAGTAGTACTACTAGAGAAACTCTTTTTAACATTCTTCTCAAGTGCACAACCCTTACATACACTCTTATGCTCAAAATGAAATATGGGTATACCTTTCACCATTTGTTGTAATCCTGGTAGCACTTTGTAGTGGAGGTGACCAAGCCTCCTATGCAATAGCTCACATGGACTGATAGTGTTTTGAACCATATCTTGAATGTACTTCTCGGGTACCTTGTAGAGACCTCCCTCTCTAACTCCAATCACTACTGCATATTTCAAGTCTTTGTTCTTTGGCCATAATAGTGCTTGATTATCCATGAAGATAACTTAGAAGCCATTATCTTCAAGAATTGAAACTAATAGGAGTTTCTTCTTCAATCCCAGAACATAAATAATGTCCTCCACATGTAAAATATCTCCTAAACTCACCTGGAAGGAGGTGGATCCAACTCCTTGGATCCAATAGGTTGTGTTTTCTTCCAACTCTACCTTGCATGCAAAATTTTTCTCCTTGATATTAGTGATGGCACTCTTATAACCAGTCATATTTTTGGATGCACCACTGTCAACAAACCATGTGTCCTCACTTGTGATGACGGATCCAGAAAGTGCTGAGACTAGGTAATACTCACTCCTTGTTTCCTTTTCTTTGGGTGCATTCTTCTGAGTAGTTTCATATTCTATAGCGGTAGAAGCATGAAACCTTCCTTTTCCCTTTTTATTTGCATTGCAATCCCTTTCATAATGGCCCTTCTTATCATAGTTGTAACATATAACCTTTGACTTTTCAAAGTCCTTGTTGTATACCTTCTTCTTCGAATGGGAAAACTTCTTTTGAGAGAAGTTCTTCTTTCCTTTCTTCATCCTTGCCGTGAGGGAAAGGTTTTCTTCTTTAATGGACATTGACTTGCTATGGATTTGTTCCTCCTCTTGTAGGAATTCATGCCACAACCTTTCAAAGTTAGGTTTTACCTCTCAGCTATTTACCGCAACCAAGAATGTGTCCCATGAGGATGGGAGACCATCAAATTATAGCGTTTTGGAGAATATCATCTTCATCCACCACTACTCCAATACTTGAAAGATAATATATTACCTGAGAGATCTTGGTGAAGGAGGAAGCCACTGTCTCATCCTTCTCCATATTTAATTTTTAAAGCTTATTCTTCAATGCCCTATTTTGAATCGGGGCCGTCTTCTCATATAGGTTTGTCAATGTATCAAAACACTCCTTTGCGGCCTTCAACAGAGTGATCACGAACACCAAATTGTCCTTTACAGAATCATAGATGATTCATTTGGATTTAGCTTGGTTCTTCTTGAAGTTGATGCACCTTGCATTATATGTAGGCTCCTCGACCATATTGGATACATAGCCATCCAAGTCATGTTCCTCCAATATTTTCAACACCCTCGCCTTCCAATTGTTGAAATTCAAAGTGCCCTCAAGACGTTCTTCCATTCAAACAAAGATTGATGCCATGGATCTCAAGTATTGTGATCAACTCCTCAAGATCTACGTAGGCTCAAGTTTGCTTGACAAATCTTTATCTCCTTCACGCCCCGAGCTATGATACCATGTTAATATTTGAGCAAATATGATGAGCTTTGAAATTTAAAACTTTAAGTGTGGAAATATTGAATACTTGAATAAATGAACCATTCAATCACATGAAACATTCAACCATAACACAAGATGTACCCTGGGGAAAATCCTCAAAACAATGAGGATGAAAACCCCAACAAATATTCAGAGTATAATTATGATAGATAGAAGAGAATGGATTTTACATCAAGCACCCTCGATGCAATTATAGAACATGAGAAAGATAAAGGAAAGCGACTCAGAACGATATCTTGCACAAAGAGAAGCGGATTGCCTTCAAGGGAGAAGAGAATTCACTTCACATTGAATTCATCAATCTTGTATAACATATTTATAGATTCTTCACAGGCATCGACTATTATTTTTATTTTTTGACTTCAGGATGAACTCGCCCTCTATCTAGATGTATTAAACTTGCATGAAGTGCACCCCACTTCTCATGTAATGGATTAATTCAACGAGGTGATTCTTAGGATGAACTCGGCCCTTAACTGAAAGCTTTCCCACTTAGTTAGGTGGCTAACTTAAGTGTTTTCATGCAAGTGTTGCAACTCAAGTGTCATCTTTTAGTTTAAGATAGGTGCCGCCATGCAATAACACTTGGTTAACTAGATCTTCTTTTATATCAATTAGTTAACTCTCTTAACATAAGTGTCGTCATGCAATAACACCTAGTTAACTAGATCTTCTTTGATATCACTTAGTTAACTCTCTTACCTGATTCTTTCTTTTTAACATCATTGTAGTGATCAATTCGAGTTCTCCTTTGATTTACTGAAGTCTTCATTGAAGTTTAACAATTTGAATTATCTCTTAATTAATTCTTTTATGTGCAATTTTAATTCTCTCTAAATTAATTATTTTATGTGCAATTTGAATTCTCTCTTAATTAATTATTTTATGTGCAATTCGAATTCTCTCATATCTTATCACATATTATCTTTATCTTTTGTCTTATGTGCATGGTAAATATGTGTTAACTTTAATTATCTATCATATCAGATTATACTTAGAATATTTGTTAGATGATCTGATCATATTATATTACTTTTGGACCAAATGATAATATGCTAAAGTATTTCACTCTAGAGGTGGCTAGTCTCTAAAGGAGACTTAATAGCAATCGATGACCATGGTTAGTAATACATCAAATAACAGTAATCCTTCAACATGCAAAGAATCTACCTATATAACTGGAGGTACACCCCATGGGTACCTACTATAACTAGAGGTCCACATATCTGAGACACACAAGTCGCGATACTTTTCCAACAAGACTTTGCAAGATCATCACCTTGATACATCAAATAATTCACCTAAACACATGAGGAATAACCTTTTACAAGCGAAGGCTTAGTCATTCTTGATTCCAACTCAAGAATTTACTCCAAGTTCCCAAGTTCAACTCAGGCTCCCTACCTCAACACATGAGGCCCAATCCTAGCTGCACAAGATTGGCTTGGAGAATGACTCATGATGCTATACATTTAATAAATATTACATAATGCTTATTTATCTAAGTTGTTAGGAATTTTGTTTTACTTGATTTTACCTAAAAAATCAGATCACACATAAATTTAGGTAAACTACACGAGCTTCGTTAAAAACCATTTAGTTGGATGCATGTATACTATTTCTCATAAAAATAATCCCCTTTTACCTTAATAAGGGTATGGGTTTCCACTCTCAATGTATCTAGGGATTGACCAATCAACATTTGTCTAAACATTCCCACAAACAAATATTGAATCTTCTACAAATGAAGTACGTTATGTTTCCAAAACATTAGGTACCACCACAATTAATTATGCCCAAAATTTGTACATGCATCCTCGTTGGGACCAAGTTCTCAAATGGATTGCGGAAGTTATCAAATATTTGGTGGGGAAAGAAACGATCCTTACAAATTTGTATCCATTGGTTCAATTAAATGTGCAATTTAACCTTCCGCCTTTTGATCTTTTGTATTCATTTTCCATAGAGAATTGCAAGATATGGAAGAAAATCCCCCCACTTAAAGGATCCCTTTGTCCCCAATTCTTAACATCTAACAAGTACTTTTTTTCCAAAAAGAAAAATTCCCCTCACATTGACCTTTCCAATGTTCAATTTCTTGGATTGTGGATCAAAATGTACATGGAGTTTAAATATTATTATTTTTGGCTGGACACTTGTTTCTTCAACCAAATTGTTGTTCCCCAAATGCATAGAATCCCAAGTGGAAATCACATTGGATTTATTCTCAATTTCCATAATATCTAAATTGTCTTTAAATATTCTTATTTCTAGTGGGACACTTGTCCCTTCAATCAAATTGGTATTACTCAAATGCATGGAATCCCAAGTGGAAATCACATTGGCTTGATTCTTAATTTCCATAATATTATTAATGTTCCTCGATTTCTTCAAGTTGTTTTACTGGTTCTCCCTTTGGGGACCTATTTCTTTTTGAAATAGTATGTTCCCTTTCAATTTTAAATGTGGGTGGTTCCTAGTTGTCTCGGCCATCATTCACACTAATAGTGCACCCTTTCATGTTGTCCAAAAGGGAATTAGTAGAAGTAACTTTCCTGGAATGGGTAGTAAAATTATTCCTAGAGAAAGATACATAAAATCCTTCGCACTTGTCAATCATCTTCCTCTCTGTTTAGTCATTGGTACTAGATGTTGGGTGACAATTTATATTGCCTCTTGGATCACCCTTTTATTAGGTATGTCACTTGAATTGACCAACATGTGCAGGATGCTTTGGGATGCAATTCCATTTCTAGATGAATGAGCTTCTTCATTATCCATATTGACTTCTTCATTGTTTCAACCACCCTCATATTGTTGATCAAATATAGGAAAGTACAAGATGTATTTTTGTGCAATTATAAAATCTTTGAATGGTCCTTTAGGGTTATAACCCCTGATATATTTACTCACTTCCATCTCCTTGGTTGTATTGGATTTCCATACATAAACATGTCGAGGTTAAATTGTCTCGTCTATTTCTTAAATATCTCTATCTTACTCAATTTTAGTATCATGCATCAACATGATGTTTTAGCACTTGAATGTTAAGAAGAGTAACCATTTTCTTATTTATGAGGATGTAGATCCTTGGTCATTCACTTAAAAGGTACACATACAAGTAAATTGTTGAATCTACTAAAAAAAATTACAGGTAGAGCATTCAATCCAATATAAAGTTTTCATGTTTTTCTTTATTGTAGTTGGACATAAAGTTTCATAACAAATTTCAAGTTGAGAATCAATTAAGAACAATAATATTATTTCAATCCTACTATTTGCAATATTATTGCACCAAGATGATTTGATAGTACAAGCATACCTTTTCATATATGTTGGAAAGCATCAAATACAATATCTAAATATCTGGCATCTTGATGTTAGACTATGTAGCTGAATCAATCCATTAATGTGCCTAGTAATTATGGGGCATAAATGTTACAAGTATTAAATAAAACTGACAAAGATGATTGTGACAGATATGATTTGTACTAAGGGCCTGTTAACAATCATAATTACCTTATACGGATCTGGGGAAGTCACATTCTATGTTGCCAAGGCTAGGAAAATTTCCAAGATTCTATCTAGGATGAGTTTAAGAACACATGGCAAAAAGACATATATGTTTTGTGTTTAGACCCCTTTTTACATGCTTATGGTCAGCTCTATTGAATGTCTCTAACTTGTTGTATTATTTATGGGACACCAATAATATATTATTTTATTTTATTCTAGAGGGAAACTTGTGAACATGAATCGTGATTGTAATACCCCCATTTTGGACCCTTAGGAGATATTGGCTTTTAATGTAAATATTGTATACAAGCGATGTATGTTTTTCTAGCATGGAGCTCAAGGCCAAGGCCCCGCTAGTGGATGCTCGGATTTTATTTAAATAGAAAAATATTTGATATTATGCTACCCATGTGCTATTAAGCCATGAGAAATGTGAAATGATGTAAATAAAATACCAAAAACTGACTATGGAAGCAACTAATAAGAGGGGGACATGTGTATCCACTAGGGAGTGGTGAGGGGTATTGTGGGGTTGAACCATATGCTGCCAAATGTCATCTTGAGAACCCATTTGACTTTCCTTGCTGACATGTATTTCTGTTGTAAGGAAGTAGTTGAGGAAATTAGTCCATGGCTTCAATGGAGCATGTGTAGCCCATAAATTCGTATGGCATGGTATGGGCTCTGTTCCTTGACCCACAAGTCACTCCACCACATGGGAATTCATTTTTCCTCATTCCCAATCCATTTTTGATGATCCAAGCTTCAGTTTTAATCCATTACACAGTGCCAGCAGTGAGAAAAACCAGAAATCGTAACTTTGAATGAAGCCATGTTTTGAAGTGCAAAAAATGCCAAAAAATTGTGTGGACAGTGAAATCCAATGGGGGATCCATAGACCTGAGACTTGGGGAAAAATTGAGAGTTTCATATGCCCAAAAATACATAGGAAAACCCATATTTTATAGCCCGAAAATCCAATCACGGGACAGAGTTATTTGGCCATAGAATTGAGAAATCCGAATGTGAATGATAGAGAAGAGATAGAACATAGGTTGGTATTGCTTGACAAACCCAGTGAAGTCTAGAATCTCAAGAGATCAGCAGCTGGACCTTTATATTCCCACCCTGAATATCACTGGATGGAAGGGGCACTTGAGGGAGTGTGTAGTAGAGAAGGGGACCTTCCTTGTGTTGGTGTGGTAGGTATTATGGGTGCCATGACTGTCTGAGTTTAGTTTGAGATGCTTGTAGCTCTGTGGTTGAGCTCACTGTCTTAGAAACCTCCTCATTTGTCACTTGCATGTTTGATAAACCCAACGGTGTGTTGGCTTAGCATGACTGTGTGTGTGAAACCATGGTTGTGAGTGAGCCCGTTTACTTCCTCCTCAGTGGATACACAGCCCAGCTCAGGGGTGGTCTCTTAGCTGAAAGAATATAGGCTGGACAGAGACCTATGGTTGGGTGGAATGTTGCTCTCACATAGCCAGTTGTTTGGACAGTTTCATTTTCAAGATAAGTGTTCTCTGTGGTTTAATTATGTTCATTATGTATTCTTCAATGTGTTAATTATGGATTGTTTGTTAATTGAGTGAAGTGATTATCTCAAGTTAGCCAACATACGGTCTGTGCTTAGCATGAGAAGGGATTAATCATCTGCATGATGTTTCATCATTCTGCTCAGAAGAAATATGCTGATGCGTTACCTTCTATGTGTGTATTTATGTTTTAATTCCGTTGTATAATTTAATTATGCATTTTATTTTCAATGGTAAATTCCTTCATATGGTTGTGGGGAATAATTGGACACCTCCATGTTGCGGTCGCGTTCCCTCTGTGGGTCAGGACGACGAGAGGGGACGTGACAGTGATCCTTGTATGGAGATTTTAGTCATGTGCACCATTGATTTGAAGATCAAAATGGAAATTGTATGAAAAAATATAGCTTCAAAATATTCATTTATGTCGTTGTAGAATTAAAAATTATTGTAGTTGTAGAATTTATTTTGAAAACCCCGAATACAAGAAACATATTTTAAAAATTGGACCTTGGCATTTATTTTTCCTATCCATTACAAAATGCCAAACAAGTGAGGAGTAAGTAATCTAATCTAGTGTGGTGGCATCCTATGCAACAATAACATTTGGGAGGTTTCATGGTGCATTCTAAAGTGTATCAAGAAACAAGCAACGAAAGAAGGACTTGGTGAAAAACTCAAGTGATTTTTTTGGACTTGATGGGTCAAAAGTTTGTATGTGCTTCAAAATCATCCCCTTCATCCATTATGCCCGAGGTCATTGCATTTGGAAAAACATTTAAGTGCACTCTTTTTCTATAGTTCAATGATTTACAATAACATGCAACTATGTTACTAAATAACTGGTACAAAAATTATGAAATAAATCTAGACAATAAATTAATCACGTAGTTACAAATAATTCAACACACATGAAACAAAAAGTACTCAAATAGAGCTATAGAAAATATATGCTTTTAACTAAAAAAATAGAAATGTAAAATAAAGTACAACTTGCCTTAAATGGCTTCTAGATCTTAAACTATATGGTTCAATGGCCCACACAAAAAAATTTATACCTCTCTCGATCACAGTTTATAACAATATCTCACTGCTAAAAGTAACACTCTTAGTAGAGATGATTGTTAGAGATAAAAACCTCTCCATAGCATCATTCTCCTTTTCTAGTCTCCTAGAGCTTGACTTCATGATTGTTGGGGGAAAACCACACTCATTTTGGCCACTTGAGTCACCCTAGATCTACTTCTAAACTATAAGGGCCTCTAACCTCTATATATGCCACCGAACTGATATTAACTAGGTGCATTCCTCAATCTGGGGCACCTCCTCTAATTTAGGGAGTGATTCCTTGATTTTGGGAGTGCTAGTGTTTAGTCTTAGTTAGTAACTAGGATAACCTTGCTAATTTTACTCCTTACTGACCATTTATGCTCTAAATTAGATATGATCTCCTTCATGGACCTAATTAGAGATTTTTTTCCAATTACTAAACATTCATTCAGTTAACTAAGCATTCATTTATTTAACTCAACACTCTGTGAGTTAACTAGTTATTGTCATGTCTGGAGTTAGTTTAACATAGTTTACGAGAGTTAGCATGGATAAATAAGGAGTTTTACCCTCTTGTTAATCCTAACACATCTCATACAATACATGGGCAATTTGAATTGCTGGCCTTTAAATATTGTACTCCATCACTCATTCAAGTTAATGAAATAGATCATTCTTATTCTCTTTTGTTCTGATTTGTTGTGTAGTTATTTATGTTATTAATTTATTACATAATAAGTAGATGGATGATTTGATTCTCATTTCATATCTCTTTAGTTTATGTACCTATATCTATATATGTTCAAATCACATATGGTATCAAAGCATAGGGGGTACTAAACTAGTAAGTGTTTTAGTGATTTCTTGTTAGTTATCTTACTTTTGCATATCGAGGAAGCGCTTTTCAACTATTGAAGGGTGGATTAGAAGAAATGTATATACATTATAATTAGATCCCAACCCTCTTAAATTACGTTGAATGGAATTCAAGAGTGGAAATGCTCTTGAGAAGGAAGAGGTTGTACAGGATCACCATGGGAAACGATATGGAACTAATGGCTCTTGTTGAAAAGTCCAAGTATCTTAACCGGATGGATGAATAACATGGGATTCTATGTTATTATGTGTCTCCTAACTCGCTTTATCATATTCAATCCAACAAGACCCTCAATGAAATATGGACCACCTTGTCCAACCTCTTTGGTACACAAGATGAGATGAGGGGTCATCATTTGGAGGTAGAGTTAATGAATCTGAGGCCAAGTGAGTTCAACTCTGTACAAGAATTATTTACAAAGTTCAGATATGTCCTCTTGTAGCTCAACATGTGGAATATTGATAAAGATCACACTCATATGGTACTTTCTAATTTGGGTCTTGAATTCATCAATTTTGTTTCATTATTTCACACTACTAGATTAGCACTTGGAGCATGTTTCATCGTGCCTTTTTTAGATGTATTTCTTACATCCCTTATTCAACAGAAGGATATTATTTCTAATATGGGGCTACAAAGGTCCTCAAATGATCATGCACTTGCAACAAATCAAGAAAGGAAGAAAGCTACTAAGAACAAGACTCCATACAAAGGTAAGAGGGAGCAAAAGTCCAAGTTTTCTTATGACAAGACCACCTCCAAAAAGTGAAGACCGAGGAGGAGCTGACTTTGTGTCCCTACTGTAGAAAGGGACCTCACAAAGAATAAAATTGTAGGTATAAGATTTTTTTTGCATAAAATGAAGACAAAGTATGCAAGCCAATACCTCCTCCCGAAAGGGGACATGCGCTTATGAAAATTTCAACTTCACAATCAACCCCTTGGATCATAGATTCCAGAGCATCAAATCAAATGGAATCATCCAAGGACATGTTCACCTTCATGCATCCATTATGTTTCCAAGAAGTACTCATGTGAGACAACACTTCAATCAAGGTATCTGGAAAATATTCCACAAGAAGATGGGCGATTTCAAGATGTATTTTTTGTACCTGGTTTGTCAAAAAATATGCTTTCCATCTACCATATCACACACTTGGGCCATGGTAAGCAAATTCTCTTCACCAAAGACAACAAGTTATACAACTTGACAAGAACTTTATAATCAAAACGAGAACTGTAGCCATAAAAGCTCATATTTTTATGTTAAAAACAACAAAAACAACCCTCGATTTGAAAAGTACTGCTACCGGTAGCACCTTTTTTTTCGGAGCTAAAATTAACTTTTTTATAAAACCTCGATCAATGTGATTGCAATCAAAACCTCAAAACAACCCCTTAATAAAAAAGTGATGCTATTGGTAACACCTTTTTTTTCGGAGCTAAAATTATGAATTTTTTGAAACTTAAACCGATGTGGTTGCAATCAAAGCCCTAAATCAACCTCTCAATCAAAAAGTGGTGTTCCCAGAATCACCCTTTTTATAGGGATTAAAATTAAAAACCATTCCAAACCATGTCCCTAACAACCAATGTTATTTAACCGACATTACTAAAAATAAAAATACAAAATACAAAATCACACCATAAAATTAAAAAAAAAAAAAAAAAAACCACATTAAAAACAAATAAATAGCAAAAATATTAAAAAACAAAATTAAAATACAATTACATTTTAAAAACTTAAATATTAAAAAAATAAATAAAAAAATTACACAATACTTTAAAACCATAAAAAAACCAAATAATAATAAAAATATAATAACAAAACAATAAAAACACAAATTATAAAAATGAAAATAGTTTTAAAAATTATAACAAAACATTAAAAACAACAAAAACAATTAATTAAAAACACAAAAAGTTAAACTATATAATAAAATGAAATGGAAAAGTGTTTTACTCTTTGCAACGTGTGCCATGCCAAAGTGGAGTGGCATTAAAATATATAAAATATTTGAATTGTTTTAGTCTACTTACGTGGGTATAGAAGGTTATGGGGAGTGGTCCTAGGTGGGTCGATTTTCGGAATCGTGCCACCACCTAGCCACCACTTGGAGTGGTGGCGCAATTACGGGAATCGCCCCCACCGAGGACTACTCCTCATATTCATTAAAACTATATATTTTATATATTTTAAAACTATATATTTTATATATTTTAAAACTATTTTTATATACTTATAAACCATTTTCATATATGTTTAGGGTATTATGTAATACTTTTAAATTATATATTTATATATTTGTTTTTTCTTTAATATTTTATTGACTTGATATAATTTTTAAAGTTTATTAAGAGCACATTGAGATCTAGGAAGAGAGACAAGCTATAGAAAATGTCGATTTTAATGAAAATTTCAGCCTACTTAATATTCTTGATTAGTTTCATATTATTGAGGAAAATGTCAAATTTGACAATTTTTTTATGAGATATTTTTGTTATGTTTTGACTTTAAGACTTTATTTTGAGAATAAATATTATGGTTTTAATATGTTATTTACAAACATATGGTATACTTTTTGTTTGAGTGTTTTTTGGAAAATAGTGTTAAATAGATTCATTTTTGTACATCAAATATCTAAAAATAAGTTAAAAATGGGTTGAAATGTCTCTATTTTCTCAATTGTTTTTTAAATTTTCTCATAAAAATGACTTATGTAAGAGAAAAAATTTAAAGAAAAAACTTCAAAAATGTATATATTTTTCATTTTCACTAACTTCTAAATGTTAAAAAAAATTGAAAATATATGTATTTTTTCATTATAACTAGCTACTAAATGTTTTTTTTTTGTAAAATTAAAAAAAAATGCACTTGTAAATAAAAATTTTAGCTTTTTTATGACTAATAAGTTTCAAAATCGTAAAAAATAGCTCCAAAAAAAAGCATTACTACCTGTATACACACTTTCTGAAACAAAGCTAAAAACAAAATTAACCCCCCAAAAAACGAGAACAATGTTGAGTTCTTGTCAAGTTGTATGACTTGTTAGACTCGGTCATCATTTCAGATATAGTTGATTTTTCTAAGATTGAACTTGGGAAGGTTGATCACAAAAACAAGTTGTATGTTTTTTCAAAGTTTTTGCCAGAATCTCCTGCTTCACTTTTGTTAATGCATTCTGGTGATGTTGGTAAATTATGGCATAAGAGGTTTGGTAACCTTAAATATCCATACTTGAAGAATTAAGCAAGGAATACATGTTATTAGGGCTTCCACCCATCTCTTTTCAGATGCAATTTGTCTAGTATGTGCTCTTGGTAAGCACCCTGAAGAAATATTTCCGAAAGGGAAGGCTAGGAGAGCCACATCTCATCTTGAATTAGCCCATAATGACATTACTAGGCTGAGTCTTCCTCATCTATAATTGAATAAAGCTATATATGTACTGAATTTTATTGATGACTTTTCTAGAGACACATGGGTGTACTTCCTAAAACAAAAAGATGATGCATTTTCTTGTCTTCAAGATTTTAATGCTCTTGTAGAAAAATAGTCTGGTAAGGGGATCAAGACCCTTGGAACGAACAATGGTGGAGAGTATGTCAATACATATGTACATTGTATATGCTACACAACTGGTATAGAGATGAAACATACCATTCCTTATGCTCCTAAAAAAAATGGGGTTGTATCTAGCAGAAACATAGAACATTGAAAGAAATGGAAAATTGCATGCTGCAATCAAAGAATCTTCCTCCAAAATTATGGGCTAAAGCCATAAACTATTCAAATTACTTTCAAAATAGAGTACCTCACAAAATTTTGAGAGTTACAACTTTTGAAGCATGGACTGTTGAAAAACCAACAATAAAGCACTTTAGGTGTTTGGATCCTATGCATGGGCCTGCATTCCTTCCAAGAACATAAGGGCCTTAGAATCTCAAAGTGACGAGTTACTTTCTGTGAGATATCCTGAAGGGGTTAAAGGTTATAGGCTGCTGAACATCAATGTTGAAAAACTCTTTATTGAAAGAAGTGTTAAATTTGAAGAAAATCCTACGCATAAAATTAGTTCTCCTATTGATGCACAACTAGTTATTCAAAATAAATTGGTTGATTCATCTTCTAATGTTTCAACCGAAATTTTAGATTCATATGCATATTTAGATCCACATACAGATGATGATGAGGATGCTAAAAATGAGATTGTTGTAGACCCAACAATTCATCCTTATTGGGAAGATCAAACACTTGAAGCAGCTGGAAAACTAGTGGGTGATCCTGCCAATACTCAAAGAACCTAATCAGAGTTTCATGCTTCCACACATACTCTTGCAGCCATATATACATTGCTTCCCACTCATCAATATTTGTTTTATGCATCTAATCCTCAAACACATCCAAAATCCTCCAGCAATCCTCATTGGGAAGAATCCATGGATGATGAATATCAATCTCTTATGAACAACAAAACTTGGGATTTGGTACCTCTTCCGAAGGGAAGAAAATTGATTTGATGCAAATGTATTTCTAAGACCAAGATGGCATCCAGTGGACTTATCGTCAAGTACAAATCAATATTGGTGGCTGAATGATTCTCTCAAATACATGGCATTGACTACATAAAAACGTTTGCACCGGTTGCAAAGATGGTTTCAGTTCGACTTGTTCTTGCCACAACAACAACACAACAATGGGAGATTCATCACATGGATGTGAAGAGTTCCTTTCTTCATGGGGAAATTGAAGAGGATATCTACATAGAGAATCCACATGGTTACATTCAAAACTCATCTTTGGTATGATAATTAAATAAATATTTGTATGGACTAAATCAACCTCCTCGAGCTTGGTATGAAAAAATGGAATCTTTTCTGTTGGCCCAAAATATTTCAAGATGTAATTCAGATCAAAATGTATACACGATTCAAGAAGGAAGCTATCTATTACTTATTGTACTCTATCTATTTGATCTCCTCATCACAGGAATTTGTACCACTTCCATTGCATGGTTCAAATATGCCTTGCATGATAAATTGGCCATGACTGACTTAGGAATATTACAATATTTTCTTGGACTCCAAATCACCTAATCATATTTGGGAGTCATTTTGGCATAGTCTAAGTATGCTCAAGATATCCTTATCAAATTAAAAATGGAATATTGCAAACCAACCCCATTCCCCTTCATTTCCATAATCCATCTTGAATATGGAGGTACTACACCTTTGGTTGATTGTGCCTTGTATCGATAGTTAGTTGGGAGTCTTCTTTATCTTACACATAGTCAAACAAACATCTCCTTTGTAGTTGGATCAGTCTCCAAATACATGTAGGAACCACATGAGCTACACTGGAAGGCTTCCAAAAGAATACTCTGAGATGCAAATGGGTCATATGATTAAGGGATCCATTATGTAGCAGCTTACAAATTTGATATATTTGGATATACAGATTCAAATTAGGATGACGATGGGATAGAGTGCAAGTCCACATCATGTTAATTTTTTAGTTTTGGATTAGGGCCTATTTGTTGGTTAAGCAAAAAGAAATCCACTATTTCATTATCAACAACGGAAGCAAAGTACATACGAGTAGTGAATGCTACAACACAAGCCATTTGGTTGCAGCATATCCTTATTGATTTTGCCTAGATTTTCACTGGCCTACCATCATTTTTGGGTTCAACCAGGGGGACATTCAAATATTATTCAATGACAATAGACCAACCACATACAAATCCATATGTACTATATATGAGGTTTGATACATGATCAACTCATAGATTTGCAATTCTTTCCTTCCTCTAAGCAAATTGTAGATATCTTCACCAAGTCCTTTACAAGAAAACTATTTACCTAGTTGAGGGATTATTTGGGTGTGAAGGAACCTTTTGAGAAGGTTTCTTAAATCCTTCTTCTCTTCTTTTTACATTCTCTTTTATGGGTGTGGTTTCCCATGTGGTTTTTCCCCTCTTTACTAGTTTATAGAGAATATTTTGTGTGTGCATGGGTACCTAATATGCATGCAAATTGTCGGGACCCTTTATTTACTTATTTAATGTAGTTACGCTTATGGGGGGTTTAGAGATAAAAACATCTCCATAGGATAATTCTCATTTTATAGTCTCCTAGATCTTGACTTCATGACTCTTGGGCGCCAAACCACACTCATTTTGGCCACTTGGTCACCCCAGAGATTCTTCTAAAATATAAGGGCCTCTAACCTCTCTAAATTCCAATTAAATAAAAACCCTAATGACCAACCTGAGCTTAACTAGGTGCATTCCTTATTCTGAGGGTGCCTCCTCTAATTTAGGGAGTGATTCCTATTTTTAGGAATGCTAGTGTTTAGTCTTAGTTGGTAATTGGGAGGACATCGCTAGTTTTAATCCTAAATGATGATTCATGCCCTAAATTAGACATTAGTTCCCTCATGGAACTAATTAGATATATATATATACATATTTTTCAGTTAACTAAACATTTATTCAGTCAACAAAGCATCCATTCAGTTAACTTAACACTTTGTCAGTTAACTAGTTGTTGTGTAGTCTTTAGTCAGTTTAACTTAGTTTAGGAGAGTTAGCGTGGCTAACTAAGGGTTTTTATCCTTTTGTTAATCCCGACACATCTCATCCACTGCATGGGAAATTCGAATTTCCTCTAACCCTAATTCAAATGGTTGGTCATTAAATATTGTACTCCACCACTCATTCAAGTCAGTGAAATAGACCATTGTTATTCTCTTTTGTTTTGAGTTCTTGTGTAGTAATTTACGTTATTCATTGATTACATAATATGTTGATGGATGATTTTATTCTCATTGCATATCTATTTAGTTTATGTACCTATACCTATACATGTTCAAATCTCATAATGACTATGTCATTCTCCTAAATTTTACTTCACAATTTGAACTTGACAAACACTATCATTGTAGTTAACTTCAACGGAGAGAGGTCATGCTCTATAAAGAGATATATATGTTAGTCATTGATTTTTATCAATGCATTGATCATCCACTAGATTAGTTACTTAAAATCAACTTTTGCAGATCCAATAATTAAACTCACATGGAACATAGATACTCAATAGGCTTCTGGAAAAGATACTTTGTTAACTAGTAAAACTAGAAATGTACAATAGAGTGCAAATTGCTTTGAATGGATTCTACGTATTAGAAAATGCATCTTAATGGTTAGCAAAAAAACAAGTACACTTATCTATTGACTATCCATTTATAATATTTCAGTTGCATTTGGAATTTATCTTGCAATTTCCTCAACTATTGTACATGCACTTCAATGTGTTTACTACATTGATGAATTGTGTTCTTCAATAGCTTAATTATGCTTTGATTATCACAAAAGAGAAGAATAAGAGTTTAATGTGTTGAACCATTATATGCTAATAATATTCTCATTGAAAATCCCTTGTGTGTTTCATTCAATGTGACGTTGCATTGGATTTATGTTGAAGGAATGCAACTATGTGTTTCTTCTTATGATTCCAACTAACTATCATGGAACCAACTTGATATGAAAATCTAGATGTATATTTCATGTCATCTATACATCTGACTCAATGGAAACCTATGAAACTAGTTAGTGCTTAATCATCCTTGTGATGAAAATACTCTAATTCCCAATTCAATGTGCCTTTAACATATCTCAAAATCCTTTTCATTGTCACCTTGTTACTTTCATTTGGGTCAACCATCTATATTGATACTTCCCCTATTGGATAACACATTTCGGGGCGATTAATTATCAAGTAAATAACATTGTCTACTAGTTGATTTTGTACATTGTTGCACTAGGTTCTTTCCTTGATTTATCTTTAATAAGCTTACTATAGGAATCATTGTGGTGACAGTTTTTTCAATTTAACTTTCAACACTGCTTTGATAGGGTCTTAGAAATAAAAAAAATTTGCCACTTTCCTTCATTATTTTTTGGAAGCACTTTTCAAATTGGCTTTTGAACATGCCTCTTTGAATACTGGACAATGTTCCTTTATTACATGTAAAGATTAGATATGCTATGTTAAGGGGTTTCTCTGCTTCAAATGTATCCATTCCGACAATACACATTTCATTAGAAAATTCTATAGAATCTTCCAACCAACTTAAATTTAAGATGTGCCATTGTTAACACCTAAAAAGTGCTCACTAGCTCATCCCATTACTCACATGACCCATTTGTCCACTTTTCCACCATCTGAGCCTCTGAAACCAACAAAAGGTCACCAAAAGACCTTATTACACCCCTTTTACCATTAACAAAGATTATTTTTCCAAGAAAATCATAAAAAACCCTCAAAAAGGGTCCAAATTCCCAAAAATATTAAAAAGGGAATTAAAATATTATTTTTATTCAAAAAAGGAAAAAGGAGGGAAAAGTACCTAAACCATGTTGGTCAATACCATTTGGTTTCCACAAAACCACAAATGGTATTTCCCACCACCAAAACCTATAAAAAGGTGGTAGGGGCTCCTCATTTCATCATCCTTCCATTATCTCATCCTTATGCTGCTGAAATCTTCCATGAGCACTTTTAGCCATTGAAGCAACCTTGGAGAAAGAGACCTATTGGAGTTTGGAGCTACTCATCTTGGGAGTTGCTCAACATCAACCTTCACCATTGAAGGTAATATCGCAAGCACTTGCTTGCCCCCCACTTTTCAATACAAAAATTATTTCTTATGTTTCTTGTTCTTGATTTTGAAATATTTACATTATTTGCTTAGATTCTTGTTTAGATCCATGAAAAGTATTGTTTATTTAGTTTAATTGTTTTTATTTCTATTGAAACTGCTACTACTAGTTAGTAGGTGCCCATAGCACTAAGCTTGGTTGCAAAACCGAGCCAACAGTTTTTGGCGACTCCGCTTTGGTTTGAACTTTAGATCTCTAGCTTTGCCATTAAATCTTAGTTTTTATGAGTTTTTAACCATTAGATCCATAGATCTGCCATCTTAGACAGCAGATCCATTGCTGTTCTGAGATTTGGCCCCAAAAAACAGCCCTAAATTTTAAATTTTCGAGTTCGTTTCTCGTTTTCCGTGCACGGCTTCCGCCTCGCGGCTTTTTTCCAGACAGTCGCGCGGTCCATCGCGACTTTTCTGCATTTTTCCGCGCGGTCCATCGCGGCCTTTTTCCAGACAGTCGCGCGGTCCATCGCGACTTTTCTGTGTTTTTCCGCGGTGCACACCGCGGCTTCGCGGCCTTTTTCCGCGCTGTCCATCGCGACTGTGCGCCCAAAACCTGCGCGGTCCATCGCGACTGTGCGCCCAAAAACCTGCGCGGTCCATCGCGACTGTGCGTCCAAAACCCGCGCGGTCCATCGCGACTGTTCGGCCAAAACCCGCGCGGTCCATCGCGACTGTTCGGCCAAAACCCGCGCGGCCCATCGCGGCTGTTCGTCCAAAACCCGCGCGGCTGAATTTTTTCATTCGGCCATCCCGATTTTGAAAAATATTTTTTACTGTACTTTCTGCCCATAGCACATTTTTTACAGTACTAAATTCTGCACATTTTCCAGATTTAGAAAATTTTTTTACTATTTAAAACATGCATACATAGAAATCTTTTTAAAAATTTTCAAGAAAGTGAAAGAAAGATTCATTTTGGCATTCTTTATCTAGATTCAAATTTTTTCTTGTTTACTTCTTTAGAATCTTGCCCTTAGCAAATTTTATTGAAACGAAGAAATCCATTTATTTCTTTTAGAAGTTTATTATTTGCTTTCATAAATCCAAAAAATCCATTATTTTTTGAGTTATTTTTTAAAAAAAGCAAATTAATTTCTTTTAGTGAAAAAAGTCTTAAATATTTGCTCGTTATTTTTCGAAAAGTCCTTTATTTTTTGAAAAATTTCCCTTAAAGCATTTAATTTTTTCAAGTTCAGTTTACACACCTCACGTGCACTCACACGATCACTTAATTGAACTAAGACTTAAAACTTACCCTAATTTGAACACACTCTTAACCCCACTTGGGGAACACAAAAAGAATTCTTGTAGCTAGGTAGTATTGGGGGGATAGGTGTTCCAATAACACCCCTCAGTTCATACATCTGAGACATAGAAGTTGTCCAATTAGGGAGCTAAAATCTCTTAGTACTTTTTGGCGCGGTCACAACCGGTTTGTGGGAAGGCCTCTCCCCTAGGAGGGTTGAAGTCGCGAGGATGGTTCCGGAAGCCTGAGTGGGATACCGAAACCCATTCAGTAACCGAAGGGCTACCATTCGCAGTTCTCGGGATATCCCTGTATTGGGATATTGCGATCAAAGGACCAAACGGCAGATTTACCTTTTCTCGACGCGTCATGAACGGAGTATCCTAGTAGCCTGTCTTTTTAGGATTGATTACCCGGTGTCCCTCCCGGTAGGGGGATATCTAGCCGTTGTCTCTACATTCATATTGTCTGACTTGGATTTCATCACCTTGCAGGGGATATCGTCTGTTTGAGTCACAATACTTTTAGATTAGGTGTTTGCATGATCTTTACCACCTTTTGAGTCTAGTTACACCTATTTTTTCTAGGAGCCGCTTGCATGTTGGTATTCTGACCAGTTGTTGCATTCCTCCACTTATTGTAGCACAGCTGCTAGAATAAGTGCATTCTTTGAGGATTGATTTTTTGGCCTGTGAGCCTTCTTTTTTCACTCCCCTTCTTGCACCCTTGGTTGCATTAGGGTTTTGAGTCTTTTACATATATATCACCACCTGATACTTAAAACAACTTTTTAAACATAAAGCAAAAACATATTTCTCACCATTGAGAATTCTAGACGTTCTCGTCGTCTACGGGGCGAACTCCCAGAGTTCAGTCCACTTGGCTCTCCACGTCACGGACGCAGAGCATTATCCCTTGATTCGACACATCGTCGATCATCTAGACGGTCATCCGATTCTGACATACCCCACTTCACCTTTGATTTGGAGGTAGAATCCGAAAACCCCACAGAGTTACCACCGACCACAATTATGTCTGGAACACCAGAAGATCCACAATTTACATTAACCATAGGTCAGACATCCGCAAACCCTTCTGCGGGAATACCATCCATGGCAACATCCACCCCCTTGGGTATGCCCAATATGGGTAACACTCCACATTTAGGAATGCCTAGCACAGGACCACAACCTGTCATGGGCATGCCCAACATGGGGGTCATACCCCCTTCGGTTTCCACAAACCCTATCCCAGGAATCCCTAGTACGATTCCTAACCCAAGTGTCACTCCTGTTGCACTTGGGAATGCTATCCCAGGAATCCCTAGTGCGATTCCTAACCCAAGTGTAACCCATGTTGCACTCGGTAGTACTATACCAGGAATCCCTAGTGCGATTCCTAACCCAAGTGTAACCCAGGTTGCACTTGGGAGTGCTAACCCATATCAGGCCACACCTTTTGGAGGGCACATACCCGCCATACCTAGCATACCTATAGGAGCTACTGGACCCCTACACCATACCACAATGGCTAGGCAAATCCCGGTTCCGGTCACCACATCCGCTAGTCTACCGTACATGGCAAGTCTCAACTTGCCAGATTTAGCTAGGCTTACGAATGACCCCATCAGGCATGACCCTGCTTGGCCCCACATGCCCACTAAGCTTCCCTCTGACATCCCTAAGTTTGAGGGAAAGGTCGGAGAAGACCCCCAGAACCACATCATGTCTTTCCACTTATGGTGTTCCTCCAACTCCATAGTGGACGACTCTATCCGCCTCCGTTTATTACAGCGCACCTTCACTGGCTCTGCAGCCAAATGGTATATCGAGCAACCCCATGGGACGCATTCCTCATTTACCTCCCTTGCCTCGAACTTCCTGCAGTTCTTTCAGCTACCGGTCCGCTATGATGCGGGCGTCGAGATCCTACTGTCTTGCAGACAGAACACAGCCACGCACATCACTGACCATATTCATGATTGGCGTCGGCGCCGAAGCCTATGCAAAATCAAATTAGACGATCGAATCTTTTTAGACTGGTTCCTTAAATCCCTCCTTCCCCTCATTGCGAAGGATGTAGCTTCTGAAAGACCCCAGTCTGAAGAGGAGGCCATCCTTAAGGCCCAACAGTTTGACCTTATCTATGCCCAGTCAGGTTACCTATACACGATCATACCTGACGCCCCACGAGGTGACTCTGCACGCGGTGACACACCGGGGGAATCCCATGCCGCTGATGGCATTATTGGCCAAATTACACCGCAAGCAAAACCTTTCAGTATGGTGAGCACCATGCCCGCCCCAGACCTTTCTAGGGCTACATCCAGTTCCGGAGCGACAACTTCTTATGCTCCAACAAACCAGACCCATCATGTTCATGGACCCTCTTGTCCACAACATTGTTATGGCCAAGCGCCATCAGCATATGTACCTCCTACATACTATGCTCAACCTACGGTACAAACCCCCATGCAGTTCCCACAACAGCCCATGCATTACCCACAACCGGTTGCACCAGCTAACCTCACACCTCCACCAGCGCAGGGGTACCAACAACCCCAACAGGCAACTGGACCACCTCCAGCTCCACCTGCATACTATCCACCGCAACCTGCTCCCGCACCTGCGGCTCCTCAGAATCCCCCCAATGCTCAAGGGCATGTGTACGCACAACAACAGCAGCCCCAATATCAAAACAACCAGCGCAACCAAGGTGCGCAACAGAACCGTGGTAGAGGTCATAACCATGGTAATAACCAACAACATCAGCAAGGTCCTCCACCTCCCAATCCTCCGCAAAATAACAATGCTGCTCCTCCCAACCGCAATCCGGATCGGAATCCTAAGCAGCCTAGAAATAATAACCTCAGAACAAACCACCCTTGTTCTATTTGCGGGATCTATGGTCATTACACGCATTCTTGCCCACATTTGGAGCGAGCTCGGCAACTCTGGACCAACGATGCCCATCGTCAAGGGCAAGCGGTTCCTCAGCCACCACCCAACCCCCCACCACCTCAACATCAACCTTTGGTGCTGCAAAACCCCTTTCCAAACCAGGGTGTAGTGAACACTCAGCCGTTAGCCCCCCCTCAGGGAAACGTGCCACCACAGCAGATCACTTATGCAGCCCCTGATCAACCCATGTTCGATTCAGGTACTCACCATTTGTTGATGATGTCGACTGCCGATGCTAACCTCCAAACTCGTTGGAACCAATATGGCTCCACCTCTGAAGCCCCACCCGTCGACAAGAACACTAACGTTAATCCCACATATCAAACGTTACGTATACCTCCGGCTTCACTTGATGGCGCTTCCAAAGCACCTCGCTTCCCACTTTGTCGCATCAACAGTAATCCCAATGCTCGCGCTGCGTCGAATTACAACATCGTAGACGACTTAGCCCAGTCTCCTGCAGCCATGTCTGCTTTAGAAGTTTTGCAAAACTGTCCTTCGCAGCGCAAAACTTTGCTCTCTGCCATTGGCGCCATTGACCCCAATGATTCACAGTTGATCGCATTCGATTCAGACCAGTCTGAACCCCGCCTGCCTTCCTCTTTAGCATTCCAAGTTTCCGTTTCTGTTCGGAATCTTGTCATCCATCGGTGCATTATCGATGAAGGGGCCTCCACATGCGTCATGTCCACATTTGTTTGGCAGAAGTTGGGATCCCCTACTCTCCAGCAGTCCACCACTGCATTACGAGCTTATGACGGCCGTTCGGCTCAACCCCTAGGTCTTTTAGCCAATGTCCCTGTCCAGCTGGCGGGTAAAACCGTGCTCATTGACATTGAGGTCATCAATGCCCCACTAGACTATAACCTTTTACTTGGTCGCAACTACATGTACGCCATGAAAGCGGTTGCCTCATCCGTTTTTCGTACCATGATGTTCCCCCATGAGGGACGCGTGGTCAAGGTCGACCAGCTCACCTATTACGATCCCAAGGCCCCTACCACACCTGAAAATGGTCTCACCATGGTTGAACAACCTGTTTGTGGTGCAACTACCTCATTCATTTCCTCAGTAGGACCCAAACTTTACTCCGAGGCGTCGATAACCTCTACATTCCAGGCCATTCCACCACCGTCACCGGAGACCCAGGTCGCTAACCTCTGCACTCTTTCACAAACACCCGGTAATCAACCCTCCTTGTTACCCAAACCACCATTGGTCCCTAGTCACATCGGTGTTACACCTATCCACACAATCCCCTTTCTATTTCCTCCTTCGGGTGTAGTAAGCGCCCCGGTTATGGCTACCCTTAGTCTCCCCGGGTTAACATTGGGATTACCCGTGTGGTATATTACGCCTCCCGTTCCTCCACCGACACCAAATGTCATCCTACAACCGGTGCAACCCATTGTTACTTCTACCCAACCACCTACCGGTATCACGACTCCTTCGTCGTCGACGAATCCCCCTCCATTCGTCAGGCCCACTGGGGGCAGAGGCCCACAACCATACACTGCGGTTCCCCCACCCAAGGCAGTTAAACCTCCCCCCATATTTCGTGCTCCTCCAAAATGCTCGCTGTGTGATGAGTTAGGCCATCCAACCCATCAGTGCCCACAGTTACCTGCATTGCAGGAACACATGCAAATGTTGGACGACGACCCCAACATCCCGGTGGTCAAACTAGATCCAAACCCTATGCCTCATGATAAATCACTGCGTACCAACCACCCATGTGCGATATGCGGTATTTATGGCCACTACTCGCATAACTGTCCTGACATCCCAGACTACAGAGCAGCTCTCTACGAGATGAACAATTTGGACCTAGAGACGGCACCCTCTACTATCGAGGAGATCTACCCTCCCGCATCATCCTCATCCGGAGAGATTAACACCATCTACATGATCTCTTCGACTACCACTACCTCATCACTCGATTTGACCACTCAAAGGTCCCGCAATGATGAAGAGGTTCTCGAGACTCCTACTACCTTTGATTATCCCGGGGAAGACATGCACCATCGTCCATACTTCCTCCTGGAAGAGACTTCATCCACCACCGCTACCCAATCCGCGGTTGAGTCCAAGGATTTCCTTCCTACTAAAATCGACTGGTTAACGGATCCCATGGCCGATATTTCTCCCGTCATCCACATTGACATCTCTGACCCACTTGGTGCCCTTCATACCATCACATTAGGAACCTCCCACAGTGAGCATGAGATCGGAGAATACCAACAACTGTTCCAAGAATTCACTGATGTCTTTACTTGGTCAGATACCGAAATGCCTGGCCTTGACCCCACCATTTATATGATCTCCACTGGATACCCCTCTGTCCGGTCGGCCCCTTCCATTGATCCCTTTGACACACAGGTTGAACCCTTTCAAATCAACCAGGAAACCACATGTCCACAACATGGGGGCATGCCCAAAACCTTGCCTACTCATCATCACCGTGATCCTCGTCGGAGATACTGGGGGAATCCACCCCACAAAGTGAATCCCCCATCATCATATCATCACTTCAGTATGCCACCACGACCCACAGCCTCATGGTATAACACCCCGCCAGCAGCTGCTCAATGCCCTATTGATCTCTCTATGAGACAACATCTGCACCACATTGACACCTCTGAGTTAGGGGGCATAATAGATTACCTCGACCCCGGGATAGGGGGAATGATCAATCATTTTGAACCTTCCCCATCATCTCTATCTCAACACCTCAATGAGCCCATCGTTCAAACCAACACATATGTGATCCACAATCACAAACCCCATGCACATAGCATGGGGGCAGACCATTAACCCTGCTCACTTTTTCATATTCGTGATCTCAACCATTTTTGAGGTCACGTGTCACTTGTATATTTCAGTTGATTTGATACACCTAGTATTTTTCCCCCACGGGTAATCATTTCTCCCCACCATTACATCCTTGGCTTGGTGGGCTCACCTTTATTTACAACCATTTTTTAACTTAGTTATTTTCTTTGAGCATTCTGGAGTCCTTATGACCTCCGTTTTTCGCACCATGTGCACCGCCGGATTCATATTTCCGTGCCCGTGATGATGCTTGAGATCATTTCTCGCTCTCACCAGGACCAATATCAACATTGTGTCCCAACACCTTGTCGCCCCAGTTTGCGTACCACTTCGGCTGCTCGCCGTTTTTGATATATTTGATATCATCGGATTCATTTTTTCGAGCCCGTGATGATGCTTGAGATCATTTCTCGCTCTCACTTTTAGATTTTTCAGGCATTTTTTCCATGCCCCTTCGTCACCTCGATTTGCATGCCACATCGGTCATTCTCCGTTTTCGACGTGCCTTATATCGCCGGATTCAGTTTTCTGCACTCGTGATGACGCTCGAGATCATTTCTCGCTCTCACTTTTAGATTTTTTGGGCATTTTTTCCACGCCCCCTCGTCACCTCGGTTTGCGTGCCACATAGGCCGTTCTCCATTTTTGACGTGCCTTATATCGCCGGATTCAGTTTTCCGCGCTCGTGATGACGCTTGAGATCATTCCTCGCTCTCACGTCCTGATTTTCAGGGCATTTTTTCTGCCCCCCACATAACCTCGGTTTGCGTGCCACATCGGCCGTTCTCCGTTTTTCGACAATCCTTATGTCACCGGATCCAGTTTTTCGCACTGATGACGATGCTTGAGACCTTTTCTCGCCCTCATCAATCCATTTTTGTTCGGTATAATTTTATCCCTTTTTCGGGCCGAGCAACCCCTTTTACGAAAAAGGCACTTAGGGAGTTTCTGTTAAGCTCTTTTCTGACTCCTAAAACAATGAAAAGATCGCCGAGCAATCTTGCTTCCTTTCATGCTCGTTAAACGGATCTGAAAGGGCGTCTACCTGGTATAAGTTTACCCCTTTTCTGGACCTTGTAGACTAATTACGAAAAAGGTATACTCTAGTCACATCGGCTAGAAGAGTTCTCCATCCGCATCATTTTATCCTTTTTCGGGCCTTGGAGACTAAACTTACGAAAAAGAAACACAAACAGAGTCCACTTACCGTTTTCAGACTCTCTAAACATGAAAGCAACCATGAGCATGAGCCTTCCTGGGCTCGCAAAATCCACAGGACCGTACCATTTTAGAGCACACTTTTATCCCTTCTTGGAGCTCATTAAAACTACGAAGAAGGAATCAATGGTGCCTCTTGGCGCCACGACAGATCACATCTACTCATACGGCAGCTTCCCCATTTTGGTCGCCTTTGTTCAGAGTATTCTACATTATGTCACCTCGATAATCCCTCGACAGCACCTATCAGCTTGTCCTCCCCCCCAGAGTCAATATATACCATTCAGTCAAAGCAATGATCCCCACACCTACAAGTCAGTTCCCTACGCTGCCAGGTCAACCATGTCATCACGCTCTAAACAAAGGAAGTTTGAGTCTACCCATTTTTTGACCCAGTTATTTCCCATCCCCAAAAGTATGTCAGTCCTACCATCAGTACTACATCACTTCAGTTCTACACCTCGTGCTCCTATCAAGGAAACATCATTTCCTTGTTAGTTGCCGGTCTCCCTCTGTCGACGACAACTACATTGATTCCAGAGGATAGACCTAGAGGTCCCTGTGTCTTGGACTCATTACCATTTATGGTGAGTGCCTACGAATCATTTCGAGAGGAATCCTCAGTGCCTCTCCGAATGGTTGTTTCTCACATGCTCGACTTCAACACCTTGATCGCATCGTTGAGACTCGCACAGGGTATTGGTCCGTTCAGTTATTAGTCGAAGACCCCGGATACCACCTGACTCCTCCACATTTGAGAGTCTACCTATGGATACAACCAGTTACATTTTTTCTATAGATATCCGGGTTGCGTATGGCGACAATATCTCAGATGGCTCACAGTCATTGAGTCCATACAGATGTTGGACACCTTCAGTTTCAGCAATTCAACAGTTATTCCAGTGTATCAGTTATTGAGATCAGCCATGATCATGAGTATATCCCACAATAATGTCCCCTCTGGACCATTATGATGTACCAGTTGTTGGCTCGGTTTTGCAACCAAGCTTAGTGCTATGGGCACCTACTAACTAGTAGTAGCAGTTTCAATAGAAATAAAAGCAATAAACTAAATAAACAATACTTTTCATGGATCTAAACAAGAATCTAAGCAAATAATGTAAATATTTCAAAAATCAAGAACAAGAAACATAAGAAATAAATTTTGTATTGAAAAGTGGGGGGCAAGCAAGTGCTTGCGATATTACCTCCAATGGTGAAGGTTGATGTTGAGCAACTCCCAAGATGAGTAGCTCCAAACTCCAATAGGTCTCTTTCTCCAAGGTTGCTTCAATGGCTAAAAGTGCTCATGGGAGATTTCAGCAGCATAAGGATGAGATAATGGAAGGATATGAAATGAGGAGCCCCTACCACCTTTTTATAGGTTTTGGTGGTGAGGAATACCATTTGTGGTTTTGTGGAAACCAATGGTATTGACCAACATGGTTTAGGTAATTTTCCCTCCTTTTTCCTTTTTTGAATAAAAATAATATTTTAATTCCCTTTTTAATATTTTTGGGAATTTGGACCCTTTTTGAGGGTTTTTTATGATTTTCTTGGAAAAATAATCTTTTTTAATGGAAAAAGGGGTGTACTAAGGTCTTTTGGTGACCTTTTGTTGGTTTCAGAGGCTCAGATGGTGGAAAAGTGGACAAATGGGTCATGTGAGTAAGGGAATGAGCTAGTGAGCACTTTTTAGGTGTTAACAGATTGCCCCCTGATGTGTGAGGGCAGGAGCTCATCGTATGGCCGATAGACATCATAGTTCTTTTGTCCTTTTTTCTGGGGTTTAGGGGAGAGAAGAGACCGGTTGGAGACTGGAGCCACGGCCCTTGGAAGCTGCAAAAACAAAAATATTACATGGCCTCAATATGAATGAGGTATAATCTCTGATAAAGGACAAGGCGAGCATTCCCATGCTCGTATCAAGACATATACAAAACAATTAGTCCCAAGAAGGGGGATCTAATACGTAAAGAAATATACTGGTACATCATAATGGTCCAGAGGGGACATGATTGTGGGATATACTCATGATCATGAGTGATCTCAATAACTGATACACTGGATTAACTGTGGAACTGCTGAAACTGAAGGTGTCCAACATCTGTAGGGACTCAAAGACTATGAGTCATCTCTGAGAATTAATGTAACTGTATACTCAAGGGAGTATGAAACAGGTGTAAATCTGAATACTGTCGCCATGCGCAACCCGGATATCCATAGAAAAAAGTGTAGCTGGTGTGATCCATAGGAAGACTCTCAAATGTGGAGGAGTCAGGAGGTATCCGGGGTCTTCGACTAATAACTGAACGGACCAATACCCTGTGCGAGTCTCAACGATGCGATCAAGGTGTTGAAGTCGAGCATGTGAGAAACAACCATTTGGAGAGGCACTGAGGATTCCTCTCGAAATGATCCGTAGGCACCCATTATAAATGGTAATGAGTCCAAGACACAGGGACCTCTAGGTCTATCCTCTGGAATCAATGTGGTTGTCGTCGACAGAGGGAGACTAGCAACTAACAAGGCAATGATGTTTCCTTGACAGGAGCACGAGGTGTAGAACTGAAGTGGTGTAGTACTGCTGGTAGGACTGACATACTTGTGGGGATGGGAAATAACTGGGTCAAAAATGGGTAGACTCAAACTTCCTTTGTTCAGAGCATGATGACGTGGTTGACCTGGCAGCGTAGGGAACTGACTTGTAGGTGTGGGGATCATCTTTTAGGGACTGAAGGGTATGTACTGACTCTGGGGGGGTGAAGCTGATGGTAGCTGTCGAGGGAGTTTCCGGGTGACATACTGCAGAATACTCTGAACAAAGGCGACCAGAATGGGGAAGCTGCTATGTGAGTAGACATGATCTGTCGTGGCGCCAAGAGGCACCATTCTTCCTTCTTCGTAGTTTTAATGAGCTCCAAGAAGGGATAAAAGTGTGCTCTGAAATGGTACGGTCCTGTGGATTTTGTGAGCCCAGGACGGCGCATGCTCATGGTTGCTCTCATGTTTAGAGAGTCTGAAAACGGTAAGTGGACTCTGTTGGTGTTTCTTTTTCGTAAGTTTAGTCTCCAAGGCCCGAAAAAGGATAAAATGATGCGGATGGAGAACTCTTCTAGCCGATGTGACTAGAGTATACCTTTTTCGTAATTAGTCTACGAGGTCCGGAAAAGGGGTAAACTTATACCAGGTAGACGCCCTTTCAGATACGTTTATCGAGCATGAAAGGAAGCAAGATTGCTCGGCGATCTTTTCATTGTTTTAGGAGTCAGAAAAGAGCTTAACAGAAACTCCCTAAGTGCCTTTTTCGTAAAAAGGGGTTGCTCGGCCCGAAAAAGGGATAAAATTATACCGAACAAAAAATGGATTGATGAGGGCGAGAAAAGGTCTCAAGCATCGTCATCAGTGCGGAAAACTGGATCCGGTGACATAAGGATTGTCGGAAACAGAGAACGGCCGATGTGGCACGCAAGCCGAGGTGACGAGGGGGCATGGAAAAAATGCCCGGGAAATCGAAAGGTGAGAGCGAGAAATGATCTCAAGCATCATCACGAGCGTGGAAAACTGAATCCGGCGATATAAGGCACGTCAAAAACGGGCTATGACCGATGTGGCACGCAAACCGAGGTGACAAGGTGTCGGGACACAATGTTGATATTGGTCCTGGTGAGAGCGAGAAATGATCTCAAGCATCATCACGGGCACGGAAATATGAATCCGGCGGTGCACATGGTGCGAAAAACGGAGGTCATAAGGACTCCAGAATGGTGAAAGGAAATAACTAAGTTAAAAAATGGTTGTAAATAAAGGTGAGCCCACCAAGCCAAGGATGTAATGGTGGGGAGAAATGATTACCCGTGGGGGAAAAATACTAGGTGTATCAAATCAACTGAAATATACAAGTGACACGTGACCTCAAAAATGGTTGAGATCACGAATATGAAAAAGTGAGCAGGGTTAATGGTCTGCCCCCATGCTATGTGCATGGGGTTTGTGATTGTGGATCACATATGTGTTGGTTTGAACGATGGGCTCATTGAGGTGTTGAGATAGAGATGATGGGGAAGGTTCAAAATGATTGATCATGCCCCCTATCCCGGGGTCGAGGTAATCTATTATGCCCCCTAACTCAGAGGTGTCAATGTGGTGCAGATGTTGTCTCATAGAGAGATCAATAGGGCATTGAGCAACTGCTGGAGGGGTGTTATACCATGAGGCTGTGGGTCGTGGTGGCATACTGAAGTGATGATATGATAATGGGGGATTCCCTTTGTGGGGTGGATGCCCCCAGTATCTCCGACGAGGATCACGGTGATGATGAGTAGGCAAGGTTTTGGGCATGCCCCCATGTTGTGGACATGTGGTTTCCTGGTTGATTTGAAAGGGTTCAACCTGTGTGTCAAAGGGATCAATGGAAGGGGCCGACCGGACAGAGGGGTATCCAGTGGAGATCATATAAATGGCGGGGTCAAGGCCAGGCATTTCGGTATCTGACCAAGTAAAGACATCAGTGAATTCTTGGAACAGTTGTTGGTATTCTCCGATCTCATGCTCACTGTGGGAGGTTCCTAATGTGATGGTGTGAAGGGAACCAAGTGGGTCAGAGATGTCAATGTGGATGATGGGAGAAATATCGGCCATGGGATCCGTTAACCAGTCAATTTTAGTAGGAAGGAAATCCTTGGACTCAACCGCGGATTGGATAGCGGTGGTGGATGAAGTCTCTTCCGGGGGGAAGTATGGACGATGGTGCATGTCTTCCCCGGGATAATCAAAGGTAGTAGGAGTCTCAAGAACCTCTTCATCATTGCGGGAGCTTTGGGTGGTCAAATCGAGTGATGAGGTAGTGGTAGTCGAAGAGATCATGTAGATGGTGTTAATCTCTCCGGATGAGGATGATGCGGGAGGGTAGATCTCCTCGATAGTAGGGGGTGCCGTCTCTAGGTCCGAATTGTTCATCTCGTAGAGAGCTTCTCTGTAGTCTGGGATGTCAGGACAGTTGTGGGAGTAGTGGCCGTAAATACCGCATATCGCACATGGGTGGTTGGTACGCAGTGATTTATCACGAGGCATAGGGTTTGGATCTAGTTTGACCACCGGGATGTTGGGGTCGTCGTCCAACATTTGCATGTGTTCCTGCAATGCAGGTAACTGTGGGCACTGATGGGTTGGATGGCCTAACTCATCACACAGCGAGCATTTTGGAGGAGCACGAAATATGGGGGGAGGTTTAACTGCCTTGGGTGGGGGAACCACAGTGTATGGTTGTGGGCCTCTGCCCCCAGTGGGCCTGACGAATGGAGGGGGATTCGTCGACGACGAAGGAGTCGTGATACCGGGAGGTGGTTGGGTAGAAGTAACAATGGGTTGCACCGGTTGTAGGATGAAATTTGGTGTCGGTGGAGGAACGGGAGGCGTAATATACCACACGGGTAATCCCAATGTTAACCCGGGGAGACTAAGGGTAGCCATAACCGGGGCGCTTACTACACCCGAAGGAGGAAATAGAAAGGGGATTGTGTGGATAGGTGTAACACCGATGTGACTAGGGACCAATGGTGGTTTGGGTAACAAGGAGGGTTTATTACCGGGTGTTTGTGAAAGAGTGCAGAGGTTAGCGACCTGGGTCTCCGGTGATGGTGGTGGAATGGCCTGGAATGTAGAGGTTATCGACGCCTCGGAGTAAAGTCTGGGTCCTACTGAGGAAATGAATGAGGTAGTTGCACCACAAACAGGTTGTTCAACCATGGTGAGACCATTTTCAGGTGTGGTAGGGGCCTTGGGATCGTAATAGGTGAGCTGGTCGACCTTGACCACGCGTCCCTCATGGGGGAACATCATGGTACGAAAAACAGATGAGGCAACCGCTTTCATGGCGTACATGTAGTTGCGACCAAGTAAAAGGTTATAGTCTAGTGGGGCATTGATGACCTCAATGTCAATGAGCACGGTTTTACCCGCCAGCTGGACAGGGACATTGGCTAACAGACCTAGGGGTTGAGCCGAACGGCCGTCATAAGCTCGTAATGCAGTGGTGGACTGCTGGAGAGTAGGGGATCCCAACTTCTGCCAAACAAATGTGGACATGACGCATGTGGAGGCCCCTTCATCGATAATGCACCGATGGATGACAAGATTCCGAATAGAAACGGAAACTTGGACTGCTATGGTAGAAGGCAGCCGTGGTTCAGATTGGTCTAAGTCAAAGGTCATCAAGTTCGAATCATTTGGGTCAATAGACCCAATGGCGGAAAGTAAAGTCTTGCGCTGAGAAGGACAGGTTTTTAAGACTTCTAACGCAGACATGGCTGCGGGAGATTGAGCTAAGTCATCTACGATGTTGTAATTGGATGCAGCTCGTGCATTGGGGTTGTTGTTGATTCGGCGAAGGGGGAAGCGAGGTGCTTTAGAAGCGCCATCAAGTGGAACCTGAGGTATACGCAATGTCTGATCAGTGGGATTAGCAGTTGTATCCTTTTCGGCGGGGGGGGCTTCAGAAGTCGGTCCGTATTGATTTCGGCGGGTTTGGACATTGACGTCAGCGGTGGACATCATCAATAGGTGGTGGGTACCTGAATCAAACATGGGTTGATCAGGAGCTGTGTAAGTTATTTGTTGTGGTTGCACGTTGCCCTGTTGGGGGGCTAACGGCTGGGTGTTTACCACTCCTTGTGTTGGAAAGGGGTTTTGGAGAACCAGAGGTTGTTGTGGAGGTGGTGGGGGGTTGGGTGGTGGCTGAGGAGCCGCCTGCCCTTGACGATGGGCGTCATTTGTCCATAGTTGTCGAGCTCGCTCGAGATGTGGGCAAGCGTGGGTATAGTGGCCATAGACACCGCAAATGGAACAAGGATGGTTTGTCCGTAAATTAGCATTTTTAGGTTGCTTAGGTGGCCGATCAGGATTCTGATGAGCGGGCGCCGCGTTATTGTTTTGCGGGGGCTGGGTAGGCTGTGGAGCTTGGTTGCGGTTTTGATTGTTTCCACGGTTGCGTCCTCTTCCGCGGTTGGGTTGTCCACCCTGGTTGCGTTGGTTATTTTGATATTGGGGCTGCTGTTGTTGTGCGTACACATGCCCTTGAGCATTGGGGGGATTATGAGGAGCCGCAGGTGCGGGAGCAGGTTGCGGTGGATAGTATGCAGGTGGAGCTGGAGGTGGTCCAGTTGCCTGTTGGGGTTGTTGGTACCCCTGCGCTGGTGGAGGTGTGAGGTTAGCCGGTGCAACCGGTTGTGGGTAATGCATGGGCTGTTGTGGAAACTGCATGGGGTTTTGTACCGTAGGTTGAGCATAGTATGTAGGAGGTACATATGCTGATGGCGCTTGGCCATAACAATGTTGTGGACAAGAGGGTCCATGAACATGATGGGTCTGGTTTATTGGAGCATAAGAAGTTGTCGCTCCGGAACTGGATGTAGCCCTAGAAAGGTCTGGGGCGGGCATGGTGCTCACCCTACTGAAAGGTTTTGCTTGCGGTGTAATTTGGCCAATAATGCCATCAGCGGCATGTGATGCCCCCGGTGTGTCACCGCGTGCAGAGTCGCCTCGTGGGGCGTCAGGTATGATGGTGTATAGGTATCCTGACTGGGCATAGATAAGGTCAAACTGTTGGGCCTTCAGGATGGCCTCCTCTTCCGACTGGGGTCTTTCAGAAGCTACATCCTTCGCAATGAGGGGAAGGAGGGATTTAAGGAACCAGTCTAAAAAGATTCGGTCGTCTAATTTGATCTTGCATAGGCTTCGGCGCCGACGCCAATCATGGATATGGTCAGTGATGTGCGTGGCCGTGTTCTGTCTGCAAGACAGTAGGATTTCGACGCCCGCATCATAGCGGACTGGTAGCTGAAAGAACTGCAGGAAGGTCGAGGCAAGGGAGGTAAATGTGGAATGCGTCCCATGGGGTTGCTCGATATACCATTTGGCTGCAGAGCCAGTGAAGGTGCGCTGTAATAAACGGAGGCGGACTGAGTCGTCCACTATGGAGTTGGAGGAACACCATAAATGGAAGGACATGATGTGGTTCTGGGGGTCTTCTCCGGCCTTTCCCTCAAACTTAGGGATGTCAGAGGGAAGCTTAGTGGGCATATGGGGCCAAGCAGGATCATGCCTAATGGGGTCATTCGTAAGCCTAGCTAAATCTGGCAAGTTGAGACTTGCCATGTATGGTAGACTAGCGGATGTGGCGATTGGAACGTGGATTGGCCTAGCCATTGTGGTATGGTGTAGGGGTCCAGTAGCTCCTATAGGTATGCTAGGTATGGCGGGTATGTGCCCTCCAACAGGTGTGGCCTGATATGGGTTAGTACTCCCAAGTGCAACTTGGGTTACACTTGGGTTAGGAATCGCACTAGGGATTCCTGGTATATTACTACCGAGTGCAACGTGGGTTACACTTGGGTTAGGAATCGCACTAGGGATTCCTGGGATAGCATTCCCAAGTGCAACAGGAGTGACACTTGGGTTAGGAATCGTACTAGGGATTCCTGGGATAGGGTTTGTGGAAACCGAAGGGGGTATGACCCCCATGTTGGGCATGCCCATGACAGGTTGTGGTCCTGTGGTAGGCATTCCTAAATGTGGAGTGTTACCCATATTGGGCATACCCAAGGGGGTGGGTGTTGTCATGGATGGTATCCCCGCAGAAAGGTCTGCGGATGTCTGACCTATGGTTAATGTAAATTGTGGATCTTCTGGTGTTTCAGACATAATTGTGGTAGGTAGTAACTCTGTGGGGTTTTCGGATTCTACCTCCAAATCAAAGGTGAAGTGGGGTATGTCAGAATCGGATGACCGTCTAGATGATCGACGATGTGTCGAATCAAGGGATAATGCTCTGCGTCTGTGACGTGGAGAGCCAAGTGGACTAAACTCTGGGAGTTCGCCCTGTAGACGACGAGAACGTCTAGAATTCTCAATGGTGAGAATATGGTTTTTATGTAAAAAATTGTTTTAAGTATCAGGTGGTGATATATATGTAAAAGACTCAAAACCCTAATGCAACCAAGGGTGCAAAAAGGGGAGTGAAAAAAGAAGGCTCACAGGCCAAAAAATCAATCCTCAAAAAATGCACTTATTCTAGCAGCTGTGCTACAATAAGTGGAGGAATGCAACAACCGGTCAGAATACCAACATGCAAGCGGCTCCTAGAAAAAATAGGTGTAACTAGACTCAAAAGGTGGTAAAGATCATGCAAACACCTAATCTAAAAGTATTGTGACTCAAACAGACGATATCCCCTGCAAGGTGATGAAATCCAAGTCAGACAATATGAATGTAGAGACAACGGCTAGATATCCCCCTACCGGGAGGGACACCGGGTAATCAATCCTAAAAAGACAGGCTACTAGGATACTCCGTTCATGACGCGTCGAGAAAAGGTAAATCTGCCGTTTGGTCCTTTGATCGCAATATCCCAATACAGGGATATCCCGAGAACTGCGAATGGTAGCCCTTCGGTTACTGAATGGGTTTCGGTATCCCACTCAGGCTTCCGGAACCATCCTCGCGACTTCAACCCTCCTAGGGGAGAGGCCTTCCCACAAACCGGTTGTGACCGCGCCAAAAAGTACTAAGAGATTTTAGCTCCCTAATTGGACAACTTCTATGTCTCAGATGTATGAACTGAGGGGTGTTATTGGAACACCTATCCCCCCAATACTACCTAGCTACAAGAATTCTTTTTGTGTTCCCCAAGTGGGGTTAAGAGTGTGTTCAAATTAGGGTAAGTTTTAAGTCTTAGTTCAATTAAGTGATCGTGTGAGTGCACGTGAGGTGTTGTAAACTGAACTTGAAAAAATTAAATGCTTTAAGGGAAATTTTTCAAAAAATAAAGGACTTTTCGAAAAATAATAAGCAAATATTTAAGACTTTTTTCACTAAAAGAAATTAAATTGCTTTTTCAAAAAATAACTCGAAAAAAAAAAATAATGGATTTTTTGGATTTTTGAAAGCAAATAATAAACTTCTAAAAGAAATAAATGGATTTCTTCGTTTCAATAAAATTTGCTAAGGGCAAGATTCTAAAGAAGTAAACAGGAAAAAATTTGAATCTAGATAAAGAATGCAAAATGAATCTTTCTTTCACTTTCTTGAAAATTTTTAAAAAGATTTCTATGTATGCACTTTTAAATAGTAAAAAATTTTTCTAAATCTGGAAAATATGCAGAATTTGATACTGTAAAAAATGTGCTATGGGCAGAAAGTACAGTAAAAAATATTTTTCAAAATCGGGATGGCCGAATGAAAAAATTCAGCCGCGCGGGTTTTGGACGAACAGCCGCGATGGGCCGCGCGGGTTTTGGCCGAACAGTCGCGATGGACCGCGCGGGTTTTGGACGCACAGTCGCGATGGACCGCGCAGGTTTTGGGCGCACAGTCGCGATGGACCGCGCAGGTTTTGGGCGCACAGTCGCGATGGACCGCGCAGGTTTTGGGCGCACAGTCGCGATGGACAGCGCGGAAAAAACACAGAACAGTCGCGATGGACCGCGCGACTGTCTGGAAAAAGGCCGCGATGGACCGCGCGGAAAAATGCAGAAAAGTCGCGATGGACCGCGCGACTGTCTGGCAAAAAGCCGCGAGGCGGAAACCGTGCACGGAAAACGAGAAACGAACTCGAAAATTTAAAATTTAGGGCTGTTTTTTTGGGGCCAAACCTCAGAACAGCAATGGATCTGCTGTCTAAGATGGCAGATCTATGGATCTAATGGTTAAAAACTCATAAAAACTAAGATTTAATGGCAAAGCTAGAGATCTAAAGTTCAAACCAAAGCGGAGTCGCCAAAAACTGTTGGCTCGGTTTTGCAACCAAGCTTAGTGCTATGGGCACCTACTAACTAGTAGTAGCAGTTTCAATAGAAATAAAAGCAATAAACTAAATAAACAATACTTTTCATGGATCTAAACAAGAATCTAAGCAAATAATGTAAATATTTCAAAAATCAAGAACAAGAAACATAAGAAATAAATTTTGTATTGAAAAGTGGGGGGCAAGCAAGTGCTTGCGATATTACCTCCAATGGTGAAGGTTGATGTTGAGCAACTCCCAAGATGAGTAGCTCCAAACTCCAATAGGTCTCTTTCTCCAAGGTTGCTTCAATGGCTAAAAGTGCTCATGGGAGATTTCAGCAGCATAAGGATGAGATAATGGAAGGATATGAAATGAGGAGCCCCTACCACCTTTTTATAGGTTTTGGTGGTGAGGAATACCATTTGTGGTTTTGTGGAAACCAATGGTATTGACCAACATGGTTTAGGTAATTTTCCCTCCTTTTTCCTTTTTTGAATAAAAATAATATTTTAATTCCCTTTTTAATATTTTTGGGAATTTGGACCCTTTTTGAGGGTTTTTTATGATTTTCTTGGAAAAATAATCTTTTTTAATGGAAAAAGGGGTGTACTAAGGTCTTTTGGTGACCTTTTGTTGGTTTCAGAGGCTCAGATGGTGGAAAAGTGGACAAATGGGTCATGTGAGTAAGGGAATGAGCTAGTGAGCACTTTTTAGGTGTTAACACCAGTATATTTCTTTACGTATTAGATCCCCCTTCTTGGGACTAATTGTTTTGTATACGTCTTGATACGAGCATGGGAATGCCCGCCTCATCCTTTATCAGAGATTATACCTCATTCATATTGAGGCCATGTAATATTTTTTGTTTTTGCAGCTTCCAAGCGCCGTGGCTCCAGTCTCCAACCGGTCTCTTCTCTCCCCTAAACCCCAGAAAAAAGGACAAAAGAACTATGATGTCTATCGGCCATACGATGAGATCCTGCCCTCACACATCAGGGGGCAATCTGTTAACACCTAAAAAGTGCTCACTAGCTCATCCCATTACTCACATGACCCATTTGTCCACTTTTCCACCATCTGAGCCTCTGAAACCAACAAAAGGTCACCAAAAGACCTTATTACACCCCTTTTACCATTAACAAAGATTATTTTTCCAAGAAAATCATAAAAAACCCTCAAAAAGGGTCCAAATTCCCAAAAATATTAAAAAGGGAATTAAAATATTATTTTTATTCAAAAAAGGAAAAAGGAGGGAAAAGTACCTAAACCATGTTGGTCAATACCATTTGGTTTCCACAAAACCACAAATGGTATTTCCCACCACCAAAACCTATAAAAAGGTGGTAGGGGCTCCTCATTTCATCATCCTTCCATTATCTCATCCTTATGCTGCTGAAATCTCCCATGAGCACTTTTAGCCATTGAAGCAACCTTGGAGAAAGAGACCTATTGGAGTTTGGAGCTACTCATCTTGGGAGTTGCTCAACATCAACCTTCACCATTGAAGGTAATATCGCAAGCACTTGCTTGCCCCCCACTTTTCAATACAAAAATTATTTCTTATGTTTCTTGTTCTTGATTTTGAAATATTTACATTATTTGCTTAGATTCTTGTTTAGATCCATGAAAAGTATTGTTTATTTAGTTTAATTGTTTTTATTTCTATTGAAACTGCTACTACTAGTTAGTAGGTGCCCATAGCACTAAGCTTGGTTGCAAAACCGAGCCAACAGCCATTTTCACCATATTCCCTATAGGCTTCATTCACTGATATTGTGCTATAAACCTTGCCAAAACCTCTCCTTGTGGTGAGAAACAAACCTAATAATAAGCATTTTTTTCCTATAAATGTTTTATTTTCTGAGTTTACCAAGGGTTAGAATTGTTCCCAATATAGGAATATGAGTGTTCTATTTGTAGAATCAAAATACTATAGATTAAGTCCCTAAAAGTTTGGAATTCATCAAGGATTAAGAAGAAGAATGTAAAATGCAGTGACTAAGAGTTGTAGCCTCCATGTCCATTATCATAATAGTTACCTCAAGGAGCATTTTGAAGCTTCATAACTCATTCAACCCCAAGCATATCAAACATGATTTTTTAGTGGAACCCCAAGCATATCAAACATACTAGTCCACTGGGAGAAAACGACGGCTTTATTTGATGTCTCTATAATATTCTTCTTTAAACTTAGCTTTTTATGTTAATTTTTATCCTCTTTTCATACTTTTGGAAGTGAAATAACCTATATAATTTGGCTACAAATCATATCCTCTAAATTCTATTGATTTAGTGATATCATGAGAGATCCGTAGATTCAATTAATGCCTCTATAATTCCTACCATAGGGATTTAACTTTCTAAGTGAAAGAAACTCAATCCGTTGCATAAAATAAGCCTTAGTCTCTACCTCTCTGTAACACCATAATAAAGAAACCACAAAACACCTGAACCTCATCTTTTTATTAATCAATTCAATTTTGGTTTATGCCTATTGTTATCAATATTCAAATATGGTTTATGAATACCTCATCTTTTGTGATGGTGCATGCCTACTGAATTGGTTGTTTCCATGCTCAAATTACTTGTTGAATTATTTGGATAGTTGTTTGAGTAGCATCTCTTCTTTGTAACATATTTATTGCTTGGCATTATACTAACTTAAGCCATATTGTGGTGTTTGTAGGTAATGAAATTCACTAAGTGGATATAATCTTGGTGTAGTGTGTGTTTAGGAACACATGTATACCAAAAGGAACTTGCTAAGGGTTGTGAAAACCTTAGCAGAGTTTCAAAGTGAAAAGCAAAAAAAAACAAAACAAACTGACAAAAGTTACTAACATGCAATACATTAAAGAAAATCTAAACTAATAGTGAAAACATATTCTTTGACAAAACATCATTGATATGATAGAAGCATGTGAAGAATCAAAGAATTTATTTTTATATTGAATAACAAATTATGTATGCTTAAACCCATAAATTCGTAGAGAAGATAGAAAATGCAAGGAAAAATAGATGAAATAGATAGCAATGTTCACTTTCCCCTTCAAGGGGGAAACCTCCAAGAGCACTAACTCCAAATACAAAGACAATTCTTGACTCCACATTACATATCGTACTACTCTATATATAGTATTTCAATAGCACAATTCTAACTAATTGTAGTCCCTCTATTAATGAGAGTTGACCAACTAAGGACCTTTAATTAATAAGGAAGGCCCTTTTACATTAAACAACTACCCACTAACTCACTAATGGGCCTTATGGCCTTGTACATAGACAAAGTATGGAGGTTAGGGTAGGACCGTAACATGTCCTCTCCCTTTAAAAGCAACATTGTCCTCAATGGTGAAGATGGGGAAACTGCTGCAAAATTGTTGATGGCTCCCAAGAAGCATCTTCTGGTGAGGTATCCTTCGATTGAATCAAAACTTCAACAATAGTGCGCTAATGTAATTGATGCTCCCTAGTGTACAAAACTGCTTCTGGTTGGATCCAAATTGATCTTTCTTTATCTACTTTAGGTAAGGTATTTTGAAATCGATCATTCTGACCCACTACCTTCTTCAAACAAGAGACATGAAATATTGGGTGAATCTTGGAGTGTCCTGGGAGTGTTAATTTGTAGGCCACCTGACCAATGTGTTGAAAAATATTATGTGGGACGTAAAAATTATGGGCAAGCTTCCAATGGTCTATCATTTTGACAAAGTTTTTTATTATAAGGTTGGAGGTGAAGGAACGCCTGGTCACCTTCTACAAATTAATGCTCTAAGCAGTGTTGGTCTAGTTTCTTTTCATGTGATTTTGAGCCATTGCCAAATTTTCCTTGAGTGTGCAAAGAGTGACATCATGGTTATGAAGCAAATCATCAATTGCATGTATCCTAGTGCATGCACAAGTTTTTTGAAATCTCTAGTGATCTTTATATCACAATATATCTTTCTACCAAGTGTAACAATGGGAAGGGTTGGGATACTTCTGTAGGTGCTTAACGATATGAGATGTAGAAGAATTTGTTAGCCATCCTTTTCATGCTTCCTCTAAGAATTCAGGTACTAGAGAGGATAAGGAAAAGAGTGGTCCTTCTTCCTCATGTTTCTATGAAGGCATATTCCACAACATTGTATTTTCCCTTTTTGTATATGATCTCATAATCATAACCAAGCATTTTGGTGAGCCATTTTTATTGTTATGGGGATGAAAACCCTTGTTCCAAAAAATTATTTATGTTGTGGTGAATGGTTTTGATTTGGAAGCATAGTCCTATGATATATGGTCTCCATGTTTCAACTACATGTAGCAAGGCCATCATTTCTTTCTCGTAAGTGGAATTTCTCAACTTATTTTTACACAACTTCTTACTAAATGAATTTAGGCTAGTGCTGTGATGAATGGATTCTACCTCCAATATCTCTTGAATGGTCTTTTCAATTTCCTTATTTTTTGCAAATAGATTCCTATATGGTCATACATTTGGTGGTTGAATTCCTTGAATCAAGGGAATACCATGATCATGCTCACCTCTAGATAAAGGCAAACCCTTCAGTGTCTCAAATACCTATTGATTTTTGTTCAAAACCTTCTATACGTGAGATTGGATTTGTGGTACAATGTTATCTAGAGCCTAGATGGCATGGAATTGAGAGATAATTCCGTAGTGGCCTTTCTTCAATACTGTTTCAATCCAACGAGAGCTTATGATTTCATGGGATCCTACCTGGAGACCTTCAAGGGTGTGAGTATGATAGGAGTAGGTAAAAATTAAGTATAATTACTTGAGTTCCATGGTCACTGGACCCAACATGCATATCCATTCTACCCCTAATACTATATCACAACCACCCATATCTATGGACAACCTATGAGTTTTGATATTATAGTCACCGAATTGGACTTTCACATTTTCAAAATGCCCCCCACATTTCATCATTCCACCAATGGATATCATAATTTGAAAGTTGGGAACTACATGGACATAACAATGGATTTTTTCAGCCACTCCCCTATTAATAAAGTCGTTGGTGCTTCCACTTGAATAAAATTGACATAAATAGGAAATTGCTCAAATTTCACATATTTTGTCAAACACTTTGAAAATCTAGGGTTTTAACTTAGAAATTTTGAAAGTAAAAGCACCACTTCAAATACACTTCAAATAATGAAAACATGCAAGCACATTGAACACTTGAGATTTTGGTCAAACTTGATCAAGAAAAACCCCTCACTTGGGGAAAACCCTAGAAATTTTTTTCTTAGAGAAGAGTATAGAAATTCAATACACAAAATTTATCTTTCAACCCTCATAGACAAAATTTCACATACAACAAACTAATTCATAATTTTCCGCCAATATAAAAAATTGTGCCAACCTCGAAATTCATACCAAATTGCTGTTGTATGGTATGTTGTACCTTCTATATCGCTGTAGTACGGTCTGCTACAGTTCTGCCTCGAATTCTGTGCATGCACATGCCTTCTTTTACTGTTGTACGGTTTGCATTAAATGCTCTTCCAACTTGCTTGGGATTCGATCTAGCTTCATTGGGATTCAATCCCACACATGTGGCTGCAATAATGTAGTTGTATGGCTATCTAGAAAAGCGTGCTGCTCCTTGGGATGCATGCTTCTCCTCTCTCTTGGAAATCGTACCCTTCTTTCTTGGGTGCTCTTCTTCCTCTTTAATATTTCTCTTCCTCTCTCTTTGATGGTGAGTGTATAATTTGTCCCTTTCACTTCATTTTATACTTTTCTTTTCACTAACTAACCCTAACTACCAAAGAAACTACCTAATCCATGGCTAGGATTAGATTAGGAGATCCATGGTTCACATTAGATGCACTTTTCTCAACAATAAAAATAATTAATAAATACATCACTTAAGTGACCCACTTTTATAAAGAACAAAAGAAAAATTATTTACATAAAAGTCACTTATTACATAAATACACAGGGAACAAAATCTTTAGGTCCCCCTCATCACACCCACACCAAAAATATGAGGGAGGACCTCTATAGTTATCTTTTTCAACACTCCCTCATAACGAGGGAGGTCCTCCGGCACCATCCAAATATCCACCACCAACTCCTGATGCAGCTCCCTCCTGCTCTGGAATGTCTCTCAGAGACAAGTGCCCACCTATGAAATAAAACTATGACTCTTGAGATTCTACCTGAACCTCATTAATCTGCTCATCACCATCACTTGACTAGTCGAGTCTTCTTCCAGTTATTTGGAGAGATTCACTCTCCTCATCAGAAGAAATGTAACTAACATTCCGATCAAATCCATAACCTTCGCCATCCTCTGACTCGAACATCCATCCACATGTCCCTGGACGTACACCATGTCCTCTCAATATGTATAACATGTCCCTGCGATCACTAAGCAAGATTGTGGTATTGACTGGATCATCTCCCGATAAATGAAGATATGATCGTCCCTTCCCAACAACCCATAACCATCATCCTCAAAAGATGACACCGAGAGTTTACTAAATCTCATCATAGGAACAAAGAGCACCCCATGAATCTCTAGGACCTCTCCAAGGTCTAGTTGAAACCTGACTGTTCCAACCCCTCGAATATCTATATGTGGACTGCCAATATATGTCTGAATATAGTGTCATGGTCCCAACTCCATGATAATCAGGAATGCATCATACACTCCAGTCATATGTCTCACTGACCCACTGTCAACAATCCACACATGCTAAAAAACTAAGCTCCCTACACTAGAGTCAATAGAGGCTAGATAAAATTCATGCTCAAACTGACTTGCAAACTCATCTATTGCAGTTGCACTAAATCTTTCTTAGTCTTCCCTTTCTTATTCTCAGGACATTTTGAGGCATAGTGTCACAATTTACCACACTATAAGCATTTGATCTGACTCAAATATTTCTTCTTCTTGTTCTTCAATTTGGATGCAAGTGCCACATCTTGCTCAACACCCTCACTAACCTGAACCATGGGGGGTTCACTTAGTGAACATGATACATAGCACGATCGTTCAAAGGATATTAAAGAATATCCCTAATTTCATTAAATATTGGAAAATTCCTCCTAAAATTGTATTGTTAAACCCCCCTCCCAATATACCTTTCCAATTAATAAAATCCCTAGTTTCACCAGATATTGTAGGTATCCATTTTTATCAACCCATTTTTAATACCCGCTTTATATCATACTATCAATTTGCAACAAACAGGAGCCCTAATGCATCTTAGTATAATCAAATAAGATGCTAAATAAAATACTAGCATAATGCTAGTAATGATCCCACTGAGATCGGAGTGGCGACTGATCATTTTTTAGCATTGGATAGTGGAAGACCCAACGAAATTGTAATGGGGAAGGACAACTGCTTCAAAGGAAACTCAGTCAAGATATTAATGTAACAAAGAATGTAAAATACTGATAGTCCAATAGTCAGTGCAATGCTTAGAAAAGATGAGAGTTGTAGATGTTTCACACCACAGCTAGCCAATCTACCAATTTTATATCATTTAAATACAAGTATATCCATAGAGAGCTTATGTTTTCTATAAGCTTAATAAATTGAAATCCATAAAAATTAAAAATTCAAACCCTTGTGTGGATGGACTTCCCTACCTTCCTATTAAAAAAAACATCATTGATGTTTGAACCCAGATGAACATATAAAAATTCCTCTTACTTTCCAATAACACCATATGGTCATGTGCATAACATGGATTTTGATTATTCACAAGATGCAATAAATTTCCTCCACTTCATCTACATTTATTCCTGCAATCAAGGGAATTAACAACATTTAGTTACCTTTTCTTGGGTTATATTTAGTTTTTTTTAACTTTATAGGAGAAGAAAAAATCTCCATTATTAAGTTTCAAGCATGCAATAGTTATAAAGATACACAGATGGTGAAACTTATATGATACCATTTCATGGTAATGATAACACATAGGGTATGTAAATAAGGATTTTATCTTCACCTATGTTCATGTCAGTTCCAATACAATATTAAGACAGATGCCTTGAATCTAAGAAGTGAAATTACAATTATGAATGTGTCAAATATAACTCACTCCAACAACTATTCCTAACTGGCAATGTGAAAATGCTAAAGAAGAATAATAAAAGTTGAAAGAATAATTAATGAAGAAATATTGATCTAACTTTTGTTGGTTCTAGTAAGCCAAAAAAGATTGATCTCACTTTTCTTGGTTGTTGTGGAGTAAGGTTTGATTGAATCTCAATACCCACCTAAACCCCAACATAAAAAATGAAGAGTTAGATGTTTTACTATAATGCCTACAGAAAATACAATACAATTGTTCAACTCTAAAACTCCCGATTAGCTACATCTTTTACATCTCTTAATTTAAAATATTATTTAGATAATTATAAAAAAAAGAGGGTTTGAATGTTGAGACCCAAATTGAAAGCACCATCGATGTAATTTAAAAAATATAACAAGAGATCTTTTAAAAGTCATCAATGGGCCATTGATGGCGTTCAAAAGATGAGAGAATATTTTTGAAAACACAATGATAGATTTTCGACTCAATTCTAAAGAAAAATTTCAAAATCATGCCAACAAGATTGTAAGTGAAATCCTAGAGATGCAACTAAAGTTATTTAAAAGAAGTTGATGGTATAGAAATTAGTAAGATGTAACAAACTAAGAGAAAATTTCCTAATAAGAGGCTCAAACTTAAAGATGAAAAACAATATAACATCAATTCAAACCAATCCTAAATAAGCTATTAAATGAGGATTGCTCAAGGCCAGTAATCCAAAGAGATTTCCATCGAGATTATTATTGGTAGACTATTATCAGATTTATTCAAAACTTAGGATCATAAGCAATATCGAATAAAAATGGAGGGTCCTTAAGTTTTAGGTGGGTATGACTTGAGCCAATGATTTGGAGGTATGTTGACACAGCGATTGTCGATAGGGGTTCACTTCGCACTGTCGTCAACAAACATCAACCAAACTCCCTTAAACACCGTCCCATAAAAGATTTTACCCTTTCTAGCAACACTCGCAGAGTGAGTGAAGTCTCACCCGAGATGAATAAGGGGGCTGCAAGAACCAAGTTTTCGCAGTGGGAGGAGGACATGTATAAAAACACACATTACAACTACAGAAACCAGAGATTATGTTTTCACATTATGCTAACAATTCATACATTCATCTATTTCCTTCGCATATTCAGTGGATAAACAACATTTGCATCAACATGATTAAACTAATCATTCACATGAACAACAATTAACAAACCAAAGAGTCTTAGAAATATCACAACCACTTGCATTCGTCATTTAACAAAAACATAAAAAGAAAAAGATATAACCATAATCGAACATCTTCATGCATTCATCAAAACCTGTGGTATAAACTTCACAGAAACAGTCAAAAAATCTTATCGCAGATACAAAACACTTCAGAATATGTCATTCTCCAACTATGCCGAGATTCCCTTGGGCTTATACTCATACTCCTATTTATATGAAACTAAGTGGTTACAAAATGGTCCACATGACCAATTCTAACTAACTTTAACTAATATTGCGCTTTCGTTGGCTCCTTGTTCTCCGCGATTCGTCCTTCTTCCGCGGATTGTCCTTCTTCAAAAATGTGGGCTTCCGCACTTTATGCGGTCTAACCCCATGCCAATAGGCCCCCAACAAAAACTTGTAGCTTTCCCTCAAGCCACCTCAGCTGGACACCTCTGTAATTGCTCTAGTTCGATGTCATGTACTTCTTAAACTCATCCTCTAGTCTCGGGTTCGCTGTCATGTAATTCTCGAACTCATCCTCCATTCTCTGGTTCACTGTCATGTACTTATCAAACTCATCCTCCAGTCTTTGGAAACCTTCGTCATCTATCCCTTCTGCATCGGCTGGTGTGCTTCATGCTTGTTCCGGACTGGGGAAAATTTCATCTATGTCACCAAATTGTGAAACAAGCCAACTACTCTGCCACATTTGGTCGTCCGCTGTTGGATCCATCGGGCCTCCGCCTTGCTGTTCTGGTGGTCGTAGGGACCACGGTTCTTCTAACTACTACCACGCTCTTAGACATCTCGGGTAAGACCTCATCTCTGTTCTTCCCAATTGTCTGTGCCGCTTCCTTCACTGGTTGTTCATGCACGCTCGTCGTTCTTTCCCTTAGCACACCTGGAGTGCTTCCGCTCGAAATGAAATGGACCATTTCCATAGCTTCATTGGACTTTCTCACTCAATCGATGAATTTCATTCCTACTATGTATAAGCCTGCAATCTCCCTACTCTTCGTCGCTTGTATTTATGCTTGTGCTTCATGGTTTTGCTGCGTGATTATCAAATATTCCACATGTTTATTGGATTTTGTCTTCCAATGTGTCATCATATGTTTCCTCCATCTGTTGGTGATGCTTCACTGCCATAATAATTTGCTGAGTGGTCTCCCGCGTGCGAACCATTGACAAACATCCAACTTTGCCATACCGCCATTCCCGCGTGCTAATCGTCGAAGAGCATCCACCCTCGTCATATCTCCAATGTCGTGTCATTATTGTTTTTTTTTCCACCGATACTGTGCTTCTCAACCGCTATGTGTCTAGCCATGTCGATATGGTTTCAACCGATTGTCGTTTACAAGCTTTGGTAACAATATGCCATCTAAACTTTTTAACTACACCGCACCTCCATTAGTGACAAAATCTATTGTGTAAGGACCCAACCAATGCATTTGTAACTTACCTGGGTGCTTGGAAAACTTACTGTCATGTAATAGAACCATATCTCCTTGCTGAAAATGATTTGGTTTGACGTGTCGGTCATGCCAGGCCTTTTGTTGATCCTTTTCCACCTTCTGATGGAATCCTCCGATGAACCGATCCTCATCAAGCTGTATCAATTGTGCCAATCGTTATTTCAGTGCTCCATCATCACTCTTCCATGTGGCTGCTGCGATGCGCAGGATTGGCACAATATACTCGATCGACATGACTGCTTCCTGTCCATAAACGAGCTTGAACAAGCTATGTCCAGTCAGTCGTTTACATGTTGTGCAATATGCCCAAAGTATCGCTGGAATATTCAAGTCCCAATCATCCCAGTCTGCGTTGCACACCTTTGTGAGGGCATGCTCCAATATTTTGTTGAATGCCTCAACTGTTCCATTTGTTTGAGGGTGATAGGGGGTACTCTTCTTGTGTTGAATTTGGAACTCCTCCGTCATTGTTGCGATTGTATTATTTACAAAGTGAGTGCCTTGGTCACTCAGCAGTATCTTTGGGCACCCAAACCTGGTGACCACGTTGTCAAAAAGAAACCTTGTTGCAGTCACCATTGTGCAGTCTAACCCCGTGCCAACAAGGTATGAACCCATCCCACGATTTGCAGGTATGAATCCATCCCATGGTTTGGAGGTTATTCCTTAACCCACCTATATGAAATAACGCCCAATATTTATATTACTATGTCAAATTAAAAACTCCCCTTAACCCCTTAATACATGGAAATATATTTTTGAGGTTTTTAGGAGTATTCAAACCCCCAATATGAATGGACGTGATATGATATTGCCTTGCTAGTGAAGCCCTCGTGACCTGACCAACTTGAGACCCTTTCGGGATTCCTCCTCGGTAAAGTCATCCCATAATTTAGACCAACTGGGAAGCTTCTCTCTGCCCATAATGCATTTTACAAATACCTCTCACTTCTTGGTGAAGCCCTTTAGGGCTATCCTCACCTACTCAGAATTAGGGATACTCTCTCCTACTACTGCCAACTCATCCTTAACTTGTGTAACACCAGTCAAGCAGGAGGCTACACCCTCATCTTTATTCATTTTTATATAGTGTAGCTTGTCTTTTAGGGCCATCTTATGGTTCTCGTTCTTTTCTTCGAACAATTGATTCAATGTGTCCCACATCTCTTTAGCTATTTTATTTTCTGCTAAATGTGGAATGAGATGGTCTTTAACCCCATCCAGTATGACTCTCTGGGCTCTGGCTTCAAGAAATTCATGCTCCTCAAGCTCATTTCTATCTGTTGGCTTAGTCATGATACTATTAGCAAACCTCCAAACTCTCAATTATTTTAATATAGCAGTGATTCTTACTTTCCATGGGATATAGTTGGATACATCCAACCTATCCTCATACCTGATACTCATCATGGAAATCACCTACAACCAAAAACAACTTGAAATATAAACACAACACTCTTCTGCACTTAATTGCTGCCTACTTCAGTATCGCTTTGATACCATGAAGAAAATTGACATAAATATGAAATTGCTCATTCACACATTCTGTCAAACACTTTGAAAATCTACGGTTTTAACCTAGAAATTTTGAAAGTAAAACCACTAGTTCAAATACACTTCAAATACTGAAAATATGCAAGCACATTGAACACTTGAGATTTTGGTCAAACTTGACTAGGAAAAATACCTCACTTGGGGAAAACCTTAGAAATTTTTTTCTTAAAGAAGAGTACAGAAATTCAATACACAAAATTTATCTTTCAACCCTCACATGAAAAATTTTGCATACAACAAACTAATTCATAATTTTCATCCAACCTCAAAAACTGTGCCAACCTTGAAATTTGTGCCAAACTACTGCTGTACAATCTGTTGTATGTCTACTATACAGTCTGTTACTGTTCTACCTTGAATTTTGTTCATGCACATGCCTTATTTTACTATTGCATTGTATGCATTAAATGATCTTCCAAATGCCTTGGGATTTGAGCCAGCTTCCTTGGGATTCGATCCCACACATGTGGCTGCAATAATGATACTATACGTCTGTTTAGAAAGTGTGTTTCTCCTTGGGATGCATGCTGCTGCTCTCTCTTGGAAATTGTTCCCTTCTTGCTTGGGTGCTCTTCTTCCTCTTCAATCTTTCTCTTCCTCTCTCTCTGATGATGAGTGTATCATTTGTCCCTTTCACTTCATTTTATACTTTGATTTTCACTAACTAACTCTAACTACCAAAGAAACTACCTAATCAATGGCTAGGATTAAATTAGGAGATCCACGGTTCACATTAGATGCACTTTTCTCAATAATAAAAATAATTAATAAATACATCACTTAAGTGACCCACTTTTATAAAGTACAAAAATGTCTTTATTGACATAAAAGTCACTTATTACATAAATACACAATGAACAAAATCTTTCAGGCCCCCCCATCACACCCACACCAAAAATATGAGGGAGGACCTCCAGAGTTATCTTTTTCAACACCACTATCAACCAAAACTACAACTTTGTGGTGATTGATGTAACCCAAAATTTTCAATGTTTTTGGGGATGAAATACCAGATAAATCATTAACATAGATGAGTAGTTCTTCTTGACTGAATTTGGGCCCGAATTATTCTTGGATATAGGATGTTATGTTAACATCCTCAAACTTAGGGGTATCTTCCACAATGATGTCTTGAAAATGGGTAGGATCAGTCACATCAATTTGAAATAACTTCTCTTCTTTACATTTATGACTTGGGGCATATATTTTATAACAATTATAGCAAAGTCCTTGTCTTTGGCATTCTACCATTTCCGCTCAAGATAAAAAATTTTACTTTCAAGGGATAAGAATGAATTGTGCTTGAGAAATTTACCTACATAGGGCTTGAGTGGGGGATGAATGTTGGTTTGTCGGTATGTGCATTGATCACTATATATACTTCTAGAGTCCTTTGAGATTCCTCTAACCAGGTAACAAGCCACTACATTCTAGCATGTGCTTGAATTGCCTCCTTGATTCCACTAATGAAAAACTCTTTATAGAAAGAATCTATTAAGTTCTCTATGTAGATGGTTGTTGTGGAAAAAATTGCACAAGTGCACTCTTCCACTTGGTAAGGGGCTAAGCCTTGTAGGTTGTTGCAAGGCCTAAGTCCTTGGAGCCCCTTTTGATGTGGGTTTGGTATTCCTCTAAGTGATCCTGCAAGAGATTGTTAATGTAGTTCACATCCAAACATGAAAATATTGATAAAAACAAAATGAAAGAGATGGGGGGAGAATGAAAACTTCAAAAACAACCAAAGATATGCTAAACCACTCTTGTATTTCCCAATGGAATAGCTATACAACACCTAGGAGATGAAGGATTCAAGGGGATCCAACAATCTCACTTAGGGAGGCCTTTCTTGTCCAAACTAAATGCTAAGTAGATGGAAGAACAATGGAGAGAAACACTTTCCCCTTGATGGTAGGTGGAAAGCAAGCTTGGGAATGCTCACAATGGTAGGAAATGGTGGACTATGAGGAAGCTCCAACTCAAAAAGTCTCAAATCCAGTAGCATAACCTTTCTCTAATTTCTCTCTACAAAATGCATGACAATGGCTTCCTTTTATATGCCAAGAGGTGGCCATCAAACAACTAGATCCAAATGTGAACTCTCCTCCTTCATGAAGTAGTTCCAAGGTACACAAGGGGGCTGATTAATGCCCCCAAGTGTGTGAGGAGCCGAATTATGATCCTTGGGGAGGATTGAGTATTCAATGCACCGTTGGGAGTGAGTGGTCCCACCGTTTTGATAGTAGCACGACTATCGATCAGGCATTGTTTAGGTAGCTTGCGATATTGCGTAGGTCAATTGTATAATACCTACAATACCCTTTTTTTAACCGTTTCTTCGCACTTATGGACTCATGTTGTGTTTTGGATCTATTTAGGATGCCTATGGTGAGATGCATTCTTTATTCTGATGACACCTTACTGGATGAATTGCCAAAATGTCCCATGTGTGCAACTTTTAGGCGTTAACAATGTCTAATTGTTAAATGGAAGAGATAAAGTTGATGACTGAGCCTGTTTGACGTGACTTGGTCAGTCGTCCCAAATAGTGATTATCTCACTCATAACGATCATGAAGATATTTAACAAATAAACTCCAAGGAATGAGGTGCCCATAGGATTTTTTATTCCACTCCATTCATTGTCATATTTTTGTATCCAAGTACAAAAACCCCACCTAAAGTTTCGTCATATCATTAGTAATTCCATGAAATGCAAAAAAGTGTTCCATCTGTGTAACTCATCCCGAAGGGTTATAACCATAAAACTTGTACAAGTCTACCTTAAGAAACCAGTTCCATGTGTTATTATCCATGGAGTATGGGTTAGGTATGTGAGGCCCCAAAGAGTGTTAATGGTGGTGTTAGTCTTAGACCTGTCAACCAATTTCTTAGTTTACCACTCTTCTTAAATGTATTTCATTCCTTTTATTTTATTTCATTTCCTTTGTTTTGGATTATTTAAATTTCGTTTTAAATTTATTTCTACATTTTAGAAACATGTAAGTCTCAGCTTAACTCCCAATTTTAATAGTTGTTAAGTGTTCTTACGAAAACATAGATAATAAATTGAGGTTTGAATGCTTGATTAGACATATTATGTTCTAATGCATTCTGGAAATGCAACACATCATTTCTATACATATGAGTGCTGCCAGATTTCCAAAGCTAAGTTACTGTATAGATTTCAAGGCCCTGTCGTATAATGATGGCATTACTCAGCTTTGGAATTTGTTCTAGCTATGAAGTCGACAGTTGGCTATGATTGTTATTACATTTGTAAAGATGCAGTACTATTTCACATCCACAAATCGGTTCAAATTAATGGTCTGTACCACTCTGATTCGACCTGAATTGGTGATCTGATTTTCATTCTCAATCCTTGTTCTCAGCATCCTGTCTTTGGATTTCAAATTCAACATGGCTTCAGAAAAGAAGAAACGACCCAGTAGCTCTAGTGGTAACTTGCTCAGAATTGAACCACATAATACAGACTGGATCAGTAATTTTACATCTTTTGTTGTAAAATTAAAAGAAGTTGGTTGGTTTTCTCTACATGAGAGAATTAAAGATCATAATGCAGAGGTTACAAAGCATTTTTCTCATAATTTCAAAGGTTCGGTTGTGAAGCTCAATGGATCGAGTTTCAAGTGACAGAGGAGTCTATTACACAAGCTATTGGTGTGGTTCCTGAAAGTGAAAGGTGGTTTAAAAGGAAGTCGATAGATGAATATTATGATCAATTTCTCTTGCCTGCGTGTAGAAACCCTGACTGGAGTCAAGGAATTCAAAGGCCCTGCTTGCTGGAGGGTTGGCGTGATGTCTTGCAAATTTTTCAAAGATATGTTACTTCCGAAGGAAGGTTCTCTACCATTTACCTGTATCATATGTGATTCCTTCAGCATATATCAGGTACTAAAAAGTTAAACCTACCTTATTACATTCTAAAGAGTTTGAGTAAGATGGCCACTAGGTTACAGAACCATCTAGAATCATCAAGTCATAATGTATTTCACCATGGATTGGTTAAGCTGTTGATAACCAAAGAGCTTGAAAAATGTAAAAGATCTTGGTCCCATTTTTTATTCTGGTCTGATTTTAAAGTTGAATATAAAGAACTTGAAGAAGATAAACATAAACAAACCCATGTTAGGAAAAGGGTCACACACAATTCTTCTGATAAAAAGGAAAGAGGGAATCAACATAGGTTTAAATCTTCTGAGGAATAAATTACTATTCAAACTCCTAAGTTTGATCAAGGTAGAGTTGAAGAAGAAGGAATACAAGATTCTGACACATTTGGGGATTCTATTGAAAAGAAGAAAGTAGTTGAGGTCAATAAAAAATCGGATCTTTCTCATGGTAAATTTCAAATTCCTACAAAAAGTTCATCTAAACCATTTAAGGTTTATCAACGGCCTAAAAATCGATCTACAAGTAGGTTGATATTGAACATGAGGGATATTTTAGACCCCAAGATTAAGAAAGATGAAACTATAGATGTTTAGAATTCATCAGATGAGGAATATAGAAGAGAAACGATATTGGAATTTGCACTAAATTAGGTGCTTAATAACATTGATCAAAGTTTAAAAAAGGTTCCGGATCTTGTCCAGAATAATCACCCATGTAACTTTGATAACAAGGATTCAGAGGAGGAGACAACATCATTAGTATCATATATTAAAGGAAAAGTTGTTGTTGAACTTGAAGCTGGTGAATCCTCAAAGAAACAAATGAATTTAAATGAAAATAATGCTGCAGATGAAGTTCATGAAGATTCAGGTGTCTTAATGAAATAATTTGAAAGGGATAAACAAAGGAAGGAAATATATCAATTTAAACTCTAGAATGAACATGTTAATCAAATTAATGATGGATTGATGCAGGCAAACAAGATGTTAAAACATGATTTGCAAGAAGTAAACAAAAATTATTCAAAATTAGTATAGGTGGAAGAAGAAGCGGTGAAAAGAAGAAAGATGGCACAGAAGCAGGACATCGATCTTATCAAAGAGAAAGACGAGCTTGAGAAAAGATTAAGTCAGATCCAAAAAGAATGCAATCAGTTACAAAAGAAAGCTCATGCATTTGATGGTCTCGTTGTGCTGGCTGAAGCAGCTAGAATAATTTGATTTGATAATCAAGTTTAGTTAGAAAAGACACATGTCATAATCAAGTTATTTAGAACTTTATATTTTTTCATTTTGTATATTTCCTATTTTAGTATGATTCAATCCTAGGAAAGTGGATCTTGAAACAACTTATCTAGGATTATTTCCTCCAATATATTGTAAAACTCAGCTTGACATTTTTTTGGAGACACATGGGGGTTGACAGTATATATGATACTATTTTGACAGTCTGATATACATGTTGTTTATATGAGGACTTATTCTATGATGGAAATGAATGACTGTTTAATTTTGGGATCTAGGTTTTAATCTACATGTTCTTTGAATATTCTGTGGTTCTATTTGAACCTTTGTATGTGCTTTTTGTTATATAGATGTTTTCTATATAGATCCATGTGCATGAAAATGAATTTTTATTGCAGAGATGTTTGAAATGTATTTTTAAACACACGAATTACTTTGATGCAATGATTTTAAAATTGTTTGTTTTTCCTTGTATCATTTATGTTTAAAGCGTAATCCCTATCCTTTGATTAGTCATTTCTTTTCCAGTCTATTAAATCTATATCCTTATGTATGAAATTATCTGATGTTTTCAGATATTTATTAGTTAGTTGATAATTAAGTGATTTTTTCTCTTTTCCCTTCATAGTTATCCAATCATGAACAAAAACCAACTTTTAAACTTTGAGGTGCCTAAACTCTGCTATCTCGTAGTCTAGTTGGCAAACTTTAGGACTAACATCTTTTGGCGCCATTGTCGGGGAACGAAATTGAAGATATTTCCCTGGGTATGATATTCTTTCCCCTGATTTTGATGGTGAAGAAAATCAGGAAATATTTGTAGAGCACTATTTTTCACTGATATACAGAAAAGCAATTGTGGCTCCTAAGCAGATAGGAACCAGAGTGAATCCTTCCTCTCCATTATATACAGGGGTTCCATATCCATAGAAAATATTATGGGAATCCAGACAGAATTTGGCTTCTACATCATCAGGAAGGTTTCAGTCCTCTAGAGCTTCAGAAATTCCCGGTGGGTTAGATCAATACAATCCTTTTTCAGATTTGTTAGACTTTGAAAAGGAAGAAAAAGAGAAAATACTTTCCATCTCCATTCCTCATTTTCAGATTTCATATCCTTCTTCTCACTTTGATAATTTTGAAGTGTACACAAATCCATTATCTTCATATAAAGTGAAACCAGACCTTATATATTCAAAACAGTTCTTGAAGCCTCAGACAACACTCTATACACCTCTTACTAGTAGGGTTCCTATTAGTCAGTTGATACCAAAAGCTTCATCTCCCTCAGGTCCTCAGATCAGTCCTTACATGGCTGGTTAGCCTCCTAATATGATGGATAACATTGTGGCTACTAGATATGCACCATTTGTCAATCCCCAACCCCTTAATGTGGGGGAGATTATCAAAAATATCTCCGAAGATTCCCCTCCCCCTTTCTTCATTTCATTCACTATTCATGAAAAGATGCTCCATAATTGTCTTCTAGATTCTGGTGCTTCCCACAATTTGATGCAAAAATTAGTTATGTAATCCCTAGGATTGAATATCACAAAGCCATATCATGATCTTTATTCTTTTGATTCACGGGTTGTTAAGTGTCTTGAGGTCATAAAATACCTTGTAGTCAATTTGACACAACTTCCCATGAAGATTATTTTGATGGATATTATGGTGGCTGACATCCATCCTAGATATGGAATGCTCTTGTCAAGGTCTTGGACAAAATATTTGGGTGGCACATTACAAATGGATCTTTCATATGCAATAGTTCCAGTTTTTGGAGGTGAACAAAGGAGGTTATATAGAGAGGTTCAGTTGGCCTATTTGGTTAGTGATTATGAGAACCCAACCAATCATCCTGTCTATGCAGTTCAAGAAGATATTGGGCATTGCATGTTGCATTTAAGTGATGAAACCATAGTTACAGTGTAGGTAGAAAAGGAGGTTTCAGCTTGTCCAAAACAGGTAGAACAAGACAGTTTGTGGAAAAAAAAATTTGACAGATCATCTTCTAAAGAGGGAGTAGGAGCAGGAACAAGAGTTCTTCTCATTTCTCCAGGTGGTGAGATTATTTCATTGGTGTACAAGATTTAATTCCAAACCACTAATAATATTGCTAAATATGAGGCTTTAATTCTTGGTTTGAGAGATGCTAAAGATTTAAACATACAACAATTGGTTGTTTTTGGCGACTTTGAGTTGGTAGTTGAGCAAGTCAGAAATTTTTATCAGGTAAAACAACCATTGTTAAAAGTTTATATAAATGAAGCATGGGATCTTGTAGACAATTATTTTTCAGCATTCAACATTTATTTCATCCCTAGGGCTCAAAATCAGACAATAGATTCTCTAGATTTAGCAGCCACATATTTCAAAATTCCACTGCAAGCTCAGCTCAGATACCCAATTGAAGTTAGGTATAGACCTCCAGTACTTGATAACATAAAACATTGGAAGGTGTTTCAGGATTATCAAGAGATAAAGAAGTTTTTAGAGCTAACGGATGAATTTTCTACTTCCTTGATTGATGAAGAGTAGGATACTGAAGTGGAAGAGGTGAGTTCTTTCTCAGAAATGTGATTGCAGAACATAATATAATTGAATTGAAAGGTAATTTCATTCCAAAGGGTTTAGTTCCTTTGGAAATATTATTTTAAAAGAATGATACTTTGACAAGACCTACTATGCAGTCTTCTGAGGAGAATATAAGCAGCTGCAATATCAGGACTGAGAAGGAGCCTAAAATGATTAAAATCTCCAAAAAACTTTCATATGAAGAGAAGAAAAAATATATCAAGCTTCTAAGGGAGTTTGTAGATAGTTTTGCATGGTCCTATGAGGATTTGAAAACATATGACACTAGTATTATTCAACACAAAATTCCATTGAATCCTAATGCTAAGCCTTTCAAATAGAAGCTTAGAAGGATTAACCCAACATTGTTACCAGTTAGTGAAAAAGAGGTTAAAAAGTTATTGGATGCAAAAATTATTATACCTCTTAGGTATTCTACTTGGGTTTCCAATTTAGTTCCTTTGCGAAAGAAGAATGGCAAAATCAGGCTCTGTGTAGACTTTCATAATTTGAATAGGTCTTCCTTAAAGGATAACTACCCTTTACCTAAAATAGAGCAGATTTTACAAAAGGTAGTTGGTGCCTAAAGAATATCAATGATAGATGGGTTCTCGGGTTATAATCGGATTGCTGTACAACCAGAAGATAGAGAGAAAACAACTTTTACTACTCCCTGGGGGGCATTTATGTATGATAAAATGCCATTTGGCTTGATGAATGCAGGTGCAAATTTTGAATGGGCTACGGATAAAGCATTTGTTGGTGAAAGGGATAATTTTGTAGTTATCTATCTAGATGATATAACAGTATTTTCAGATTCAGATGAAAGTCATCTTAAGTATCTTGAACAAACCTTTCTCAAATGCAGAAATTTTGGGTTATCTTTGAACCCAAAAATGTCTCACTTTGCCATGTAGGTGGGAAAGCTTCTTGGTCATATTGTTTCAATTGATGAAATCGAAATTGACCTAGAGCGTGTAATGAAAATTCTGAAAATTAGTATTCCAAGGAATAAAAAATATATTCTGTCCTTTATTGGGAAAATTAATTTTCTTAGATGGTTTATTCCTAATTTTGCAGAGACTGCTAAGCAAATAACTATGATGCTGAGGAAAGATCAGGAAGTAAAATGGACAACAGAAGCCAGACTAGACTTTGAAAAAATAAAACAGGCCCTTATTGAAGCACCAGTTTTGGTAAGCCCATATTTTTCTAAAGATTTCATCACCATTTCTTTTGCTTCTGAATACACAATAACAACAATAATTTTGCAAAAGAATTCAGAAGGTCTTGAGCAGCCTATTTCCTTCTTTAGAAAAACTTTAAGAGACTCCGAAATCAAATACAATACTTTGGAGTAGCGGGCCTATACACTTGTTAAAGCCCTTAAACTTTTTTGAATTTATTTGTTGCATTCAAAAGTTTTAGCATATGTTCCTAATGCAGCAATAAAAGAGATTTTAACACAGCCTGACAATGAAGGAAAAAGGGGTCATTTGATAGAAAAAATCATGGAGTATGATGTTGATATCAAACCTAAAAAACTTGTTAAGGGCCAAGGTTTGGCTAAATTGATTACATATTCTAATTGTGAAGCATTAAGACTAAATTCCATATTTAATGAGTCATCTGAAAGGGGATAATTGCAGCAAGAAAAAGAAAGGGAACATTTATATAAAAAGTATGTTGAGTCATCCTGGTACAGTGATATAGTATATTTCCTTTTGTTTTTACAATCTCCACCAAACTTAGATAAAAGGAAATTCAGATCTGTAAAGTTGAAAGCTATGAATTATTGTATTTCTCAACAGACTTTATTGGAAAGATCCAACAGGTATACTTCTCAGGTGTGTTAATGAAGAAGAAGTTGATGCTATTACAACTGAGATACATGGAGGGGTTTGTGGTGGACATCGTTGTTGGAAGGACATGGCCTTTAAAATTTTGAGAGCAGGTTATTATTGGCCTATGATATTTTCATATGTTTATGCCCGAGTAAGAGCTTGTGTTGAATGCCAGAAGTTTGCAGGTAAACAGAAATTGCTCTCGTTTCCACTTAAGCCTATTGCAGTTAAAGCACCTTTTCAGCAGTGGGGGATAGACTTCATAGGTGAAATTAATCCTCATTCTAGTAGTCAGCACAAATATATTCTAACAGAGACTGATTTCCTTACAAAGTGGGTAGAGGCAATTCCCACTAGAAGAGCAACTGAGCAAGTTATAATCAATTTTTTAGAGGAGAATATCTTGAGTAGGTTTGGCTGCCCAAGAAAACTTGTCATGGACAATGCTCCAGCTTTCAGGTCTCAAGATATGGTACGCTTCTGTAAAAAAATGGGATTCTTTTGAAACATTCAACTCCATATTACCCATAGGGTAATGGCCTAACAGAATCCTTAAACGAGAATATAGTGAACAATATAAAGAATCTATTATCACAGAACAAGAAGGAATGGGAAAGTAAATTGAAATATGCCCTCCGGGATGATCCCATCACTGCAAAGAAGGCTATCGGTAGTTCTCCATTCCAGCTTGTGTATGGAACTGAGGTTGTTTTTCCAGTACATCTTGGTTTGCCTATCATGAAGTTTATGCAATATAGTCTATAAGAACCAAATGAGGTTCAAAGGAGGATTTTTCAAATGATTGAACTGCAATAGGAAAGGCAGATGCTCACTTAAAAAGCTCAAATACATAAAGATAAGGTAAAACAGATGTTTGATAAAAATATTAAAGAAGATAATTTATTTACTGATGATTTGGTGCTTAGATGGGATGCACGTAGAGATGACAAGTCAAAACATGAAAAGTTTGATCGTCTATGGCTTAGACCTTTCAAAATTGTCAAAAGCTTGGGAGATAATACATTTGTTTTACAGAATCTGGAAGGCAATGAACTTGCAGGCCCAGTTAATGGGAGTTTTTTGAAACATTTCTATACAGAATAAGAACTAAAGGAAACTTATCACATTGTAAATACCGGTGAGTTTCAAATGTATTTGAATAAGACTCCATCCCAATGGATTAGCAGTTGCTATAGATCGGTTTTGGTTGAAAAAAATGGCACTTAGTCTACAGTTCTTGGAAAATCACAAGGAAATGCCACCCCTAGACGGAGCTAGACATCGTTGTGGGAAGGACATCGTTCTTGGAAAATCACAAGGAAATTCCACCCCCACTACTTTGTTAGTTTACCACTCTTCTTAAATGTTTTTTCATTCCTTTTATTTTATTTCATTTCCTTTGTTTTGGATTATTTAAATTTCGTTTTAAATTTATTTCTGCATTTTAGAAACATGTAAGTCTTAGCTTAGCTCCCAATTTTAATAGTTGTTAAGTGTTCTTATGAAAAAATAGATAATAAATTGAGGTTTGAATGCTTGATTAGAAATATTATGTTCTAATGCATTATGGCAGCACAACACATCATTTCTATACATATGCGCGTTGCTAGATTGCCGAAGCTAAGGTACTATACATATTTCAAGGCCCTGTCATATAATGATGGCATTACTCACATTTGGAATTTGTTCTAGCTATGAAGTTGACAATTGGCTATGATTGTTATTACATTTGTAAAGATGTAGTACTATTTCACATCCACAAATCAGTTCGAATTAATGGTTTGTACCACTCTGAATCGGCCTGAATTGGTGATCTTCTTTTCATTCTCAGTCCCTGTTCTCAGCATCCTGTCTCTGGCTTGCAAATTCATCCATGGCTTCAGAAAATAAGAAACGACCCAGTGGCCCTAATGGTAACTTGCTCAGAATTGAACCACAGAATACTAACTGGATCAGTAATTTTCTGTCTGTTGCTGTAAAATTAAAAGAAGCTGGTTGGTTTTCTCTATGTGAAAGAATTAAAGATCATAATGCAGAGGTTACGAAGCATTTTTCTCAGAATTTAAAAGGGTCGGTTGTGAAGCTCAATGAATTCGAGTTTCAGTTGACGAAGGAGTCTATTGCACAAGCTATTGGCATGGTTCCTGAAGGTGAAAGGTGGTTTAAAAGGAAATTGATAAATGAACATTATGACCAATTTCTCTTGCCCATGTGTAGAAACCCTGACTAGAGTCAAGGAATTCAAAGGGCCTCCTTGCTGGAGGGTTGGTGCGATGTCCTGCAAATTGTTCAAAGATATGTTACTTGTGAAGGAAGGTTCGCTACCATTTACCTGTATCATATGTGATTCCTTCAACACATAGCAGGTACTAAAAAGTTAAACCTAGCTTATTACTTTATGAAGAGTTTGAGTAAGATGGCCACTAGGTTACAGAACCATCCAGAATCATCAAGTCATAGTGTATTTCACCATGGATTGGTTAAGCTGTTGATAACCAAAGAGTTTGAAAAAAGTAAAAGATCTTGGTCCCATTTTTTTATTTTGATCCGATTTTAAAGTTGAATGTAAAGAACTTGAAGAAGATAAACATAAACAAACCCCTGTTAGGAAAAGGGCCACAAACAATTGTTTTGATAAAAAGGAAACATGGAATCAACAGAGGTTTAAATCTTCTGAGGAAGAAATTACTATTCAAACTCCTTCTAAGTTTGATTAGGGTAGAGTCGAAGAAGAAGGAATACAAGATTCTGACACATTTGGGGATTCTGTTGAAAAGAAGAAAGCAGTCGAGGTCAATAAAAAATCGGATCTTTCTCATGGTAAATTTCAAATTCCTACAGAAAGTTCATCTAAACCATTTAAGGTTTATCAAAGGCCTAAAAACTGATCTACAAATAGGTTGATATTGAACATGAGGGCTATTTTAGACCCCAATATTAAGAAAGATGAACTATATATGTTCATAATTCATTAGATGAGGAAGACAAAAGAGCAAGGGTATTGGAATCTACACTAAATGAGGTGCTTAATAACATTGATCAAAGTTTAAAAAAGGTTCCGGATCTTGTCCAAAATAATAACCCATGTAACATTGATAACGAGGATTCAAAGGAGGAGACAACATCATTAGTCTCAGATATTAAAGGAAAAGTTGTTGTTGAACTTGAAGCTGGTAAATCCTTAAAGAAAAAAATGAATTTAAATGAAAATAATGTTGCAGATGAAGTTCATGAAGATTCAGATGTCTTAATGAAAGAATTTGAAAGGGATAAATAGAGGAAGGAAATTGATCAATTTAAACTCCAAAAGGAACATGCTAATCAAATTAATGATGGATTGATGAAGGAAAAAATATGTTAAAACATGATTTGTAAGAAGTAAATAAGAATTATTCAGAATTAGTGCAGGTGGCAGAAGAAGCGGTGAAAAGAAGAAAGATGGCACAGAAGCAGGACATCAAGCTTATCAAAGAGAAAGAAGAGCTCGAGAAAAGATTAATTCAGGTCCAAAAAGAATGCAATCGGTTACAAAAGAAAGCTCATGCATTGGATGGTCTCACTATGCTAGCTGAAGCAAGTAGAAGACTTTGATTTGATAATCAAGTTTAGTTAGAAAAGGCACATGGCATAATCAAGTTATTTAGAACTTTATATTTTGTCATTTTGTATATTTCCTATTTTAGTATGATTCAATCCTAGGAAAGTGGATCTTGAAACAACTTATATAGTATTACTTCCTCTTATATATTGTAAAACGTAGCTTGAACTTTTTTTGGAGACACATGAGGGTCGACAGTATATATGATACTATTTTGACAGTCTAATATACATGTTGTTTATATGAGGACTTATTCTATGATGGAAATGAATGACTATTTAATTTTGGGAGCTAGTTTTTAATCTACATGTGTTGGATATTTATCTCGTGTTACATGATCTGACCCGGGTTCTGCGCGGTTTGACCTAAAAAAACCTCTCTTCACCTACCCTTTCGGCAACAGCCTGTGTACAGGCTAAGGTCTCACTCGAGGCAAATTTATGGGGTGGCTATAAAAGCAGGTTTCTATAACCCTGGTGATGTGCAGATGTGGAATCACTTCCCTTAGAGCAGAGTCGATCTCACTTTGCATATGTTGTAAGTATAAGAGCACAATCAGGAGTTGCGCACTCAGGAGCTACGCACTCAAGGATAACACATGTTATAGAATATCGCACACAATATGATAGCGTATTCAGGGGTTGCACTTCATGCCAGTTGCACACTCTATAGTCTTTGCTGGATTAGTGTGACTTAGGAAACTATGCATTCAGCATACTCGGAATCGCTTGTACATTTAGTTATATATATGTTCGATACTTAACATAACATTCTCATCAACCATACCTGTGAAAATACACATAAAACATGAATATTCATAAACATAAACATAACATAAATGATCTCACAGATGCAATCACACAACACACTTATTTACGTGGTTCACCCCCAGGATGGGAGCTACGTTAACGAGAACTATTGTTTATATTAATGGGAAGCAGTTTCCCTCTTCATCAGTTATATAAAATAACCACAACACCACTGGACAAGTTGGGCGCAGGCAATAATGCTTTGCATAATTACATATATAAAGCACCGGATCACCTGAACTCATAAGCAATAGTCCGGATCGATCACTGAACTCATCAGCAGCCACGGATTGATTACTCATTAAATTGAAAAGCATAATTACATATATAAAGAATGATCGCGTCAATCATGAAGTGCATTAAAGCTGAGAGAAACCGCGGTTGGGTGGGAATAGATAATATAAAGTAGATAAGAAACTTGTACTCTTTCCTCCATAGGTGCGCTTCGCCTCCTTTTAAGCTCTAATATTAATGAAAGGTATGTGACGTTGCAATGCCTCCTAAGCGATTCATTCAGTAAGTATTAAGTAAGAAAGCTGTATCACTTGCTAATATAATACGTATAGGGGTGTATTATGTTAAAGTTCTACGTGTTGGGGAGTAAGGGAAAGGTAAGGTAGTGAAATCCCTCCCATCCCGGGTTTTTCTATAGCAGTACCTCCTAAGCGCTTTATTCATGCAAGTGGTATAGTCTAGGTCTATAGGTGGACAGGTATTTAAGAAACACAGAAGTAAGGGGGGAAGGGTAATAAGTTTGGTTTCATGCCATCATGCCATGCTATCCTGCCCGTATAAGAGAAGGCATATGGCAGATTAATTAAGCGATGGGTATAGGTATAAGGCAGGTGCTATTTCTTGGGTAAATAGTGAAAGGGATTGTTGGCTACCCTCCAGCGTATTCCTGGCTTAATCAGTGGGTTTAAGGGCATCACTCCCTCGACTTGAAGGCAGTAAGTAAAGTCTGACCAGGTGGCATGCACTTCAGTCAAAGTATATGCTAACAATGCTGTCAGTGCTCAAGTCGTTCCTTCTTTCCAATCTCCGGGGTGGTCTGGTTGTCGTTCCTCAATCCAAGAAACAGTATGAATAAGTGGGTAAATCTAACAAGTGGTTGGTAGCGCAAAAATGAAAGGCAAGTAGGTATCATCCTAGCAATGCTGTCTTCATTAATAACGAGTATCTGTAAGCCTGTCCCGATTCACATAGTGCTGGTCCTACAATTATTTCCTGGGGCTGGAGCACTAGGTTGGGTATGAGGTATAGGGTATAGGCTTTGCCAGGGTCCTCCCTAAAAGAAATAAGGCACAGAGTGGTTCCGTGGGACCTACAACCCTTGTAACACATGGATTATTCCCAGAGACCATTAGCTTCCAAGTAGCACTACCTACTAGAGCCCTCTAACTAAAATGAGTCTGTTTCCATTGTTGTATGCCCTAATATTTAATATACATAAAGAATTGCATATATAACTGAGCTTACACACAAACATGGATGATTCAAGTTTTATTGTTATTCTTATTACATATAAATTATGACATGACAAGTTCAACTTATCTATGCGTGCATCATATTTATATATTTCCATTTTATGGTGTTTATTAGGCCAAGTTCAGGCTCTATGCAAGTCCAGGTGACACGTATCTATGCATGCCCTGTTTGGCTACTGGAGCTGACCTGCGCGTAAAGATACTACCTGACAAGCATGAATGGCGCTCTAGTGCATGCATCCGACCTAAGGCCTTCCACGAGGGAGACATCCTCAAAGGATGGTATGGTTTATATAGCTAAAATCCACTTTACCCAAAGGAGCAATGGTGAACATATGACCCCATCAAAATGCAATATTCTTATAAAAACGGCCATAGAGGAGGTTTTTGAAATCTGTTCCAACTCCACATCTTGCCTTAGCCAAAACTTGTTGGCTATCTCTTTAGTAAAGTTAAACGTCTATATGCCATGCTGCTCCTCGTATATCGCTGATCCGCTTCTGCTTCATAGTAGGATGGAGCTAGGAACCATGCAGAAGGAGAACTCACACTACCCATCATACAGGTGTTAGGTTGGCTTCCCTACTACAGGAGGTGGGAAGGCACTACTCCTCACTCCCAGTAGATATGCTAGTCCAGGTTCAACGTATCTATGCGCGAGTATAATTGGAATTTGTTGAACCTTCACAGTGAGTTATTAGATATGGATTTCACATATCAAACTTAATACTACTTATAAGGCATTTTACAACATAACTTATTATTAAGTTGTTTCTATGGAATTGTTAGACAACTCAGTATATGCTCTTTTAGACATAACAGATTATGTATTGTGAACTAGGAATCCTGCTGCCACGACGGAAACATTCTCAAATGGTATGGTTATAAATAAATCCAGTTAAGATACCCGGATGATACGAATGTGACCCTATCAACAATGATTTTTCATTATACTAAACATATTAAATTATACTAAATTCCAAGTTAAGTTGGTACACGGATTATTGGTCAGAATCAGATGAGACAGAACAATCAATTCTCTCCGTTTTCGTTGTATTGTGATATTATGGCTTGGCTTCCCAAATATACCACATACTAGTTCAACCATAAGTTCAACTTTTATATGCCGGGTCTCGTACTCCTGGTTGGTTGGAACTCATACCCATACAATGATTTCGATAACGGAACTCCTCTCATAGTCTAGTCATGCTCATACTCTATCATACTAGGAACTCATACTAGTAGGAACAGCACCGGAGCCCTGCTGATGATCACTGGTCTGGAGCGCAGGGAGACTCTGTGGATGCTGCTGTGAACAACACTCGAGTAGTGTAGAGAACAACGTATAGATGCGAGTAAGCTCTCACTCAATGCTCTATTTTGTTATAGAATATTATTTTACTTAGATTAAAGTTAAACTCATGTATGCAAGTTCTAGTGATAGAACGTATCTATGCTATGATCGTATAGGAGACCTTCCACACTTAGGAACCATTTGTTTTTATAAGCAAAATTCCCATTTTGGTTGGGTACCCATGGATTGTGTCAGAATTAGATGAGACAGACACATGAAACAATGCCTTATATATTATTTTTGTGTCAAATGCAATAAGAACTCTTATGCGGGTAGAACTTATCTATGCCAGTATTATATGTATAAAGTCCACATGCACACTCTGAACTACTAGCTGAAGTCAATATGAGTACGAGTTCGAAGGAGAAATACTATTTTATAACCGTAAGAGCTTATTCATGCACCCTCCCTATAAAGCCATATATAAACTGGACTCTGTAAGGTCTCTCTAGTTGTTTCATACTAATTATAAAAACTTGCACTACAGCTCACTCATTAGAACTAGTTGAAAGAGTACGATTTACTTTCCACATAAACTTATAGTTGTTTGTTGTACCACCTAATTTCCACGTGCTATGGAATTATTGAGTGCTGCAAGGACGTAGAGATCGTGCATATCATATGTTAACACGTTGTTAGTAAGTGTATATCTTTTATAATCAATTGAGAGTGTGTTTTTGAAATCCCAACCAAACATGAATTCTACGAATTGTGCTTTTATAGTTGTTTTATTTTCTTTTGGATGGACTGGCACCAGTGAGTGGGTTGTACCCTTGCCGGTGCTGTAGCTTCTTCACCTGTGCCATAACTTATTACTGCTGTGCATGTGTAGGTTGGAGAACATGGGACTTAAGTAGTAGTTGGACAGCAATCAAAGAAATAGTAGAGAGCTTACATAAACAATAATAAGGTCAACAGTTCCAGTTTGCACACATAGCTGCAGACTCTTCTATACAATGGGTCTCTGCGCACATAGATGCAGAGCCTCTTCTCTTCTACAAATGTCTTATGATTTTCATCAATAATCGACCAAGACTAACCCGACCAACCCTTCCCTTACAAAATTTCCCTTTTTATAGGTTGTGCCCAGAGGTCACATCTTTACGATCATTATCGACCAAAATCCCATAGTACCCCCAAAACCCCCCAAAATGGCACAGTTAACCCTCTAACTAGGCTTGTCGTACTTCGACAGCTACTTCACTTATCTTCGGTTGTCCTTCTGCGTCGCTTTTGGCTCTAACGCCCCTCTGACAACCATAGTTCTGACCGCGCAGCTCTGACTTTACTCTCACATGTCCCTTTCGAACGCTTCGCCTCTTTTGTCATTTTCAGTCTGCCGCTCTATTCATAAATGCTTCAGCTTCCCTGGCCATCCTTAGTACTCTGTCCTTACTAAGGCAACACGTCCCTTTCCTCCAACTTTGCGCCATTTTGCATCCTAGTCCTGGGATTAGCGTAGTTCTTTACCCAAAATAGGCCGATGCTGGGGTTCGCTTAGCTTGTAATTCTTTCCTATAAAATTGTTGCGCTAGAGCCTTGCTCCACAAAATTGACTTTCCAAAAAGTGGTCCACTTGGGCCATGCCCAACATGCCCCTAACACTCACATGTGGCTCATCCCCGAGCCACTCTCAATAGGATCCTTCGACTGCGCATCCCCTTGGATGTTCAACTTTGCAGCGAAGTTCTGATAGGTTGCGCTTAGCCTCGCAACTATCTCCTTAGCTTCTTGCTCAAAATCCTTAATTGTGTTTAACATCTCCTATGAGATGACTTCTTGGGAGTGGTCCTTCACCGTGTGCTCTGTGGTGTGGAGTTATTGCAATCTCACTTCAATTTCTTCTGAAAGGCCAAGTGCTTCTTCCTGTATGGGATGTGACCTTGTTGAAGTATCAGCCTCCTTCTCCCTCAGCACTTTCAGTTCTCTCTACAAGTCCTTGATTTCTGTGAACTTTTGGATTTTCTGTCTGGGGCAGCAGAGTCTTCATCACAATGTTTATGGAATCAAGCTTTGTTTGTCATTGCCATAGGTCACTTTGAATTTTCTGGAGCTCAGGATATTCCTGAAACATGGCCCAAAATTTAGTAGCTTCCTCTAGTAGGTCCTGACATTTCGTTATTTCTATGGAGATGCTCTTTGTTGAAGTTTTTAACGCTTCAACTCTTTCTTCTGTCTCATTTGGCGGAGTACCCGACGGGTTCTGAGCTTCGAGGTTGGAAATATTTTCCTTGTAAGTGGTATCCATATCCATCTTCTCATCCTTAATATCGCTTAACACATCACTGATCTTAAATATAGTATCCTCTATCTCTGGTTGCTCTTCACATTCCGGTATCTTAGCGCAGATTGTTTCTTTGAGCCTGCGGTGCTTGTCTTGGACACTTATTAGCTCTCTGCTTTTCTGTGCAATTTCCACCTTGAGCTCATTATAGATGCCCTCCAGCTGTAGATGCTAGTTATGAGAGATAATGTCTCTGTCTCAAATTTCATGTACAACCTACAAGTGTAGATTGTGCAACTCTTCTAGGGGCAGAATGTCGACATTGATATCTACATGTGCGAGCTTCTTCACACCTTCAACAAGCTAATCACTTAGGAAAATGACGTTCATGGGCTCAATTCTGACTAGACCAGGCTGCATCGTCAAGGCATGCATCTTTCTTTTTCTTTGACTTGACTTTCCTGACTTTCCTTCAGAATCAGACTCTCGTACCAAGTCCTACTAGACTTGCTCTATCTTCGCCACCATGCTTTGTAACGCCGCAATGTTCTCTTTCAGGCTTGCTTGGACTTCTTCACTTTTTCTTTCTTTAAGGGAAATCGTTTCTTCCAAGTGCTCACTCACCCTCGTTGTGATACTTTCATAATCATCAGCGTGCAACTACGCTTTCGATAGCAACTTAGTTGCTTTGTGCTTTTTCTTCTGCCCTTTCTCTTGCACTGCGCTTTCAGGATCCTTTCTCTTCTCTCCTGCTATGTCCGTAGCAGTGTCTTGGCCTTGGCCACTTCAGTTTACTTGTGTGCTCATCGTTTCTTCTGTCCTGTTCTATGGGTTAGCTTTGCTTTCGTTTGAAGTGGTTTGGATTACTACTGGCGCATCGGCCTTCCATTCTAGTGTCTAGTCTTCCATAATCAGCTCAATTTTCTGTGCATAGAGATGATATTTACCTCCAAACCATTCTGGATTCTGCTTCTCAGCCCTCAATGGATTATAGATGTAATGCAGGACAACCTTGTATATAAGCCCGTGGATATATGTATTTGTCAGTTGCTTTGTAATGCAAGGAGTACACTGAATAACTTCACACAACAACTTGTAGTAGGTAAACAACTGTTCATTTTTTACCCATTGTCTATTTGGATTCGTGTTCTACCACATGTTGGAAAACCGTGTCCCTTTGTAGTCTCTTAAGATAACCGGGACACCCTGCTGGTATCGTGGCTCCTTACAGGCTATGAATGCGACGAGCACCAATAAAAACTATAGTGAAAAGGGGTTTCGTTATCCTGAGTTTCACTGACATTGTCCAAGAACTTTTTTAACAAGTATGTCGACCAGTTGTATAGCATTCCATCCTTGGCCTTCGTAGCTAGGGAAATCGTCATGGCCAACACCTCGGTCGATCGACATTTACTCAACACCTTCCCTGACAACAACTAGATAGTGAAGCGCGTGGCTTTGTCCTGAATACCAGTTGTGATGTACCCACGACTTCCTTTTTGAAAGTAGAATTCAAACTTCATCTGCCTCGCTAGCTCCTTATCCTTAGTATTTCCCATGAACTCCATCGTGGGATCAACACCTCGCTTGTTGATATGTGTGATTTGGTAAATCGAGTCAACACTAATGTTAGTTTTTCGTTGAGCCATAGATAGCCCTAATGTGTGCACGACAACAAGGTGCGCAAAGCTACGTTCAACTCATGGTTCCTATCAAAATGTGAGATGCGCAGTAAATTCAACAACCCGGACAACACTAGATCTTTAAGCCAATCCTGTGCATGACGAAGAGGTTGATTTGTGCGTTCGAAGACCCTTTGGAACATGTACTGGTCGGGATGAAACTGAGGGTACTTTGGGTTATTTGGTTCCTTTCCCTCTTGCAGTAGCTCATGATCGGAGAACTTGCAATCTAGAATCTTTCCTAAGATATTTTCGCAGATGTGCACATGGCTGGAGATCGAAGGAAGTGGGATCTCATATTGTGGATTTTTCAGCAGTTGCAGTGGTGGTGCATTAGCTTTGTGCGGAAAAATGTATTATGGCATCAGATAAATTGGCATGTCTGGAATTGGTTCCTGTGGGCTTTGGATTTTCCGTTTCAGTGGCTAGATGCTTATCTCATAGCTGCATCCCTGGTGTGTGGCGTGACAAGCTTCTCGACGGTTGACCTCTTTCTGGCACATACTTCTTCACTGTATTTTTCATAAATCCCTCAATCCCCGACTAGTTGAAGTCTCTCAAAACCTCTTCTAGCGTCGTCTGCTCAGACATTCACTTTTAGAGTGGTCTTGTCTTCCTTACTAGTAAAACACGGGATTTACAAAGAATAAAAATTCAAAAATCGCGGTAACTCCGGAAATTATGTGGTCAGATCTACTTATAGGCACATCAGCCCTTAGCCGCGCCCAAAAACGACTAAATTGGCATTAAATTCCATGTCTGTTGGAGAAATCTAGCTGAGATCTTGGTCCTTTCCTTCATTGAATGCACCTTCAACGGGAGATTCTACCTTAAATCTGAAATGATCGGTTTCCGAAAATTACTGTATAACGGCTATTTTTCAGCCAAAAGGTTGTAATGCGTAGTTTTTCTTGGACTTCACTCACGGTTCAGACAAAATCCATGAAGTTAATTGCATTTTTCATCTGTTTTATTCCGAACTTCGCATCTGCGCTTCTTCGCTTGTACTACGCGCCATAGTTTGTGAGATATACTTCATACCAGATGCTTTAATTTCATGGAACTTCGCTTTTCTTACCAAAACCATGTATAGACTCTGCTTTATTTCTAGTGTCTGATTTCAACTGTACTTGATACTTAGAACTTTTTCTTTATTTTGGATTAACTAATGTCTAGCGAAGTAGGACTATCCCTGTAGGGCTTCAGTCTACTTCCATTAATAACTGTTGGTAGATTTTCTCCTTGTAAGGTATCTAGTTGAACTGCGCCACCATTAGTAACATGCTTGACAACATATGGCCCTAGCCAGTGCATTTTAAATTTTCCAGGAAACTTCATGAATTTACTGTCATATAGGAGGACAAGGTCTCCTATCTAAAAGAATTTGTACTTGATGTGGCGATCATGCCATGCTTTTTCTTTGTCTTTCTGCACTTGTTGGTGAAAACATACCATAAAGCGATCTTCTTCCAGCCCAATGTAGTATCCTTTCTTCCATTGTCTCATCATCAACCATGTTGGTGAATGCTGCAATTCTTAAGCTTGGTACTATGTATTCCATTGGCATGACAACTTCTTGTCCATATGTTAATTTGAAGAGTGTATGACTTGTCAAATTATTGCAAGTTTTCCTATATGCCCATAACAAAGCTGGTATTCGTCGATCCCAATCATCCATTTTTGTATTGCATACCTTGGTCAGTTTGTTTTCTAACACTTTATTAAAAGCTTCAACAGTGCCATTAGCTTGTGGATGATATGGTGTGCTCTTCTAACGATAAATCTGAAATTCCTCAGTCAGGGATTCAATAGTTTTGTTCAAGAATTGGGTTCCCTGATCACTCATTAGGATTTTGGCGCATCCAAACCGTGTGAGTATGTTTTCCAAAATGAACTACGCGACAATAACTGCGCTACAGACCTTTACTGGTTTTGCCTCTTCCCATCCGGTCAGATAATTTGTAGCTGTTATGATGTATCTCGAACTAGTTCACTTCCCTAGTGGGTTAATAGGTCCCACAAAATCAATAGCATGCTTATCAAAGGCTCGCAAGGCAACTTGTGGCACTAATGGCATCTCATCTTTGCGCGACGTCTTCCTTGTCCTTTGGAAAACATCGCAACTTCGACAATGTTCCTTGAATCCTTGTGGAGTGTGGGCCACCATAGTCCTACTCTGAGAATTTTCTAGGTAGTAGCTCTTCCTGCGTAGTGGCCTCCAAACACCCCTGAATGTGCTTCGACAAGTATCATCGGTTTCTCATGTTCTAGCACACATCTGCGCAGTACTTCGTCTAGTCCTAGCTTGTATAATTGACCCTTAATTATAGTGAAATCAGATGCTTTTACAACCAACTGTTTCTTCTGCTGCATAGTAATATCTGCAGGTGGTAGACCCATCGTAAAAAATTCTATGATATCCTTGTAGTAGTCATCTTCTATATGAATAACAAACAACTGCGTGTCTGGTAGGCTGTCTTCCAAGTTACTAGGTTCTTCTCCTGATTCAATCCTAGAAAGATGGTCAGGTCTTGAATTCAATCTTCCTGTCTTAACAATGATCTCAAAATCATACTCTTGAAAGAGTAATATCCATCTACATATTCTACCCCCTAACACTGGATTATTGACCAAGTACTTCAAGGATGAATGGTCAGTGAACATACAAAAATGCTAACCTAGCAGATAGTGTCTGAACTTCTGCAATGTGTACACCATAGCTAAGCCTTCTCTTTTTGTCGTAGTATAGTTATTTTTTGCTGAAGACAACTTTCTGCTTGAAAATGAAATGGCGTGATCGATGCCTCCCTCACCTGGTTGAGCTAGCACAATGCCCAGTGCTATAGATGAAGCATCTACATGTACATGGGATGGTTTACTCTAGTGTGGGAAAACTAGAATCAGCGCGGAAACCATTCTCTCTTTCAATGTATCTAGTCATTTCTGGAAATCTTCAATCCAAGTGTACTTCGCTTCTTTCTTCAGTAACTTCTCCATAGGTGCAGTGATCTGCACATATCCTTTGATGAACTTCCTGTAGTAACGTGTGTGTCCCAATGCAGTTTGGAGTTGTTTTATTGAGTTTGGTGCTGGTAGGTTTACTATAACTAGGATCTTCACTGGATCAACCATCAATCCCTATTTACATACAATATGGCCTAATAAAATACCATAAGGAACACAGAAGACTCTCTTCTTTAAATTCAAGGAAATATGATGTTGTCTACACTTCGTTAACATCATTCTTAAGTTGGCCTGGTGGTTCTTCAACAAACCAAATATTGTCCAATCATCGAAATATACTTCTAGGAATTTATGGATGAAATCCTTAAATGCAACAACAACTACTCAGGAAAATATTACAGGTGCGTTTTTCAAACCAAAGGGCATAATTGTGTATTGAAATGAGCCCCACTCAGTGGCAAACGTGGTCGTATGTCTGTCTTCTGTAGCAATTCTGATCTGATGATATCCTGAAAATCCATTAGTGAAGGAGTATGCTTCATTCCCTCCAACATTATCTAGTACTTCGTCTGTGAATGGAGTGGGAAATGGGTCATGCAGCGAAGCGTCATTCAACTTCCTGAGATCTACGCAGATTTTGATCTTGACTTTAGATTTCTTGTCTTGAATGACCATAGGGATTACCCATTCCGATTCTTCTACTGACTCAATTATTCCTACATCAAGCATGTTATCAAGTTCTGCCTTTATTGTTTCTTTGTATATGGGATTTAGGTGATAAGGTCTCTGCTTGATAGGCTTCGCATCTGGCTTGAGAGGTATTTTCATAATCCCCAAGTCACCCAAAATTCCTTTAATTTCGGAAAACTTTTTAGGAAACAAGTCTTGATACTCGCGCAGTAGGTATGCAACCTGCGCTACTGTTTCTTCATCCCAGTAATACCCTATAGAAGCGAAATTTGGTTCTTCGGTGGTACCAATGTTGACTTTTCTAGTTTTTACAGGGTTACTTCGATCTAGGATTTCTTAATCAGGTCCTTCTACTTCGCGATTTCCTTCAGACTCAAGTATGTTTATGTCGCGCGGGTCTTCGTCTTCATCCTCATATTCGTCTAAAGCGAAATTGTAACATTCTAGGGCATGTTCTAGTTGTATTTCCCAGTATGGTTGTTTATACATAGGTAACAATGTGTTATTGAATACCTTCTATTTGATGATGTGCAAAGCTTTGTTTATATTTGGACAATCATCCTCAAAACTGAAATTTGTTTGGAAGTTTTGTATCATTTTGGACAATTCTGATGTTCCTCTGCGTGAAGTTCTATGTATGTGTACTAGTTCTTTGGAATTTGTTCCAATGTGTGCACAAATAGATGGACCCACTCTGCTTGAGGTCTATGTTCACATGCTTCTAGAAAAATCTTTATGTGATCTTTGGGATCAGTGTGTCCATTATATTTCACTTGTACCAGCTCAGTATGTTCTGTAAACCTGATCTCCATCATGTGCTTGCATTGTTCCCATGTGTTCAGGCTCTGCTTATGCACAACCCACCATCTAGCAGGTGTAGCGCACAATGTTGTATCTAAAGCTGGAAACTTGTGTTCGCCTGAGATTGATATAAGATATTCTTGAAAAATTGCATGAATATTACTTAACCCATCATAGGTAGGGATTGAACTTACCTTTGTTCCAATCTAACGCAGTGATTTGGTAAGCTGTGCGCATCTTCTTGCATATACTCTGTGCATTTGGTTTTGCCAATTCTCTAGCCCTGCATCTGATTTTGATATGAAAGAGCTGTAACATCGCCAACTCAATGTTCCATCATCCGTAGGATTAATGTAATATTCCTGATTCACTGTCATATTATAGATGTGATCCAGATCTTGAGCTCTGCATTCTTCTCTCACTGGCTCAATGTATCTAGGTCCATGTAACGGATACAAGGGTGTGATGACCTTGATATCTGGTCCTTCAAATATCATCTGCTTCTTCTTCAAGTTGATAATCACGAGGTTATAAATTTCCCAATCTATCCCCAATTGTGCAGGATATGGATTTCTATTGTCTATAATCTCGATAAACTCAAATTCTGCTTGACTTCACACTCCATCAATGCCAACAAGGACATTTGATAATCTGCCAAAAGGTAAAATCTTTTGCTGATTAGATAACCGCAACTGTATTGGCAACCATGATAACTTCGGCTTCCCCATTTGTTTCCATGTGTTATTTGTTAAGGCATTCACTTCTGAGCCCAAGTCAAGAATGATCTGGTCCATTTTGTAGTCTCCAATCTGTGCATTCAGTCTCATCTCTCTTCAAGTCATTCTGTGACTCTTTATATGGTGAACTACGCTATGTGCAGCATTTATGATGTTATGCTGCTCGTAATGGCCTAATAAGATTTTTAATTATGCTAAGGCATTTTCATGCTTTAACAATTTCAAGCAGCTATGTAAGAACTGCGCAACAGGACTTGTGGGTTCTGTTGCAGTCTGTGATCCATCGTATGAAATTGACATATCAATCACAGGTGGTGCTTCACTTTGCAACTTGATTCTTGGATTCGAGGTTTCTGAACCTTTTAAGGTCTCTCTTGCTTCCATGAAGACTTATTTTGCTTTGTTCAGGTCGAAAGTAGGTGTTTTTCCAGTCACTTTTCTTATCCAAGCCCCTTCAGGAGGCCTTTGTTTTGGTTGGTGATCCTCGGAAGTTGAAGCTTTAGTTCTTTGATCTCCACCCATCGTGGCTCCACTTTGCATCACAACATGAATGTTGTAATCTTTATTTCATTTTTCAGCTGCAATCATCTGTATGTTCTGATTATGCGCTTCTGGTCTTCTCTCTTGCATTTTCCCTTGTAGAATAGGACATGCCTCAATTCAATGTTCAAATGAATTACGATATTTACAAGTGGTACAAGGATTCTGACAATCCCTAGCTAAGTGTCCGGGTTGAGCGCAGTTATAACATACAATCTGACCTCGACCTCGTCCTTGGCTAGTGTTTCGTCCTCTTCCTCTGAATGCACCACATCCTCTGTATGTTCCTTGGTCGTACTGCGCATTTTCATTGTTATTTTCCGTTTCCCCTTGAACTCTGTAGACATCATGCTTCCTTTCTATCATGAGGTCATATGCTCTACAGTTGTTATCGTCGTGTCCTACATATTTACAGAATGTGTAGTATATATTCTCTGGTATTTGCACGTGTTTCCCCTTGAACAATCTTCTGAGCGATGTCCTCTACATCGAAAAATCTCACACCATGGCCCTTGATGTTGATTCAATGGGTTTGGTGCTCCATTATCTATGTAATCTCTAAATAAAGGACAATGTTCTTTAGAGTTCCCTTCTCCCTTACACGTTATACACCAAATCTCTTCTCAGGTTTCTTTTCCTTTCTTCATGTCTTGCAACTGTAATGTCAAGTTTGCTAGCTGGGTCTGTATCTGAATCATACCTGCGCTAGTCTCTCCTATAGGATAAGCTTCTAGCTTCATCACAATTTCTAGAGCCTTTTTCTGTGAAGCAACCTTCTGTTGCATCAGTGGTAATATGATATGTGGAAACAACGCATCTATGAACCATTCTTGGTGCTATTGTGGTGCTATATCAAAGCTTACTTGGTCTAACAATGCTTTAAATTTTTTATCAAATTCCCATACTGTATCATTAAGTTTTTTCTTGATTTCTTTTAACTCTGTGATACATTGCGGCTTTGACTTAGGTTTTTTAAACTCTCTGATGAGCGCAGTTTTGATCTTCGCTAATGTCCTATTTTGTCCAACATAGTACTTCATAAACCATGTTAAGGCTCTATCCTTGAATGTTGTAACTAGTTGTGCTTGCCTAATAGCATCATCTTGTACTTGCTTGACATTCAATACGGATTCACAAAGAAACCAATGTTGTTCTGGGTCTTCTAGACCAGTTCCTTTAAAGATAGGCAGCTTAATGTCTCCTGTCATTCTTCTTCTAAGAGGCGTAGTGTTCTGAAATAACGGAGGTGTACCACTACTTGGAATGTTCGGAGTATGGTATCCTATGGTGTTACTGTTACTGGTGTTTTGCGGACTACTAGTATTTCTATCGTCAACTGGAGGTTTTTGCAGAGTGACAGGCTGATAGCCACTTGGTCGATGCTCTATTTCACTATCAATGTCAATCTCATAAGAATGTATGTCACCTCCTAATGCAGTTTCTAGGGATATGTGAGGTTTAGGTTCATGAGACCTCTTCCTGGTGCTATACTTGTATCTTTTACCACTTCGCAATGTATAAGTATTTTCCTTAGTGTCACTATTTGTGTTACTGAACATTACAGACTAAAATTCCTAGGGATCTTATTGCATTCTTAAGACACCTTTTTCCGCTAACAACATTTTAATATATAAACTGAGATTTTCTAGGTACTTACCTCTGAAACCTTTGAATAATTATGCCTCTGCTGTGCTATAGGACTTCAGGGCATCCACAACAAATTTTGTAATGTAGCCTTCTAGTGTTAGGATATTTAGACACTTAGAAGTTAGTTAAGATCAACTTGTGTAATATGTCCGTTAGGTAAAGTGTGTTTCTTTAGTATGCATTAGTGCGCATTTGTAAATATGTAATCCGACAGTCACAATATGTTGTGATCCAACGGCTCAACTTCTCTTAGATCATACCTACCCTTGATCCATGGATTAACACCCGATTGGTCCATGATCTCTATTTAAAGAGCATGGAGGGTCATTGTCTAGTTGATCGATTATGAGAAGCTCATTTGTAACTTTCTTTCTTTGCATAATAAATTGCTCCGTAGAAGCTATTTGGCCGGGGCCATGGAGTGTTTCCCTCTCGAGGGTTTAAACCACGTCAAAACATCGGTGTGTTGACCTGTGATCTGTTTGTGTGAAGTGGTTGCTCTAGGTGTTTGATCTTTTGGGAGTACCCTGTGTACCTGAAAAAGAAAAAGTGCATGCAAGTTCTAATTTTAAGTTACTTTATTGTAAAAGTGCATATCACTTAAATAATAAAATAAAAATACAAAGTGAGTCACTTAAGTTCCTTTTTTTTGCTGCACTATTTAAAATAACATCATTGTAAAAGTGAAATCACTTATTTTACAAAAGTGATTCACTTAAAGCAACTTTATTGTAAAGTGATTGTCAAGGTTCATCTTGGGAAGAGGGGGGTCCTTTTTTTTAGTTGGTCATTCTCTATCTGCCACGTCACTATTGGAGACATCTTCAGCATTTTCTTTGTTCAAGCATAACTTCATCATACAGAGTCAATTTTCAGTGCCGTTTTTTTTAAACCGCCTATTTTTTCGAGCTCTTCGCATCCAGACTATTGGTTTATGCTTTTACAACCATTAATTTACAAATATGGCCGCCCCTTGTGATATTCTACTTAGCAGTTCCAACTATTTCTCATGGAAATCTCATATGGAGGATGTTCTACGAAGTAGAGGACTTTTTAGAATTACCTCAGGGAAAGAAACAGAACCTATTAATGATGACAAGAAAATAAAATGGGCAAATAGATGTGACGAAGCTCGTGGATTGATTGGGATGTCAATCTCTACTGATTTACGATTCCACATATCTGGAATTGATGAACCTGATGCTGCTTGGGACAAGTTGGAATCTTTGTTTGGTAAACACAATGAAATTCGAGGTCACCAACTCAAAAATGAGTTGATTTCTTTAAATCCGAGTGATTTTTCATGCATTCAAGATTATTTATCCAAGTACAAAGCTCTTAAACTCTTATGTGAAGAATGCAAGATTAATAGGGAAGACAAACAATGCATTTATCATATTCTTTCAAAGCTTGGACCTGCATATTCTATTTTTGTATCTACATTTTACTCCATGAAAGAATACTTGACTGCAGCTAGCTATCAAGAGCCTAGTCTTGAATCTTTTTGTGATTCCTTGATTAGAGAGAAAGATAATCTCATCCATCTTGGAATAAATAACAATGCAGATACATCTGGGAAAGCCTTATTATCCTTACAGAAAGAAAAATCCAAGCCTCCCAAGAACCAAAATTTTCACAATAATAAGTCCAACAAGGGTCCCAAACCCACTCAGTCAACTCCTTCTTTAAAAAATGACAAAGGATCCAAGCCAAAAGGAAAGAAGACTGAGCGTCATTGAAACTATTGCGGGAAAGATAATCATGATGAATCTAAGTGTTTCAAGAAGATGGCAGCCTTGGAAGCAACAATTGAGAAGCACCACATCAGCCTAGATTCGCCTTCAGAATCTCCCTCCCATGGACATGCACTTTGTGCTTCTGGTTATTCTTATAATGCATCTTCTTCTTCTACTTCAAATGAATGGCTCATTGATTCTGGAGCATCTTATCATATGGCTAAGGATCAAGCCATCTTTTCTACTATTCATGAATGTAACACCAAACAAATATTTGTTGGTGATGATATATCTCTAAGTGTTGTAGGAGCTGGAACAGTTCTAGTAAATAATGGTCATTTTAGTGATGTACTATGTGTTCCACGAATTTCCTTCAATTTGTTATCAATCTATCAAATCACTCATTTTGGTGAAGGTAAAACTGTGTCGTTTACACCTCACCAAGTTGTAATCAAGGATTTTAAAGATCCTCAACAAGTCCTAGCTACCAGAATTGTTGATGATATTACCAGGTTGTACAAATTTAACAACTTTGGGTCATCACCTTTTCCTTCAGTTTTTGTTGCTCATAGTGATAACTTGAGCAAACTTTGGCATGGGAAATTTGGTCACTTAAATTATCGCTCATTGCAACAACTATGTAAAGACAATATGGTGATAGGTATTCCGATGGTATCTTGCAGGGATGGTGTTTGTTCCGGTTGTGTGCCCGAAAAACATCATCGGGACAGTTTTGATAAACGTGCCTCTGGGCACACCTCGGTTCCCTTGGAGCTTGTGCATAGTGACTTGTGTGGTCCTCTTCCATCTTCTTCCTTTTCTGGTTTCAAGTATTTCTTAAATTTCATTGATGATTACACCAGGCGCACTTGGGTTTATTTCCTAAAACTTAAGAGTGAAGTATTTAACATGTTCTTGGCCTACAAGGCCCTTGTTGAAAAACAATCTGGTCATCAAATTATTAAGTTAAGTTTTGAAAATGGAGGAGAATATGTTAACAAAAAGTTCACTACTTTCTGCACTGAACAAGGAATCCAACAACAACACATTGTTCCATATACACCACAACAAAATGGTGTAGCTGAATGGAAGAACTGCACTTTAAAAGAAATGACTAATTGTATGATCCAATCTAAGGGACTAAGTCTTCAATTTTGGGCTGAAGCCATTAATTGTGCAAATTACATAGTTAATCGCACGCCGAATAAAGCTTTACAAGGTATCACATCGGAAGAAGCATGGAGTAAAACTAAACCTGATGTAAGTCACTTCCGTGTGTTTGGTACTGAAACATGGGCTCACATTCCGGATGAAAAAGGGAAAGCATTGCATCTTAAAAGTGAAAAGTGCATATTTGTTGGATATTCTGAAGATGTAAAAGGTTATAGACTTCTTCAACCACATTCTCATGATATAATCATTAGAAGAGATGTTAAATTTGATAAAAATATCTTGGCCTGTGAGCCTAACTCGGCGATTGTGCCATCTTTGGCCTGCGAGCTTGATTTGGCGATGGTGCCTTCTTATTCTACTTCCAACTTCTTTGACAGGTTTCCAACTCCAGTTTCTGATGATGACAGTGAGGATGAAAATCCACCTCTTCCTGCTCTTGTTCCTCCAGTTGCACTAGCACAAGTGCTTCTTCAATGGGTCCATTCAACATGTGAAGCAGCTGGTGATCTTGTCGGTGATCCTAGAGATCAACGACGAACACGTTCTTAGTTTCTGCGAGCCTCTTGTCGTTTGGCTCAAGTTTCCAAGAATCATGATCCAACAACTTTTGCAGAAGCTTTAGGAAATCCAGATTGGGATATAGCTATGGATGAAGAATATCGTTCCTTGATGGAGAACGATACTTGGGATCTTGTACCCCTTCCAAAAGGAAGAAAACTTGTCAGATGTAAATGGGTCTACAGAACTAAGTATGCATCAGATGGAAGTGTTGAACGACTTAAGGCAAGGTTAGTTGCCAAAGGTTTTTCACAAGTTGAAGGGATTGACTACAAAGAAACCTTTTCTCCTGTCGCCAAAATGAACTCCATCTGCCTTGTTCTTTCCCTTGCAGCCTTACATAACTGGGAAGTCCATCAAATGGATGTCAATTCTGCCTTCTTACATGGTGATTTACAGGAGGAAATTTACATGGAACAACCTCCTAGATATGTTCAGAATAACTCTAGCCTTGTATGCCACCTTAAGAAATCCTTATATGGCCTTAAGCAAGCTCCTAGAGCTTGGTATGCCAAAATGGATAGCTTTCTCCTTGACAGTAGTTTTTCTAGATGCCATTCTGACCCTAATGTCTATACCAAGAAAGTAGGAAATTATCTCATCATACTTGTTCTCTATGTTGATGACCTTATTCTTATTGGTAGTGACCCTAAGCTTATAACCCATGTGAAATCCAGTCTTAAGCAAAATTTTGAAATGTCAGACTTAGGACACTTGCATTATTTTCTTGGTCTCCAAGTCCTACAAACCAAAGAAGGAATCTTTCTTTCTCAGTCTAAGTATGCTTGTGACCTTCTTCGTCGCTTTCACATGGAATATTGTACACCAACCCGTTCTCCCTTCCAGTCTGGAGTCAAAATTTCTACCACTTGTACTTCACCTGAAGTAGATGCTACCTTGTATCGTCAGCTTGTTAGTAGTCTCTTATACTTGACTCATTCCCATCCTAACCTTTCCTTTGCCGTTGGTTGTGTTGCCCATTATATGCAAACACCTCATAAAAGTCACTGGAAAGCCGCTAAAAGAATAATTCGATATATTCAAGGTACATTTCAGTTTGGGATTCATTACAGTATAGGGGGGAAACCTTTTTTGGTTGGTTTCACAGATTCAGATTGGGCCGGAAATCCTGGTGATCGAAAGTCTACTGTAGGTTATGTTTTGAGTCTGGGATCTGGACCTATCACTTGGGCTTGTAAGAAACAAAAAGCTCTTGCTCTTTCTTCAGCAGAGGCAGAATATCGAGCAGCAGTTAATGCCAGTTAGGAAGCTTTATGGCTTCGACAGATCCTTTCAGAGTTTGGATTTGAGCAGCAGCAACCTACTCCACTTTGGTACGACAATCAAAGTGCCATCAAGCTCGCCAAATATCCAGTTCTACATCAACGCAACAAACACATTGAGATTCATATGCACTTCATCAGAAATCTTGTTCATGATCATGTTCTTGAAGTACTCTTTTTCCCTACAGATGATCAAGTTGCAGACATCTTCACCAAGTCTCTTACAGAAGCGAAGTTTTCTAAACTTCGATCTATGTTAGGAGTTCAGGAATTTGTCATTAAGGGGGGATAGGCTCTAATGCCTCCTTCCTTCTCCTAATAGTGTCACTTTTGTAAATCCTTCAATCCTATCCCAAGTTGTTCTTAAGGGGGGATGTTACGATATTTAGACACTTAGGAGTTAGTTAAGATCAACTTGTGTAATATGTCCGTTAGGTAAAGTGTGTTTCTTTAGTATGCATTAGTGTGCATTTGTAAATATGTAATCCGACGGTCACAATATGTTGTGATCCAACGGCTCAACTTCTCTTAGATCATACCTACCCTTGATCTATGGCTTAGCACCTGATTGGTCCATGATCTCTATTTAAAGAGCATGGAGGGTCATTGTCTAGTTGATTGATTATGAGAAGCTCATTTGTAACTTTCTTTCTTTGCATAATAAATTGCTTCGTAGAAGCTATTTGTCCTAGGCCATGGAGTCTTTCCCTCTCGAGGGTTTAAACCATGTCAAAACATTAGTGTGTTGATTTGTGATCTGTTTGTGTGAAGTAGTTGCTCCAGGTGTTCGGTCTTTTGGGAGTACCCTATGTACCCGAACATCTAGTATGCTATCAAGACAAAAGTTTACTGCTTACGATGTTGGGCTATCCACCGCTTTCAGTCTCTGAATCAGCTCTGGGGTCCACACTGTAGGTTCTTCATCTTGAAAACAGTTTTTCCGTTCTGTGATTCTTGATATCCACACGTGTAGCTCATTACCGAATGATGCGAAGAAAACCTCGTGTATGTCAGAGAAAAGATATGTCTGTAACCATTCTTCCGTAGAGAAACGCGAATGTCTGTTTTCTTTCTTCGCAAATTATTTTTCTGTCTTAGTGACCCAGTTCTGGATCCCTGTCCTTTCCGGATTCCAATATTTAGAGCATATCACCTAGTTCAAGCACGACAATGGAACCATTTATTGTCTTTTTATCTCGTGTTACATGATCTGACCCGGGTTCTGCACAGTTTGATCCAATAAAAGCTCTCTTCACCAGCCCTTTCGGCAACAGCCTGTGTATAGGTTGAGGTCTCACCTGAGGCAAATTTAAGGGGTGGCTATTGAAGCAGGTTTCTGTAACCCTGGTGATGTGCGGATGTGGAATCACTTCCCTTAGCCACACAATATGATAGTGCATTCAGGGGCTACGCTTCTCGCCAGTTGCACACTCTATAGTCTCCACTGGATTAGTGTGACTTAGGAAACTATGCATTCAACATGCTTTGAATTGCTTGTACATTAAGTTATATATATATATATATATATATATATATATATATGTTTGATACTTAACATAACATTCTCATCAACCATACATGTGAAAATACACATAAAACATGAATATTCATAAACATAAACGATCTCACATATGCCATCACACAACACACTTATTTACGTGGTTCACCCCTAGGATGGGAGTTACGTCCATGGGAACTGTTGTTTATATTAATGGGAAGGTCAATAGTTCTAGTCTATGCACACAACTATAGACTCTTCTCTACAATGGGTCTCTGCGCACATAGCTGCAGAGCCTCTCCTCTTCTACCAATATCTTACAATTTTCAACAATAATCAACCAAGACTAACTCAACCAACCCTTCCCTTACAAAATTTCCCTTTTTATAGATCGTGCCCCGAGGTCACATCTTTACAATCATTATGGGCGAAAATACCATAGTACCCCCAAAACCACCCAAAATGCCATGGTTACCCCACTAACCAGGCTTGTTGTACTTCGACAACTACTTCACTTGTCTTCGGCTGTCCTTTTGCATCGCTTCTGGATCTAATGCCCCTCTAACTGTTGAAATATTGTAACTTCTAAGAATATTATATTTGTACTTTGTTATTCCGGAGATGTTTCATTCCTCCGTGGAGACCCTATTGTATATCCATAGATGTTTTATTCCTCCGTGGAGAATGTGGTAACTTGAGTTATTAGACTTCCCTAGTGGGGGTCGGCCCTGTATGAGTCATGTGGGTTAAAGGGTTATTAGACCACTCTAGAAGGGTCGGCCCAGTCAAACTTATGTTAAATGTTAAGTTGGGGCCGACCTAGTTAGTGTAAAAGTCAAGTTGGAGTTGTGTATAAATAGAGGAGGTGTGTTCCTCATTTAACACACATTCACTCACTTGTGATTGGCCCATAGGTGAGAGAGAGATATGCTATGGAGGAGAAGGGGCTCATGTTTGGGGATTACATCTTTGTATTTTTTGGTCAAGCTTTGCTGGGTTTTCTACCCCATGAGGGTTTCCCAAGATAAATCTATGTCTCTTGTGTTTCTGCTATGCTTGTTGTTCTTTCAGTGATCCTGTATATGCTATTGTTGTGAAATGGAATGCAATACTTATATTTTCTATCATAGCATATTGAATCTTAACATGGTATCAGAGCTAGCCTGAAGGAAGGCAATGCATGGTACTTACGAGACTTGTCTCACTTGTGACAATTTGTAAGTTAGGGTTTTGTATACCAAAAACCAGTCATCATGGAACTTTCTCTATAAATGCATTTTGGTGAAGGTTCAGGATTTGAAACTTCTGCAGATCATAGATCACTTCCCCCTATACCTTTTGTCCGAAGGAAATCCCCAGATTCGTTGTACTTTGTGAGATATGACCAATACAAGTTAGTCGTTTTGCCTCTTCCAGAATGCAGTCCTAAATAGGTGACCTAGGAAAAAAGGTCATATCTCGGGCTAGGAATCTCCAAATGAAATTTCATAAAACTTTACAAGTAGGGAACGGACTCTAGTTTCATAGGTCCACTTTTCAGAGGCCGAAGTTGAAACAATGACATGTGACACTCTGTACAAGTTCGCTATGTTGTTTCTTCCCATAAACAGGCCATGTTGCGACACTTGGCATAAATCTCTCTCATAGAATCCATTAAAGCTTAGAAATGTTGGGTTGGAAAGATGACAGGTTAGGATACCACAGGCCGAAGTTTCATACCCTTTGGATTCGTAATTTCAGAGATGCACCAGAAACAATAAGGCACATATTTCTGTGAAATAGAATTGGATTCTGAGCATTCCCGTTTTTGGCTTATCACTGCTGCGGGAAATTAGGGATTTTGATAGAAGTGAAATTTTGGAGTGGTATTAGCATATGATTTCTCTCCTCAGCAAAATCTAAATTTAGAGACCAAGATCAAAGTTTTTGGTTTGATAGAACCCCGGGATCTATCAAACCCTAGTTCGGGATTTTGATCGGTAAGGTGGAAAATTAAGGTTTCTGCAAAAGTTGAAATTTTTGGAATCTGTGACCACGGTTGGATGCTCCTCAGAAAAATTGAAGTTTAGAGCATAAGATCAAATTTTTTGGTTGGGCAGAAGGCCGGGCTTTATCAAACCCTAGTTCAGGATCCTATCTAGAAGACCTGGAAGTTTCAAAGGCAATTTTGAGGGGTCAAATTTTGGAGATTTCAAAATTGAAGTATACCAGCTTAACCAGCTCAGCAAGGCACATCTTTTCATCCAATCAAAGGTTTGAAATTCAATGTTTGAATTTTTAGGGTTTCTCTAACAAACCCTAATCCAACTCCAGATCGAGTCTCAGCAAATCAAAGTGGATTGAATTAATCCTAGAAGAAAATGAATTGGACACCTGCATAAGTGAAGAAGTTACAGTTCCAGAGGGAGATGAGGTTAAGGCCTTACATAAGAATGCTACAAGCAATGTCGACAGGTATGAATTGAGGAGATATAGGTATGTTTTGAAATTTGTTCATGATTAATTTTATGATATGTTTGTCTTCATATTATTGAGGTTAGTACAATATTGATTAAGTTTAGATTTGTCTTATCACCCTAGTAAAAGTATGAATGCATGTGAATAATAGAAGACATTCTTTGATTAGGGTTATGAGACTTATGATTGTACTAATGCGCTGTGGTGTTGTATGAGGATGATGTTATCTGCTAACAAGATACATGTACATCAAGAAAGACAAATCAAGTTCTATGACCATGATGACATGAAGACAAAGACTCATCCATAGTCTTTGATCACATAGAAGCTCTACTTACGAGGTATGCATGACTTTGTTCTACTATGCTTAACTTATGAGATATCTAGGTCCTAGCACAAGGTCTCTAAATCATTGAAGAGAACAAAGAAGATATTGTTTTGGTATGTTAAGACATAACCAAGCTTGATAATCCAGGTAGGTTTTCCTATATCAAGTTAGAATCCTACTTTGTTAGGATCTTAGGTAAGTATACCTATGTATGAAATGATGATGACCATACATACTTAAGATTATTTAGAATCATAATGTTTTGATAATATTGAGACTATACTAATGAATGTATGATTATGTATGAGATCATGAGGATAACACTAGTGCAGACTTGAGCAAGCATAGTGGCACATAATGAATAGAAGTTCAAAGACATATATAGATCAGGCGGGAGGAAACCACACAAGCATAAAATATAAGTATTTGAGTTGTTATTTGAATCTCTGAATAGTTAATGATATTGCTTGTAATAGTTGTATGCATATTTGTATTCCTAGAATATATCATGCATAGTGTAAGCATTCATATAGCATTGAACAATATACTACTAATATGCATATGATGGGTAAATTGGACAAACACTCCATTGGTGTTTATCTAGAATAAAACCTCTTTGTTGACATGCTAGGAGCTGTTCACGCTCTTGACAGTATGTTTTGGTAGAGATGGAAGGCATCTAGATAGCCACTGTATGCATACAGGATATGGAAAAGTGTTGTGCCAAAGTATTGGTCAAGATAGTTGCATGACTATGTGAATCATATCTATATGCAAAATAGGTTATCATGATTTGATGATTATGAAATATTACTAATCATGTAATTAACTTTGATTTGTAGGAAAGATCATGAAGAATGATGAACACCGAACAAGTGATGGATGTTCAACAAGAAGACTTACAAATCAAACATACTATAGAAGGCTTGTGGCTAGAAGATTCTCTTAGAAAGAGGAATAGGATCATGACGAGATGTTTTCTCCAAGTGGATAGATAAGACCATTCTCTTAATGGTGTAATTGAATAAGAAGTACGAATCAAGAAAACTCCTAGGATTCAATTGAAGAAAGCTCTGTACGGGTACCCAGGATCGATAGTCATTTGATGAGCTTAATGATCACCATGGGTGATGTGGATTTCAACCTTTGCTACAAGGTTGAAGATGGTTTATATATACAGATGAAATTCTTCTCTTAGATGGATGCAAGAAGGCACTCACCACAGAGTTTGAATGATCTTGAGGCTCATATTAGTAGACCCATCTGACAAGAGATGGCACGGATAAGATATGCAGAAGACCACTCAATGTAGAGTGTGAATGATGTTCAGTCACAGATGGAGAATTGATAGCTTCTTGACAAGCTTGGGCTTTACCAAAAGTAAAGTTGATCCTAACCTTTACCTTAAGGTTATGGATGATGAACCTGTCATACTATTACTGTATGTGGATGATCTCTTTCTGACATGGAATGAGAATCAGATAATGGAAAGCAAGAAGAATTTAGCTATAGAATTTGAGATGAAAGATCTCGAATTGATGCGTTACTTCCTAGGTCTGGAAGTATGGCAAGGCCTAGAAGGAATCTTTCTCAACTAGGGAAGGTATGCTGTGGAATCCTAAAAAGATTTGATATGTTGGAATGCAAATCCATGACCACTCCCATGGATTCCAATTTGAAGTTGTTAGATGATGACTCATCAGAGTTAGTGGATGTAACTCTGTACAGACAAATTATTCGGTCATTGATGTATCTAACGAATACCAGGCCAGATATATGCTTTGCTGTGAACACCTTCAGTCAGTATCTAGTGGAACCTAGACATGTTCACCTGATAGTTGCAAAGCATGTGATGAGGTACCTAAAGGGTACGACAGACTTTGGTCTATGTTATCTTGGAGATTATGACTTCAGATTGTATGGCTACATAGATGCTGATTGGGCAAGAAGTGTATTAGACAAGAAGAGCACATCAGGCAGATGTTATTGCATGAGATATGCCATGATCTCATGGTTTAGCAGGAAGCAGTCTAGTGTGGCTCTGAGCATAGCTGAAGCAGAATATATAGTTGCTTGCTTTGCTAGTTGTGAAGCGATATGGCTTCAAGAGTTGTTATCAGGATTGTTTGACTTAGAGATGGAACCCACTGTGATCCTGTGTGAAAACCAGAGTTGTATCAAGATCACAGAGAATCTAGTATTCCATGATAAGTCAAAGCACATAGAGATCCGACATTTCTATATACGGGATATGGTGCAGAAAGGAGCTATAAAGCTCGAGTATGTGGACACTAATGAACAAGCTGCTGATGTATTGACCAAACCTCTGTCTCGAGTAAAGTTTGAGTATTTCCGAGACAAGCTTGGTGTAGTTCAGAAGGACCCTCCTCGAAAGGGGGAGTGATATGGTCGAGGATGATATTTGGATACTGGTATCGATGATGATATTGCCTATGTCGACGGTAAGGTCGATGATGAGGATACTGTATCGATGCCAAGGATGCTTGTATCAATGATGAGGATACTGTATCAATGCCGAGGATACTTGTATTGATGATGTGGATACTTGTATCGATGAGGAGGATACATGTATTGATAATGAGGTTACTTGTTCCGAAGATGAGGTCGATGATGAGGTTACCTGTCCCAATGATGAGGTCGATGATATCAACGATAAGGTTGATAAGTGGTCATAAGACTTGGTCCCCAATGGACAATAAGGGATTGTATCATCCTTGGACTTTGGTCCCTGAATTGATCCGTAGACAGATGTCTCTAAGAAGTGGTCCCTAGTGGACGAGAGGATTGTATCATCCCTAAAATTTGGTCCCTGAATTGATCAGTAGACAGATGTCTCCGAGAAGTGGTCCCTAGTGGACGAGAGGATTGTATCATCCCTGTACTTTGGTCCCTGACTTGATCTGTAGACAGATGTCTCCGAGAAGTGGTCCCTAGTGGACAAGAGGATTGCATCATCCCTAGACTTAGGTCCCTGAACAGATCCATAGATAGTTGTCTTCGAGAAGTGGTCCCTAGTGGACGAGGAGGGATTGTATCATCCTTGGACTTAGGTCCCTGAACAGATCCATAGACAGTTGTCTTCGAGAAGTGGTCCCTAGTGTACGAGGAGGGATTGTATCATCCCTGGACTTAGGTCCCTGAATAGATCCGTAGACAGTTGTCTTTGAGAAGTGGTCCCCAGTGGACGAGAGGATTGTATCATCCCAATACCTTGGTCCCTGAATAGATCCATAGACAGATGTCTCCGAGAAAAGGTCCCCAGTGAATGAGAGGATTGCATCATCCCAGGAATTTGGTCCTTGAATAGATCCGTAGACAGATGTCTCCAAGAAGTGGTCCCTAGTTGACGAGAGGGGATTGTATCATCCCCGGACTTCGGTCCTTGAATTGATCCGTAGACATATGTCTTCGAAAAAGGGGTCCTTAGACTTTGTCTTTGTTGATGAGTGGACTGCATCGTCCCTAGACATGCTATGATGTCATAAATGGATCATGTGTATTGCAGGGTATGCTGCTACAATGCTGTTGATCGTGAGGATCCAGATGATGATGCTATTGATCGTGAGGATCCAAATGACGATGCTCTTGATCGTGAGGATCCATATGACGATGCTGTTGATCGAGAGGATCCAGATGTTGATGTTGCTGTGGCTGTTCAGGTGCTGCAGAAGATGAAGACTCCGTACTGAAGATGTTGATGTTCCAGTATTGAAGATCTTGAAGATGTTCCAGTAACTGTTTGAGTTACTGATGATGATTAAAGAAAGATTCCAATGATTTATAGATGTATCATGTATTATGTAGTTGATGAATCCTTGCTCCTGCAGATGTTGTTATAATATCCTTCTCGTTAAGGGGGAGTGTTGAAATATTGTAACTTCTAAGAATATTATATTTGTACTTCATTATTCTGGAGATGTTTCATTCCTCCGTGGAGACCCTATTGTATATCTGGAGATGTTTTATTCCTACGTGGATAATGTGGTAACTAAGGTTATTAGAATTCCCTAGTGGGGTTCGGCCCTGTATGAGTCATGTGGGTTAAAGGGTTATTAGACCACCCTAGAGGGGTCGTCCCAGTCACCCTTATGTTAAGTGGTTAAGTTGAGGCTGACCTAGTTAGTGTAAAAGTCAAGTCGGAGTTGTGTATAAATAGAGGAGGTGTGTCCCTCATTTAACACACATTCACTCACTTGTGATTGGATCATAGGTGAGAGAGAGATCTACTATGGAGGAGAAGGAGCTCATGTTTGGGGATTACATATTTGTATTTGCTGGTAATCTATATTGAGGAAGCTTTGCTGGGTTTTCTACCCCATGAGGGTTTCCCAGGATAAATCTGTGTCTCTTGTGTTTATGTTGTGCTTGTTGTTCTTTCAGTGATCCTGTATATGCTATTGTTGTGAAATGGAATGTAATACTGATATTTTCTATCTTAGCATATTGAATATTAACACTAACAACTACAGTTCTGACCGCGCGGCTTTGACTTTACTCTGACATGTCCCTTTCAGCCACTTCACCTCTTCTGTCGCTATCAGTCTGCCACCCTATTCATAACTGCTTTAGCAGCCCTAGATGTCCTTAGTACTTTGTCTTTACTATGGCAACATGTTCCTTTCCTCCAACTTCGTGTCTTTCTACGCCCTGCTCCCAGGATTTGTGTTGTTCTTTACCCAAAACAGGCTGATGCTAGGCCTCACTTCTCTTGTACTTCTTTCCTATAAAACTATTGCCCAGGAGCCTTGCTCCACAACACTGACTTACCAAAACGTGGTCCACTTGGGCCATGCCCAACAACATGTTCTTTGAATATTATGTGGTTTTGTTTGAACCTTTGAATGTGCTTTTTGTTTATATATATTTTTTCTATATAGATCCATGTGCATGCAAATGAATGTTTATTACAGAGATGTTTGAAATGTATTTTTGAACACCCGAATTACTTTGATGCAATGATTTTAAAATTGTTTGTTTTTCCATGTATCATTTATGGTTAAATCCTAATCCCTATCCTTTGATTAGTCATTTCTTTTTAGTCTATTAAATCTATATTCTTATGTATGTAATTATCTGATGTTTTTATATCTGTATTAGTCAATTGATAATTAAGTGATTTTATTTCATTTCCCTTCATAGTTATCCAATCATGAACAAAAACCAACTTTTAAGCTTTGAGGTGCCTAAACTCTGCTATCTCATAGTCTAGTTGGCAAACTTTAGTACTAGCAGGTGGCTAAATAGGCCTAAGTGAGATGTTCCTTCCTGGTGTGGATTATTGTGTTGTGTATCCCAAAGGGCCCCTTCCGACATGTGATGAGATGTCAGCCAATACAAGGATTCAGATAGCTTTCCCAACTTCTCATCCAACTTTTGATCTAGTTTTTTTACTTCATTATGAAGTTCCTTCATCTATCCTTGATGTTTTTTTGTAGACATTGTATTTCTCTTCAAGGTCATCAAATATTTGGTCAATAGGTCTTGGATGTTTTTCTAAAGGCCATTGTATTTCTCTTCAAGGTCATCAAATATTTGGTCAATAGGTATTGGATGTTTTTCTAAAGGCCATTGTATTTCTCTTCAAGGTCATCAAATATTTGGGCAATAGAGTGTGTGTTCATGTTACCGGGGGACTTGAAATGTGGTTTATAAGGAGGAGTAACTTCTACCATGGAATGGTTGTGTGAGGCTAAGGTTTACACACTGAACCACTACCCTTTTTAAAGGTATTTTTTGAGGCCAAAATTTTGAAATAAGCACAACTCCTCGTAAAACCCTAATTTGGAGATTGTTTTGATGACCAACCTTCCAACTAAGGTATCCATGTAATTTCAACCTCACTGAGTTTGAAACTTCATCCTGCAGTAGCCTAATATGTATTCTCTATAATTCGATAACTCTAACCTAATTCTAATGTGCCAAGAGGAAATGACTACAACTTTCCCATAATATGTTGATTTTTGAACTTTTCGAGAGAGTGAAATTGTATGGCCTGCCATGTGTCCATTTTTTTTAATATGCATATGAAATTTCTACCACAGATAATAAAATCCATCTACTTTCATAAGAAATAGTCCTTATTCAATTTGGAGCTTTCATACTCTAGATATAACAATTTTTCCAATGACACCTTTTTGAGACTACTTTTAGGGCTAATAAAAAACCCTAACTGCTGTAGAGTATATCATAAAAAGTGTAGCAAACCAAGAGTGGAAATTTTTTCCATAGGTACTTCTGTCCATCCTCTATGTTCTCCCTAATTATCACTATCTAAAACCTTCTAAAATAAAGGTTATAGTGAAAATTCCAAGATGACTAATTAGGAAGGGCCAAATCCCAAGAAAACTTCCCTTAACTTTGACTTAGTATATCTCCAAATTTATAGCAAATCAGAAGTTGAAAATCAGACAAAAGTTATGTCCTTAGAATATATTTTATGTAGCTTATGAGTTTCAAATCTTGAGGTGGTACATAATTTTTTTTTGGAGTGAAAATGGAAAGAATACTTGTTTGAAGATCCAAAATTCTTCCCCTTTTGGCCCAAGAAAGAGCTCTGATATCACTTGTGATATGCTTAAACCTAGAAATTCGTAGAGAATATAGAAAATGCAAGGAAAAATAGATTAAATACATAAAAATGTTCACTTTCCTCTTCAAAGGGGAAACCTCCAAGAGCACTAGCTCCAAATACAAAGACAATTATTAAATGCACATTACATATCTTACTACCCTATATAGTACTTTAATATCCCAATTCTAGCTAATTGTGGTCCCTCTATTAATGAGGGTCAACCACCTAAGGACATTTAATTAAAAAGGAAGTAAATTTTACATTAAAAAATACCCACTAACCAACTAATGGGCCTAATGGACTTGTACATAGATACAGTAGGAGGGTTAGGGTAGGACCCTAACAAATTACAAGGAGTAGATTCACCTCAACAAGTACATTGAAGGGGCCCCTGTAACTGTCCGAGGGAGGGTCCATTGGTATCCTAGAAATATTATGATCCTCTGGTCACACCTCATGGTAGAGATATCCAATAGGTAAGGCAGGAGAATACAAAAGCCAGTTTCTAGGGTGAGATATTTTTGTTTTTGAAGAAATGTGTCACTTGGATTACTTAAATTGAAGGAAAGTGAGCAACTTGAGTCGCTCTTTTCCTAGTAATATGAGTGAACTTTTTCTAAAGTCACCCCTTTTTGGTATTTGAATTTGGTTTTTTGGATTTTAAATGTTTTCTCAAGGTCCAATAGGTGTAAATGAGGTGGGAATGAAATAGTGATGAAGTATCATAGGTATGTGGACTACTGGGTTGATGACATGGACAGTCGAAAATTTTGGTTGTAACAAATTGTCCCTTGATGTGTGATGTCATGAGCTCATCTTATGGCCGACATACATCATAGGATTTTTATGCTTTCATAAGATAAGTGTGATGGTGACATAGGAGATGGAGACCACATCAAAGGGAACTCTCCTTCCCATAGGACCATGAGGGCCCTTACCTGGAAATACAATATTCAACATGGATGAGATGCATATAAGCTCAAATATATGGACGAGGCGGGTATTCCCATGCTCATATCAATGTCTCAAAATAGAAAATGGGAGCTAGGCATAAAGGGGACTTGATCAATACATGAATAAGTGTTGTGTACACCATAATTTTCCAGGAAGGAATCAAATATGGAAATGTAATCATGGTCCAACCATGTTTGATATGAAGGGTTGGTGTCAAAACAATGGCATCCCAATGGGATGTTGAATCACAATAATTGATGCTCTGTTGAAACAGATAGGATCCAACATCTATGGTGACCCAGAAAAATGAAATTCTAAATCACGTTCAGGTATGGGGAATGACATCTAGAACTAGGTACAATAGGAAGCATGTAACTGGAGGGATTCTAAATCACTGTTGCCAACGCAACCCGAATATCTCCATAAACATATGGTTGAACGGTTTACACAAATACTCACCAAAGGACTAGAGTAAAGGATATTTGGGATCTTAAACCAAATAATGAGAGAACCATCAACCTATATTAATCTCACCAATGCGATGATTGAGTTGACGTCAATCACGTGATAAACAAACACAATAAGGGGCACTAAGGTCTCCCCTCAGTAGGTGGTGGGCTATTGAAATGCTGACCTTTTTACAAGTTTCAATTCAAGAACCTAACTTTATGTCACGTATCCTCCCGTGGTCCCAATGCAAGGAAGGGAACATGATGCCAATCTGGGGCTTTTACATAAACTCAGCCCATTCATTAAATTCACTTCAATTAAAAATAAAATGTGTGCAAATGCAATTTAAGCAAACATGCACAATGGAATAACATCATCCACACACATTACATGATGCCATTCAATTTAACACAGTCAACAAATTAATACATTTTCAGAAGTAATTACACATAAGAAAATACTCATCTTGATGTAATGATGTCCCAAACAACTAGCTATGTCGCTGCAGCGTTCCACCCAACCATAGTCTAGTTGTCTTCATCAATTCTCTCAACACAACTGCCACCCCCGAGTTGGGCATGATTCTTACAAGAAAAGGGGACATTCAAGCTCATACACAGCCAAAACAATGGATACCCATCTCAACCCCAACATTCTATTACACACAGCAAACTCAAGATATGGGCATGGATACACATTTTCAGCCATGGGATTTACAAACACGATGGCCATGGACTTTCCCAAATCGTGGGCATACCAAAAACAGACTTTGAGAAAGGGCCATTTGACCACATGGATAAAAACGACTTATCCCACAGGTTTTGGGCATTCCAATGTCCAAAACGACCTCTAGGAAACCCCCAAATCGATCCGTTCTCTTCCCCACTGGTAACCCAAGAAAAAACGCCCTTCCCAGCTTGAAAGATGATGGAGAACAGAGGAAATCCATGGAGAAAAATGCCCAGGTAGCTCTAAACTCGTGGGAGAGGCAAAACTGGTTCATGGGTAATGGCTTGGGGAGCAATTCATCGTTGTTTTCTTGCCCGAGAAGCAAAACATGTTTTTCCATGAAGGGTGGATTTTCCATACTCGAATTTGGATAGCCATACCTCTCCATTCCCAAGGCATTAACTACCTCAACCAACTCTTGGGAGAAATGAATGATTGGGTACAAAATTCAACATGGGTAGTTGAGGGTTTTTTGGGTTATCTCATTGACACTTGGCTTGACTTGATTAGCTTAAGGGTTTGAATGTTTTCCCTCCCAATTCCTTGAAAAATCATGCCCTCATCTCTTGTTGCATTGCATAGCTAGTTGTGGGTATTTTATTAAAATGCATATTTACATGATGTTGAAATTCCAATGTGCCTGGCTAGCACGCAAACCGTATGCATCAATAAATCGATGGCAGGGCCTTGGCCTTGAGCTCCTCACCATGATTTTATAACAATATTACATCATTTATATTTTAATGCAATAGGGTCAATATGGGGACGTGACATAGTTATCGACCAGGGATCGTACAAACTTCAGAGGTACTCTCCACTATATGTGCACTTCTAAGAGAATCCTAACCTAGAATGATAGAATTCAGGAATGTAAAAGGGAAGTATATGAATATTCTGTTTTATGAAAGCATAAGCCTATTTTGATGAAAGCGTACATCTAATTGTTGAAAGCATAAATTTGTTTTAATGAAAGCAAAAGCATACATCTATTTATTGAAAGCATAAATATGTTCTAATGAAAGAAAAAGCATACATCTATTTACTGAGAGAATAAATATGTTCTAATGAAAGAAAAAGCATACATCTATTTACTGAAAGCATAGATATGTTCTAATGAAATCAAAACTCATACTCTACGAAATCATAAATATATTTAAAGAGATGATTTGGAAAACTAACCTAAGAAAAATAACTATTGATGCAAACGGAAATACGCTAATCTATAAATTTCCAAGAGAAATTGATATGAATCAAACCTAAAGTGCAAATATTATGAAAATTGTTTAGTGCATAAGAATGTGAATCTGTAAACTTCCTTTACGGAATTCTCCGACAGGACTACAGACACCATATATAAAAACTAGAGACACCATTGTACAGAGCTATAGATGAAATAGTCATTTCCAAAAATGAATTCTATTTAGTAAATAATGCTCTGAATAATTCACAATTACTTGTTTGATCATAAATAACGAAATGCATGAATCATAATGTAAATACAACACAAAAATCCTATCCTACGCAATGAGGGAGGCCTCCTCAAAGCGTATTACAGGAGCTAAAATAGACTGATAAACTCATAGATGATGTAAAATGATGTCTCTTCATTAAGCTAGTATAAAATCCATATTAACTGTAAAAACATGAGTGTTGTGAAAAATATCTGAAAACGAAAAATAACAAAAATACATAAGATGGTCTCATGTTATGGATGCTCCTTTACTTATTACAGAGTTTCAACCAAGTCTCTTCACTGGGAATCACGAGATCAATCTACTTTATATTTGTCCCTAAAAATTAGGAAAGGTTGATAGAGTGACCTAGATTTCTTCTTCAACTTCTTTATGATATTAACTGGCACTGACTTGCCAATCTTCATAGTTGTCTTTAAACCTGCACTTATTCACACATGGTTCTCATCCACTTGATTAGCTTACTTAAAACATTCTAAACATATAAAATATTAGTACTTAACCAACATCATTCCATAGTCAATCAAATCACATCCTAGCCTACATAAAGTGGTGATTTTGGCTTAGTTTCTTATTCCCTAATAGTAAAAAGAAATGTACTTGATACCTATATTGTGGCCCCATAATTTTCCCCAAACTTGAAGATGTTACACATCCTTGTGTAGCATATCCTGTTGTTCAACGACATCTCTAATGTCCCATGCAATCACTGGAGGTGCCCCCATCAACCGGTAGTATCCTTGACTCTGTTCTTCTTTGGTCCAATCTCTCCTTTCTTATTCCTCATCGATTATTTCCTTGATTAACAGGGGAAGGAAGAATGGCGGGCTCAACTTTAATCCAATCCATTTCCGCTTATTCTTCAACAAAGATTCTCTGTACATTTTTTCCCTGTTCAGAGTGACATCCAACCTATGGGGGGAATGTGGCTCTCTCCTTTTCAGGTCTCCTAAAAATATTTTCCGGTTCATCAAGGAGCATAGTGCCCTTATCTAGAAATCATCAAAATATGGGTTTGGTGACTCGTTAGGTGAACGGGGCGCGACCAAGTTGTGGAGGAAAATTTTGCATAGTTGGTCCTTTTCAAGCTCTGTGCTATCTAGTGAAGTGTCCACAAAATATTTTGGGGTGGCTATTTCCAATGGTAAATTATTTTTCAATCTATGCAGCTTAAATCAACACCATTTTTATTTGAGATACACAATATAAATCTTGGATGCGGGTCTATACCCAATTATTTCTTCATAAATTTGAGCAGTGGTGTCTAGGGAAGTTTCCAATTGTAGGATCTGTTGGTCTTTTTGTGCCAACCTCTCTTAATATTTGCTCAATTCTTCATGTAGTTCTTGGTTTTGTTGTTCCAAGTGCTTCTGTTAGCGAGCATGTTGCATTTTTAAAATTTGAATTTTCTCATGCATGATTGGGGATGTTGTCGATGTTGCAGCTTGGATTACATGGGCCTGTGCCGCTATCTTCAATGCTTCCAATTATTCTCTAACCCTTGATAATTCAGACAATGCCTTAGATTGACAAGAATCCTCCTTGATTTGCGTCTCTTCTTTGGATAATGAAATGCCTTTGAGTGGTGCTTCTTCTTCTATTGACAAAAAAGGGTCTCCTTGTTCCATTTCAAATTCCTCGGAATCTTGCTGATCCAGGGGTGTCTGTCCTGACTCCTCTTCATCTTTTGCTTCCTTTTTTCTCTCCTTCTCTTCCCTGATTTTTTACTCCTTTTTAAGACTCCTGCTCTGCCACATGAATTCATATGCTATAGCGGATGATGCTGGTGGTTTTTGAACAGAGGCATCTATGGAATGCTTTATTTTCATCAGGGTTTCAACCAAGACTTAATTGTTATCTATTTCTAAGTTAATTTTCCTTTTGGCCCCTAACTGAGTGGCCATGTTCTTCAATTTATTCCCTATAACGAGATTTGAGGTCAAAATTGGGGTTCCCTTCATTCTCTGTACATCATTTGTGGATATATGTATGAATTCCTCCCACTAAAGTTTAGGGACCTGGGCTTCCAACTCCTCACAGACAATTAACTTAATTATCCCAGGATGTGTTAGGGCATCTTCTTTCCCTTTTACCACATTCCCACTCATCTCCCATATGGACTGTAATAAGTAACAAGGGGTGTTGATGTTATTGTTTGGATTAATATGTCCTCTATTCCTCAAGAGATCCATTGCTCGAAAATGAAATGTGGGTATGTAGCTATGTATCCTAGTACGGGTGATGTACTTCAGGACGATAGAATCAACTTCACCCCAAGGTTTTGGTATGGTTTCTTTTTTCACCCCTTTTTTATCTTTGTCATATTGCTCTAAATCTGCAAAGAAGTTCTACTTTGGCATTATGTTGGCTTCCCTATCATACTTACCCCAGTGTAAACCTTGAGGCATGCCAGTGTATGCCATTATTCTGTCTTCATTCAGGAGAATATGTAACCCCTTTACCCTTGTCACATACTCCTCCTCTTTCAAATGCTTTAGGTTCTTAGCAAATTTGAGGGATACATTCAAGTCATATCCTTTTAAAACAATGATCAAGGGAATCCAATCCGTAGTGCAGAGAATAGTATGTACCTCTGATTTATCATAAATAAGGGAATGATCCTCTGACTCACTTTTCCTAAACCCGACAGTCATTGTCTTAAAATATACAAAATAGATGAACATGATGAAGGACCAAATGAACTTACTTGCATTGTTACTAAGTTGAGAACTAGCTTGTTGGATGAAATCACCCATGTTTCCTCTTTGTTGTGTCTTCTCTCCCCCAAATTCTATGTGTTTAAATGACTGTCGGTCGAACTTGTCCACTTGTTTTCATTCTACCTCTACCTTATTTCTCCATCATTCCTCTTGTGATATTGTTGATTGACATGGAAATTATAGGGAGATATAGAAACTCATGCTTAATTAGGCATTTCCATGCCCCTTTCTTCGCTAACTTAGATTGTCATTTCCCGATTTGAATATGCAATGATTAATTTGCATGGGTCGATGGTCTTATCTTGAGTTGTGCAGCACCTTCTTTCTAAAATTGAGTTTCCTTCAGCTTTGTAATTATACTTTATGCAGGGGGAATAGATTTTACAGAATATGGAAATCATGAATTCAGTTGTTACCTTTTGTGATTAGCGTACCTGGAGTGGCAATGTGGATCTTGCTGATGTGGAAAGTTGGGCATGTGTGGTTTCCGTAGTTATTTGAGTCTTGTTTGTAGTTTGCTTGTTTGATCTTGTAGTAGTGAAATATTTTTTCATAGCGATTTAATTAGTGTCTTTTCACTGTTGGGTTGGTAAAGGATAGGATGCCTCGCTTGATAGTTAGTTGCTAGCTCATTTAATTTTTGGAAGCTTCACTTGATACTTGTTGCTGGATCACTTGTTGTTTAGTTTCCTCGCGTGATAGTTTGTTGATGCTTGCTTGTTGTTTGGCTTCCTTGCTTGTTGTTTGGATTCCTTGCTTGATAGTTTGTTGCTACTTTCTTATTGTTTGGCTTCCTTGCTTGACAGTTTGTTGCTACTTGCTTTTTTTTTGGCTACCTTTCTTGACAATTTGTTGCTTCCTCTTCTTCTTCTTCTTCTTTTTTCTCTTTTATTTATTTATTTGCTGAAGAATTCCTTAGTTGAAGTGGAGGACATCTAGGTCCTCTATCAGCATGAGATACTTCTTATATAGTGTTTGTTTGAAATCCTCTTTATACTGCGGTTTCTTGTATAATTTTAGTCTATGTCCGTTGACCAACACTGGAAATTCATTGTCATCTATTGTTTTAATTCCGATAGCTCCATTGTTGAAGATTGTGCCTATGGTGTATGGTCCTAGCCACCGTGTTGTGAGTTTGCCTTTGAATTTTTGGAATCTAGAGTCGTATAATAATGCCCAATCTCCTTCGCTGAATTTTTTTGTCCTTATGTTCTTGTCATCCCATTGTTTCCTTTGTTGTTGGATGATCTCATTGTGAGCTAGAGCTTGCTGTCGTAGTTCATCTAGCTGGTTTAATTGGAGAATGCGTTCTTTTTGAACCGCTGAGAGTTGCAAGTTTAGTTGATCTTCTTTTCTTAGTGTCTTGATTTCAAATTCAATATGTAACCTAACCTTCTTTCCATATACGATTTCATATGGAGTAAAACTAGTGGTTTTTTTCCATGTTGTGTTGTAAGCCCATACTACTTCATTCAACCTATATTCCCAATCTCTTTTTTGTAATTGGACTTACTTTGTTAGAATTTTCTCAAGCTCCTTGTTTGTGACCTCAACTTTCCCATTGTCCTGTGGGTGGTAGGATGAATATTTCCTATGCTTTATCTTGTTTCTTTTGAGGAGCTCTTCAATGAGGTTGGAGGTAAACTGTGTTCCTTGATCATAAACTAGTTCTCTAGGGAGTCCAAATCTGTGGAATATTTATTCTGTGAATAACTTTGCAACACTATTTTCATCAACAGTAGCAAGTGGTGTAACTTCTTCCCACTTGGTAAGGTAGTCTGTACATACTAAGATGTAGTTCTTTTGATTAGATGGTGGATTGAATGGGCCAACGAAGTCAAACCCCCATTTTTGAAATGATTCCAATGATACTTGAGGATGCAGTGGCATTTCATCTCTCTGTCTGGGTTTCCCCATTCTCTGGCAGTCATCAGAATGTGATACATATTCCCAAGTGTCTTTATTTAGTGTGGGCCAGTAGTATCCCGTTTGAAGTATTTTATAGGTCATTCTTTTTGCTGCATAATGGCCTCCACAAGGATCATTGTGAGTAGCATGAAGTATATCATGTACTTCATCTTCTCAGATACACCTTAATATTTGATCTAGTACTTTTTTAAAAAGTAGGCCTTGGATCAAGCTGTAAGTTGCACTATGCCTTACTATCTTGCACCTTTCCTTGTAGCCATAATGGAGTGGAAAATTTCTAGATACTAAGTAGTTGGCAATGTCAGCAAACCATGGAATTGTCACTAATATTGCAAATAAGTGTTCAGGGAAAGCATCTTCTACTAGTTCATTGTCCTACACATGGGTTAGTCTTGATAGAATATCTGCTACCACATTATGTTTGTCGATTTGTCTAGGATTGTCAAATCAAATTCTTGTAATATGAGTAACCATATTATAACTCTATCAATGGTATAAGGTTTGTTCATGAGGTACCTTATTGTTGAATGATCAATGTGCACAAGACTAGATATCCTGTTATGTAGTGCCGAAATTTGTTAATAGTGTGCACAACAACTAATAATTCCTTCTTAGTGACTTTGTAGTTGAGCTCTAGTCCTACCAAGGTTTTTTTTATATAATAGATGGAGTAGGGTTTCCTTTCTTCTTCTTGTCCTAGGACTGCTCTGATAGCTTTGTCTAAGGCATCCGAGTGGATGTGAAAAGGTAGATTCCAGTTTGGGCCTTGGAGAACTAGAGCAGTAGTTGTTTTCTCTTTGAGGTGATCAAATCCAGTCATACATTGCTCAGTACAATTAAAATCCATGTCTTTGGTTAGGAGAAAAAACATGGGGGGTGCCACTCTATTGAATCCCTCTATAAATATTTTGTAGTATCCTATCTACCCTAGAAAGCTACGTACATCTCTTTGTTTGACAGGTGGGGGCAGAGTTTAATAATAGTTACCTTTGCTTGGTCAACTTCAATACGTCTTTGGGATATATGGTTCCCCATAACTATGCCTTATTGCATTAGCATTCGACACTTATCATTGCTGAGATAGAGAGTCATTTCGATGCACTTGTTTAGGACTGATTCCAAATGATCTAATGCTTTTTGAAAATTTTGTCCATATGGTGTGAAATCATCCATATATACCTCCATCTGATCATTGATGAAATATTTAAATATATTTAAATATCCCTTTGAAAGGTCGCAGAGGCATTGATGAGTCCAAATGGTAGTACTATGTATGCATATGTGCCCCACGGGAAGGTAAATGTGGTTTTATCTTAATCAGCAGGGTGGATTTGTATTTGTTTATATCCACCGAAACCATGCAGGAATGAAAAAAAATTGTTTCCAGCAAGAGTATCCAATACCTAATCAATGAATGGAAGAGGAAAGTGATATATTCTGGTTTCCTTGTTAAGCTCTCTGTAATCCACACATATTCTCCACTTACCCCTTCTTTGGGACTATCACTAGAGGTGAGACCCACTCATTGTATGAGATAGGGTAGATAAATCCAACATCCATTAGTTTTTGCAATTCCGGTTTGACTATATCTTTTAATGTTGGGTTCATCCTTTTTTGGGGTTGTCTTATTGGGAAAAATTCTTCCTTGATATAAATATGATGTTTGCAAATATCTGGATGCATCCCTTTCATATAGTTATAGGTCCAAGAAAAATCCTTGCTATTTTCTGTGAGTACTTTAATTAAGAGTTGTTCTTGATCTAGTTCTAGATTTGCATTGATATTGACAACCTTTTCAGGTATAATTTCCACTATTTTTACTGTTGTAGGTTGTTGTTCCACAGAGAATACCTACTGCCACATTGTGTCTTTGTTTTCAAGAGTGTTCAGTACTTATTGTTGTTGCCCTGCTACAAAAATTTCTTCAAGCATATTATGATTAGGATAAGCATTCTGAATAAAATAAGATAAATAGGCATCATCATCTTCAGCTTGTAATGTCAGAGCATTTTTTATGCTGAGTACTGGGGCATATGTTGTTGCTAGCCATGACCTTCCCAGGATGATTGGGTACCCACTAAGTTTTCTCTTGACCTCTATGACTATAAAGTCTGCAGGATACTCCCATGATTCAATGTTGATAATGATATCCTCTAGTATGCCTTATGGCCTGACAGTGGAGGTGTCAACTAGTTGTAAAACTATGGTTGTTGGTCTTATAAAGGGTTGGAGATTTAGAGCTCACATCATATCCTTTGTCATAACATTTATTGAAGCCCCTAGATAAATGAGACTGTTGGAAGTAGGCATTTTGTTGATGCTTGCATTAAATATAGGGATGCATGGATCTAGATATTTTGGATTGATAGATCCGACTAACATGAGTTCTGCATGTTGACCTACAACATTAATAGTTGGAGGATCCCGCTTTCTTATTCCTGGTCTCCTTATACAATTTTCTTTTATTATTTTTTTTTCTTCAGATGGGGACATCTATTATTGCTTGTAGGAGAGGAATCTGAATGTTCAAGTGTTTCAATTTGTTAAGTATTGAATTTTATGCTTCCTCTTGATTTTTCTATTTTAGTTTGTCTAGAAATGGAGGGTTGGGAGGAGTAAGTTCCTGTCATTTTTGTTGATTTTCTTCCTAAGGAGGGTCCAAATCAGAGGTTGTTGGTATGGTGGACATGTTTGTTCTTGCTCGGTTTGATTCAATGGACCTGGTAGTACTTTGCAGATCTTAAGTTAATATCATTTAAGTCTAGTGTGTCCACAACATAAGTTGGGAATTGCATCACTTCATTATTGTAGGTTTGTTGATTTGGCCTATTGTTATTTGGGTTTGGAATAGGCTGAGATGGTATTGGAGCTGATCTTGGATGTTGTTGGTTTTGTGGTGAAGATATTATGACTGCTTGTTACGGTGGTGGTATCCAATTTGAGGAAAATGGATACTAATTTCCATAGTTTATTTGTGGTTGTTGAAAAGGTGGGGGGAACTGTTGGTATGGCTGGGTGAAGTATGGCTGATGGTATGGATTTTGGTTTTGATGCCATTGACTCGAGCCTGTTTGTAAAGTCCATGAAGGTTGTGATGATAGATTCCAATTTTGATATGGATTTCCTTAATTAAAGTAGGTTGGATTATTAGGTTGAAAGGGTCTAGCAAAATTATTTCTTCGTTGGTTGAGAAAACAGAGTTGTTCCACGAAACTTTCTGATGTAGGGTCTTGCATAGCTTCTTTACATGACGAAAATAAAGGACATTTGTCTATTGTATGATCTTCAGTGCATATTCCACATAATTCAATCGTATTTAATGGGTATTTCCCTTATGTTTTTTTCTACACCTTGGATAGAATAGAGCTAGTGCTTGATTGATTTCATCATGTTTTTTCTTGAGTTGTAATGCATCTAGTTGCATTGCTAGTGATTGAGGATGTTAGTTTTCATATCATCTAGGAGATTCCCCAAGTCAGATTTAGTGAGGGTTGGTACTGGAAAGGATTATCCTCCTATGAATGGGTGTATATCTCGTATTCCAGTCTTACCTTTCCTAGACCTTGAATAATTTGTAAATATCTGCAGAATCTGATCAAAGGTTTTCTAGAAGATATCTCCATTAGCCAACAAGTTTAGGAATTCTAGGCATTCTTCCCTGATTCCTCTAATAAGTACTAATTTCAACAACTCTTGATCCAAGGTACAATGAATCACTCTTTTATAGCTGAGCTAGAATCATTGTGCATAATCTTCCAGAGATTTTTTTTCTCCCTGTTGCATTCTAAAAGTTCCATCTCTAGTATCTTTGGATTTACAATAATCCCTATATTTTTTAAAGAAAGATTGTTTCATTTGATCCCATGAGAAAATACTATTTCCTTCCAGGCTCACGAACCATCTAAGGGATAGATCTTTTAGTGTTGAAGGACAGAGTCTCAATTTTTGGGCATCTGTAGTATAGCCAAAGGATCTACATATTACTTCAAATTTGAATAAGAAGGTGTCGGGGTCTTCTGAGGTTAATCCATGAAAGTTTGAGAGATTAGCGGGATTGATATTTTTCATCCTAGCATCTCCAATAGGTATGCTTATGGGAAAGGTAAATAATTCTCTGTGTTCTTCTTCCTCATCAACCATGGTGGTATTGGAACTAGAGCTGGTGAAGAAGTTATCACGATCTCTATTAAAAAATTAAAATTTAAGGTGTTCAAAACTAGTATCGCTCATAGGGTGGTTAGGAAAAAAACGTCCAAATTTGTCTCTCCTTCGCCAAGGAATTCATGGTAAATGAGATCTCATTGTTTTTTTTTTTTGTTACATATAATTTATTTTTTATATTTTCTAAGGGTGTTTTAGTCTTCTCTTAAATTTTAAGCACCTCCCCGGAAATGGCACCAAAAAGTGGTGGGATACTGAAATGCTGACTTTTTATAGGTTTCAATTCAAGAACCTAACTTTAATTATCAACTAGGGATCATACAAACTTCAAAGGTACTCTACACTGTATAAGGTGGGTTATGGGCCTACATTGAGTTGACTAGATCGACCTTAACGAAAGCTAGAAATATAATATAAAAGTAGAAAAATGTTGGTCATGGCCAAATGTGAAGATTACACCTTTAATTTGAACAATACAAGCAAGCTTGGAATAGATGAAGACTTGAGGAACAAAAATCCTTGAAAAAAGATGAAAATAGTGTGAATGTCACCTCATCTGGAAATAGGTGCATGGAAATTCCTCAAGTGGTGTTAGCCTCCAAGTGTATATGCACCTTGGTTGTCAAACAAGTAACCAACCGAACTTGCAAATTAGCAACATAACTGAAGTCAAGCTAAATTGGAGTGGATGTAAACTCCACTGAACTGCAGTGAGTTGAAAATAGAAGTCAAATTCAACACCTATGTAGGGTGCATTCTTCCCAAGGTCATAAATGGAAACTTGGTGTTCATGAATGACAAGGAAGCTTTCTCCTCTAGTTGTGCACCCACCTGCAAGAATAGGTTGCCCACCTATAAGAATAGATTGCTTCCTGGTCAAGCAACTCTGGAAATAATGGGTGCATGTGCATGAAATCAAATATGCCATCACGAGGAAACTGTTGTAATATGGAAAACCTGTCCATTTATGTTCTGATGTTCTTTGAATGTACATGCTTTGAAGACAACCTACAAGGAACCTGTCCAATCCTCAACCCTTGAACAATAAAATATTTAGGAACATGTGCTATGTTTTCTTTTAGAGGTTGCAAACAATTGATGCTGAATGATGAACTCAAAACAATAAGTCCATCAAGATCAAGATGTAGACATGAATTGTTGTTGCCAATTCTGCTAATGTATCTACTAACTGTTGATACTAGATCTCTGCGATGAATTTTAAAGAAATTTATTTTTAGTGATAACAATGTTGAAATAAGTGAGAAAAGCCCAATTTTTTTTGTATTGTCGTTTTTTTTTCCATTGAACAACATCTCTGAGATGAATTTTAAAGAAATTTATTTTGAGTGATAACAATGCTGAAATAAGTGAGAAAAGCCCGAAAAAATTTGTACTGTTGTTTTTTCCATTGAACAGCAAATTCTGCATAAAAGATTACTAGAACCTGTGAGTATCTATTGATCTGCTGCAAAGGCAGACTGTAATAAAATCAAATTGATTGTATAAACCTGGTTGCAGAGAGATGGCTTCTGGAAAGGTCAGGGTGAGATCCAGAACGATTGAAGCTTTGATTCCAAAACAGATATGAACACAAAGTGGATGAAAAATTCAACAAAGAACTGAATATTTTGAGAGAGAGAGAGAGAGAGAGAGAGAGACTAAAAAATGTGTACCTATTGATGTCATTGTGCTAACCATCAATACATATTTTCTATAATATAAGTCTAAGAAAATTGGAACTAAAGATAAGAATAGATATGCAGTTGAATACAGAACTCGTCTAGTACATACTGCCTGACAAAAATAGCTTTCTTCACATGTTATTTAGAAAATATAAGTTTCCTCGTATTAGGATAATAATAGTAATTGATCTACTAATATATTGTAGATGTCTAAAATTACATTGGACTCGTGCATGTCTCATCAAAAGGTAGAGAGACTCAACTCCTATTTGTATGAAAGTTGAAACTGTTTTCATAGTTCTTAAAGGAGACGCTGACCTTCATTTATATTTTTGAATGCAAGTTGGAATTTTAGTATTAGCTCAAAAAAACAAATTTTCCCATACTTATGTATCTTGTATATGTCAGTAGTGATGTATATATACCTAATTATCTGTGAGTTAAGATTCTATGGTGTTCGTCTATGTTAGCTTTGGTTTCAATTTTTTTAGAAATTGTTTATGATGCAATTCTATATACTATTAAGTGCTCATTCTGATCAACTGTAATCATAATGCATATTTAAAATATCCCAATTGTTGCTTTTTCCAAATTGTATATTTTGGCATGTGTAAATGTTCTTTTATTATGTGTAATAAGATAATTATCTATTTAACTTATTTATCCTCAAGGCATATGCAAGCATTAAGGGTTTTTGCTTACTTGGTGTGTAATTTGCATCTTGCATACCTTGAATTCCCTAGAAGTACCTGTTATGGCAACATTATGTGACATATATTGTCCTATCCAATTATGTTTGTATCATTGTGTTATGGATTCGTCCATATGAAATCCTACATGGTATAAGAGTGTTAATGATCTAGAGCTTGTGATGTAGACCTGAAAGGAGACTACATAACATTGGAAAGACCAAGGACCTTGGAGGAGAGTTGAAGTGTGATGAGCTTGGAGGAAAGGTGAGATAATTGAAATAGAAGATGATCAACATGCAACAAACCATCATGCATACAAGGATGATATTTTAGAAATTTGTAGACCTCTTGAATATTTAACATTTCTTAGAAGATGTCCAAATGCTTGTGAGAGACAGAATTTTGCGAAGATCCACATGAAGCATGAACAACAGACCAATGTGAGTTTAGTTACTATAACACAGGAAACTGTGATGTAGAAGAGAATCCCACCTATTTTTTTCAATTATCCAGAAGAGAAAAAAACATAGATGCTAGAAATATCAAGTGAGAACAGCTTGTTTTCTATTATAGCAGGGTAGACAATGTGTGAATGAGAAGCAAGCTAGAGAAGAGAAAGTATCCATTTTTCCTTGCTGTGGATGTGTTGGTAGGCGGTGGTTCGGTAAGGTAATGTTGCAGCATATCCGATGCTGCGACAAGTCAACAGATATTGCGGAAGGAAATGAGCGAATCATGAAGAAGAATAGTTTTTTGCATTTTTTTGGTCAATTGTACCGCAAGTTGCGGGTTTGGGGTCATTTGGACGATATATTATGTATTGTTGAGTTAGTTGTATCGTAGAATGCGGGTTTTTGGTCGGTTTTTTACTGTGTCAGTTAGATATTGCCTCATTTTTCCACAGTGTCAGTTAGGAAGTTGTTAGAAAGTGGACAAGAGTTGTAAGGCGAAAACCTATATATAGATAAGAGTTGTAAGTGCTAAGGGGACATAGGAAAGAAAAGACAAAAGAGAGAGAGGTTCATGCTGGGGTGTATTATGTGAGCTTATGTTTTTGTAGCGATAATATGATGAATCTATTTTGGTGCAATCTCTGCATTCTTTATGTTCAGTTATAGTAATGTAATGCTGCAATATACAAATAATGCCATGTTTCTTTGATGCAATATTTGCTTTACTGTTACTGTTACTGCAATGATGAATGTCTTGGTTGAATAATGCTCTAATGATATAGTCAAATGTTTATGATCTCTTTCCTAATGTTGCAATAAGTTTAAGTGATATAACCGCAACCATCCTCCTTCATTCGGAAGAAACATGGTTCCGTCTGCTCTTCCTGGACATCTCGGGTGAGACCTCATCTGCTCTGCAGGTGTTGCTAGGTGGGATAAAACCTGTCTAGGTCAGTGCTCAGGGAGACTGGGGTGTGTGTCGACAATGAGTGGAACCACTGTCGACTGGTGTCACGTTAAGAAATGGTTCCATTGCCGGGACCGTGTGCGAAGTGAAAGGAGGATATGTTGTGGTATCCGACACAACCAGAGATACAGAGTTGGTTTGATCAGAAGTTGCATGAATTTGTTGAAGAAGAAAGTCGGAACACTCGACTGACAGTAGATCAGTGGTTGGGAAGATATATTCACAACGGTCCGCATGAATGTTTCTTCTGTGAATTCCCAATCATCTTGTACGATTGGTTGTCAAAGCTGACCTTCCAGAAGAGAAATTTCCAAGGTGGTGAACCGACGGCTTGGACTCTAGAGTTGATTCGGGAGCTACAGGAAGTTGATAAAAAAGCATCGTGGGCTGTCGAAGTGTGGATCGATAGCATCTTGTAAGGGTATATCACTGAATTCACGGTTGATACACAAAAGTCTTATAGTGAGGCCGAAAGATATTTCTTTCGCGAACCTTGGGGAAGGTTCCTGCTGTCGCTCCAACTGTCAATTAAGATGCTTATTTGCGAGAAGGGTATATTGAAGATGCACATAGATCAATAAACATCCTGGTGGGTGGAGGCTGTGGGTATCGTGACTGTCGAGGGGCGGTACATGGAATGATAAGGGGTAGATGGGTGCAAGTCATGAGGAGACTGTGAGCGAAGTCGAGGAAGAGAGTGGTCTTACAAGAGGAGGAGCGAGGTTTCTACAGGAGAAGAGGTAGAGGACAGGCGAAGGTCCTGCTGCAATCGAACCGCAAGGCCGCGAAGGAAGACCACACGAGATGAAGCGACCTCACAGTCCTAACAAGGACGACCAGGCTACACCCAGGATAGAGGCAGGACCAAACCCCGGCACCAACATACCCACACCTCCACTCACTATCTCACAAGCAGTAAGGAATACTACTTCGACACCACCAAGTTCATCAATTCCACAAAAATTAATTACTAGTAGTTCAGCGATTGGAGGAAGGAAGCCCAGGATGGCGGGCGAGGATACTAAGTTACCACTGTTCCACAGCAATGGAACAGACAACCCTAAACAGTACTAGTTTTTATGTGAAGCTATCTTGACAGTAAAGCATATCACTGATGATGATGCGAAAAAAGGGCAACTGGCGACGACTCTCTGAGGTCGTGCCTTGGGGCTGGTTTATTAAATTTATGCAGGTTCTTGTTGGTACTCCGGCGAAGACACTGGATGAAATTTGAACGTGACTAATCGCTGAGTTCTGGAAGTGCAAATCCGAAGCACGGTACATTACAGAGCTCAAATAAATTAAGCAGTATCCCAATGAGTCTGTGTGGGACTTTGATTAGTGTTTCAAGATGCTAATGGTAAGAGTTAGTTTTGATATGAGTACTTTCTAGCATAAGGAGTGGTTTATCGTAGCGTTGCTCCCGCATATTCGACTGCCGCTGATGCAACAGAACATTACCACACCAAGTGAAGCTCTAGAGATTGCAATGCGGTTAGAAGCATCGCCAATTGGGGAGAATGCAGTTGGAATGTCGCAGATCCAAACGCAGCTGGCTAACCTGACCATACAGCTACAATATCTGAAAAAGGGAAAGGAATGGTGAGAGGAGGTTTGGTGTACACGCTGTTGGGGCTAGGGCCATACTAAGGATAGTTGTCCTGACTTCCGCAACTATCTTGTTTCGGGAGCGCTGAACCCGTTGAATGGTGGCAGCTTACCATGGTGTCGTGTTTTCCAAGTATATGGGCACTGCCATGAGGAATGTCCTTATATGCAGAAGATGGTAACTAAGCCCACGAATTTGTATTGCACATTTTTCCGATCAGTGGGACATGACAACAAAGAATTCTGTGCATATGGACTGCTTCAAGAGAGGACGTATGATGCATTTTATGTGAAAGAAGATCTGTGTGCTATACAACAACCGCAACTGCAACCGCAGGTAGCCCAGCCACTACCTCAACCGTAGGTGTATTTTGTACCACAGCAACAACCACAACAGTTCGTGCCGCAATATACTCCGATTCAAATGGCTCCATAGCAACCATAGTACGTCCAACAACCGCAGTATGCACCGTAAGGACAAGGCATGCAATCGAATTCTATGCAGCCGCAGTAACAGCAACAGGGAGGATTCCAAGGAGGATACCGAGGTGGATGCGGTGGAGGATTTGGTCAGGGAGGAGAACGAGGTGATCGCGGATCTGTTCAATGCTATCACTGTGTGGTATGGGGGTATTACCAGCGAGACTGTCCACTACTACAGAACCAATGTACATTCTGTTTTGTTAATGATCACACAGTTGAGAATTGTCCGCAATTGATTGCCCGATGGTAGGTCGGGAATGTTCCATAGCTACAAAATAAGAATCAACCGCAGCAACCCATACAGAACCAAGTACAACAACTGGCACAGAACCAAAATCCGTGGCCGAATCAGAATGCAAACCAAAATGTGAACCAACCTGGGAGTTTGCCGCCAAACCAGATGCAGGGTGTCAATATTGCGACAATTTCTACTGAACCAAGACCGCAAGATGCTTCTGTTGCTGTTGTTACTCGTGGAGGTAAGACAACTGGGGAGGATAGCTCACGCCCGCTAATTCGATTGGCTGGTTATAAGGTGGTATCGTTTGACATTGACGTTGAGCGAGAGGCATTCCTTCAGGCGAAGCGCACATTGGAAAAAGATCGCGGTAAGGCTATTATTTGCGATATGCCTCCTGTCTTTGATGCCACTTCCGAGGCAAGTCCATAAACACCGTCTAGAACTTTACAAAATTTTTTCGAGAGCTGTCTGCTATTGGCCCGAGACCCTGTTTCCCTGGCCGAGATCGAGGGATGGTTGCAGGGATTCACGAGGGGATGGCAGGAGTCTACATTGAACTCCTTGCAGCGGCGGAAGACAGGTAAGGAGATGAGAATGAACATTCAGATTGGAGACTATGATGTTGATTTCGTTATTCTTGATATTGGTTCGGATGTTAACATCTTAACCAAGCAGGCTTGGCAGAAAATGGGGATCCCCCCATTAAGCTGGTCTCCTGTACAGCTTCGGTTGGCTAACCATGCGAAAGTGACACCCATTGGGCGAGTTTTGCGGCTAATGGTAGACATTGAAGGCATGAAAACCTATGCCGACTTTGATGTCATAGAAGTTGTTGAAAGAGCAAGCTCTTATCCCACGTTGTTGGGGATTGGATGGGCTAACGATAGCAGAGCTGTAATCAACTTCAAGCGGCGAATGATGACTTTTGAAAATCATGATCTTAGAGTCATAGCCCCGTTGGACCCGGCTGAAGGATGCCGATATATTGAGCCTGTGAAGGATGACGATCCCAATGGATGGGACCATGCATTTAACATCTCTGAAGACTATATTCATCCTATTGCCAACGGTGAGCTGGGATGGCGCAGCGAGAGCTCTGCGTCTTCCAACTCTGATGATGTGTTAGAACACTGGCAGAACTGCTTGCACAAGGTATCGCTCCAAAAATGTGGCGTAGTCATGCAATCCTTATGCCCTGTTGCGACAAAAATGGTCACGCTGCCCGTCTATTAGGGGTTTCTTGGCTTGATCGACTTTTTGACCAACTTTGAAGAACGCGTTTCAGAACCACAGCGATTGTTGGCATTGGAGGAAGCGCTGAAGGCTACTCCAGCACGCTGGTGGGCGATGCACAAGAAATCCATCGATGGTTGGTCGCAGTGTAGGTGGTTGATGATGGTTTGTTTCGGCGATACTGAGGTTTACCACACTAGCAAGTATGATGGTCGGAATAATCCCAGTGATCATGTGATGGAGTGTCAGCGGTTATGGGTATCGCAACCATGAGACGAATGGGTCCATGCTTTTATCCATACCTTAGATGAGATGTCCCGCTCATGGTACACCGCAACTCAGTTGCGAAAGAAATTACAACATGGGGGGAGTTGATGGTCTATTTCACTCATACGTTCACTTTCACGGATGCCAGCCTTGATGTTAATAATGCATTGCAGCTCATCTGCGATGTAGTCTTGCAGGTTGTTCTAGTGGCCTACTCAATGTATCCGCCCACGTACTGTCAGATGTAGTCCCTCATGGAGTTCTTCAACATCACTGGGGGGCTAGACGACAGTGATGATCCGCGGAATGTCAACATTCCCAAGTCTGAAGGAAGTCGCGATGTGGTACCACCTGATGCACCAAGTAATCCATTCAGCCAGCCCTTGGAGCTTCGTAAGATCAATATTGGGACGGAGGCCACTCCCAAGTTTGCAAATGTTGGGGATTATTGGGATGATGAGATGATGAGCAAGGTCACCCAATTTTCTCCATGAATTTCAAGACTTATTTCCCACGAAGTTTTCCGATATGAAGGGGATTTTGGGCTACTTAGGGGAGATGAAGATTCCATTAAAACCAGATGCTAAGCATGTCCGACAGCTACCCTATCTGCTAAATCCGCGACATAAGAAGAAGGTAAAGGAAGAACTTGATCGCATGTTGGATGCTGGTATCATTGAACCAGTCGAAGAGTCGGAATGGATCAGTCCTATGGTGGTACAGGACAAGAAAACTGGTGAGGTGCACATTTGTGTTGATTTACGAAAGTTGAATGATGCCTGCTTGCATGACCCCTTTCCGATCCCATTTATTGACGAAGTACTTGAAGGTGTGGGTGGCCAAGAGATGTACTCATTCACAGATGGGTTCTCTGGCTACCATCAGATTTGCATTGCACAGGAGGATCGCCATAAAACAACATTTCTGACTGAATGGGGCTACTTTCAGTACACTGTGATGCCATTCGGTCTCAAGAACGCACCTGTGATATTTTCGTGGGTTGTTGTTGCCGCATTCAAGGACTTTATTCAGAAATTATTGCAAGTATATATGGATGATTGGATAGTTTATGGTTTGATCCGTGATCATCTGACCAATCTGTGGTTGATGCTTGAACGATGCCGACAACACCAGATATCACTGAATTTGAAGAAATGCATCTTATGTGCACCGTTTGGGATATTGTTGGGTCATATTGTGTGTAAGCAAGGATTGTTGGTCGATCCAGCCAAGATTGTGCTCATTTTGAGCTTGCAACCACCGACCACTGTTAAGCAATTACGGGCGACTCTAGGGCATACTGGGTATTATCGCAAGTTCATCAGGGGATATGTAGCGATTACCGCCCCTATGGAGAAATTGCTAAAGAAAGATGTGCTATTTCAGTGGACCCCAGAATGTCAAGACAGTTTTGAAACACTGAAGGCGAAGATGGCTTCGGCGCCGATATTCGTATTTCTGGACTGGAGTAAGGAATTCCATGTCCACGTTGATGCCTCATCGATTGCACTGGGAGTAGTGTTGGCTCATCCTGGAGAAGGGGATCTTCATCACCCCATTTCTTTTTCCAGTCAGAAGTTGTCATTTGTAGAATGCAACTACACCACGACGGAGAGGGAAGGCCTGGCAATGGTTTATGCGCTGCAGAAGTTCCGTCATTACTTATTGGGAGGCCATTTCAAGATGTTCACAGACCACTCTACATTAAAATACCTGGTCAATAAGCCTGTGTTGGGGGGGAAGATCTCTCGATGGCTACTTCTTTTTCAGGAGTTTGATTTTGAAGTCATTGTGAAGCCCTGGCGGTTGAATGCTGGCCCTGATCATCTATCGCGGATTGACACAGGGGAGGAGCCAACTAACATTGAAGACGGGTTGCTTGATGCACAATTGTTTAAGGTTGGTGTAGTTGATGATTATTTTGAAGAAATCATTCAGTTTCTGGCAACATGCACTGCACCCAAAGAATTCACCACTAGTAAGAAGAAGTAGTTGTTAGTCAAGGTTACCAACTTCCAGCTAATCGCAGGAGATTTATACAAGATGGGCGCCGATGAGATATTGTGCAGGTGTGTCTTGCCACATGAACAAGCGCAGATATTGACAGAGGCACATGGAGAGGTCGCTGGAGGGCACTATGGCAGTAGGGAGACTGCTCGAAAAGTGTTGCGTGCGGGGCTTTGGTGGCCCACGCTGCATAATGATGCGACAGATTACGTGCGGTCCTGTGATGTTTGTCAGAGAATTGGCAAACCATCCCGACGAGATGAGATTCCATTGATGCCTCAGTTGACATTGCAGCCGTTTGATAAATGGGCAGTGGAATTTGTAGGACCAATCAATCCCTCAGGAAAGCGCACGGGTGCACGATACATCATCACATTGATAGAGTATTTGACCCGATGGGCAGAGGCGGCACCCGTTGTTGACTGTTCCGTAGTCATGGTGGCACGATTTTTGTTTGATAACATTATTACTCACTTTAGCTGCCCCAAGATATTGCTGAGTGACCAAGGCAGCCACTTTCTCAATCGCACCATCAGCGCATTGACGGAGGAAGATTTCAACAAAGTATTAGAGCATGCGCTGACAAAGGTGTGCAACGCGAACCACGACGACTAGGATCTGAAAATTTCAGCAGTGTTGTGGGCCTATCGCACCACATGTAAAAGGTTACAGGTCAGACACCATTCAGGTTAGTATATGGACAAGAAGCGATTATGCCAGTGGAGTATATTGTTCCGAGTCTACGCATCGCTTCAGTGGCAGGCCTGGATGATGCAGCAGCATTAGATGAACGTCTAGGCCAGTTGGTGTAGCTGGAGGAAGATTGGTTCATCGCCAGATTCCACCAGGGGGTGGAGAAGGATCGCCAGAAAGCATGGCATGATCGTCATATAAAAAACAAATAGTTTCAACAGGGTGACTTAGTGTTGTTGTACAACAGCAAATTTATGAAGCATCCAGGAAAGTTGCAGATGCATTGGTCGGGTCCATATCACATCAGTAGTATCACTTCAGGAGGAGCAGTTCAGTTGCAGCAATTGGACGGGGTGATGCTCCCAAAACTGGTAAATGGTCATAGGTTGAAGCCCTATCGATCGGGCTCAGAGCAGCGTGATCTGAGTCGCATCGGGAAAAAAAAATGTTGCAGGATGATCGATGGCAGGATGGTGCACCGCAAGAGAAATGAATGTGCAAGCAGGGAGGCTTGTGTCTCAAGTTAGGAGCGGTTTGTGACAAGTGGTAGGGTTGCGACTACGTCAAATTAGCAATAAATGCCAAAAGTTCAGATATTTAATTAACGACGCTTGTTCGAATGATGAGCATTAATGGCGGATCTGGCCGAGCGGCGAGCAGGATCGACGACGGATTTGGGTAATTAATGCCAAAATTTGGTCGAGTTAATGCAGGATTTAGTCATGATTATGGTGGATTGGGTTGGAAGTTATAAGAATGGGTGGAAGCTGGTCGGAAGGCACCAAGAAATCAGTTGTTAAGTATTGTTGTTGTTTGCTGAGTGTAGTTGTGAGTTGGGCAGGGTTCAGTTTCACTTGTGGTAGACGGTTGTTGGATGCTGAAGCTGGAATTTTGGGTAACTTTGCGTCATCCCTTGCCGTTTGACAAGTTGGGGAGCACTCATGAACAGGGCCATTGCCAACATTCCGATTAGATAGAGTCTTACGCATTTCGCGGCAGAGGCATATTGTGACCCTGTCACCTCATGGATCTGTCATCCTTACCATTGATTGCTTCTGACAGGTCCAGCATGCTTGCCACCTGACGACGGTATGGGTGGCACAGGGCGCACGTTGGGCTGGTATGGTCGATAATAGGAAATGGGATTGATCACATGCTTCAACACGTGCGATCCTCGGTGGCAGCATGGTTGCCACTCGATGAGTCCGTTGTCGGGTTACGCACACAGATGACTAGTAGTGGGGCATCATTCCTACAGTCGATGACCAGGAAAGGGTTTGGCTATAAGTAGCAGACACAGAAGGTAGTTTGATACAGAGAGGTCCCTCCGAAGTAGAGTGTTCATGCTGATAGATCAGTTCAGAAGTTGATAAGTTAGGAATTCCAAGAAGGCTGTGGAAATGCTTCACTTCATTTCCCACAGCAGCACCCTAGGGGCCCTGAGAGCCTGAACGACAAGTGTGCATGAGTGTCCTGATACGGCTGCTGCACTTACACTCTGGTATGCTGGAGTCGACGTCCAGTACAGAATTTTTAGGCACACAGTAGTTGTTTGAAGTTTTGTGGTCCTCTCGACCACTGAGATGGCTGGGGTAGCAGCGCCTCGGCCCCAGTAGGAGATGTTTGCTAGTGCGAAACAGATGTGCCGGAGCCATCTGTTGGTTCACATCTTGGTACTGTTCGTCCTCTTTTTCTTCCCCTAGTTACAGTTTAGAGAGACTGGAGGATGAGTTTGGCTAGTGCCTGGTTATCCGTTAGACGATCCCTGCGGTGGCATGAGGCATACATGCTAGGGAGCCGGTGGATCAGACAACAGTTTGACCAATAAACCGTAGCAAGATCCAGACACACCAAAGTAAGATGCCGGCTGTTGTGAAAGTCTACAGTCCTGATTGATACGACGACGTAGTACACCTTGTCCAGTTAACGTGGCTCGAGGGCGAGCCACAAGATTGTGTTGGGGGCCTGTTGGCAGGCGGTTCAGTAAGGTAATGTCGCAGCATATCCGATGCTGCGACAAGTCAACAGAGATCACAGAAGGCGACGAGCGAAGCATGAAGAAGAATAGTTTTTTGCATTTTTGGGTCAATTGTACTGCAAGTTGCGGGTTTTGGGTCATTTGGACCATATATTATGTATTTTTGAGTTAGTTGTACCGTAGAATGCGGGTTTTTGGTCGGTTTTGGACTGTGTCAGTTGGATATTGGGTCATTTATCCACAGTGTTAGTTAGGAAGTTGTTAGAAAGTGGACAAGAGTTGTAAGGTGAAAGCCTGTATATAGATAAGAGTTGTAAGTGCTAAGGGGACACAGGAAAGAAAAGACAAAAGAGAGAGAGGTTCATGCTAGGGTGTATTATGCGAGTTTAACTTTTTGCAGCGATAATATGATGAAGCTATTTTGGTGCAATCTCTGTGTTCTTTCTGTTCAGTTATAGTAATGTAATGTTGCAATATACAAATAATGCCATGTTTCTTTGATGCGATATCTGCTTTACTGTTATTGTTGCTGCAATGATGAATGTCTTGGTTGAATAATGCTCTAATGATATAGTCAAATGTTTATGATCTCTTTCCTAATGTTGCAATAAGTTTAAGTGATATAACCACAACCATCCTCCTTCATTCGGCAGAAACATGGTTCCGTCTGCTCTTCCTGGACATCTCGGGTGAGACCTCATCTGCTCTGCAGGTGTTGCTGGATGGGATAAAACCTGTCTGGGCCGATGCTCAGGGAGACCGGGGCTTGTGTCGACAGTGAGTGGAACCCCTATCGACTAGTGTCGCATTAATAGGATGAAAGAAGGCCTAAGAGTTGCAGAAGCAAGAAACTGCATTTTAGGCAGAGGTACCGTGATACTTTTTCTGCAAAGGCAGTGTGCAATCATAAGCAAAATGTGCCCAAAGGAGGGTTTGGAGAAGAAACTAAAGACATGCCAAACCTCTTACCCAGGTGGTTCTTCTAAAAAAAAGGTGGGTACTATGGCAAGTTACCCAGGTGACCTATTAAATGGGGGCTTAACCCATATGTAGTCTTTGTATTTTATTTCTCCTTTGTAGAAGACATGAACTGTTAAAGTTTCAAGACTTGTGTTAAGATTGTGGGTAACAATCTAAATGTAATTTTTGTGTTAGGGGGTATGATAAAACTTACAATATAACACGAGAACAAATGTAAGTCACTTAATATGTGAGTGACATGTGTCTAGACTCTATATTAATAGTATAATATCGTTGTTGAGGGATTAGGTTCTTAAATCACCATAATTAGCCAAAGGTACCATATAATGATGTATTGAGAGAAAAGTGATTTGAGAGAGTGGTATGTGTAATTGTGGGTATCCCACCTTGGGATCCTTAGATGTACTTGCTAGAATCATACACTTAATTATATGATTTGCTAAAACATAATTTTTAAACTCTGTCAATTCATGCTTCTTCCACTTGGCCAAAAAACGTTCCCAGGCATGGTAGCAATACAGCAAAGCAGGCTTAACAATAACAATAGCAAGTTCCATGATAAATGTGATGTTTTGAGGAGCTGGACTCATTTTCTCTAAGGATAAATGGCAAGCATACTGTTTATAAATCTGAGGTCGAGAAGCAAGTGTCATGCTTAAGATTAGACTTATAAACTGGGCTTGAACAAGGGATTGTGTCACATATGCTTTATGATCAAAATGTATTCTCAATAAATTTTCTTTGGTCATATTGTAAGGCATAACCTTGGTTTTAGCAAGGCTAACTGGAAACTCCTTCCTACCCCATAATAGAGATAGGGTCTACTCGTATCTCTACAACTTGAAGAGTGCTATTGAAAAGGATTGCCTCTCTTTAATATCTACAGAAGAAAGAAAGGATATATTTTAATGTCTCTGATGACTAATATAGGTCAATCAGACTAAGGTACATTAGAAAGAAACAATAGCAAAGGGAATGCCCAAAGGAAACTCCTTGCTAACTTAAAGCAGCAAAACTGCAAAACAAAAAGGAAAGCCTGATCAATTATGATACAAAACATAAAGGGGCAATGAGTAAAAAGAAGGGTTGAAATCTCCAGTAGAGAGAGAATAGAATAGAAAGAATATAATTTGATTAAAATTCCACGAGTCAATTGGTATATTCTAGAGAGATAGGATTAAAAGGTCACACATTTGAGCTCAAAAGAAGAATCCACTATGTGACCACCGATAACCCCTTGGAGGATATTATCTAGAGAAATATCTAGTCTAATAGAGCTCTACTGCGTGATCCTAGGTGACAATAGTTACTTCTAGAAGAGACTGAAGATGTAGTGCTCCCAACATCCACTGTCCAAGACACTCTGGGAGAGATGAAGAAACTGGTAATGGGACCCTGACCAGGGGCTAAGATGAGAAGGTTTTGTACTCGTAGTATAACCAGAGGCACATGGAAATATCTTGCAACATTGATAAATTGAATGCTCTAAAATGATTGCACCCAAAATAAAAGATGATGCACCAACTCGACATTGCTTACAATTGTTTGTAAATGCAGTTAAATGTGTTCCTACTGGACTATTACTCTTTATTGTTCTCATTGGTTGCCCTATACTCTTTATTGTTCTCTAGGTTAAATTTTTGGATATAAATTTTAGTTGGGCCTGATATCAGCATAGGAAGCCTTGCTTTTGACTCTATACTGATAAACTGTTATCATTTTGCAGATATTAAGGCATATTCTGTTGATGTCAAGCCTGCAATCCTGAGTGCAATTGATGTTGAATTTGAAAAAAATCCTTATGAGGTGAGGAAAATATTGGGAATTTTATTATCGTTAACCTAATTTTAAATCTATAACTCTTGATCCAAGCAGTTTGGTGAACTTAACAAAGCTTTATTAGTCTTCTAGCAAAATCATTAAATTCATATTTTTTGTTCAAGTTTGTAACCTGTTAACTTAGCCTGGAATTTACAATGTTGTATGCTGTAATTTTTCGATTTTTTTTAATTCCATGTTATTATTGAGATTTAATTTTCAATATCCATTCCTTTTCCAAATTGTTTCTACAGGTGTTTGTTGGAGTGGAGTGTCCTCCAATCTGTCCTCGAGGAGGTTCTTTTGGCATGACTCCACTTTGTCCTCCCAGTTGTTTTCAATATAAGGGAACTCTAGATGTCTTTTACTCGATTATTCGACAGGTGTGTTTTAGTTCATCACCAATTTGAAATGTTTCGTTTGTTATTGCAGACTGATATTGCATCTGCTGTGTGACTTCATAATGTATGCGCTTCTACATAGAATTCTAATTGTGTTCCATTGACATTTATATGAAGGATTCTCTCGCCTATGGAGAGGTACCAATGCAGGTTTAACATTGGTCGTTCCTATTGTAAGTATTCTTCTAGAAAACATACTTAAGTAGTCTCGGAGTCTCAAATATTGACTGGGTTTTCACTTTTGTGGAATAGCAAACCATTCAGTACTGTAGATTATGGTGGAATTTTTAGGACTTTGTGTGAATAATTTTTTGATAAAATGGAATTTGTTAGTTATAATTCTTAGCTAGAGGAGCGTAGATGGTGTACGGTATAAAATAGTGGGTTTCTTCTATATTTTGGATGATGGCTATTGGTTGTGCTAGCAATTGTTGATCGACAAAAGAAGAATTCAGTTTTGAGATTTGGGAGACTATGAAATGAAGAAGCGGATTTATTTGAAAGAAATTTTACACATGGGCCGTCCTGCATATGGATTCCATATTTCTGGTTATACGTAATTCTATTTTACAGTACATAGAGATGTCTGGCTATTCCTTTTTATTAGTGTTACACTGTATTTTCTTATTTATGGCCATTTCTTATTTGATAGTTTTAAAAGAGTTGCTTGAACAGATTTTGATTTGCTACTCCATCTCTAGATATATTTCTTTAGGAATATTATTGCTATTTTTTGAAATGATTATACATTTATTTTTGTATTTCTAGATACATTATTTAGAAATGTTATTGGTCTTTTTTAAAAATGATTATACACTTTTTTGTCAACCGGGTAGGATTATATTTACCTTTCTATGACATTTTTCGAGATTGGCTTGAGAGCTTTTCAAGTAAGAATGCACCCCAATTTACTCCATATGCTCCATTCGTAGCAGGATCAATTGCATGGTCATTGGCATGTATTACTTGTTCTCCTATTGAATTAGCAAGAACACAGATGCAGGTTAGTTTTGACACCCTTCCTTTCAATTAACTGTGAGCATATTTTATTAGGGGATAGATTAGAAGTGGCCATGAGAGACACAATTATTTTTAAACTTTTCAAACAGAATGAATTATTTTAGTTTGCTTTTAGACAACATGATTGGGTTGTATATGTGTATCCATAAATTAACAAAAAAATGATAGTTTACACATGATACAATTGAGTTAATTACAATGTTTTCTTTAGATCAATTGTAGTCTAGCTATATTTGTACTTTTGGCTGCTATTTGGTTGGTGTTATTCCTATTAGAGAATGATCTCTTGGTATCCAAATTAAACTGCAACTTTTTCATGCTTTTTCTTTTTACACATGATACAATTGAGTTAATTGCAATGTTGTGTTTAGATCAATTGTAGTCTAGCTATATTTGTACTTTTGGTTGCTATTTGGTTGGTGTTATGCCTATTAGAGAATGATCTCTTGGTATCCAAATTAGACTGCAACTTTTTCATGCTTTTTCTTTATTTTGACAAAAGTTTTGTGATGCTATTTGTCTTTTGAAGCAGTATGGGCCTATTGTTGGCATTGATCTGAAAGGACCTCTTTGACCCCCTGGTTACTGTTTCAAAGAGCTATGTTATTTCACTATTATGACAGAAGTACTTATAACTTGTTTGTAGATCTTTAAAATATCATGTTGTTCATTATAATTGATTTTGATATTGTCTTGTGATGTGTCTTCTCTATAATATGTTCTTTTTTTCCAGTTTGAGGATGCCTAAAATGCACACGATGCAATTCATGGTTGTGATGGATATAATTCTGATGGGCATCGTCTAAGGGTGAGAATAAAAAAGATCAACATTGATTAAGAAACCACCATTTGTTTGTAAGTTTTCTCAAGAGTTTAGAAACTACCACTTGTTTTTCCTTATTATTATGTATATTTTTATATGCAGGGGATGAGATAGCCATTTTTATTGTGTATGTATGGAGGTGAGGGTTCAATTGTGATAGCAACCACATTATCTCATGTTATTTATGGTTGTAAGCTAGTCATGTATTGCCTTCATATAACGCCATTAGTTTTGTTGATTTTTTAGTTTTTACTTGGTTATGCTTCTTCCATTACTTATTATAATACGATGTTATAAATGTCTAAACTCATTCACCAAAAGGTGTAACAAAAATCAATTGATAAACATTATATGTGATGTTGTGCAGGAAAATACCTTATAGTGGGAGAGACGACACTACCAACTTACATGGGGTGACAGGTAAATACATTCATGTTTTGCATTAATTACTACGAATGGAAAGAGATTAGGGTTCTAAAAGTTGTACCTTTTTAACGATGGCTGGTATTAGATTTCGCCCAATCTTCCATAGTGATGAACCTGCAAAACAAGTTAACCTTCCTCAACATATCTTGACTATAATAAATATGAAGAAATTGGAAACAATTTAACATCAACTACAATGATACATTCAATCAAATAGACATTCAATTGGGACGGGAAGGGTATTTTCACCTTGTATTGTCAAAGAAATGTAGATAAGTACAAATATACCTGATCTTTCCATACACTTCTGCAACCGAGTCCTGGACTCCCGCTCCTCACAATGACTTGAGAATTCCTCCAGCGTAACAACAACTTCTTCTTTACTCTAGGCCCCTCTCTCATGGCTTCCCCTTGTATTTATGGGACAAGGTTGGTAGTTGAATTCGAGAGGTGGTTGAATTGGGAGGTTGAGGGAGTTACAAAACCAACCTCAACTAATCTCAATTCATAATCTTAATATATTTTTTCATTTCATCTTAAGATGTGTGCGGGTTTCATACAAGTAGACTAACTCACAGTATGCAACTTTCGCAGTTAACAACCAGTGTTCACAACGTTTTGAAGTATGTGCACAGGTTGTCCTCAATAAGACCAGCATTCAAAATGCAATATGACTGTGGCAATAGTAGCGCACACATAGTAAAAACTGTAGAAAAAATATGTTTTTCAGCTGAAGAGTGTGATCTCAGGAATAACTCATCCAAAGTCAATCCAGCTCTTCCATCCATAGTGTCCTTTTGTGTGATCAACAGGGTAATGTGATCACAGATGGAGAAGTGCATATTTGACCTATAATATGCGATATTATGATTTTCAAGAGCTTAACAATGCCAACATTGACTATGGATCTATAGTAACTTGGTAATCATTATTTTGTATGCTTGAATGATGCAAAATTTGTTTGAATATCATCATTTTCAAGCAATAACATCTTCTTAAAGGGTGCTAGCTCAATGGTAGAGCACCATCCTAATTATAGGCAGGAGATTGGTGGTTCAATTCCTCTGTACCCTATCATAAATTAGTGACTAAGAAAACGACTAAATTTGCATACACGACTATTAGTAGCTAATTTCCAGTATCTTATAGTGCGACTAACGTTTAGTCGTATTTAGATTAGTCATTAATATGTTATCATCTAGTAGTTTATTTAGTCGTATATTTGGTCATTAATTGTGGCAATCAATGACTAAATCAATGGCTAAATCAGTGACTATCAATGACTAAATCAATGACTAATACATCAACCAATTAATGATTAGTGAAATACGACTAGCTATAAGATAGTGGAAATTTGCTACTATTAGTCATCGACTCAAAAATAGTCGTTTATAGTCGAATTTTAGTAATTAATTCCTCATTTTGTACTAGTGGTATGTGCACTGCTAAGATAATCCTAACCTAGAATGATAGAATTTGTGACTGTAAAAGGCAAGTATATGAATCTTATGTTTTATGAAAGCATAAGCCTATTTTGATGAAAGAATGCATCTAATTGATGAAAGCATCAATCTATCTTAATGAAAGAAAAAGCATACATCTATTTACTGAAAGCATAAATCTGTTCTAATGAAAGAAAAATGCATACTCTATGAAATCATAAATCTATTTAATGAAATTCTTTGGAAAACTGACCTAAGAAAAATAACTATTGATGCAAACAAAAATATGCTAATCTATAAATTACCAAGAGAAATTGATATGAATCAAAACTAAAGTGCAAATATTATGAAAATTGTTTAGTGTATAAGAACGTGAATCTATAAAACTTCCTTTACGGAATGCTCCTACAGGACTACAGACGCCATATATCAAAACTACATACACCACTGTACAGAGCTATGAATGAAGCAATCATTTCCAAAAATGAATTCTATTTAGTAAATGATGCTTTGAATAATTCATGATTACTTGTTTGATCATAAATAACGAAATGCATGAATCACAATGTAAATACAACACATAACTCCTTTTCTATGCAATGAAGGGGACCTCCTCAAAGCGTATTACAAGAGCTAAATTAGAATTATAAACTCACAGATGATGTAAAACGCTATTTATTCATTAAGCTGGTATAAAATCCATATCAACCGTAAAAACTTGAGTGCTGTAAAAAGAGTCTGAAAACAGAAAATAACAAAAATACATAAGATGGTATCACGCTATGCATGCGACTCTACTTATTACAGAGTTTCAACCAAGTCTCTTCATTTAGAATCATGAGATCAATATACTTTATATTTGTCCCTAGAAATCAGGAAAGACTGATAGAGTGACCTCGAGTTCTTCTTCAACTTCTTTATGATATTAACTGGAACTGACTTGTCGAACTTCATAGTTGTCTTTAAACCTACAGTTATTTGCACATGGTTCTCATCCACTTGATTAGCTTATTTAAAACATGCTAAACACAGAAAAGATTACTATTTGACCAACATCATTCCATATTCAATCAAATCACATCCTAGCCTACATAAAGGGGTGATTTTGGCTTAGTTTCTTACTCCCTAATAGTAAAAAGGAATATACTTGATACCTATATTGTGGCCCCATTAGTAGGTCCAAGGGACTCATCAATGATGGTTATGAGGCTAAGGTACAAGGTTCTTATAGGTCTCATTAGAGGATTTTTTAGGTCTAAAATGGGCCTCCTAAGGGAAATAATAAAATAAGAGTTACAATAATAAAATAAGAGTTTTGAATTTTGGAGGGGAAAAATAAAACTACCTTTTCTTATCGTATTTTTGACATATCTCCTTATTGGATTACCCAAATTTTAAGTTTTGAAACATGTTGGATGCATAATTTAATTCCACATCCAACACATACCCACATGGCATACCTTTGAGTCAACCATGCCATGAAAAATGAAAAAATCAATAAACAAATGTATTTTAATACATAAAATACATTTTTATTGTTTTTTTAATTTTTCGTGATGTGGGTGCCTCAAACATATGCAATGTGGGTATGCATTGGATGAATATTTGAATTACGCATCCAAGGAGTGCTCAAACATGAAAATTGGGTAAAGCGATAAGGATATACGTCAAAAATACAATTAAAAAAGTAGTTTTTCTTTTTCCCTCCAAATTATTTTACAAATTTTATCCCCATGGTTGACATCATCATCTTGAATCCTATTGGTTCTTAGAAAGTTAATTTTGGTAGTAAATTTTTTGTTTTGAGGCGCATTTTTTACCTCAAAACTCCCCTACTGATCCTCTAGAATGGATTTGTTGATGTTGAGAAAGGGATACTTGTGACCAACAAGGCAATGGCGTTTCGTTGACGAAGGCATGAGGGATATGTCCAAGAAATGAATGGAACTGGACATGTGATTGAGACACTATTTGGGTATACAAGATAAAATGAGTAATGGACTCAAACTTCCTTTGTTTAGAGTATGAATTCATGGTGGACCTAGAAACGTGTGTGGAACTCTTGATGGTATCAGGGAGGGACACAACTAGGATACCAGGGAATGTAACTGCAATGGAGGTAGGGGTACTGATGTTGAATCAAAATGGATATTTTGTCAATATAAATCCAAGGATGGCTCATCGTAGAATACTCTAAACAAATTAGAACATGGGTGCTACCATAAAAGAGAGGATATGTGATCTGCATAACTGCTGAGGAGAAATAATTTGTAAATGCTTTGATGCATGGGAATTGAATAAGGATTACTCCATGATCGTAGCTTCCTAGAACCCAAATGTTTGAACATTTGAAAAAATGGAAAATTACCATTATATAATGGTTGCTGAGGTGGATGACCACCTCATCTAGATTAGGTAGAGTGGCAAGGAGATAAGTGTCCAATGAATTGATAAGATGATTCAAATGTATGGGTAATAGTAGATGAAAATTTTGATGGAAGTGTAGGGCACCGATGGTAATTTCCTTGCGGGATGATGAATGGTGGAAAAATAATGTGACTTTTGCAGTATGGATGGAGAGGTGGGATAGTGAATGTACAATATGAAACATTAGAATTCCTTAACGGCCATAAGTCTAGGATTCTGTGGGGTAGGTCAATGAGTGACAATGATAGAGTAATATGCAACTTTGTGAAAAATCATAGACTAGATGAACTCCCAATCCTATGGAAAACTGACGGCATGGGTGCCAAACGACAAGGGGTACTAAAATGGCAACAATAATAGGTAGGTTCTACTTACAAGTAAGGGTGAATGCAAGTGTGGTTTGGTTGGTACACTTACTCTAACAGAGGGAGACCTAAAGGAATAAAAGGGAATGAAAAGGTTGATGCATATGATTTTTTACAAAGAGGGACCACCTATATGCCAATTTGAGATTTATACTTGTAGAAAATAGTTGTTGGCTTAAATTAGGGAACTTCATCACAATCTGGACCTATACTCATGGAAACGATACCCAAGTGTAAAAGTGCATTTGGAAATCAAATCGAGTGTACAAGTACTATATAACAAATAAACATGTCAAATTTACATGAGGGAATGCAAATCGAGGAGGGCAAAAAAATGGCTTGAAAAAGACTTCTTGATCATGGAAAACGGATCTCATAATCAAGAAGAGCAGCGTAGAATCATGATTATAACGGTGCGAATGACACATCAAACATGATCAAAGGAAAATTGGGGCCCAAAAGTACTTAAATAGGGGTGGGAATCACCACTCTAAATGTCATTTTCATTGTTCAATGTTGGAGGAGTGTGGAGAGCTCATATTTTCAGGCATTGATTTATTCTAATTCAACCATTGGTTTCAGATTCTTTGAGTTGCAAGTTATTAGTCTCAACCTTCTTGTCATTTCTATTCATTTTTTTTCTACATTTTGGATTCCCAAGGACCCCGATGAACCCTTTCAGGGTTTTAGGGTTAGGTCTCTCTTTTTGTGGGTTTTTGAGCGACTTGGGTCACTTATGTTTTTAGGACAGGAGTGACTAGGTCACACCTATTTTCGAGACATGAGTGACAACATCTCGCACCTGTCTGGAGAACAAGTGTGATCTAGTTCGCACTCCTTTTCATCACATGTTTGACCCAGTCACATATATCTTTGCGAAATGAGCGACCTGCTAAAAAATCTATTTTTTCATCTTTTACTGATCCTCCTGATGTTGAAAATGTAGGATGCCATGGGTCAAATGGAGGGAAAGGGACGTCACAAACATATGACGAGACATTCGTGATGACCATCCTATTAGGGACAATATGGCCAGACATGGGATACTCAAATTCCTTAAGAACTTATTGATGTGGAGTGCACCATTACTACTCAACAATATTGTTGATTTTTGGGATTGGGAGGCAGGGATCTTCATTAACCAGGGTGAGATTGGAGCTCACCCTTTAGGATGTTTATTTTATGATTGGTCTCCATTGATTAGGGTGATTGGCGATACTCGACCCGTGCATCCATATGATGTGGATATGGTAGATATACTAGATTTCCATTGTGTGGAAAATGCAGAGCTCCATGGGTTATCTATAATCTTGATTGATATTGAGATCATGTAGACATGGGGTATTAAGACATGAATAGTGATGGTCTTGGGATAAAGTGGTACACACAAAATATTAGAAGATCATATGCTCATGGTGGAGCAAGTACCAGTTAGGACCATCACTATTCCTGTCTTAATAGCCCAAATTTTCCTTACATCAGTTTGGCCAAGTTGAACCAATGCATTCGAAATGGAGGCAATTTAGGATTAGCTTCATTCATGTGTTCTTTCTTTCTTTAGAAGGTGTTGACACTACAACCCCATTGTGTGGTGAGAGAAACTGGGTTAATGGAGCCCAAGATGCACTAATGGGGTGAGATGATGATTAGGGAGCGCATGGGTATGATTGAAAGGGTGTTTTGTCATGCATTCTTCACGCAATGGAGACAAATTCTAGTGGCATTTGAGGACTACCCATATGCAGGAACATATTACCAAGGAGACTTAAAGTTACCACGTCCCCTTGGCCAATCCTGGGGACCTGTATATACATATGCATTATTATTATAGTTGTGTTTATAACACTATCATAGATTATAAATAGACTATGATGGTAATAATGACTTGGCATGCATGTGTGCAGATGTGAGTCCAATGCCCCCTTTGGACTACCAGAGATGATGTAGCAGGGTCAAGGGAGTCGACCCTGCTCGCCAAGTGCAGTGGTGGAAAAGGAGTACAAATGAATTCCTAGATGGTCTGCGTAGTGACATCGTCTGAATGCTAGAGTGGGTGACCAATGATGGGTGGAAGAACCTTGATGATGTGCTGATCACGATCTGCTACCAGGGTCCCGTTGAGTGTCATTCGACAATGCATTGGATTGTAATGGATATTGAGGGTATGCGAGCCTTGATGTGGGGATATATGCCTTATAAAGGCTCTAATAGTGATGATGAGGAGACTGGCGATGATTCCCTAGATTATTCAGATAACTAGTCAATAGCATGTAGAGTTTTCCCCCATGCTATAAGCATGGGAATTTTTTACCAATGTACTATTTTTATGGAGTTGGTAGGGATCCTTTATGTAAACACGACTATATTTTGGACATATGATTTTATATACAGATGCATGTGGATGTAGAATTTTTATTTTTATGAGCCTTTTACTATGATGTGATGGATTATGTATAGATGAATGCAAAATTATATGAAATGTATTTGAATGATGTATTTCCTTATTATTGATAATTAGCATGCCATTCTAGAATATCATTATCCATTTGATCTGCTACACTATTGAAACTCTTAGGGACATGGATGAATGTAATGGATTCAAATTGTCTAACCAATTATTTAATGCATGAATTTTCTAAAGAAGAAAGGATGGAATACCTGATAACAATTATTCAATTGTGTGAAAAAGTAACAGGGAATCTAGATAAACATGAAGGTGATGAATTCTCATGTGCAGGGAATTGTTCAAAAGACCAATCACAATATCATTGTATTTTTCCTAGTTATTGGTGGCTACACCAATAGACACGCCATTGATATGGATCAAGTCGCATGATGGGGAGTAAAGTACCCATGCAACCAAGGAAATATTTGGATAATGTCTACTTGCATCATCAACATAACCGATGTATATGGAAGGATAAGAATCCATCTAATAAGATTAAGGAAATAAATCATGATCCTCTTTAAAAAAAAAAAATGGAAAAAATGAAAAAAGAAAGATCTATGGTGTGATGAACGACGGGTTCGTTCATATTAAGCATAAAATATCTTGAGATACAACCCATTGTGGGGATTCTTCAAGAGTTGACCATCTTGATCAGTAAGGAGGTATGCCCCCTTACCGAGGCACCGTTTAACAATGTATGGTCCCTACCACATGGATTCGAACTTTCCTTTACCAAGATTATCACGGGCTTGATTGTAGACCAAGACAAGGTCTTGTTCTTTAAAATTATGTGGGAATACGTGGGTGTGGTAATAGGATTTTGACTGATTCTTTGTACATTCAATAATTTGGAGCTCCACTTGATGATCCTCATCCACTTGTTTGAGGATGGTCAAGCATTGTTCCAAAGCAGAGGTATTTGGTAAAAGTTCAATGGCAATGTGCATGCAAAAAATCTGACACTTGATTGGGAGAACTGATTCCACTCCATGCATGAGATGGAATGGGGTGAACCCTGTCGTACTTTTTATTGACATGCAATACACCCATAGGGATGAAAAAATATTATGGTTCTAGTTGGACTTGTGCTTTTCCAATGTCTACTGGAGCATGGTTTTGAGGATTTTGTTGACAACCTCAACTTGTCCATTGCCCTAAGGGAAGTAGGTGGAGAAGAATTGGTGCTTAAATTAAAAAAAGCTATGAAAATTTCCTTCCAAATGGTCTCCTCAAAGTGAGAACCGTGATCACACACCAATTGGTGAGGGACGCCGAATCAAGTGATGAAGTTCTTGAAAAATAAATGTGCCAAAATATGCTTGGTGTAGTTGAAGGTTAGCATGGATTTGACCATTGAAATAGTCGATAGCCACAATTATGTACTTATGGTCGTCGACTAATAGGGGGTTTCACTCCACGTAATCAATGGCCCATTTACAAAATGGACCAAGTGTGACAACTAGGGGTAGTGGTGAAAGAGGGGTTCTTTCCATTGGGGAAAAGAGTTGGAAGTTACAACAATGTTTAATTTCCACAATGAAATTGGAAAAGAGGTTCATCCATAAATAAACATTGCATATGAATTTGTAGTCGATAGCCATCCTTGAAATTTGGTCGCCACAGGCTCTTGTATGGAAATCGTTTAAGACCTATTCAACCTCATCATTAGTGAGACGTCATTGCAAGATATTGTAAATGCCTGCTTGACTAAAAGCATTGTTGATAATGAGGTATCGGGGAGCTTGATGAAAAATAAAATGACGATCATCATAGTTGAGTTCGGGGCCAAAGTTTTGGGTTTTCAAATACATGACAATGTGGCTGTACTAAGGATCATCAAAAGCTATGGTGAACAAGTGTAAATCTGTGATGCATGATAGGATACAACATGGACATAGTTGGTAAATCTATGATGCATGATAGGACACAACATGGACATAGTTGGTAAATCTGTGATAAGCTACACCAAAGCTAATTCCTTGGTGCTCTTGGGGGTAACAAACTCGAGGTCGTATTCTTAAATGATGACGATCCATTTAGAAACGTGACCTTGAATAAAGAGATGGTTCAAGAGATACAACATAGGATTTGAATTTGTGACAATTTTCGTTCGACTCAAAAGAATGTAATGATGCAACTTCTGAACCAAAAATACTATGGATAAATCCAACTTCTCCTCATATGGGAAGGAGACAAGTGGACCAAATAGGTTATAACTCACATAATAAATAGCATTCTCTTGATGATCAGGGTCTTCTTGGACTAGCACTCCAGCCACGACATAATCAAATGCCAAAATATAAAGGATAAAATCCTTCATGAAGTCTGGGGGGGATTAGGGGAGTGGAAGTTAGATATTGTTTCAATACATTGAAGGTGACTTGTGCTTTCTCATCCCAAATGAAGGGAGCATTGGATAAGAGAAAACACAAGAATATGTGGAATGTCGTATCATAGTTTAGTATGAAACGATGTAAGAAATTGGCCTTGCCTTGAAGACTTTGCATTTGGCTCAATGTCCATTGAGGGGGAAGGTTAATAATGGATTGAACCTTCAACAGATCAAGTGATCCATTTCTGGGAAATGATGAATCCTAGTAATCAACCAATAGATACACAAAATACACACTTGCATGGGTTCAAGCATACATTATATTTGTGGCACCAAAGGAACACTTTTCGAAGACCCCCCAAATGCTGTGAGCACTTCTTGGACCATTCCGTGAGGTTTTCCAAGTAGGAGAGGATGATGTGAACCAAGCCATGAAAAAAATATGGCACGGCACAATGAAACATGGCTCTAGTATGCTTTATCCTAAATGGTATGACTTGGTAGGAAAAAGTGTTGCAAGGGGTGGTGAAGGCAATATTATACTGATTTTCGTGAATCTGAATTTAATTGTATAATGAAAATCCATCCATGAAGGAAAGAATCTCATGTATATCAAAATCATTGATAATATGATTGATGAAAGGGGTGGGATAATTTTCTTTTGGGCATGCTAAGTTCAGATCGTGAAATTCAGTGAAAACACGTATGGTTCCTTTCTTTTTGTTGATGGGGACAAGATTGGATACCCATGTAGTGTACACAATTGGATAAATGAATCTGGCTTTGTGCAACTTCTCGATCTCATTTTTTATGGCCAACGCTTTCAACGGGTGAATGGGTCCATTCTTTTGGTGCATGGGTGCAACCTCTGTCCATGTCTCAATGTGATGTCCAATGATGGTAGGGTCTAGGTCAGGCATTTTGGTGCATGACCAAGAGAACATTTCATGAAACTCTTGAAAAGGTTATCTGTAGACAACAACTTCTTCAGGAGTATAGGAGGTTCCTAAAATGATGTTCTCAGTAACTCTTGGCTTAACCAAAATGTCCACTTGGATGGTGGGAGAGATGTTTACCATATTTTCTTCTTCGAATTTATCAGGGGCTAACATCAAGTTCTTGAACCAATCAATGTTTCCATGAGGGATAGAATATTTTGACTCAATGGATAATTGGTTCAAATACAAGGATGTTATAATGGGTTCCTTAGGAATGAAATACACATGATGGTTCATATCATCCCAAGTAAATTTTGGTTTTATAATCACATCAAGGATTTCTTCATCGCTTTGAAAGGATTGACAAGATAAGTCTGAGGGGCCTTCATTTGTTGATACAATGACAATATCATGGAGTGATGTGGAAAGTTCACTAGAGGATGAGATGAAACAAATGGTGGTTTTCCTTCTCAAGGAATACACTGAGGGTGAACTTCTTCTTTAGTGGTGGCTTGGAGCTCTAAAGAAAGTTGTTACAAGTTAGTTAGCATAGATCGATACTTGGGTAGATTAGTACAGTGGTATGAATAATGACCGTAAATGCCACACAATGCACACGTATGGTTGGTGCGCAAAGACTTGTTGCATGTTTTGGGGGTGTCAGGGAGGTGGACCATCATAACTTTTGCATCAGCCCCATCATCTAATGTCTATAGAGGAGTCCAGAAGATGGGAAATTCTGGACAATTCTTGTTAGTGTTACCCAAAACATCGCATATAGCGCAAGGAGGGTATACTCAAGCTATAATAGTAGGAGGGCGCTTCATGGCTTGGTTCAAATTTGTTGACGTCATCACATACTTAGTTTTTCCACTAGCCTTCTTCTTGGGAGGAGTTTGAGTGGAGGGAGGTTCTACCTTAGTGACTCTAGGAGGAGGGTTATTGGTAGTATCGATTGACTGCATAGGTGTCAATACAACCTGTGGTGTAGGGGGAATATTTGGAGTGATAAGGTACCAAACGGGGAGGCCTATCATCAAACCTGGGAGATTGAGCATCACCATCATAGGAGTGCTCACTACTCTAGAAGGTGGAAATAAGAATTGGATTTTATAAATAGGTGTGGCTCCCCATTGGTTCCTAGGTAACTTCTTGGGAGAGGGTGCATGTTGAGGTAGTAGATTACTAGAGGAGTGTTATGAATAAAATAATAATAATTAACATCAATATATATATAATAATTAATAATGTATTTCCAAAAAGACATGACTATTAGTAAAATGGTATTCCGCCAAAATATAAATAACGGTCCCCCAATTGTAATTCATTTCATATCTTATTTTATCATCTTTTATATAAATTCATATTTATGGATTATTTGTCATTTATGAAGTGGAAGTTCGAGTAAATGAGATTTTCTCATTACATTGGTATGAGAGCCCCTTCTTGGGCTTGATTCGAGCCTTGGGATGCCTTTTGGTTTTTAACCATTATATTAGGGTTTCCCAAAAAATAAGACCTTGTCCTAAAAAGAAAAAAAAAGGAAGAAGTAAAAACAAAAAAAGAAGTAAAAGTAAAAGTAAAAACAAAAAAAAGAAGAAGTAAAAAAAAAAGAAAAAAGAAAAAAAGGAAAAGTAAAGAAGTAAAACCACACGTGGTTTCCCAAAAGAAGTAAAACTATATGTGGTTTCTTAATAAGTGGGTTTGGTTTTATTCTCCATCAACAAACAAAAAGTGAGATTTGAACCTGGGTGGGGAAGGAAACAATCATTCCTCCCAACCACCCAATCTACACCATTGTACATATATTAAGGGGAAAATAAGATTAGAAGAGCATCAAAAGAAGAATTTTTACAAGAAGAACCATATTGAATATTGTTTATTATAAAAAAAAGGAGATATTGAATAAATTTCAAAGAAAACTCAAGAATATGGGTTTTAATGTTGAGAAGGGAAGGTTTCCTAGCACCTCACTGATGAATGTATCAATACTATTTAGAGTTAAAGGGACACTTGCAGGGAAGGATGCCACCATTTCTATTGCCCCCAGTGAAAGAAATAATTATATTAGTACTGAATTTGCTAACCATTTAGTGATTCCCGAATCAAATATAGGTGAAAGGATAGAACTTTGGAACAGGAAGCAATTTCAAATAAGTGGATTAGAATTGAATGTTGGATATTATATGGTCATATCTCAATTATTTGTTAGTTCCTTATAGAGCTTTAATGGTGACATAGTTTTAGGTTTACCTTGGATTAAAACATTGGGGACCTTCATCTTAAATGCCGAAAAGAAGTTTCTGACATTTTCCTATAAGCAGGAGAGAGTCACATTTCAAGATATTACAATGAAGTCATATTTAGAAGCTCCAACATCTGAAGACTTCAAGGATATATCAAAGATGATTTCACAAGGTAATAAAAAGTCAGAACAAAAGAAGCAAAAATAAGTTGAAAAGATTTTCGCCAGTAAGGATGAATAAATTACTCGTTTGAAGAATCATAGTCAAGACTTGATCGCATAGATTAAGAAATTAAAAAGGGAAAAAAATCGCAAGAAGAAATCCAAGAGAAATTCCACCAAAAGGAAGTGGATCTCCAAAAATAATTCAATAAGAATCTATTAGAAAAAAATGAAGAAAATTCTCGCTTAAAAACGTTGAATCAAGGGTTGACTGATCAAATAGAAAAATTAAAAAATGAGACGTTAGAAAAATACTCAGAGTTATTATCAACCAGTAAATCGCGTGAGTCACAAACAATTGAAGTTTCTACACGGGTTCCACAAATGACTCGAATGCCTTATCGTCACCCAAATCACAGAAGTCGATACAACCAACATCAAAATAAAGCAAGAAATACACATTGTTCTTCTTATAAACAAACCAACTACAACATTGAAAATGAATGAAAACAACATCGACAACTTTTATGGAAGCCTAAATTAAGAAGTTCTGTACAAGTAGTCGATCATCAAACAGTTCCAATGAAGGTAGATTTGGGATGGATCACTTCCCAAAAAATGCAACACATTAGTTCATCAATCTGAAGATTATATCGCCTAGTTTCAACAAGCATCATAGTTCCAAGCTCACAACATCATGAAAAGTCGTTACGAGCAAGAGAAAAAAGTCATACAATAAACTATGCTTTGAGGACAAAGCATGTTTAAGGGGAAGGAAATGATATGAATAAAATAATAATAATACACATCAATATATATATATATATATATATATATACACACACATACATACATACTTAATAATAATAATAATAATAATTAATAATGTCTTTCCGAAAATCCATGACTATTAGTGAAAGGGTATTCCGCCAAAATATAAATAACGGGCCCTCAATTGTAATTCATATCATATCTTATTTTATCATCTTTTATATAAATTCATATTTATGGATTATTTGTCATATATGAAGTGGAATTTCGACTAAATGAGATTTGCATCAGTCCCATCCTCTAATGTCTATAGAGGAGTTCAGAAGATGGGAAATTCTAGATAATTATGGGCAGTGTTACCAAAAACATTGCATATAGTGCAAGGCGGGGATGCTCAAGCTATAATAGTAGGAGGGGGCTTCATGGCTTGGTTCACATTTCTTGACGTCATCGCATACTTAGTTTTTCCACTAGCCTTCTTCTTGGGAGGAGTTTGAGTGGAGGGCGGTGCTACCTTAGTGACTCTAGGAGGAGGGTTATTGGTAATATCGATTGGCTACATAGGTGTCAATACAACCTGTGTTGTAGGGGGGATATTTGGAGTGGTAAGGTACCAAATGGGGAGGCCCAGCGTCAAACCCGGGAGATTGAGCATCACCATCAGAGGAGTGCTCACTACTCTAGAAGGAGCAACTTCTTTAGGAGTATAGGAGGTGCCTAAAATGATGTTCTCAGTAACTCTTGGCTTAACCGAAATGTCCACTTGGATGGTGGGAGAGATGTCTACCATATTTTCTTCTTCGAATTTATTAGGGGCTAAGATAAAGCTCTTGAACCAATCAATGTTTCCATGAGGGATAGAATATTTTGAATCAACGGATAATTGGTTCAAATACAAGGATGGTATAATGGGTTCCCTGGGAATGAAATACACATGATGGTTCATATCATCCCAAGGAAAGTTCGGTTCTATAATCACATCAAGGATTTCTTCATCTCTTTGAAAGGATTGACTAGATAAATCTAAGGGGCCTGCATTTGTTGATACAATGACAATATCATGGAGTGATGTGGAAAGTTCACTAGAGGATGAGATGAAACAAATGGTGTTTGTCCTGCTCAAGAATACACCGAGGGTGAACTTCTTCATTAGGGGTGACTTGGAGCTCTAAAGAAAGTTGTTGCAAGTTAGTTAGCATATATTTATACTTGGGTAGATTAGTGCAGTTGTGTGAATAATGACCGTAAATGCCACACAATGCACAAGTATGGTTGGTGCGTAAAGACTTGTTGCATGTTTTGTGGTTGTCAGGGAGGTGGACCATCAGAATTTTTGCATCAGTCCCACCATCTAATGTCTATAGAGGAGTTCAGAAGATGGGAAATTCTGGACAATTCTGGGTAGTGTTACCCAAAACATCGCATATAACGCAAGGCGGGGATGCTCAAGTTATAATAGTAGGAGGGGGCTTCATGGCTTGGTTCAAATTTGTTGACATCATTGCATACTTAGTTTTTAAACTAGCCTTCTTCTTGGGAGGATTTTGAGTGGAGGGCGGTGCTACCTTAGTGACTCTAGGAGGAGGGTTATTGGTAGTATCGATTGGTTGCATAGGTGTCAATACAACTTGTGGTGTAGGGGGAATATTTTGAGTGGTAAGATACCAAACGGGGAGGCCTAGCATCAAACCCGAAAGATTGAGCATCACCATCATAGGAGTGCTCACTACTCTAGAAGGTGGAAGTAAGAATTGGATCTTATAAATAGGTGTGGCTCCCCATTGGTTCCTAGGTAACTTCCTGGGAGAGGCTGCATGTTGAAGTTAAGGTTGGGTAGTAGATTTACTAGATGAGACAATGCAAAAATCTATTATTTCTACCTTCGAAGGTGGAGGAGGTAGAACCTGAAAAGATCCTAACATGGGGCATCACGAAAGATACCAAGTTCAACACTTGTGAAAGATGATATGGATGCACTGTCGATATTGCTATTGATGATGGGTAGGACATTCTCCAGAAAATCTATCCCCTTAGGGTCATAATAGGTCCACGAGTCCAATTTTACAATCTTCCCTTCATGGGGGAACATCATAATCCTGAAAACTAACAAGGTGATCGCTTTGATAGCATATACATAGCTATTCCTAAGGAGGAGGCTGTAATCTAGTTGGGCGTTTACAACCTCAATATCTATTAGGACCATTTTTCCAACTAACTTTATGGGGACGTTCTAGAGAAGACCCTGAGGTTGGGAAGCGTGACTGTCATAGGCATGCAACATCATAAGGGAAGGTGTGAGTTGGGGGGGTCCAAGGTTATTCTATACATGAGTGGACATGTGCAGTTGGTATTTCCTTCATTGATAATACATCGATGATTGACCAAGATTCTAATGATGACTGGAATCTAAAATGCTACTAACGAGGGAATTTGAGGTTCCACTTGATATAAATCAAATGTCATCAAGCGAGAGTTGGAAGGATCGATTGCACCTATAGATGATAGTAATGCTTTGCACTGCACAAGAGAGTTCCAAAGCAATTCCAATTTAGACCTGGTACAAGGAGACTGTGCCAATTCGTCCACAATGCTATAGTTAGGAGTGACCAAAGCATTGGGATTATTTTCTATTTGTTGCAAATGAAACTTAGAGAATTTGGGAATCCCATCGGTTGTCAGTCGAGGTAGGTACAAGGGTTTATCTAATTGAGTGGAATATTTTCCTTTATCATCGGTAGAGGTTTTAGTAGCATAACCATATTGGTTACATCTAGCCTCAAGGTTAACATCAGAAGACAACATAAGGATGTGATGGACCCTAGAGTCATGTGGTTTACTAAATGAAGATGGTGGAGGTGGATAAGGTTCCATGGGTTTTCCTATGACTAACCCTTGTGGAGGGAAGATATTTTGTAGGATGATCGATTGCATTTGGGTGGGAAAAGGTGGAGGTGGATTAGGTTTCCCTTGTGGGGAAAGATTCATGTCTCATTGATTATCCTCATTGCACAACTAGCGAGCCTTAACCAAATGGGGAAAATGGTGGGTATAGTGACCGTAGATGCTACAAAAGGAACACCAATAGTTAGTCCGTAAATGAGCATTTTTTTCCTTCTTGGGAATTTTGTTTGGATCTTGAACTATGGGGTTAGCTCCACTGTTATCGAGAGAGTTAGGAGGTGGACCCCCACCTCCCTAGCATTGGTTGTTCCCTTTGTTCTTCCCCTTTATTTTATTTTTGGTTTGCTCTTGTTGGTTACTGGGTGCAAGTTGGGAAGGCATGTTATGTTCAACATACACTTTCCCATGAGGATAAGGGGGAGCCACGGGATTTGGGTGCACTAGAAGAGTTCGTGGAGTGCCAGGAAAAGGATAATATGGATTAATGGATGGAGGGGGCACGTATCTGGTAGATGCAACTCCAAACATTGTGCCACTACACAAGGGATATAAGGTAGCAGATGAATACGAGGTACTCATTCCTGTGTGTGAAGAAGAGTGAGATAAATCGGGGTCGTAACTAGGTGGAGAAGTAGGATCTTGATAAGGATGATCAATGTTGGGGAGATTACCATACATGTAACCACTTACAAGGACAGGGTAAGGAGAGGGTAAGGTAGATATGGATTTGAGCAGGATGCAAAAACACCGATGACACCATATGCCACATGGGATGCCCCTAGAGGGTCTTTTCAAGAGGATCCTCCATGAGGGGAATCGGGGATGATCGTGTACAAGTATCCATAATATGCGTAAATTATATTGTATTGTTGATCCTTGAGGATAGCTTCTTTCTCAGTTTGTGGGCATTCAGAGACCATGCATTTAGTTATGGATGGGAGATGGAATTTAAAAAACCAATCTAAAAAGATCCTATCGTCGATCTTAATCTTGTACATACTTTGGTGTAGATGCCACTCATGGATGTGATCCATGATGTGTATGGAGGAATTTTGTTGGAAGGATAGAAGGATTTATAAATCCTCATCATAACAGATGGGAAGCTAGAAAAATTGCAGAAAGTGGAGGTAAATGACACAAATTTGGGATGTGTCCCATGGGGTCATAGTCAATGTACCACTTAACTGCAACACTAGTTAAGGTTATCTAAAACATGCGTACTCTGATGGAATAGTCTAGAATGCTATTAGAGAAGCACCATAGGTCGAAAGACATGATGAGGTTCTAATCATCCTCTCCCTCCTTCCCCTCGAACTTAGGGATGTCCAAAGGGATTTTGGTGGGAATGGGAGGCTAGTTCGGATCATTATGGATTCGGTCATTGGTTAGTCTCTCTAAGTATAGGATGTTGAGACTAGCCATGAATGGAATACTTGCAGTAGGATACCATGTAGAGGGACCAACAATGATGTTAGTCGATATAGTGCTAGTGGTTACTCCTCCCAAGAGAGGGATGTTCCCACCACCAGGAGTGGGGATATGTCTACCACCAGGATTAGGAATGTTCCCACCACCAAGGATGGGATTGGTTTCATCCATGGTGGCAATAGTGTGTGAAGGTGAAGGAGATCCTGAATGTGAGGAGTCTAAATCATATTACTCGGAGGAGTGCTCTGATGACTATGTATTGTGTCGAACTAGGGTTCAACATGTGGAGTTGATCGTGTATCCTAAGAAACCATACTAACGGGATTGACCCTAAAGTCTTCGAGAGTACCTTAGGGGAGATATATTGACAGAGTCTCATTTTAATAGTTCAATAGCAAAAGGATGCAGTCAATAAATCTCAAATCGATTAAGTTCAACTAATAGCAGACAAATGAGGTCGGTAAATCTCAAATCGATTAAGTTCAACTATGTAAAAAGAATCAAATTGAAAAACATGTGCATAGTGTGTGCAAGAAGTGATATGATCTAGCATAAAATAGAAGAAAAAATAAAAAAAGATCAATTCTATAAAAGTAGAGGACTAGAAAACCTTAAAAGATCTACATAATCAAAAAGAAAAAACACTAAATAAATATTCCTCAAATATTTCCTCGAATGGGGATGTCACGCCCATCCAAAGAAATAAGTAGGAATTCAAGTCGGGTATTCCAATCACTACACTGAAATATGGGAATCAATCCTATTCAGACATAGTCAGTGAAGATCAAAAGAACAATTATAGAACCGAGGCCATAGATGATTCTGTCTATCCTAGGAATCCCCACACCGAAGCGGACCACCTCTGGGTGAGATACCTAAAAGGAAGGATTCTAGGATAACTCATTCACAGACATGTTGGAATGAGTTTCCTGTAGCTTCAACCTAAAGGAAAAAATCTATATGATCTTCAATACTGGGTGGGGATAGTGCACCACCCAACCATCTAGTTCTAAATTACCACTTACCCCCTAAAAGGAGAGGCCCACCCACAAATTGGATTTAACCATGTCTAACATTACCAAAGTATTTTAGCTACCTAAATGGACAATCACTATGTCTCAAGTGTACAGTGACTAGGGGGAATTATTTGGATTCATATCCCCAAAGTCCTAACCTAACTACAATGTTCTTTTAGTCCTCAAGAGAGGTTTTAATGAGTTATATTATGGTTGGTTTTAGGTTCCACTTGGCATCATGAACCAAGTGATAGATTAGGGAGTGAAGATGTGTGCATGGGAGGTGTGTACAACTAGTAACTAAGAAACTTAAATGCTTGAAAGAGATAAATTGATTTCAATACTAAGCTAATTTTTCTTGAAATAAAATCATCTCAACATAAAAAGGCTATGATCAAGAAATTTACTTTTAAAAGAATGCATGTAAAGATAGATAACTAAATAATTTAATTCATAAAGACTAGAAAAGGCTCTAATATATCAAACTAAGGATTCTTTACACAAATTAACTGATTAACTACCTAATAAGGTTGATTCCTCAAGAAACTTATAGAAACAAAAAAGCAGCTATAAGAAAATCTAAATAGAACTCTTAAGAAAGAAAATACTCAGGTCTACAAGGTACTTTTCTTCACTAAACAGTCCAAAAGGGAAAGCAAAAAGGGTTTCTATAGTAATAAAAAAAGACTACAAATAGAACTCAAGGGAGTTGTAAACAAAATTGGGCTAAAAAACCAACACTGTCTTATCAAAGCAGAGGGCATAAGGGATGAAAAAATTATGGGAAAAAGATGTTTTAAGAGAAGGTCACTCTTTTCGAAACAAACTGAGAAACCCAGGTTGCTGAAAAGAGACAAACATGCATGACTCAATCTAAAAACTGAATTTTTGAAATAGGTCACACCTATTGAAGAGAAAGGTACGACTCAGGTCACTTGGACTAGCCAAATAGGTGCAGTCTGGGGTAGAAATCTCATAAAAAAAGCTAAAAATACCTCGCCTCAGTGTATCTAGGGAATTTATAGGCTAGGTTTCCTACCAACAACAAATAGATAGAGAAACAAGCAATCAATGTAGTAAAAAGAGCTCAAGAAAGGGCTAGAAATCAAAAGATAGACACAACTGGAGTAGGATGATAAATCCTCCTTGGTATGGTTGCCAAAAAATGTAGTGTGTGTTTAGGAACACACCTATACCAAAATGAACCTACTAAGGATTGTGTGGACCTTAGAAGAGTTTCAAAGTTAAAAGAAAAACTAACAAAAATAACTAGCATGTAGTAAATTAAAGAAAATCTAAACTACCAGAGCAAGCATATTCTTTAAAAAAACATCATTCATATGATAGAAGCATGTAAATAATCAAAGAATTATTTCTTTTTGCATTGAATGAGAAATTACAAGGAGTAGAGTCACCTTGACGAGGACAACGGAAGGGGACCCTACAACTATTCAAGGGAGGCTTTGTTGGTCTCCTAGAAGTCTCATGATTCTCTAGTCACATGTCATGGTAGATATATCCAACAGTTGAAGCAAGAGTAAAGAAATGCTAGCTCCAAGTTCAAAAGAAATCTCAACAAAATGATGGTTTGATCTAAGCAATGGAGAATTGATGTTTTTATGAGGGACCTTGAGGGTTCTCTTTATAGGAACAATATATGGATTTCGGCATAAGGATTGAGTTGGATTTTTCCATCCTAAATCTTCTCTTTGATTTGTGCCATGTCAGGATCTGTAGTGTCCCTAGACTATTGTAGACCTTCAAAGCACTTGTTGAGTGACCTAGTTGAATAAAAACTTCAATAAAATAAATCTTTAATTTTATATTGAGTATGTGCATGACAACAATTGATGAATGAATTGAATGGCATTTGTAGAAATGGATAGTTTTTCGTAAATGAATAATTGCATGATTGTTGAAGGATTAGCAGAGTTATGAAAAATATGATATGTGTACATGAATATGCTGCTTAACGGTTAGCTGTATGATGAATTATGTGATGTGAGCAAAAGAAATGCATGTTGACATAATGCCTTACTGATTAACGAAATATACGATATTATGAGTAAACTGTAATTGCTTAACGATTAGCGGAATATGAAATGATTATGATGAATAAGGACATGACTATTAATGTGTGCTTTTGAGCATGTGTGTAGTGATAGGTGAAACAGTTCACCGACAGACACACAGAGGAAATAAAGGGCCGTAGAGTACGAATAAATCACACACAAAAGAACGGCGACGGTGTCAAATTCTTACAGAATTCCACGCGCGAGTAGAAAAACACTGATCCGCTTACTCGGGGGAGGCGCGAGGTCGTGTGAAGTGGACCATGACAGAGTTGGTCACGTACGAGTTGGGGGCACGTAGTAAGAACGAACTTACTCCTCAACGCCATTAGTATCCAATAGCATGTAGACAGAGAATTGAAGGTAATGGATCCTAAATCCCTACATGAAGTTTCCGCAAATAGATGCAATGAAAGGATATCGACGAAAGGACCCGACGATGTGGTACCTTGTCGATAAACAGAAATGATGGACGAAAGGCCCCAACGATGCAATACCTTGTCGATGAATGGAAATAACAGATGAATGGACCCGACGTTGTGGTACCATATCGACAAAAGAGCATAAAGGACTGATGGACCCAATGGTGTGGTACCTATATCCTATAGGGAAATATTTGATGAACATTATGCATAAAAACTTATAAAATGCATTTAGACCATTTGCACATGAAAATGCATTTTCAGTAATTAAAATGATAGAGAATATTATTTTATGAGCAAATGGAATACTAGGCTTGAGCATTTAGTTAATACCACTTGCACCCACAAAAATAGAAATTAGATTGAACATCATGGAGACAAACTTGAGTAAATCTAGGAAAGTTTGTGCACTCTCTTAGAAAACTTGACACATGGATGAGTGAGTTAAATTACATTTGAATAATTAGAAATCAAGCATTTTTGCATGAAGCGACATGTGTCGCAATGAATTTTCCTATTTAAGGAAGGCTTTGGGAATGGGGAAAGGACCCTATGGCTGGATGTTTATCGTAATTTTTGGTAAGAGACTGATTTGCTGATATTGGAGTTTGGCAAGATATTTTGGTGGGGGGAATCCCATTTCTGAGTCTTTAGATTTGTGTGTGAGCTCTACGGCTTATTTGCTTGGGGGTTTGGGAGGAAGAAGAGTACTCCTGATAAGGTAGAGAGGCTAACCGAGGTGTTTGTTGGTGATCGTGATGATCAACGACGGGATTGGAACTTCGATCTTCATGGAATTACGCCTTCGACCGGAGCAACTATTCCTACAGGTTCTTATTTGCTAGAATATTTTATGTCAATTTCTAGTTTATTTTAAGATTATGGATCTGGGATTTCATGTTAGAATTCGAATATGTTTTCTGTATGTTTGAGACTTTGTGTACAATTTTTATTCGTGTCCTATTTGAGAGAAAAGTTAGAATTCAAGGAAAGGTTATAGATCTGAGCATTCATGTAAAATTTTCTGTATGTTCGCCGTGCGTTTGAGATTTTATATTCTTCCTATCATTGTATTATAGAAAAATTGAAGTTTAAGAAAAGGTAGTAGATCTCTGTTACACATTTAGAAATATAAATCGTGGGTTCGCTTGATCTCTGTACCTCCTTATGAAATGTAAATTATAATTTTTCATTAAATTATGTTTTACATTAGTAGTGCAGCATGTTGAATCGCTTGGATTTCTGTCTACCCTTCTAAATGCCTATTGTATTATTCCTTTACTTGGATCTTGTTCACCTTCTGAAACGCAGGTCGTATTTTTGCTTGATTTCTGTCATCTGCATAAACGTCAATTGTATTACTTTTTTTTCATTTTGATCTCTTCATTTATGTGAAAGTAACATTCGGCGTCACAATTATGAATTGATTCTTCTTTCTGTGTATCATCGAATTGCACAAATGTGTTACCATTATTATATTCATTTTAAAAGTCATTTGAAATACATCGTAGGATTGCATAAATGTGTTACAATTAGTATCGTCATTCTAGGTGGAATAAGTATAAAAATTCATTTTATATATATCGTCGAATTGCACAAATGAAAAGTGTTACATTATTATATTCATTCTAGGTGTAGTATGAATAAAAAGTTGTGTGCTCATAGTATGATAGTAACAATTGCGCATCCCTTGTGTGAATCATTTTCAATTAAAATTTCTACTCTTAAAAAGGCACACATATGATATGTTTAAGTTATGAGTATGAATGGGTAAAAGTAGGAAAGTTTATATAGTATGTTTTAATAGCCTTGCATCATGCATGTGAAATCATATAACAAAATGGAACCACATCTATGGAAGAAATCGACTAATTATATATATATATATAAGAGAAATAAATATATTGCAATAATTATGTACTTTATAACTCATTAAGATATCATGCATGCAAGGGTGGATTGATTACAGTCCCTACTTTTTAGTGATACAAGATAAAGTCACTTAAAAGAAATAAATGAGATGAGATGCATCGAAGGAATAGGAAATGTTAGGAAGTTAAAATTGTAAATTCTCCTTTGAGACTAAATGATAAAAGATATTCATAGTGTTATATTACGATTTTAGAGAAGTGAATCTTAAACGGACTTCTAGAATATCAATCAAATGTAGATACTTGTGAGTTTCGTAAGTTTTGTGTTTAAAGACTTTTAAAGAGGTGTGCTTTAGGAATACTCACTTGGAGTAAGATACTAACTTCTAGCGCCTAAAAAATAAAAAAAAATGAGTCGAGTCATATAGGATCCATGTCGAGATTTCCTGTTTTTTGATAGGAGAAAAGCATAAACAACCCAAAAATCATGTCGGTTCAAGGTCACCTTGTTTTCGAAAAACTGTGCGATTTCGGTTGCTTAAATCGAAGGAAAATGAGAGACGTTGGTCACTGTTTTCCTCGTAATATGTGTGAACTGTTTCTAAAGTGGCCCCTTTTTGGTGTTTAGCTTTAATTTTTTGGACTTTATTATGTTTTATGAAGGTCCAATAAGTGTAAATGAGGTTGGAAAGAAATAGAGTGATGATGTATGCAAACGACTGGGATGATGATGTGGCAGGTGGACAAATTTGGGTGTTAATACCTGGTATGCTAGAAACTTCACATGGGCATGCCATTGAATGTGATTGTGATGATGAGAGAAACATTTCTATGATAAGACATTATGGATTGTGTGCTCCATATTTTCTTTTAACTTTTCAATATGAATGGTGTTGAAAGAATAGAAATTGGATTTTTGTAAAATATGAATTAAAGTGGGATTTTAGTAGAACTAATTCATTCCCCCATGGTGGGTGCACACAACAGATGGTGGAAGCCTCCCTGCCACGAGGCTCGACACGATCCATGAGGCCACAAATATAAGTAGTACCTCCTCCCATCATGTAAACGATTGAAATGCAGTTGAAGGACAATGATGTGAAAGGTGGTGATCTCAACTATGAGGTTCACACACTGGGATAAGCTCATGGGTCTGCTAGCCAGATAAATATGGATTGATCTTGGCATGTGGAAGACTTGATCATGATGAACCATACTGTCAGACGACATTGTGGATAAATAAGGAAACATCCGTCAGGTTCAAGGATGCAATATTGCAACATAGCTAACAATCCCTTCTTAGAACCTTTCAATCTGAAAAAGTTGTTGTTTTCTCTGTTCAGTAGTATAAACTAGTTAAAAACACTTAAGAGAGGGATTATCAGTATGTTTATAAAAGTAATCATGGGAATAGGCTTCATCCACAAAGGAAACTCTCTCATGGATGACCCTAATCTAATGAGGGAGATCAAAAGAGTAATAGAGGCTACCATGCATTATTAGTATCACACCCTTACCTATGTCAAGGATTGAATTGAAGCTGTAGACTGCATAATACAAACTCAATACAACGATATGCATTTCTCTAAGGATTCATAAAAGATGGTTGAGTGGGTCATGGACCCTATGGATACCAGGTCTTGAAAGTCCCTTTACCACTGCTCCTTACATCTCTACTGGTCCATGAAATCCCCAATAGGATCCATGATTGCAAACAGAGATAGGATGATTGCAGACCTCAAGGAAGAGTTGGCATTGCTGAAGAAAATGCAGATGGAGGTCGACCTATTACATGCCAAATTTGAAATCATGGATCACAGGTAGGAAGTGGCATTCCATGTTCATAGTACAAATCTAGTAAATACACTTGTGTCTCCCCATACAATTATGGATTCGTATGACGAGGTGGCCAAGGATGCCAAGGTTCCTCCTACTTGATCTTTCTATTATGGTGTGCTAACTGATTTTTTGGCTCTAGTTATGGAAGAATGACTTTGTTTATGCGAGCTTCATGTTATTAATCCTATGTATTTTGATAATATTTTCTAGTTCTGTATCTAGTTTGCAGCATTATAGCCTAGCTTACATACCTACTCTTTTTAGACTCAATTTTATAAATGCTTTGTTTTGGCTTATGAACATGCCCACTGTCTAGACTTTGGGATGGGGCCATGGTTAAACCTAGAGCTCAGGAAGGGCTTGGTTTCCACTCTATGGAGGATCCTCTTGAGCTCACAATTGTACCATTTTGTAAACTACAATTAATGAAAGGAAATTATATCTTACTTACCAAAAACTACAACTAATTCATCCTTAGTTCTTCTATTAAATTCTTAAAAATCAAAGACATGATATTTATGTGTGTGAAATTCATCTTACAAGGCCCAATTTTTTTCATTTCAATCACTATTTCCTTCATACTAAACTCTACTTAGTTGATTGACATTTGACTTTATATGTCTATTTGTTTAACTAAAACAATTTTTTTTTTTTTTTTAAAACACTACTGTTATGTCATTGTGATTTTAAGTTTTACACTTTCTTCTAGGAGATTCCATGGAATTAATATCTTCTTCAAGTAGTGACAGTGATTATGACTCTAAAGGAGTGTTGATTGTAGAGCATAAGTTTCCTAAGTTATGGGCATATCCAAGAGTCATTCAAAAACCAATTGGTGTGGAAGTTCTTTATGATGCATTCATGGAAACAAGTTCTATTGGCTTACCATTTCCTACCAATTCTCTATATATATCTTGTATTGACTTCATTGCAAGTCACTGCACCATTTCAAAGTTCATTGATATGGAAAAAATCATAATGATTGTTAGTGACAAATTTCACATAGCCATATCATTGATGTTAACGCATATAGCCACATTCAATATGAAATATGCCTTACTAGTTTAGTTTATGGGAATGTCTAGGCAATGCTTAGAAGTTGTTGGTTGACTAACATTTCTTATGAATGTCTTTTACAGCTCAGATTCCCTTTTGCTAGGGTGCCTTTGGATTTCCTTAAGTTCATATTCATATTCTTTTAATCTTTGTTTTGATATTGTTACATATATTTATTTGTATCTTTGATTGTTTCATACCCAAGTTAGATGTTGAGGCTAGATTTGGGTTGATTTGATTTATAAATTTAAATTGATTTGAGCTTTTACAAATTTGAAGTTGATTTGTTTTTTAGGGAGTCATTTCTCGTTCAGAATTTGAAATTCGAGTGCTTCCATATCTTCGTTGTCCCCAAAATTGTGCTTGGTATCTCGAAAGGGAATATGTACAAATTTATCATTTAAACAAAAATGTGCTTGGTAACAGGTCATAGTTATTGTTCCGATCAATATTATTGCTTTTGAAGGTGACTGCTAGCACTCTTTTAACATGCCTTTTGAATGTATATCCTGATTTTCTGCCTAGGTCATAGGAAGGGGTCTTCTAGTCTTATTCAAGCTGTAGTTGGTTGTAATCCATTTTTTTGTTTTTTGTTGGGAAGGGTTGCTCTCTTTTTCATATGGATTAGTTATTTATACTAGTGGTGAGCGACTGCCAAGTTTTGTTTGATGGAAATTTTGTAGGTCTGTTTGTAAAATTTAACATATACTTTTCTTAATAAAGTGTAGTTTTTTATCCTTTGAAAAAAAAATTGTTGTCCCCTAATATATCTTTAATTTCCTACAATAAAATTTGACAATGAATAAAGGTTTAATAATGAATTTTGATTAACTATGTGCAAATTTCAAGAAGTTGTAAAATAATGATAAACTTGAAAGGTCTACTGTTTAATTTAATTTTCTCATGGAAATGGAGAATATCCTCTCTAGGAGCATGTAAACATATCTTTCAAAAAGAAATAAATTACATGTAGAACCAGTTGTAATTGACAAATTCATAAGAACTTAGATAAACTTTGAAGTGTTAGGCAATTCATAGTCTATAAGTAATGCGTTGCCACGTAAAAGGAAAGGTTGGTAATTAAATGTGTGGAAATGGATTATTTGCTTTCCTCTTTAAAATTAAAGAGGATTGAAACTCTGTGTTTAGGAAAAGGATTTAATTATTTGGCCCATGTGAGATGCACTTGCCAAGATTGCATCTAGATATTTAACTAGAGGCAAAAACCTTTCAATGATGCTTGTTTGGTTTTACCTTCCTTTCTTTCTCTTGAATTTGTGGTTTGAAAACTTCTAAAATCAATAAAAAACAAATTGAGCCAATATTTAGATAGTTAAAGGGGAAAATTTATGATCCATTCTTACATAAAAAAATTGTGTTGAATTCCTTCTAGGAAAAGCCTCCTGAAATCACTTGAATTGTTGTTAGATACGTGGGTTCACACCCATAAGCTTGACATAGAATGAATGTCATTTAAATGAAATAGTTATCATAAGCAGCTAATATTTGAGAAAAAGGTTACTAATAAAATAGAATCCAACCTAAAAATAAGAAAACCCATGATCTGAACTAGAGTTTATCACATTGATGCATTTAATGTTGTTAATAATAACTTTTGTAATCATCAATAATTTAAATGCAAAATATTTTCAAAAATATTTACATGAGCATGAATAGATCATAACCAAATATACTCATAAATGAAAAAATAAATATGAAATAAACCCCTAAAAAAATAATACCTTAACCCACTAATAACTCTTTTACTCTTATCTAGTCACTAACCCACTAACCATTAATTGATCATCCAAAACACTAAAACACTAATATTAACTATCACCATATCCTTAAACCACTAACCAATACCCAAGCACTAATTTCCCCTACCTTACAACCCATAGCTATTGAACCACCAACCCTTAACCACTAACCAATTGTCTTGACATGGATAATGATAATAAGTATAACATGGTATTACAATGCTTACATTATAGAAACTTTATAATTTCCTACTCTTTCACAACTTCATTCATATCATCTTAGTTAATCAAATTATGCAAATATTCCCACTATTATTCATTAATGTTGTAGTCTTACTTTTGAACTCAAACCATTTATTAATACCATTCTAGTAATTTCTCCTATGGATTACTTCAACATGATTATTGACATTGTTATGTATATAAATATTTAAAAATTAATTAATTAATTAAAATCATAATTAGAAATTAATTACAATAATTAAATTCAATAGGCACACCATTCCATTGAAACGACATGTAAAGACCTATAAACGGTCTCATTTATAATTGTAAAAATCATAATCTGAATATATTATTTTATCATATTGTGGGTTTTCGAATTTAGTGTACTCCATGTATGAAAGAAGGATGGATCCTTCAAATTATGTATCGATTATAGAGGATTAAATAAGATAACAATTAAAGGAAAATTCTCCATTCCATTCATAGACGAGATGTTGGATGAACTTCATGGGGCAACATATTACTCAAAAGTAGATTTGAGATCTGGATATTATCAGATCGGGGTGAGACTAGAAGATGTGGTTAAAACGACTTTTTGAAACCATGAAGGGCATTATGAGTTCAAGGTAATGACTTTTGGGATAACTAATGCTCTAGCCAAATTATTTCATCCATATCTCAAGAAGTTTGTACTAGTATTCTTTGACAACATCCTCGTATATAGTGAGACATGGAAGGAACAACTTACCCACTTGGACCAAGTACTATCTATTTTGAAGGAAAATCAGCTATATGCAAAGATGTCCAAATGCATGTTCAATAAAGAGGAAGTGAATTATCTCAGCCATGTGATATCCAAGGGAGGATTCAAGGTAAACCCAAAAAAAAACAATTCAATCTCAGAGTGTACCAAACCAAATAACGTCTCCAAGTTAAGGGGATTCCTTGGGCTGACTAGATATTACCAAAGATTCATTTGGAATTATTCTCACATAATTGCTCCTTTATCAAATCTTCTAAAAAAGAATGCATTTAAGTGGAATAAAGAGGCAAAAAAGTGTTTTGAACATTGAAAAAATCATGTCCACAACACCTATATTGGAAACACCTAACTTCTCCAAACCATTTGTAATAGAATGTGATGCTTCAGGTTATGGGTTGGGAGTAGTACCAGTGCAATATGAGCATCCAATAGATTTCTAGAGTAGGAAACTAAATAAACGAGAATAGTTGAAGTTTACATGCAACAAGGAAATGTTATCTATTATGCATGCATTAACAAAGTGGCGACAATACCTATTGGGAAGCAAATTTATGATCCACATAGACTATAATAGTCTTCAATACCTTCTTCAATAGAAAAAATTGTCCATAGAGAAACAAAAATGGATAGAAAAAATTGTCATTTTCGACATGGAAATAATACATAAAAATGGAAAAGATAATGTAGTAGTAGATGCGCTTTCCAGGAAGGATTAAGAGATGAGATCTTATTCTATTTCAGTTGTGATTCCAGAATGGCTAGATGAAATATGAAGTCAGTATACCAAGGACCCAGAAACCAATGCAATAATTAATGACCCCAATCAAGATTCCAAGTTTGAATAGAAAAAAGATATTCTCTGGTATAAATGTAGGATCTATTCAAACCCGTTTTCTAAATTCAAATCCAAGGTCATGAAGGAGTTCCATGATTTTCCAGCAACAGGACAAGTAGATTTTTTCAAATATTACCATAATGCATGAAGGTCCTTCTTTTGGAAAGGAATGAATCCAAAAGTATGTGTCAGAATGCGACAAATTCCATAGGAACAAAAGAGAAATGTTTTAACCCCCAGCTTACTACACCCTCTAAACCTTCCAAATAAAAAACAGGAAGAAATCTCTATGGATTTCATTGATGGGTTACCCGTGTCAGAAGGAAAGGACAAAATATTTGTAATAGTGGATCAATTAACCAAATTTGCACACTTCATGGGGGTGAAGAAGACAAACACTACTAAACAAATTGAAGAAACATTTTGCAAGGACTTATATAATTTACACGAGTTTCCAAGAGTCATTGTTAGTGATAGGGATGCAAAATTTAACCGGAAGTTCTGGAAAGATTTTTTCAAACAAGTTGGGACATCACTCAACATGATCCCAACTTATCATCCCCAAACATATGGCTAAAATGAAGTCGTTAATAAATGCTTGGAAGCCTATCTACATTGCTTTGTAATAGACATGCAAAATAATTAGTCTCAATGGTTACACCTGGAAGAATGGTGGTACAATTCTACATGCAACACCTCCACAAAGATGACTCCTTTTCAAGCCTTATACGAGTATGAACCTCCAAAATGGAAAGACTTTGTTCGGAATGAAACTAATGTTCCAGAATTGAGTAACCAGTTAGAGAAAACTCAAGAAATGATCGAAATACTCAAATATAATTTAACCATTGCAAAGAACCATATGAGGGAACAAGCAGATCAACATAGAACAAAGAGAGAATTTCAAGTGGGAGACTAGGTATTCATAAGACTCCAACCTTATAAACAATTATCTCTTAAATAAGGAGGAAAAAACAAGTTGGCCCCAAAATTCTATGGACCATACTAGATTAGTAAGAAGACTAGTCAAGTCACATACGAATTAAATTTACCTGATAAAATCATATTCACAATGTCTTCCATGTTTCATGTCTCGAGAAAGTGTTGGGATGACATCATTCAGTGCAAACGACACTCCCTATGTTGGACAATGAAGGAAGATTCATTTTGGAACTAGAAGCAAACATTACTAGAGAAAAAATGCTTCATTCTCAAATACTCAAAGAATATCTTATTAAGTGGAAAAATCTTCCCAATGAAGATGCATCATGGGAGACAGAACAAATTCATCAGCAATACCCATCCTTACCTTTGCTTTGAGGACAAATCATTCTTAAAGATGGTGGCAATGTTATGTATATAAATATTTAAAAATAATTAATTAATTAAAATTGTAATTAGAACAATTAATTAAAATAATTACATTCAGTAGGCACTCCGTTCCATTGAAATGACATGCAAAGACCTATAAATGGTCTCATTTGTAATTGTAAAAATCATCATCAGAATATATTGTTTTATCATATTGTGGGTTTTCGAATTTAGTGTACTCCAAACACTATGCACCAAAATGACCATTTACGATTAAAAAAAATGTATTAAACATAGATCACATATGATGGTGAATATATTCCAAATTCTTGTTTTTCATCCTTTATGCTTTTAAGTGATCAATGTTAAGTAGGATAATTTGTATGAGTATGTGGATTATTATTCCTTTTTAGTGAGGGACACAAACAACTATTTATTTTGCATGTTGTTGAAAAAATGAAAAATTATTTTAAGAAATTAAAGAATGCATAACTTCTAATAACGTACAATTTGGAGTCATTCTTAAGTACATATGACATAAAATAACATATGATTTTGAGTCATTCTTAAATATGTAGGAGATATAATAACATACTCTATTTTTAGCAAAAGGATTTTATTGTTCCAATATTCTAGTAATATGAGTGAATACATGTTGTAATTATTGATCAAACATAACATTATCTGTAATAAGAATGAAGCTTAGTACAAATATAAGCTATATCTATATGGTTCTTTGAAATTAATTACCTCATAGACATGATGACTCCTTGTAACATGCATGCCTTAGATAAGTGATTGTGTTGCCTCATCTAGTTTATAATTACATAATGATATATTTGTTTCAAGTTGACTTGATGTCCAAATTGAAATGGCTCCTAATAGGAACCTAGGAACCTAGACTTCAGTTGTTAACAAGTGCTATGAGGTGTTTTTTTAGTTCATTCTTATAGAAAATGAGTGCTCTTCTATTGAATGACCACACTTTTCTTGTATTGAATTAGTAGGAAAAACCATGGCACTAGTTTTGATCAGAATTGAAGCAATGCTAATTGAATGCCTCGATTCACCCTGTATAATGTTTCCTTGTCTCTAATTTATTGTATTGTTTCAAGAGGTTTCTTAATCCTTGGAACGATTTCCCATTATCCCAAGGATCAATGTTGATAACTAAAAAATATCCTTCAATCGTGCACTAAATGATATAGAATTCTTTGCATCAGAAATATTCCCAACGGTTTGTTGTAGTTATGCATTTTTTAATAGGTTTTTGGACAAAAGTAACCCCATGATGCATGATTTCTTATTTTTATAGAGAAGTAATATGTGCGAGTTTATATAGGTAAAAAATTACATGTGCTATGGATAAATAAGAAAAAAAATTATTCCATAACATGTGCACATCTTGGTATATAGAAACATACACACATTATTTATAACTTGAAATGACAATGATTTTTATGAATTTTTGAAATGAGATTGATGGTAACACAATCACATGTATGATGACTATCAACTAGACGACGAAACACAATCACATGTATGATGACTCTTCACGAAGGGATTTCAAAACCAACACCTATTGATGCTCAAGCCTTAGTACTTGAATGGTCAAATAAATGATTAATGTGCCAAAGGCATAACTTTCTCATATGAAATTATTAATGATTAATGTGCCAAAGGCATAACTTTCTGATATGAAATTATTTTTTTATGAATCATATTCATTCAAAATGAATGGTGTGATAGATATATTGTTTTAGCAAAGTTTTGATACTAAATTTCTATTTTCAGATACATTTAAATGGATATAGATGTTACTTCAATAACATTTTTTTTCCTTTTAAATCCAAGACACATAGAAGTAATTTGTATCTAATTAATTAAAGTAGTAAATGCCTATCATTTAAATATCAAGGCATTCCATTGCTAAAGAACCAAAATAAATGCATCTTCAATATCAAGTTCCAAAAACTTATGTTGACAACATAACATAACTTTAAAGTACATAAATAGTTCCTTCACTTTCCTTGAGTTCAAGTGATAATCCAATTAGTGATCCATGTACAATTTACTAACTAGTGATAATCCAAATAGTAATCTGAAAACTCAAATATAATACATTTACAAGCCTCCTATCCATACAAGTGATCAAATAAGCAAAGTAAGTAAGCTAGAGACAAGAGAAAATAAATGACACAATAGATTTACGTGGTAAAACCCCAAATGGGGAAACATCCATAGTGCTTTATTTAATTTTCTTATTGTTTAGAAATATCCAATCATATAATACGTGGAATTCTCACATAAGCAGATCACATTCAATAGTTCACCAACAATACCACACAAATCAACATTACATATATTCCAACAATAACAACTTTCTATGTTCTTACCCTACAATTAAAGAAAATTTCATCAATCAATATTTTGCATTCAAAAGAAATGTGCTAGTTGCACGTTTTCAAGAGTGGCATAATGATCTTATATCTACAATTTCCATTGTAGATGCTTGGAATTTTTCCTACTCTTCATTTGATTCAATTGCCATCAAGCTATTATGTCCAAATGACTATATTGGGAACATATAAAATCTGGCTGGAAGTATTGAAAAAGAATATGGTCATTACATTTATTTACCTCTTCAAATAAATGTCCCATTAAAACCATTGAACCCACTGCATATGTATAATTTGATGGATCTTTAAATTATTGCATCAACGTCCTTTTCGACCTAGTGCATGTCAATGAATAATATGCACATTTTTTGGACTCCCTTTTGGTGAAATAACAACAAAGACATCTCCTTCTCTAACCATATCTGAAACATGACCATAATACATGTTAATCATAGCTAATTCATTGTCAAACTCTACATCAGTAAAACTTGGAAATGGGGAAAATGGTGTCAATTCTTCATGTATCCATGGTTGGACAAATATGCTAGTTTCATTTTGGCACTCATCAATGGATTCCCCATTATCAATACATCTAAGGTAGAATCAAGAGTACTTTCATTTCTGAATTGAGTGTATATTTGTCACTTTCTCACTCCTAATGGAGTGTAAACCCCGTGTTCCGAGGATTGCAACACAATTATATGGAATTGATCTATCAACATTGCCCATTGTTATATCCAAAATGTACCTGTTTGAGGAAAACACAAACTCATGAAAAGCAAATTTCACATAAATAAATACATATTTGTTTTCAATATATATCTAAAACACACATACAAATATCTAAACAAACATTGTAAATGAAACTTTATATTTATAAATAAAAAAAAAAAAATTAAGGGTCAATGAAACATGTGTACCTTCTCACATGATATCCTTTCATTGAATTTATGGCTTAAATTTTGTTTACACCAGTTAACAACATCAAGGGAATTTAAAAGTCAAGCAGCAAAGTGACTCAAATTATATCTTCTAAATGCACGTTTTATGCAAGCCCCACCACCATCATGCTCTCCATTTCCATGCCCTATTTAAAAAAAAATCTACATGTGATCACACCCAATGTTCTTTAAAAGTGACGTCTTGTCTTAATAATTCTTTATAAAGCATATTAAAGCAATGTTGAACAAAAAATGTATCATGTGTATGATAATCACTGATGTAGAAATGATACTCCTTAATCACTTCACAATTATTTTCATTACAATCCTAACCAACAACGTTGAGCTCTGCATGTTTGTACAAAATATGCACAAGTATAGAGACCTGGTCTGAATGATAATACTCACTTTGTATCTCCTTCTGCGGAGTGAACATTTAATTATCCGTGAAATCAACAACTTATAATATTGTTCTGTTTTGAAATACATCTCGTGATTGCTTGTTGTACATCTTTCCATCGTGTTATATGGGAGTTCTTTATATATCTATATATTTTCTCCCTGGATTTCTCCATAAAAGATGTCACAAAAATATCATTAAGTTCAAGTAAATCAATCTTTTTCAATGTTGTCGCTAAATCTATAACAAGAGTGTATTGAACATATTCATATCTCTTCCATTTCAAAATGAGATTCGACAGTCGAGTCATTTGGATCAATGGGATACTTAGCATCAAAAAGTTCCAAATGAGAACACATTATTTGCATTTTCTACCACCAACACATTCTTTCTTATAAAATACTTGATCATTCACTCATGCACATAGTATCTTAGATAATAATTCATGAACACTTGAAGGAGGGGGGCCATTTGGACAATATTGTATGCTAACATTTAGAAATGCTTCATAATATAATTGGAATTTTACATGGTACTGACAACAACATGTGTTGTGAATAGTGATGGTCCTGACATACCATGGTTTAAGCTTCACAAATTTGCTAGAGGCAATGTTCATATCAACATTACTCTCCATAAAATTCTTGAACAATTCCACTTCCGTGACCTTTGTTATATGTCTTACATGAATTTCATAAATTCCTTTAGATATACAATGTCGTATGACATCCTTTGCAATTGTTAACACATGAGAGTTTAGATGCCAAAACTCTTTCACCCTATTCCTCACTGTATCTGGAAGTCTACTTTGATAGAGTTTCTTATAGATAACAACCCAACATGCAATTTGTCATCCTCGTCTAATTGAATCCTAAATTTTCTATACTTCCATAAACCTTTTCTTGATGTTTTTAATGTTCTTATAGTCATCGTCGTCAAACGAACCGATGTAGTGTTTTTTGCAACAACACCTATTAACAATGCTCCATGAGTAGCCTTTTCAACATGAGATCATTTTTTTGCAAGTATGGCAAGGGATATGGTAACGATTTTTATACCTTCTAATTTATTATAACCTCTATGATAATTTTAATTATCAATAATTTAACTGAATTTCTTAGACCTTTTTGCTTTAAGAATCTATGTAACAATTGAGCTTGTGCTATGACAGATTCACCTTTGAGATGAACATCGCTTTTTCTTTATGTAGAGATGTTCGATCATTCATTAGTGGTCCACAATATTCAATTTTACATGAATCTATATTATCTAGAAAATTGTTGTCAATCGTAATATTGCTGCATCTTCCAATTAATCTCCGTGAATTGTTGTGTGGTAGGATATTGTTGTGAGTTAGATGTTGACCATGCATACAAATATATAAATTTGTAAATTGAACTTAAGTGTATTGAAGTATATATCTAAATAATTTTAAAAGGTTGTAAATTTTCAAATCAAATATATAAAAAAAAAACTTAAAAAAGTCTTGAATCACTAATCATGTTGCCAATATCTACATTTTTTATCATTTCCTTGACATTTCTCATTTCCTCATCACCACCATGTTGTTCATTTCTTTCATCAAAGTGTTCGTCAACATTTCTCATTTCCTCGTCACTACCATGTGCCTCCAAATTTATTTCCATTGTTGTTTTATCTCTTAACTTTCTCATGTTTTCACGTTTTCTCGCTTTCATTTCCTCTCCATCAGTTCTTGTGCAATCATGCTTTGTTGCACAATTCTTTTGGTTTCCCATGTTCAAAGAATTAAAAGCCTAAAATCTAGTGAAAAAATAACACAAGTGATAATTTCATCAACACTTGAGTGACAAGAAAAAATACAACATCTCAATTGCAAATTGCAATATGCCATAGTAAAAAATACATAAGTGATGACATTTATTGCAATATCCATTTTTCTTGGAAAAAAATTACAATACTCTTTTTTTTTCACAAAAATAAGTTACATTATGATAGATCCAAATTTTACAAGTCATGAGTGAAATTGCAATATATCCTCTTTCCTTAGAAAAAATGTAATATGCTAAAGACAAATCAAAATATGCTCCTTAGGAGAAAAATAAATAAAAGTAATATGGCAAAACAAAATTCACAATATCACGTTTATCCATAAAATTAATATGGAAAATCCAAATTCACAATATGTCCCTTATCCAAAAATAGTAATATGCCAAAAGCAAATTCACAATATGCCCCTTATAAAAAAATTAGGAGAAAAATAAATAAAAGTAATATGGCAAAACAAAATTCACAATATCACGTTTATCCATAAAATTAATATGGAAAATCCAAATTCACAATATGTCCCTCATCCAAAAATAGTAATATGCCAAAAGCAAATTCACAATATACCCCTTATAAAAAAATAGTGATATGCCAAAACCAAATTCACAATATGCCTCTTATAAAAAAAATAATAATAGGTCAAAAACAAAATTACAAAATTTCCCTTTATAAAAAAGAAGAGAAATAACCTTCGTAAAAAAATTTGTAATATGCCAAATTAAAAACTCCATATGCAAAAAAAATGTATGAAAAAAAAAAATATATCCCTCGTAAAAATATTTGCAATATGCCGAAGTAAAAACTCCATAAGACGAAAAAAATTGTATTAAAAAAAAATAAGAATATACCTATTTGTAAAATAAATTGTAATATGCCAAAGTAAAAACTCCATAAGCAAGAAAAACCATACCATTGAACTTGTTTTTTCGGACTTTGTCTCTACTATATTTAAAGTCGAATCAAAGGTGTAAAGTGACTTATGTAAAAAATATTTAGGTGGAGGCATATAAATAGATCTATCAACCGAGAGTTTAAAGCATCCCATCGGGAAACATGGGAAAATAATGTGTTGGATTAATAGAGATACTTGGAGTGTGTTTACCCAAATTCACAGCCGCGAGTTTATTCATTTTTCCAGATGATAGATTTCTTGAGGAAACTTCTCGGCCAAGAGATTGGTTAAACTCTCGACTGAGAGATTTTATTAACTATGGGTTAGTTTTGGGGGCAGTAAAACTTTTGGAAAAAAATATTTAAAACTTCTCGGTTGAGAGATCATGGTCAATCAGAATAGTGAGTTGTTAAGCAGTTTTCAATATTCTGTAACTTCAACAAGATCGAAACCTTGCACAATTTCAAAATTATTTGTCAAAGTTTATACAAATAGATTCATCTTTGAATATAGTTTTCCATGGTATACGAATTTATGATTTTCATTAAGGATTCCTATTTTTTACTAATTTTTTTCTAAACTTTATTATGAAGAATTTTATGAAGCTAAAAATCGGTTACAATGAAAATTCAATATCATCAAAATGACTCCACCCAAAAAAAATCACATGTAGTTCCTTGCAATTCCCTCTTCGAAAGTGTAGTTTTATGTTGCTAGATAAGAGTCACATTATAAATAAAATTCAAGGTCTAAAAGCATGTGTCTATAAGGAACAATTGTTTTAAAGTATTTTATTTCGATAAATAATAAAAAAATAGTGCTCAAGTCTGAAAAAAAATCAAAATATAGTCCATTCCCAAGTACAATCTATGTAGATTATGAACATACATTTTTTCCCTAAAATGAATAACAATCTCTCAAAAATACAATGGGCATGCAGGTCACTCAATATCCATACCTAAAATTTTAAAGTATATGTCGTTGGTGTCCCTAAAATTAATCATGTTAAATTTTCAGAATTTACTTCAATCTGATCTAGGATCTTAACTGAGAGAACAACATGTACAACAAATCTACAGCATATCAATCATGGACACGATAATGCAAGCACACAAGAGACACAGAGTTTACTTGGGGAAAACCATAAAGGTGAAAAACCCCAATAACTTCCTCAGAGATAGATAGAGCAATGATACAACCAGAATACAAGAGATAGTCTTCTCCTAGTAGCAGAGCCTCCTCCTCCACAAGTGCGCCACTCTCCCAAGTGTGAGTAAGAGAATAGAATGTATAAAATGAGAGAGACACACTCTCTATTTATACACTAACTTGACTTGGCCTTTACTCAACTAGGTCGGCCTCAACTTAACCACTTAACATAATGCTGACTGGGCCGACCCCCACTAGGGTGGTCTAATAACCCTTTGACCCACATGGCTGACCCCCAATAGGGTGGTCTAATAACCCTTTGACCCACATGACTTATACAGGGCCGACCCCAACAAGGTGGTCTAATAACCCATCAAGTATAAGTTACGACACTTACACTATAAATGACGACACTTCCGTATAAAGGAATAATAACATCTCTATAGAAATACAACCACTTCCGTATAGAGGAATAATAACATCTCTATAGGAATACAGTATACATATATGTGAAATACATTCCGAAGTTACATATACATCAACACTCCCTCTTAACTAGGAAGGTATTTCTCGACACAGGTCTTCTAACACAAGTCATCTTCTCAACCAAATGACATTTGGGCCAAACAATCAAATGACATCCCGGTGTTAGGCAACTTCCAATTCAAAAGAATCAGGACTTCCTTGAGTGCCTGGCAGAATATCCTTGACATGGTAGATGATACAATCACTAAGGAAAAAGCTATTTGTGTAAGAAGGTGGTGCATTGTTGATAATATCATGGTCAGCTTGAAATTTCCTACTATGGATCTGATTGAAGAGGCCTACCCACCCAAGTTAATGATCAAGCAGGTTGAAAGCAAGTGTGAGGAGATCAAAGAAAAGATACAATAGCTCGAGCACATCCAGATTGTTGATGTGGATCAGTTCATCAAGCAATCGATCAACCTAGAGGGCAAGATCCACATCTATCTGTGCACTTGGCATAACCTGGCCAAAAATGATATGGAAATCTTCACTTGTGATGCTTAGTTAGGGCTCAATTTAGCCAATTATCCACATGTGGATGAATTGTTAGAAATTAGGACCAAGGGGCAAACAACCCTTGGTTATCCTTAGATTAGTTGATTTTGTAATCCCTGTTTTTATGGGAAGTCTATCCTTTGTAACCATTTTGTAAATATTGTTTAAAGGGTAGAGGTATCATAGGGAGGGGGGGGAAGCAAATCGTGAGAGAAGGACTGGAGAAATGTTGTTTCACTTAGGATCTTGTAATTTTTTGCGGACCTGATGAATCTTGAAGTTAGTTTCTTTTGGCATCTTCTTTGTTTGTGTTGTCAAATTTATTTGATAATATTTGATTTCTTCACCTTAATTATTGAATGAATACTGTTTGATTTTGCAATTACTATTCATACATTGATCACTTGTTTAGATTTCTCTTAAATCATAGTCTATGTATTATATGTTTTAAATGAATTTATTTAATTAAAACATTTATCTATTTCTGCAAATGATTAACATAAATTAATCAATATATGTTAATTTTTCAATTAGCATTTGAGTTACAGGGTACACTTGCATGTGCTTAATCCTTAAAATATTATCAGTTAATTTTCATTGCTTGATTGTACTTTGAGTTAATAAGTGTTGATCCATTTTCACATTTTTGTCAAATTGGTGACAAGGCTTATTAAACCTCCAAAACAAGTTATCATGCACAAAAACAAGACACTTTCTTTAGATTAGATCTAACTTAGATTACCTTTCTTTCTAGGTAGATTTGTCTCCAGAGTTAGAAGACTTTTTCTTCCCTCATAGGAAGATAGATCTTTTTGGATCAAAACCCATAAGTGCCAGCGGAGGCCTTTGTATCCGTGGGAGTTAACTATTCCAAACAAGCTGGGGATAGAACTGTTCTTGCGTAGAACCTTTTTAAGCCTTTCCGTCTGGGTTTTCACCCTCTGTTGTGAGCCTTGGACAACATTCCAGCAACCTACACATCCGGGGCCTCAATAGTTACCCATCTCCAAAAGCTTAGAATGAAAAAAAAGTATATCTAATAGGTTCCATAAAATAAAAATATGTAAAAATAGTGAATATATATGATCTAAGCAACAAAGAGCACCCACAAAAGAACATTTGTCACAGGGTTTGCGCATGAGAAAAACAACCTGAGTGTTTTGAGGAGACATTGATAAGATGGAAAAGTTGTTTTATATCCTATCCAAAAAAATTGCACACACATTATTAACGGGCATGTGTTAATAGCATGCACATGTTCTTAATTTTTTTTATTATAATGGGGTCCAACTATAATTTACAAGGGAGGGGGATTAAAACAGAGAGGGGGGTGTTTAGAGGGTTGACCGAGAAATATAGGGGAGAGGGGGTTAGTAAGGATTAAGGGGAGGAGGGGAGATCATGAGAGGGAGGTGGTTAGGCATAGGGGTGTAGGAACGGGGTTGGGGAGAGAGAGAGGGGGGAGGGGGAGTTAGTGTTAAGGGGATGAGATGGGGGAGGTGGTTAGTGGTAAGGGGGAGGGGGATTAGGAGAGATAGAGAGGGGGGGTTAGGGTTAGGGTTAGTATGTGAGAGAAAGAGATAGAGTGGGGGTGTAAGGGTAGGGGGGTGAGGTGTGGGGGATTGGGGGGGAGAGAGAGAGAGAGATTAGGGGGTTAAGGGTTTAGAGAGAGAGAGAGAGAGATGGATAAGGTTAAGAGAGGAGGGGGGTTAGTGATAGTGGTAGGAGATGGGGAGGGGTGTTAATGGTTGGGGGAGGGAGATTATGAGAGATAGGGAGAGGGGGGGGGTTAGGGGTATGTGGAGTAGGAGAGAGAAATACATGGAGTGTGGAGGTAGGGGTAGGAGGGTGAGGAGGGTGAGGAGTGGGGGGGTTAGAGAGAGAGAGAGAGAGAGAGAGATTTTGGGGGTGTGGTTTGTTGTAGGGGAGGGGGATTAGGAGAGATGGACAAGGGGGTTAAGGGTAGGTGGATGAGAAAGAGAGAGAGAGAGAGAGAGAGAGAGAGAGAGAGAGAGAGAGAGAGAACGAGGGCTAGTGGTTTAGGGGGAGAGAGATATCAAGGTGTTATGGGTTTAGAGAGAGAGAGAGAGAGAGAATGAGGGTTAGTGGTTTAGGGGGAGAGAGATATCAAGGAGTTATGGGTTTAGAGAGAGAGATTTAAGGTTGAGAGAGGAAGGGGGTTAGTGGCAGGGAGAGGAATGGGGAGGGGGGGGTTAAGGGAATGAGGGAAGGGGATTAGGGGAGATAGAGAGGGGGGGTTATGAGTATGGGGAGAAGGAGAGAGAAATAGAGAGAGTGGGGAGGTAGGGACAGGAGGGTAAGGAGTGGGAGGGTTGAGGGGAGGAGAGAGAGAGAGAGAGAGAGATTTGGGGCATGGTTAGTGGTAGGGAGAGGGTGTTTGGTAGAGACAAAGAGGATGGGTTACAGGTAGGTGGAGAAGAAGAGAGAAATAAAGAGAGAAGGGGGGGTTAGTTGTAAGGGTTTATGGGTAGGCAGAGTAGGGGAGAGAGAGACATTGGGGGTTATGGGTTTAGAGAGAGAGAGAGATTGAGGGTTAGGGTTTTAGAGAGAGAGAGACATCAGGGTTAAGTTGAGAGAGGAGGGGGATTTAGTGGCAGGGGGAGGAAATGGGGGGCTTGTTAGTGGTAGGGGGAAGGGGGTCAGATGGAGGAGTAGGGGAGATAAAGACAAAGGGAGTGTGGATTAGTAAGGGTTAGGTGGAGGAGGGGGGAGAGAGATAGAGAGAGAAGAGGGGGTTTAGTGGACGGGGGAGGAGATGTGGGGACAAGGAGAGAGAGAGAGAGAGAGAGAGAGAGAGAGAGAGAGAGAGAGAGAGAGCTAGGGTTATGCTTAGTGGTAGGAGTAGGAGAGAGAGAGAGAAAGAGAGAGGTTAGGGGTTTAGAGAGAGAAATAGACATAGACATAGAGAGAGAAGGAGAGAGAGAGAGAGATAGGAGGTGGTGTTTAGTTGTAGGAGTAGGTGAGAGACCATGATATATATATATATATATATATATATATAGAGAGAGAGAGAGAGAGAGAGGGGGGGGGGGGATGGTTAAGGGTGGGGGGAGTAGTGGGAAGAGGGATAAAGAGAGAGAAAGGTATGGGGGCATGGTTAGTGGTATGAGAGAGAGAGAGAGGAGGGTAGGGATAGGACGGTGAGGAATGGGGGGGGTCGGGGGAGAGAGAGAGAAATTGGGGGCGTGGTTAGTTATAAGGGGGAAGGGGATTAGGAGAGAGAGGGGGGTGGGGATAGGGGGGAGTATGGGAGAGGGGGGTCGATTTAGTGGTAGGAGTAGGATAGATATCGAGAGATAGAGAGAGGGGTGGGTGGTTAAGGATGGGGGGGGAGTAGGGGGGGGGGAGTAGGGGGAAGAGAGAGAGGGGGGGGGTGTAGGTGGTCAGTGGTAGGGGGGAGTCTGATTAGGAGAGAGAGAGGGGGGTGTTGGGGGCTTGATGGAGAGAGAGAGGGGTCAAGGTTGGGGGTAGGTGGAGAAGTAGGGGAGAGAGAGAGTGAGAAGGGGGGTTAGTAATGGGTATGGGAAGGATGGGCGAGAGAGGGAAGGAGGGGGGTTATTGATATTGGAATGAGTAGGGGTGAACAGAGAGAGAGAAAGAGAAAAGAGTAGGGGTTGTTAGTGGGAAGGGGGGAGGGATATTAGGATAGATAGAGAGAGGGGGGGGATTAGGGGGGGTAGAGAGAGAGAGAGGGGGTAAGGAGTCGATATTGAGAGAGAGAGAGGAGGGGGGGAGGGGGGTAGGGGTAATAGGGGACAAGGAGAGAGGTGGTGTGAGGAGAGATAGAGAGAGAGAGAGAGAGGGTGCATGGTTAGGGGTAGGGGCAGGAGCGAGAGAGAGAGAGAGTTGGGGGTTAGGGGTGGGGAAAAGAGATATAGAGAGAGAGGGAATGGGGTTAGAGAGAGAGAGAGAGAGAGAGGCAATTAGTGATTGGGGTATGAGGATAGGGGAAAGAGAGAGAGAGAGAGAGAGAGAGAGAGAATTAGTGATTGGGGTATGAGGATAGGGCTAGATAGAGAGAAGGAGAGAGAGCAGGGGGTTTAGAGAGGAGGGGGGTTAGGGACAATGGGAGAGAGAGGTGGGGTTAGAGAGATAAAGAGATAGAAATGGGAAATTAAAAGGTAGGGAAAAATAGCACGTGTGCGTTAATAAAGTGGACGTGTTAATTACCCTTGCATGTTATTTTTTGTATAGAACTGTGTGCACGTTATTAACACATGTGTGTTTCAAATTTGAATTTTTTTTGGCGTGGATTACTTTTTCCACCTATGTGGTGGATGAGTTGTTCGATTTGGTTTTAGGTTCAGATTGTCAAATGTGTGGTTTGGGCCTGCAACTAAGAAAACCCATCCATTTTTTCATTTCCATGTTTTTCAACCTCGAATCTACATAAGCTAGAACGGTTTGTGGATAATAAAATCGCACAAACTTATAGAGATTTATATGTAGATTCCTAATATATATAGTTTTTGAGGGAAATAATATTGTTTTATATTTTTTATTAAATTTTGTTTGTTCATAAGTCAAATTTTAAAACACGTTTTGTGGGGGAGGAAGAGAACAAACTGTTGATGGAGGAGGTGCTGTCGACTGAGCTCTCGCAGGTTATGCAATCCTTCCAGAAAGATAAAAGCCCGGGGCCCGATGGCTGTCCTATTGAATTTTTTTTGGGCTTCTTTGACTTCTTCGGGGAGGAATTATTGGATGTGGTGGAAGAATCAAGAAAGGTTGGGTTTGTACATGGTCCCTTTAACTCGACCTTTATAGCTCTCATTCCTAAATCGGACAAGCCTGAAAGTTTTGATGAATTCAGACCTATATCACTCTGCAATTGCATCTATAAGATCATCTCTAAGGTGATGGCAAGGAGACTCAAGAATATTCTGTCTCAGCATATTTCATGTGAACAATTTGGGTTCTTGGAAGGTCGACAAATTCATGAGGCCATTGGATTTGCACAGGAAGGTATACACACTATGAAGGTGCTGAAGCGGAAGGGTGCTGTGATTAAGATTGATCTCTCTAAAGCATTTGATAGGGTTAGCTGGCTCTATATCCGGATGCTTCTAACACACCTGGGCTTTTGCTATGAATTTACACGATGGATTATGGCCTGCATCACCACGGTGAGCTTTGCTGTACTGATCAATGGTTCTGTTAGTCCATTCTTCCATGCTGGCAGGGGGCTACGACAAGGTTTCCCACTTTCACCACTGTTGTTTATCCTTGTTGCTGAAGGCCTCAGTCGTTTTATTCTGAAAGCAAAAGCTGATGGTTCCTTTCGTGGCATATCCATCTCTCAGGTATTGTATATCACACATCTCCTATTTGTTGATGATATTCTAATTTTTTGTGATGGCTCGAGACAGGATATTGATAAGGTGGTTGAAGGTCTCAATTTACTGCAAGATGCAGCGGGTATGTTAGTGAATATTGATAAATCAACAATCACATGCTCACATTTAAATGAGCAGGAGATTCACAGATTGGCCATCATACTACCTTACAGGACTATGGATATTGATGATGGTTTAAAGTACCTTGGATTTCACTTGAAACCCAATGCATATATGAAGGCAGATTGGCACTGGTTAATTGCTAAATTGGAACAACGACTACATGGATGGAGTCATAAAGGGCTCTCTAGGGCAGGGAAACTGGTTCTGGTTAAATCAATTTTGGAAGCTATTCCGGTGTATTGGATGTCACTTGCTTGGATTCCCAAAGGAGTCTTGGAGCAGATCTGTCGGTTGTGTTTTGCCTTTCTTTGGAAGGGTAAGGGTGATAATCGAGCTTTGGTGTGGGTTAGATGGGAAATGATTGCAGTCCCCAAAGCACTGGGAGGATGGGGCTTAAAGAATATTTTTCTATTTGCTAAAGCATTGGGGGCCAAGGTGGCATGGCGAATTATCCATATACGGAGCCTCTGGACTCGAGTGGTATATCATAAATACATTGCTCCTTTAACTCTACTTGATTGGATTAGGCAGGGCAATAAGTCGCGGGAAAATTGCTCTGTGGTATGGAAAGCAGTGGTATAGCATTTTCATCTGGTAGGATCTGGATTAGTATGGAGAATCGAAAATGGGCATTTACTTCGTATTGGACTGGATCCTTGGGTAGGATGTAGGGGGGACATGTCCTTCCTGTGGAATTAAGGACTTACCTGGCAGCTAGAGGCTGTCATTTTCTGGCTGATATTGCACAACCGGGATCATCCACTATATGGCATCAGGGGTGGACCTCTGCACAGCGTCTTGAGGTTCCTGATGACATGCTCGAAGATTGGGAGGATTATATTCAGAACTTAAGATACACGAATATTCGCCTGACAAATAGGCCTGATGAACTACTCTGGGATCACCATCCCTCTGGGATATACACACCAAAACATGGATATATTCAGCTAAATGTGGATGTGCATAACAGGGCATTGGTGTGGTGGTGGAAATATCTGTGGAAGTTTAAATGCCCGGGTAAAGCAAAATTACTCTTTTGGGCGATATTGGAAAATAAGGCACCTACCTGGGACATTCTGAAGAAACAATTCATATAGGGACCGAGTTTCTATCCACTCTGTAGGGATGCGGATGAGACCATCTCTCACCATCTCTCACCTTTTTGTTCACTGCCGGTTTTCACAGGCTGTTTGGACTAATATCTGCAAATATTTGGATCTCAATGTGAGATGGTGGGGAGAGAGTGTTCCTGACGCGTTTCAATGTTGGTGGTCAGATCAAAAGACCTCTTACATCTGTGCAGCCCCATGTATCTTCGCCTAGGGCATTTGGATCACCCAAAACAAGATCATTTTTCAGGACTGTGGGGTCCCGATGGAGCACGTAGTGGCACACACTGTAGCTGTTATATTACACTACAAGACTACACCCAAAGCGATTAGAATTCGACCAGTGATCGTGGAAATGATTGATAAATCCATACCGTGGGCATACTTCGATGGTGCATCACTTGACCATTAATTGGTGTGTGGTGGGGGGGGCGTACTTTACAAATCTGAGTCCCATTATTTTCACATCGTGGCTATATTGGGGAGCGGTACAAATAACTATGCTGAACTTATGTCACTTAGGCTGTTGATGTTATTTGCACTTGAACAGGGCTGTCTTTCACTATAGATATTTGGAGACTCATTGATAGTTATTGATTGGGCCAATGAGCATACACAATGTAATGTGATGGTACTCTTACCTGTACTGGAAGATGTTTTATGGTTAAAGCAGACTTTTAATCATATTACATTTACTCATGTCTACAGGGAGAGAAATGGCATGGCCGATCTTCTTTCCAAAGAAGCGTCGCAGCAACATATGACTTTCGGCACATGGCGGATTACTATACATTCTACTGCTGGCACATACAGTTATTACCATCGGCCTTTCCATGAGGCTACGGAGGACCGGATGGAGCATGATCTGCTCCTGTTGACCTGATTCTTCATTACATCAGTTCTGTTTTGTTTTTGTTTATATACACATGGGATGTTTGGACAGGCTATATTTTCTGTTGATTGAATTGAGACAGTTATAGTTATATGTAATCGGATATATGAGTGCTGTATGGACAACCATCTTCATTATATTGGGTTTGTATGGGTCACTAGACATATCAAACATCTGGGACAGTATATATGTGACAATGTAGGGATCTTTGTGATTCTATTACATGTGCAGAATGTAATTTTGTTCAACTTTTTGAAATAAAATTACGACTTTTTCCAAGGAAAAAAAAAAAGTCAAATTTAAAAAAAAACATATAGCTTCTTTATTTTCTTCTTAACTTTTGATTGGTTAATCTATTTTGAAAAGTAAAAAGAAGCAGCATAAGGCAAAACCAAGACAAAATTCATTGATTGTGTTAAGACCCCAAAGCTGCCTACTGCTCAACTTTCTCATTCCGGGACTTCATTAACTTTTGTAATTTTAAAAAAAAAAATTAACATTAAAATTTAACTACAACTATGCAAATTATTTTAAAAACAAAATAGTGTTTACATACCAAACTTGGGGCCTAACGCTAACATATGCATTATGTTTAGAAAAAAAAAAGATCTTAACAATATTAGGAGAACATTATTTTCTCGGATTATAGTAATTTTCCATAAATAAAAGTTATATATTCTTGAAGGTAACTAAATTGTCTACTTTTCATCTTTTTACATTACATACTAAAAAACACTACATTCTAAAAGGTTATGTAGATACCTCTAATATTTATTTATAGTGATCAAATTTCTGTTTTTATTCCATTGCAACTAATGTGTTATAATTGATTAGTATAACCTTGCACCACCTTTCAATTATCTTCAAAAATTTATGAATAAATAGAAGTGAATTTAAAAAAATTCTTTACTTACAAAATTTTATGAAGAAATAGAATTGGAATGGGTCAAAGATTTAGCATGTGAAAATTTTTATTTGGATATCTTTGTATAAAATGATTCAATTTTATTTAATAAAATTTTAAAAAATAATTATATATGGATGAGATTTATATAAAATCATACATTTATCTCAATTTGAATTTCTTAACATTTACAAATTATTTTTATTAATTTTTTTTCTATTACAAAAAAATTGGAAATTTGTGGAGTGAGCATTACTATACATAGGAGGCATTCTATGTGCGTGGAGTGTAACAACAGTGTGAGGGGGATGAACGGTGAAGAAAGGAAGAGCATTTCCAGGAACGATTTGGATTTTTTTGGGTAGTTTTGGTCGGAATTTAGTGATAGTGAAATCATTGAAATTACATTTTGGTTTGTTGAAATTGCAAATTTGATTATAAAAATAGATTCAATTACCACTAAAACATTTTGATTATACAATTCCAGCTACCCAAAAATCAAAACTACCATTTCAATAATTTCCACATAATTTTGATAAAAAAAAACCAAAATCTGAATTCAAATCTTCTAAAATTTAGCTTATTTCTTTTCACGCAAATGAATTTAGTTGCTTTTTTTCAAATTTCATGCCATGCAACAACTTCTTAGATGAAATGGAAACACAAGAAGTAAAAGAATATATCCAATTAAAATAAATGTATATCACCAAGTACGATGTAAATAAAGTTTCTGTCTGGTTCCGAATGTGTCCACGTTTTGGAGAATTTAATTACAACCACAAGTCCTTAGTTCCATCACCCCTAATAACATTTTCATGTGAAAGACGTGTTTGGAGACAATCCACCTTTGGTGAGGAGAGAATCTAGGTATTGAATATTATGTTCAACAGTTTTTGAAAATTTTCAATAATTATTATGAATCTAATTATTTTATCTTTCGGGATAAGGCAATGAGGTCAAGGAAAAGACAAATGCTACGTGAATCATAGTGGCCCAAGAGGATTGAAGTTTTGTAAGTATCTTCAATTTGTTAATTCTTTTTAATATTTAACAAACAAACAAAAAATTTAGGATATATCATTTTACCATGTGTCTTATTTCGACATGAATTAAAATACGAACATATCCAAACAATATTGAAAGAGAAATGATGCAGCAAAGGAAATGGATAGACTTTGTTATATGGATGGAGAATCATGTATTATGTTTATGAATTTGCCTTTAATGTGTTTGATGTGTTGTATTGTCTTGATGTGGTGCCTACATTGACTTACAAGGTTGACTTACAAGTTTGACTTACAAGGTTGGTTCAATTTCTCAATTACAAGAAACTTTCAACAATAAAAAAACAATATACTTTATAGTGATGACTAAAATATTATGTCATTGTTAACTTGCTTAACTTACTCTAAGATGTTGTAGCAACATCATTATTGTATGAATTTCATAGACTAGATTCCAATCTACTTATGTCCCTCTTTAGGTTTTAATAGGGATAAAATCTTAAAGAGCCCTCTTTCATAACTAGTATTACTTGGTAGAATATTAAGAACTATTTTTCACATTTACAACAAATTTTTAAATGTATCACATCAATCTCATTCACCCATACATTGTTGCCATGCTTCAAACATGTTTTCTTTGAATATGCTTAATGTAAATTGGTAACAAAATTTTCCATTCCACCTTTGCATTCTTCCTTATTAATTATTAGTGAGTTTCAAATGTCAAATTTTTCACATAGGTGTAACAACCATCATTTTAATTTGTTTCAAATCTCTTTCATCCTCTTCTTCAAAGTAACAATGTGGACTAAATTTTTTAGCTACATTGAATCTCTAAACCTATCATTGGGACTATCAATCTACTTTTAATAAATGTTTTGCCTAAATGAATACAATGTTTAATTGGACTAGACCTAAGTCAACGCAATTGTTTTCTCGATTTCATGATGGTTGGAAGTTGCTCGTAATTGAATTACACCGACTTACAAGGTTGGTTCAACTTCTCAATTACAAGCAACTTCCAACAATCATGAAATCGGGAAATAAATCCATCATGCTTAACTAGCATCATAGGATTTAACGAAACCCACTTCAAAATACCAATTCCAATCCAACCTAGGGAAAATATACTCAATATGTCGCTATCTTAGAGGGTCTTACTTCAAAGACCATCCAAGAAAAGAGAGCGGTCTAGGAAACCCTAGCTTCAATGGATGTATTGGAGACCCCTTAAAAAAGATGACTTCCTTAACATGCAATGCCAACCATTAGCCAACAAATCTCTAAGAGGTGTCCACAAGGGACCCTTGTCCACATGTGAACCCAAGACAAACTCAATAGAATACAAGGCTCAAATGAGGAATCATCCTGCCAAAGTATTCAAACGAACTTCATAAAAAATTTCTATTCCACCTTCACATTCTTCCTTATTAATTATTAATGAGTCTCAAATGTCAAATTTTTCACATAGGTGTAACAACCTTCATTTTGTTTCAAATCTATTTCATTCTCTTCTTCAATGTAACAATGTGGAGTAAAAAAAGTAGCTACATTGAATCTCAAAACCTATCGTCGAGCCTATCAATCTACTTTTCGATATATGTTATGCCCAAATGAATACAATGTTGTATTGGAAATAACCTAAGTCAATACAATCTATTTCTCAAATTCATGATGGTTGGAAGTTTCTTGTAATTGACTTACGCCGATTTACAAGGTTGGTTAAACTTCTCAATTAAAAGCAACTTCCAACAATCATAAACTTGAGAAATAAACCCATCATGCTTGACTAGCTTCAAGATAAAGGAACCCACTTCAAAATACCAATGCCAATCTAACCTAGAGCAAATGGAGTGAATATGTCACTAGCTTAGAAGGTATTGATTAGAAGGTCATCCAAGAAATGAGAGAGGTCTAGGAAACCCTATCCTTAATGGATGTATTGAAGGACCCTTCAAAAGGATGACTTCCTTAACGAGCAATGTCCACTGGTAGACAAGAAAGCCCCAAGAGGTGTCCGTAGGGAAACCTAGCTAACCAAATGTGTTATCAAATAAATCACCAAAGTGTTAGAAATTATGATCCAAAAAATACTTTTAGTTTTAACTTAGTAAACTTTGTATGATCTTTCTTCTTTAAATGCCATCTTTGTTTTAACAACTGGTGAAAAGGTCGACTGAACACAATCTGCCTTCGCTGTGAAGTTTTGCAACAATTTTTTATCATATTGCTCTTGAAGAGATTTACAAACAAAGCAAATAGAGGCCGTGCATGATCTGAAGGCGTCGCAGACTGAGAAAGAGCAAGTTCATTGCACAGTTCCAGAATTCAAAGTTGAGTTTTTCGTTCTATTGCACGGTGAGCATAGTGAGCCATTGTAGAATTTTATAACCAGCAAATAAGTTTAGAATGCAATCATGTTGAGTAGCAGATGTTGATACATCATTCTGGTGAGGAAAACATGTATCGCATTGAGTCGAAGGGAGATCACGAACGCACCTGTTCTCGTCCTCTTTGTTGCGCTTATTTATGAAGACCGAGCTGAAAGATTAGCACCATTGAAGAGGCTACCACGCTGACTACACCATTAAAGAGGATATTTTTTACCCATTGAAGAGACTGCTACTGTTCCTGCATCTTCGACATCAACAAGTAAAAAGGTTGCTCCTGTGTCTTCGAAATCAACTAGTAAAAAGATTTGTTGCTGCTCTTTACGCTGTTGCTATGAGAAGACTGTTTGAGGTGGAAATAATTTTGATAAACGTATATTGTAACCCTAGTTTAATTAAGGGAAAACCATTGCATTAGAAACAATATTGTATAGTTAAAATTTTCACTTTTATTTGTGAGAATTTCTTTTTTAAAAAGGGGTTGATATATTTGGAGGATTAAGGCATGTTTTATTTGTAAAAACCAATATAAATTGGCTTTATATCAACCAAAGCAAGTTATTATGTTGTTCATATATTTTTCCTCACATTGTAAAAACTGAAATTTCAAGAATGGATTAGATTAGAGTGAATTTCTTTATTACAAGATTATAAGAGGGTCAAGGCCAAGCTCCTATAGTTTTTTTTATTTTACGATGTTCAGTGTTTGTATTTGTTGCATGGTTTCTCTTCTTGGTGGTTTTGGTGATGGTGCAGTTTCGGTGAAACAAGGTGATATATTTTTGGAGTTATAAGTTTTTATTGCTTTCTTGGAGTTATAAGTATTTTATTGCTTCTCTGGAGTTATAAGGTTTTCATAATAATATTAACACCTAAAAATCGCACACATGCGACATTTCGGCGATTCATCCAATAAAGCGTCAGCAACATAAAGAATGCATCTCACCACAGACATCCTCAACAAATCCAAAACACAGCATGAGTCTACAAGTGCCAAGACACAATCAAAACAAAGGGTAGCGTGGGTATTACACAGTTAACCTGAGCTATAGCACAGGTTACCTGAACAATGCCCTCATTACACCCGCGTGTATTTTCCTTCGATAGTTGCGCTATTGTCAAAACAACGGAACCACTCATGTCCAACGGTGCATTAAAGACTCGATCCTCCCCATGGATCAGAATCCAACTCCTCACACACTTGGGGGCATTAATCAACCCCCTTTGTGTACCTTGGAACCAGTTCATGAAGGAGGATAGTTCACATTTGGATCTAGTTGTTTGTTGGCCACCTCTTGGTCTATAAAATAAATCCATTGGCATTCAGCTTGTAGAGAGAAATTAGAGCAAGGTTATGCTGTTGGATTTGAGTTGGAGCTTCCTCATAGCCCATCGTTTTCTACCATTCCAAGCATTTACAAGCTTGCTTTCCACCTACCATCAAGGGGAAAGTGTTTATCTCCATTGTTCTTCCATCTACTTAGAATTTGGTTTGGACAAGAAATGCCTCGCTAAGGGATATCGTTGGCTTCCCTTGAATCCTTCACCTCCTAGGTGTTGTACAACTATTCCATTAGGCAATACAAGAGTGGTTTAGCATACCTTTGGTTGTTGTTGGAGTTTGCATCTTTCTCCCCATCTCTTTTATTTTATTTTCATCAATATTTTCATATTTGAATGTGAACTACACTAACAATATCTTGTAGGATCACTTGGAGGAATACTAACCACCAAAAAGGGGCTCCAAGGACTAAGGCCTTGCAGCAACCTACAAGGATTAGCCCCTCACCAAGTGGAAGAGTGCAGTTGTGCAAATTTTTCCATAACAATTCTAATGGAGACCATACTTATTTTTGTTCATTTCCTTTTAAATTAGGTTGTTCTATGCTAAGTATCTCATCTTGGGTGTTGTTCACTTGCAGGAGAGCAAGTATTCCACCTCTTGCTTCCGAAATTTGGCCCCATCACGACCATAGCTTATTTTTTCCCGTTGCATGGTTCCCAACATCTCTACTGTGCTAATAGTGCGTATTCGACTCAGACATTCGTGTGCATAGCGCAGGTTACCAATGTCACATCCGCGCTACACCGCTCATTGCACCCGCGCGGAAGGTTAGTGTATTACCCACACTACATCGCGTTTGTTTTGTATTCACCCACGCATTACGCATGATAGAGTCTGGTTTGGTCATGCTACTATTATTTATTTGCTTTTTATCTACATAGTTTAGTTTGGCATCCCAATTGTTGCTTACTAGTGAACTCAGATTAAGGTTAATTCACCCAATTACTTAATTATTTAGTAATTAGTGCACCTAGACCAATATTAGGAAGTAAAGAGTACATCTCTCTCGAAACTTAACTAGGTAACCAAATTTGAGGCTTCCAACGAGCCTCATTGTTGTCACTAGAATTTAGGACCATTTCTTGTTTATGCATTAAATCGACATGTTTTTAGTAGTATTGCTAGTGTAGAAAACAATTTTTGCACACAAGTAAGGACCTAAAGACACTTGTCGCCTGAAGTATGCTCTTCACCTCGCACTTCATGTGAGATTGGTGAATCAGAAAAAGGGTGAGAAGTGTGAAATACCTCCATTTCACACTTGTCTATTAGATAGATTAATTCGATTTTGCGAAGCACCATGAACATCTCTTAAAGTTAAAAGTACATATTGCTTGATATACTCTTTTAGTTAATTTGCTGACGGAATCATTTGTTTTTTTCTTTTAGAACATGTGTTTTCTCCACTAGCTCACAACAGGAGGCCTAAAGTCTCTTCCAAATCCAAAGTATGCTCTTCACCTCGCACTTCATGTGAGCTTGGTGAATCAAAAAGGTAGGAATTGTGAAATACCCCTCTTACACTCCATAAGTGAAACATACAAACCCCTTAAAATCAACATTGTAATTGTCTCAACCAACTAAAATCCTCCACAAGAGTTCAAAATACAACATTTTAGCTAGGTAGGATTGATTGGGATAGGCATCCATTAATTCCCACCAATCCAGTTTCATTAAGTGTATTTTCAAACATCGCATTGTTGTCCTTTAGGGTACTTATAAAATCCTGTTATAAGCAAGTGTTAAAAAAGAACCTGGATCATAAGCGCATCATGACCAAGGCAGTGAACGTCGGGGTATAGCTTCCCTGTTCTCCCCTACAAGCCACTCATCTTGTTGTAGGTAGACGACACTATACCGTGCAGGTTGAACCACTGATCCACACTTGACGCAAGGTATCTTAGTGGCCCAAACTTAGGATATCACCAAGGAGAAAATGTGAGTGCAATTGACTCTTGAAGTTAACTATTTTCATTGGGATGTGTTTCCAAGTCTTCTTGATTGGATCATTGGCCCCATCGCTAGTAGAAGTAGCTCTTTGTTACATCCACTAGTTAGGTGGTGAGTGGATGCCATTATCACCATTAACTGTGCTTTTGGGAGGCCTGGTTACATTTGAGAGGAAGGTCGTTAGGTCTTCTAGGGAATTTACATTTATTTTCTTTTTAAATACAAGCTCACTAACTCGTAATAAAAAGAACCTACATGTGGGAACTCATGCAGTAAAACCAACATTGCACATACCACTCACTTATCGCATCATTTTGCATTTGTTGTGGTTGGCATACTTTTGCATTTGTTCAAATTGTGTTTATATTCCAATATCACTCTCATATTGACACAAAGCCTTCACCATTGAGTAACAAAACAACATCCTGAGATAGTCTCGTAGACTGCAAGGCCTATCCCCTCTCTCAAGGGGTTTTTTCACACCTTCCCCCTGTATTCCATGCAGAGGGAATTCAAGCTGGGGTCATTCCCAGGAAGCATTGATAGGATCATCTCGTCAAAGCCCATCCTTACTAGGTACATTATCTCCCCTCGGAGAGTCTATCAATTACACCACTTCTTTCCCCATCGAAATTAGTACCCCATTGGCTTCACCCCAAGGAGATTCCTTGGATCCCTTTGACCCATCCTCTCTCATGTAAGGTCAAAACCACTTATACTATGAAACGAGAACTATATACTAAGAACGAGAACTCTAGCCATAAAAACTCACATTTTTGCATAAAAAACACCGAAAACAACCCCCAAATCAAAAAGTGTTGATGCCAGTATCATGTTTTCATAAAAAACACCAAAAACAACCCCCAAATCGAAAAGTGTTGATACTAGTCTCAACGTTTTTTTTCTCTGGGTTAAAAATATAGCCATGGCTTAAAAATCTCATATTGTTGTTTACGAAAGCCTTGAAATCAACCCCTAAATTGAAATTTTCTGTTTTCAACAAATAAATTCCTAACCCTAACCCCCAACAAACAATTACAAAAGTTAAAAAAAAAATTATAATGCGTCCCTCCTACCTTAACCCCCCTAACAAACTATTAATAATTTTTTTTAAATTTACATTTAAAAAAATAATTACATATTTGACCCTAACCCCCCAACGAACCATTAATAAATATTTGAAAAAATTACATTTTAAAAAACAAAGTACATTTCCTAATTCCCTAGCCCCCTACATTACACCCTACCTTAACCACCCAAAAATTACATTTCCTAATGCCCTACCCACTACGTTAACCCCCCAATGTTACCCCATTGCCCCTCACACATTGTTTTAACTAAAAAAAATTAAAACCCAACTTAAAAAAATTAAACAATTAAAATAAAAACCTAAACTTAAAAAATAAAAAATAAAACCTAAACTTTACAAAAAAAAAATAACAAAAAACAAACTAGACTTTACAAAAAAAAAAAATTAAAAATTAAAAAAAAAACTATACAAAAAAAAAATTAAAAAACAAATTAAAAATTAAAAAAAAAACTTTACAAAAAAAAAAAAAAATTAAAAAAAAAACTAAACTTTAAAAAAAAAAAAATCAAAATGGTGGGTGGATGTTGGCTCCACCCCCTTGGGTGCCCAAAAGGCCGCCCCATATGGGCAGCTCGATGCCGGGCATCGAGCTGCCCTATGGGGTGGCCCTTTGGGCTCCCAAGGGGGCGGAGCCAGCATCCGCCCGCCCGAAAGTGGGCGGCGGATGCTGGCTCCGCCGCCCACTTGGGCGCCCAAAGGGCTGCTCCTGTGGGGCGGCCCTTTGGGCGCCCAAGGGGGCAGAGCCAGCACCCGCCCACCCAAAAGTGGGCGGCGGATGCTGGCTCGGCCCCCTTGGGCGCCCAAAGGGCCACCCCACGGGGAGCATCCGCCCGCCTCTTTGGGGCGATATTTGTTTTTTTTGTTTGTATTTTTATTTTTATTTTTAATTTTTGTTTTGTTTAATTTTTAAAATTTTGTTTTAAAGTTTGGTTTTGTTTAATTTTGATTTTGTTTTTTTTGTTTTTTGTAAAGTTTAGTGTGTTTTTTTAACTTTTAATTTTTTTTGTAAAGTTTTTTTTTTAATTTTTAATTTGTTTTTTAATTTATTTTTTGTAAAGTCTTTTTTTTTTTTAATTTGTAAAGTCTAGTTTGTTTTTTGTTTTTTTTTTGTAAATTTTAGGTTTTATTTTTTATTTTTTAAGTTTAGGTTTTTTTTTTAATTTTTTAATTTTTTTAAGTTGGGTTTTAAATTGTTTTTAGTTAAAACGATGTGTGAGGGGTAATGGGGTAGTGGGTAGGGCATTAGGAAATGTAATTTTCGGGGGGCTAAGGTAGGGGGTAATGTAGGGGGCTAGGGCATTAGGAAATGTACTTTATTTTTTTAAATGTTTATTAATGGTTGGTTGAGGGGTTAGGGTAGGATATGTAATTATTTTTTTAAATGTAATTTTTTTAAAAAATTATTAATAGTTTGTTAGGGGGTTAGGGTAGAAGGGATGCATTATAATTATATTTTTAACTTTTGTAATAGTTTGCGGGAGGGTAGGGATAAGGTTAGGGTAGAAGGGGGCAATGTAATTTTTTTAAATATTTTCTTTTTAAATTTTAATAATAATTGGTTAGGTGGTTAAATATTATGAAAAATAATGTGAAATAGTATCATTTTTATACAAAATGACTAAAAATATGTAAAAAATGGGTTTAAATGTCTTCTTTTTCTCGATTTGTTTACTATTTTTTCCATAAAAATATATTATTTATGATTAAATTTTAAAGATAAATTTTGAAAATCTATGTGTTTTTCATTATAGCTTGCTTCTAAATGTAAGTTTTTTGTTAAATTTCTAAAAAACACACTGGAAAATAGAAATTAAAAATACTTTACAATAAAAATGTGTCAAAGGCCCAAAAAAATGCCTCAAAATGAAAATGTGTGATACTGGTATCAACCCTTTTTGAAACGGAGGTAAAAATAACTACTAAAATTAGGAGAGAGAAAAATGAGAACTGTGTCGAGTTCTCGTTTCATAGTATAAGTGGTTTCAACTGTTTTTTCACAACACCACCTGGGTTTACCCCTCATGGTGATCACATCCCAAATAGAATGGAAAGACCAATCGTCCCTACCTTACCATTTATGGCTAGCTTAAATCTACTAGATTTGGCCAAATTGACTAATGATCACATCGCTCATGATGCAACATGGCAAGCTATGCCATATAAGCTTCCTTCCGATATTCCTAAATTTGAAGGAAAGCAGGGAGATGATCCTGCCGACCACGTTATATATTTCCACCTATGGTGTTCATCAAACAATATAGTGGATGACCCTATGAGACTTCGCCTCTTCCAGTGAACCCTCACTGGAATAACAACAAAATTGTACATAAACCTATAAAGTGGAACCCATTCCACATTTGCGACTTTGGCGACCGCATTTCTTACATACTTCCAATTTCCCATTCGACATGATCTAGGCCTCGAAATTATCACTAAATTTCATCAAAATACTTCTACACACATTGCGGACCACATCCATGAGTGGCATAGACACCGCAGACTATGCAAGATCAAAATAAAACCTCCCTTTATGTTGGATTGGTTTATCAAATCTCTCTAACCCGCCATAGTTAAAGATGTCGCCACCTCCATGCCTATAAGAGAGGAAGAGGCTATTCTGAAAGTGCAACATTTTGATCTTATATACGGACAATCCAACTACCTTTACACAATCCTCCATGATGCCCTTCTTTATCGGCCATTGGATCCTACACCTTCAGTCTCGTCACATTCAGCGAATGGGATTATTGGGTCCCCATTTAGGAAAGGTTCCTACCAATACATTGGTTCCATTTAACATGGTTTCGTATTACCCATCCATGCCACCTACATCGGTACACCCTGCATCGGTACCAACACCACTAGTTGGTCAATTACAATATGGACCATACAGTCCTACGTACCGAAATGTTAGCCAAGCAATGACAGTTTCAACACCACCAACGACGCGAGTCGCTCCTACGTCCACACCTTATGGATCACAAGCCACATTTATCCCACCACCAGGGTATAACCTATATTACTCATTTCCATGCCCAACTAGTCAGCAACCTTCCCCCCCACATGGCGGTTAACCTAGTTCAACCTACTTATGTTCAACAAGCTCAACAATTCGAACAATTGAACATCGAAAACCCCCCGAATCCACATAATCAAGGGAAGAAGAAAGGTAAGAACAGGAAGAACCAATAGCTGGGTCAAGGGGGAAATACCCCTCCCCAACAAAACCAAAATATGGGTGATCCAAATCCAGGGACTAACAATCCCCCCAAACAAGGGAAGAATCCTCTCTTGGGAACCAATTATTGTTGCTCCATTTGCAGCAATTATGGTCACTACACATATCATTGTCCTCTTCTCCCCGACTGCCAATAGTTCGTGGAAGCTAAGAAGAAGATGGTGATGAACCCTCCTCAAGAAACTAATCCTCCCCAACCACAAACAACAGTGTTACAGCAACTCTTCGCCAATCAAGGGGAAGTTACACACGAACAAGATCCTCATCCACATGGTGATTTCTCTTTCCAAAATATCTATACATTGGATATAAACCTCCAGATGCAAGCCAAGGGTTATGATGGGCCTTCCACCCCCCAAGTGAAATACATTCCTATCCCCTCAGGGGGCCCTCTACAAATACCATGCTTGGATACCAAACAAATCCCACAGATTATGAAAGTACCACTAAAGCGTACCCCTAATAACCCCCATATGAAAGCCACCCACAATTATAGTATTTTGGACGACTTGGTTCAATCCCCTGCGCCTATGTCCACATTAGAAGTGTTATACTCTTTCCCAATTCAACGCAAGGAATTACTCAATGCACTTGGTGCGATCAACCCATCTGACTCACACATAATGACCTTTGATATTGATAAAGGTGACCCGTGGCTACCATCGTTAATCACATTCCAAGTTCCAATTACGGTTAAAAACGCCATGATCCATCCTTGTATCATCAACGAAGGCATGTCCACTTGCGTTATGTCCATAAAAGTATAGAAGTGATTAGGATCCCTCGAGTTGGTCCCCTCATCTATCGCTCTTCCCATGTATGATGGGAGACCATCCCAACCAAGAGGATGTACCAAAATGTCCTCATAGAATTGAGTGGAAAGATGGTTATGATCGATATTGAAGTAATCAATGTTGAGCTCGATTACAACATCCTCTTGGGGTGTAGTTACATGTATGCCATGAAGATGGTTTCCTCCTCATTCTTCTGTATCATGATGTTTCCCTTAAATGGGAAGATAGTTACCCTTGACTAGCTTAACTATTATGAACCTAATACCACTAGGAATCCCGACAATGTCGATCCAGGAGGATATTGGTGGCCACCCGCCTATTCAACTTGGACCCCCACCAGTGTTTCTTTCAGTTTTTCAGTTTTCCTATTTTTAGCAGTTTTCGGGTCCTAAACTTCCGGAACTGTTTTGAGGCCCTAAATGATGTTTTTTCGGCATCGAATGGTCATGCAAATATGAATATTGTGCGCCTACCCCTTTCGCATGCCGGACTCGAGATTTGCTGACCCTTTTTGTAGTATGTGAATAGATCTTTCTAACGAGGTGTCATGCACGTCAAATGGAGGTAGTATGCCAAAGTTATGACCCCAGGAAATTGATGTACCCAACGGAGCCCATAGTCTGGCGTTTCACCTCCTAGGGTTAGGGTTTTTGGATGTGTAGGGTTTCCATTTTTCTCAATAATATATAGGCCTTCGAGCCTCATTGGAAGGCAGACAAAGGCATCTATCCACCACATCTCTTCTCAGAGATAAGCTACCAGCACTCTAGCCAGTCTATTTCCATCCAGCATGTAATCAAGTTTCAGTTCTTTGACGAATGAAACAAAGTGTTATTTCCGCTGCATCTGTGTTTTTATGGGTATTTGTGTATTATGTTGCATTCCTGCATAAATCCGGATCAAATGTCCTACAAATTATACTGGGAGATGATCAACCGTATGTCGACATCTCCCCCGATATCTACAAGGACTGCAATTTGTTAGTGCATATGCAGGACCACCACCAAAGATCCCTACCACTACTGATGGCCTAATGTGCACAATTTTCACCACAGAAAATGGGGCCACCTCTGTTAGGATATTAAGACACTTAGGAGTTAGTTAAGATCAACTTGTGTAATATATCCATTAGGGAAAGTGTGTTTCTTTAGTATTCTTTAGTATGCATTTGTAAATACTTAATTCGATGGTCATGATATGTTCCCGACATAGAATGATCCGACAGCTCAACTTCTCTTAGATCATACCTAACCTTTATACGTGGCTTAACACTCGATTGGTCCATGATCTCTACTTAAAGAGCATGGAGGGTCATTGTTTAGTTGATCAATTATGAGAAGCTCATTTGTAAGTTTATTTCTTTGCATAATAAATTGTCCCATAGAATCTATTTGGCCGAGGCCATGGAGTGTTTCCCTCAAGAGGGTTTAAACCACGTCAAAACATTGATGTGTTGATCTGTGATCTATTTGTGTGAAGTGGTTTCTCTTGGTGTTCGATCCTTTGGTAGTACCCTGTGTACCCGAACATGGTATCAGAGCTTTTATGAACAGCCGCTTCCGGTTATGATCAAGATCTTGAACTGTTGTTGCCGAAAATCAAAAGGGTTTATGGTTCTGGTATTTCTGTACATTTTTGGGCTGTGGGAGGTGTTCCATTGCGTCAAGAGCATCGTTTTCATTGGGAAATAGTTTTCATTTGATCGAAAACGGTTTCCAATTGCTTCAGAAACGCGTATTTCATCAGATCTGAAGGTATAATGTTACAGTAACGCATTTTATTTTCTGTTTTTAAAAGAAAAAATTTCTCATATTTTATCAGTTTTTACTATTAGATTTTTTTTAGTTTCGGATTGTTTCTTTCCCTATCTGCGTATGCTCTTTTCTGTGAACCTAGAGCGATCTTGGCAAATCAGAAACAGAAAGGGAAAGGGTTTTTCTCGGCTGCATATGCTCTTTGCCATGCACTTTGCACGATCTCAGCAAATCAGAAACAGAGAGAAAACGTAGACTTTCCGGGCAAGCTAGCGAGATCTAATTCCACAAGTGTGGAAAAGTTTTTTTGTTTCGGTTTGTGGTGTGATTTGCAGGAAAAAAAGGCACGCACGGAAACCGAGCAAGAAGAGTAAAAAAAAAAAAAGCTTCTTCCTCATTCCCATATTTTACATATCTTTTAATCTAGCTCACTTGGTTCAAAGTTGTTTTATTCCTTAATAGGTCTTGAGTTCAAGTCTTAGGAAGTTACTTTTAAAAGGAAAAGTGCATGCAATTTCTATTTTGAAGTTACTTTATTGTAAAAGTGCATCTCACTTAAATAATAAAAATAAAAAGTGAGTCACTTAAGTTCTTTTTTATTGTTGCACTATTTAAAAATAATATCATTGTAAAAATGAAACCACTTATTTTAAAAAAGTGATTCACTTAAAGCAACTTTCTTGTAAAGTGATTGTAAAAGGTTCATCTTGGGAAGAGGGGGGTCCTTTTTTTTAGCTGGTCATTCTCTATGTGCCACGTCACTATTGGGGACATCTTCAACAGTTTCTTTGTTCAAGCATAACTTCATCATCCGAAGTTAGTTTTCAGTGCTGTGTTTTTTGAAACCACCTATTTTTTTGAGCTCTTCGCATCCAGACTATTGGTTTCTGCTTTTACAGCCATTAATTTATAAATATGGCTGCCCCTTGTGATATTCTACTTAACAATTCCAACTATTTCTCATGGAAATCTCGTATGCAGGATGTTCTACGAAGTAGGGGACTTTTCATAATTACCTCAAGGAAAGAAACAGAACCTACTGATGATGATAAGAAAATAAAATGGGCAAATAGATGTGACGAAGCTCGTGGATTGATTGAGATGTCAAACTCTACTGATTTGCGATTCCACATATTTGGAATTGATGAACCTAATGCTGCTTGGGACAAGTTGGAATCTGTGTTTGGTAAACACAATGAAATTCGAGGTCACCAACTCGAAAATGAGTTGATTCCTTTAAATCCAAGTGATTTTTCATGCATTCAAGATTATTTATCTAAGTACAAAACTCTTAAACTCTTATGTGCAGAATATAAGATTAAGAGAGAAGACAAACAATGCATCTATCATATTCTTTCCAAACTTGGACCTGCATATTCTGTTTTTGTATCTACATTTTACTCCATGAAAGAATCCTTGAATGCAGCTAGCTATCAAGAGCCCAGTCTTGAATCCTTTTGTGATTCCTTGATTAGAGAGCAACATAAACTCATCCATCTTTGAATAATCAACAAGGTAGATACATCTGGGAAAGCCTTATTGTCCCAACAGAAAGAAAAGTCCAAGCCTCCCAAGAAACAAAATTTTCACAATAATAAGTCAAACAAGGGTCCCAAACCCTCTCAGTCAGCTCCTTCTTTAAAAAATGACAAAGGATCCAAGCCCAAAGGCAAGAAGACTGAGCGTCATTGCAACTATTGCGGGAAAGATAATCATGATGAATCTAAGTGTTTCAAGAAGATGGCAGCCTTGGAAGCAGCAATGAAGAAGCACCACATCAGCCTAGATTCGCCTTCAGAATCTACCTCTCATGGACATGCACTTTGTGATTCTGGTTATTCTTATAATGCATCTTCTTCTTCTACTTCAAATGAATGACTCATTGATTCTGGAGCATCTTATCATATGGCTAAGGATCAAGCCATATTTTCTACTATGCATGAATGTAACACCAAACAAATATTTGTTGGTGATGATAGATCTCTAAGTGTTAGGAGCTGGAACAGTTCCAGTAGATAATGGTCATTTTAGTGATGTATTATGTGTTCCAAGAATTTTCTGCAATTTTTTATCAGTCTATCAGATCACTCATTCTGGTGAAGGTAAAACTGTGACCTTTACACCTCACCAAGTTGTAATAAATTATTTTAAAGATCCTCAACAGGTCCTAGCTACCAGAATTGTTGATGATATTACCAGGTTGTATAAGTTTAACAAATTTGGGTCATCACCTTTCCCTTCAGTTTTTGTTGCTCATAGTGATAACTTGAGCAAACTTTGGCATGAGCGATTTGGTTACTTAAATTATCGCTCATTGCAACAACTATGTAAAGACAATATGGTGACAGGTCTTTCTATGGTATCTTGCAGGGATGGTGTTTGCTCCGGTTGTGTACTCGAAAAACATCATCGAGACAGTTTTGACAAACGTGCCTCTTGGCACGCCTCGGTTCCCTTGGAGCTTGTGCATAGTGACTTCTGTGGTCCTCTTCTATCTGTTTCCTTTTCTAGTTTCAAATATTTCTTAACTTTCATTGATGATTACACCAGACGCACTTGGGTTTATTTCCTAAAACTTAAGAGCGGAGTATTTAACATGTTCTTGGCCTACAAGGCCCTTATTGAAAAACAATCTGGTCATCAAATTATTAAGTTAAGATCTGACAATGGAGGATAATATGTTAACAAAAAGTTCACTACTTTCTGCACTGAACGAGGCATCCAACAATAGCACATTGTTCCATATACACCACAACAAAATGGTGTAGCTGAGCAGAAGAACCGCACTTTAAAAGAAATGGCTAATTGTATGATCCAATCTAAGGGACTAAGTCTTCAATTTTGGGCTGAAGCCATTAATTGCGCAAATTACATAGTTAATCACACCCCCACTAAATCATTACAAGGTATCACAGCGGAAGAAGCATGGAGTAAAACTAAACTTGATGTAAGTCACTTTCGTGTGTTTGGTAGTGAAGCATGGGCTCACATTCCGGATGAAAAATGGAAAGCATTGTAGCCTAAAATTGAAAATTGCATATTTGTTAGATATTCTGAAGATGTGAAAGGTTATAGACTTCCCCAACCACATTCTCATGATATAATCATTAGAAGATATGTTAAATTTGATGAAAATCTCTTGGCCTGCAAGCCTAACTCAACGATTGTGCCATCTTTGGCTTGCGAGCCTGATTCGGCGTTTGTGCCTTCTTCTTCTTCTTTCAAATTCCTTGACAGGTTTCCAACAACAGTTTCTGATGATGACAGTGTGGATGAAAATCCACCTCCGCCTGCTCATGTTCCTCCAGTTGCACCAGCACAAGTGCTTCCTCGATGGGTCCGTTCAACGTGTGAAGCAGCTGGTGATCTTGTCGGTGATCCTAGAGATCAATGTCAAACACATTCTCAATTTCAGCGAGCCTCTTCTCTTTTGGCTCAAGTTTCTGAGAATCATGATCCAGAAACCTTTGCAGAAGCTTTAGGAAATCTAGATTGGGATGTAGCTATGGATGAAGAATATTGTTCCTTAATGGCGAACGATACTTGCGATCTTGAACCTCTTCCAAAAGGAAGAAAACTTGTCAGATGTAAATGGGTCTACAAAACTAAGTATGCATCAGATGGAAGTGTTGAAAGACTTAAGGCAAGGTTAGTTGCCAAAGGTTTTTTCCAAGTTGAAGGGATTGACTACAATGAAACCTTTTCTCCTATCGCAAAAATGAACTCCATCCGCCTTGTTCTTTCCCTTGCAGCCTTACACAACTGGGAAGTCTATCACATGGATGTCAAGTCTGCCTTCTGACATGGTGATTTACAGGAGGAAATTTACATGGAAAAACCTCCTGGATATGTTCAGAATAACTCTAGCCTTGTCTGCCACCCTAAGAAATCCTTATATGGCCTTAAGCAAGCTCCCAGAGCTTGGTATGCCAAAATGGATAACTTTTTCCTTGACACTGGTTTTTCTAGATGTCATTCTGACCCCAATGTCTATACCAAGAAAGTAGGAAACCATCTCATCATACTTGTTCTATATGTTGATGACCTTATTCTCACTGGTAGTGACCCTAATCTTATAACCCATGTGAAATCCAGTCTTAAACAAAATTTTGAAATATCAGACTTAGGACATTTGCATTATTTTCTTGGTCTCCAAGTCCTGCAAACCAAAGAAGGAATCTGTCTTTCTCAGTCTAAGTATGCTTGTGACCTTCTTCGTCGCTTTCACATGGAAGATTGTACACCAGCCCCTTCTCCCTTCCAGTTTGGAGTCAAACTCTCTTCCACTTGTACTTCACCTGAAGTCAATGCCACCTTGTATCGTCATCTTGTTGGTAGTCTCTTATACTTGACTCATTCCCATCCTGACCTTTCCTTTGCCATTGGTCGTGTTGCCCGTTATATGCAAACACCTCACGAAAGTCACTGGAAAGCAGCTAAAAGAATACTTCGATCTATTCGAGGTACAGTTCAGTTTGGGATTCATTACAGTACAGGGGGGAAACCTTTGTTGGTTGGTTTCACTGATTCAGATTGGGTTGGCGATCTTGATGATCGAAAGTCTACTGCAGGTTCTGTTCTCAGTCTGGGATTTGGACCTATCACTTGGGCTTGTAAGAAACAACAAGCTCTTGCTCTTTCTTCAGTAAAAGCATAATATCGAGCCACAGTTAATACCAGTCAGGAAGCTTTATGGCTTCGACAGATCCTTTTGGAGTTCGGATTCGAGCAGCAGCAGCCTACTCCACTTTGGTGTGACAATCAAAGTGCCATCAAGCTTGCCAAAGATACAGTTATACATCAATGCAGCAAACACATTGAGCTACATATGCACTTCATCAGAAATCTTGTTCATGATCGTGTTCTTGAAGTACTCTTTTGCCCTACAGATGATCAAGTTGCAAACATCTTCACCAAGTCTCTTACAGAAGTGAAGTTTTCTAAACTTCGATCGATGTTAGGAGTTTAGGAACTTGTCATTAAGGGGGGATAGGATCTAATGCCTTTTTCCTTGTCCTAATAGTGTCACTTTTGTAAATCCTTCAATCCTATCCCAAGTTGTTCTTAAGGGGGGATGTTAGGATATTTAGACACTTAGGAGTTAGTTAAGATCAACTTGTGTAATATATCCGTTAGGGAAAGTGTGTTTCTTTAGTATGCATTAGTATGCATTTGTAAATACTTAATCCGATGGTCACGATATGTTCCCGACATAGAGTGATCCGACGGCTCAACTTCTCTTAGATCATACCTAACCTTGATCTGTGGCTTAACACCCGATTGGTCCATGATCTCTACTTAAAGAGCATGGAGGGTCATTGTTTAGTTGATTGATTATGAGAAGCTCATTTGTAAGTTTCTTTCTTTGCATAATAAATTGTCCTGTAGAAGCTATTTGGTCGGGGTCGTGGATTGTTTCCCTCAAGAGGGTTTAAACCACGTCAAAACATCGGTGTGTTGATCTTTGATTTGTTTGTGTGAAGTGGTTTCTCTTGGTGTTCAGTCCTTTGGTAGTACCTTGTGTACTCGAACAACCTCCACCTCAACACCGTCATCTTCAACACCACTGAGTCAGGGCATTGAACAAACGTTGAGTCCATCGGTACCACCAACTATTTCAAATCCCATTCTTGTATCCTCCCATAGGTGTACACGAGACGTTGGTTATGGCTCAATTAACTCTGCCCGGGATAACCTTGGGAATCCCATTGTAGTACCTTACACCACTTTTCCTAGATATGGATTCCAAAATAGTCTCCCATTATGAGTTTGACCCTATTTCAGCTAGTACGGATGCAAATCCAGTAACACATCTAGTTACAAAATCCCAACATATGACAATCGCAACTACCCCACAATCGATCGTTGCTAAGACTGTTAATGGGAAAAAAAACAAAGTTGAAAGGTCCCCTATTACCAAACCCTACATCCAATCCAATAGAAATCGTGAAGCCTAAAGCAGGGGCATCAACCACTAATAGTTAAAAGCCCTAATTATGTTCAATACTCTGACTTAGAGTGTCACACCGTCATGTTCTCTTTATGGGAAGCAAGACCGCGCAACAAACTTATGTCCTACTCTACTAGAGCTAAGGAATTTAATAAACACTCCCATGAGCATCTTCCATGCTCAACCAACGGTGAAAGGGGGCACACCTCCCTCTCCCACATCTAAGTGCAAAACATTGCGTATGAACCACTCATGTTCCATTTGTGCTCAACATGGGTACTATACACACCGTTGCCCATAACTCCCTCGATATCACGAGGCGTTGGAAACAATCCATCTCACTCAAGTAACCATTGAGGAACCCCCCTTCTTACACCAAGAAGTAGCATCCATCAATGTGATCACCACCTCGGCGGCACCACCAACCACCCCTCCCACAGAAGTGGCACCAACTACCGACGAAGTGTTAGAGTCTGTAATGTCACAAGAACCATCTAAAATTACGACGACATCATCACAACATGAATGCTCATCATGTGGGAACTCTACCCATATGCTCCCTCTTAGTGTTATCGCATGCATAATGGAGCAAATCAATACCCAAGAAGACCAAGAGCGCTTCTATCCCCATGTACCAAGACCTTGCAGATCCTGTGGAGAAACCACCCATTACTCATTTTAGTGCCCCATTTTATGAACCGAATGACAAACTCGTCTTGAACTGATGAGAATGCAAGATCAAGTACAAACACCATATGTAAATCCACAAGCATCACCAACTGGGGAGGCAGTTCTGGCCTTCCCCGACACCATCGAAACTGAATCTCCTTTAGACGGTGTCCTCACTTGCAGTGATTCCTCGTTTGCTGACAAAGATGAAGACCATCCACAAGCATTCCCAACAACCTAAAAAATCCAAAAATGGGGCGTTTGACGCCGTCACAAACAAGGCATCTAACATCTCCTGTTGATATTCTTATTTGTGACGTAAATTTTCACTTTGATTTCATCTCGAATTAGAAAGTAAATCTACCTTTCTTTTCAAAAATGCAAATTGCATCCTCAACGGACATCTACATAGGTTATGCGGACGGATCCAATCAATGGTCCAAACATCTAGCATCTGTTGCTTGGGTAGTATATACTCCCCCTCTCGTACACTTCACCACACTGGCGGAGTATGACTGGGGGAACTAACCAACAACCAAGAGGAGTACGATGTCGTAATAGGTCTTTTAAGCAATGCCCTACATCTAGGCATTCACCATCTACATGTGCACCTCAACTCCCAACTTGTCGTATCCAGGGTAATTTTTTAAGGGCAAAATTTCACCAATTGGCTATTTTTTGGGATTTTTTTCAAAAATAAATTCGCTATTTGGTCATTTTTAGTCTCTAATATCGCCTATATTTACATAAAATATGTTTTTTTATCATAATATTCGCCAAAATTTACACATTTCAATAGTAAATTGTATGTTTCATATTTAATATTCGCCTACCTATATATATAGATGTTTTTTTCAATCCAAAAAAATCGCCTAGGATACTATACTTACGTATAATATTAGAATCCTTAAAAAATACCCTGCTCGTATTGCAGTTGAATAATGTATTTCGTGTCCCCAACTCACTCATCTTCCGAAATTTTATGCGCATGCACCTTCTCATTCAAGAATTTGAAACCATAACTTTCACACATATACCGAGAAATGCCAATGCATTCATTGACTCCATCGCCGATGAGGTATTGAATTGGAAGCTAGTACATTACCCAGCTGCATAACCCTGCATACCAATCATACATAAATACATCTATGTGTCTCACCTATGACTACACATACATCTATTTTATCATCACAAATCCTAAAAAGTCAATAATACATGCCCAACATAAATATGATAGTACCAAACCACTACATATTCATCATATCAACATATAGGCAACATAAATCAAAATACACATACATTACAAACATAAAGAGACACATACATGTGTCGCCAAAATGGTGTGTGTATATATATATATATATATATATCGTCAAAAAATATGTGTGTCAGATACAAAAAATGGCCCTCCAGGGGCATATACATAGTAGCCTTATGGGGGATACATAAATAACTGTCTCTGTTATTTTCATCAAAAAATGTATATAAACAAAACTAGGGCCCATAGCCCTACATAAAATCAAGCCGCCCCATCGGCTAGTGGATCCCAGGGTCCCAAAATGGCTAGTGGCCACACATCCTCCCCTCACTCCGGCTCTAGTCCCCGCCTTGGTCTCTGTCGTGGAGGAGCGGTTGCTCGTCCCTACACCTCCCATGCTACATGGCATGCAAAAACAACTTGTCACGTGATATGCCTCTAGGATATCCCACACTCCGTTGGAAGATGAAGTGTCAAGGCCACCTCATCATCATCAAGTTCAGCCCAGTCTTTCTCATCAAATCTAGTGGTCATCCCACCCAGCCGCCTCTCCAAATAAGCTAACAAAACCTCTATGTAGTCCCTAGTAGTCACCCCACCTTCTGCAGCTCCTATGGGACCACCCTCACCAGCACCTCCAATAGCCAACCCCGATCCTCCATCAGGATGATCTTGCCTCAGTATATGCCTCTGAGGTGTCCTCACAGGACCCACATCTACATCACAGATAAACAAACCATCATAAGTACCTGAAAAACATATATATCATCAAAATGAAGAAATAAACAGTATGTACAAATATATATGCCAAAAGTACAAAACCAATAAATCATACCTGTCGCGTCGAACCCACTAAGAGGAACGGGCATATCCAAATCTCCCTGGAAGTCCATCCCACTCCATGGATACCTCTTGGGCCAGTCGATAAGGCCTTGCCACATGTCCATCACATATGGCGTAAAATAGGCCCCCACATGATCTCCACCACCATGAGGCATAATATGCCCCCAAAAATCCATCCACGGCTCTTGTGGTCCCCTCGGGGGAACCACTACCTGTGGTCGCAAGGACGGATACCACTCGAAGAAGTAAGAGCATAGTACGCTACCGAAGTAGAAGGTGCACCACTCCGCTCCTCGTCATAAATCCGACATTTGTTGCATCATCGACTACAGCATCAGTGAACCCCATGTGACAGGCTATCCCACCATCACTCTCTCCACCATCTGGATTTGGCCTCCTATAATCTAGTTGGGGGATGCAACCCCCAACACATGAACAACACCTGTCGCCACATCTCCACTGGTATATCTGTAATGTCCCCATTCAAATAAGTGCATAGTAAGACAATCCCATCAATCCTACTAGTTTCCTAGGTTGGATGGGCACATGTGGGATGGTAATAAGGAAGCTAATAAATGATATTTAGACATTAGAAGGGTTCAAGCATTTAATAAATATGATGAATAAATAAATTCAAGAGAAATTCTAGGTGGCAAGTGGTTTTGGAGACATATGGAGGTGGTGGGACCCACACTAGCTTGATTTTTCAATGCCACATGGCAGCTCTCTCTTGCCAATTCGAATTCATGGGAAGGTGAACACTCTTGGGTGAGTTGGTAAGTCATAACACATGGCATTGAGCATCTTAGGTCGAAATGGGATGGAATAGTAACCTCCATGGGAGAGGAAGAGTCAAATTGGAGACTAGTGGACACTTGGGCTAGATTCCCTAGTTTTATAACAACAATAATGAAGCATCTATGACATTTATGACAAAATTCAGACCTGACTTCTTACACCTGACCATTATGACATGTCAGCCCCAAAAATAGTCTCAAGGAAGGCGTTCATGGAGTTGGAGGAATCTAAAGAGACTCAAATTCGAATTTGGGAGAAGATGGAAGGTTGGAACTAGGAGACAAGTGGCAAATGAGGAATATTTTCTAAATGGAAAATTATTGAATATATTGAGAGGATTTCGACCCCTTGAAGGCTAATGTTGGTTATAAAATGTATAAATCAAGTATGAGAATGGATTTTGATGATTTGAGAAAAATTGCATTTGTGAAGAGAGAGCTAGTGGATGACTAGTTTTTTGCCTTAGCCAATTTCGAGGGTGAAAGATTCCCATCCAAGTTGGTGTTTGGAGAGGCCACTCAGGTCTTTCATGGTGCTTTAATGGAGTTTGTATTTGCAGGTAGCAGCTACAGGAAGTTTCATGATTTGGTTTAGTGCAGCACTTTCTCTCCACCGTTTCCAGTTTGAAGGCATATTCGTGCTCCTTGAGGGAGGGCGTTTTTGGTGAGCACTTGTGCTTCTTGAAAGAGCTTCTCATTATATATTTCTGATTTTAATAGCTTCATATCCTCTGTTATTGATATTCAGAAAGTATCAGGTCGAAATACCCACTGGTTGTATGAAAAACTATTGATTAATGAGCAAACAATGTCCATTTCCCCAATGCATTGATGTATGACACTATAATGTTGATTATTTCGAATGGATGGATTATTATCTGATATATTTGTGATCAATATACTTCCATGGATGTCTTCTACAAGTTTCATGTACTTTACTTGAGCATTTGAAGCATTTTTACTCAGTTTAGTTGTATTGGGAGGTGAAATAGTGCCATTTCCCCAAGGGTCGAATTGGGGGTTTTTGCTGTTGAATGTGAGAGAGTTATAACAGTAGTAAAAATCAATTAATGGTGCATATGAGACCTTAATCACATACTTAACACATTATATACCTCTGTTCATAAATTTGTGGGATTTTGGAGGCATTTGGAAGGCCATTTGCAGTGTTACCCGGGGAGGATTTTATGCACAAATTACTAGTCAAAATTACATATATTGATCAGAATACAAATCAAGTTTGCAGCAGTATTTGGACGGCCATAAAACATCCCTGAACCTGATATTCAAGTCTAAATACCATTCATACACTCCTACAAAATATTTGGGAGCATTTGGGTTGATTTGGAGGTCAAAACAGTAAAACTAGTCAAAGGTCGAAATTGGGAAAAAAAGTGGAAATTGGGCATTTTAATAAAATTTGAAAAGGGATATTACAAGTGGTATCAGAGCATGTTCTTGGCACCTGATGGTCTTAACAAGAAGTCAAAATAATAATCCACCACCCTTTGAACCAGTAGTTGAAGAGGTTTTTGTTGAAGAAGAGGTAGTAGAAGAAGAGGAGTCTTTCACTGAAACCATGGGTAGAGAGGAGGATGACAAATTAAAACATAAGGAGGAACTTATTGCAACCTTATATCCATGTTTCTCTAAACTTTCAGCAAACATGGATAGGATAGGTGATAAATTGTTGCAAGGATTCGAATTGTTGATTAGCCAGCTTCAAAGCAAAGGGATAATAGGAGATAATAGTGGTTCACACTCAGGGGAAAAGATGAAAGGGAATGAGCATATTTTCTCAAGTACAGGACCTCATAATAGACCTGATGAATTTCAAATCACACAAAGGCCTACTGCACCTAAATTTCTCACACCCAAAGAAGAGCCCAATCTTGAATTGGATTACAAGAAACTAGTAAATGATTGGAATGATTTGAATGAAGAATGTAAAAGAGGTGTACCACTCAGTGACTACATTGATGCTATGAAAAAGATTAATAGGAAGGGAGACAATAGGATTCCATTCCAAAACAAAGAATTAAATAGTGCTATTGGAAAAATGTCACTTCCTAGTTTTGATGGTTCTTCTCAAAATTCTGCTAACACTTGGGTGCAAAAATTGGATGTATATTTTCAGCTGAATTCTATGTTGGAAGAGGATGCATTAAAAATGGCCATTTTGCATTTGGAAGGAGATGCCAATGAATGGTGGTTTCATGGGCTGAAAACCTTGGGTCATAATCAGGTTAAAACATATGGAGAATTTGTTGACAGGTTACTAGAAAGATTTGAACAAAAAGATCCAGAATTGCCTTTCAAAGAACTAGCTCAATTGAAGCAAACTGGGTCCCCTACTGAATATATGATGGACTTTCAAAAATTATCAGTCAAGGTGGCTGATGTATCTATGGGAAGATTAGTATTGTTGTTCACTAAAGGTTTGGCTGAACCCTTAAGAGGTTTGGTCAAAGCCCACAAGCCAACTACATTAAAAGATGCAATGAGCTTGACTAGGGATCTCCAAAATGTGCTTCCTAGAACGAGATTTCCTCCTAAGCCTAGCTATAAATTTGAAAAGAAACCTTGGCAAAGGGATGGATATGATAAGAAACCTTGGAAAAGAGAGTCATTTGAGAGGAATAAAAAAGAGGGACTAAACAGAGATGAACTTAGAAAAAAGAAACTATGCTTCACATGCTTCCAACCATGGACACCGGAGCACAAATGTACCAAAGGAAAGGCTCAATGCATAGAAGTATTTTCTGATAATGAGGGGTATGATGGGGGAATGGATGAAGATGGACATATTTCAGATCAAGAAGAGGCATATGAGACAGCAGTACAAGAGGAAAGACAAGAAGAAAATCATCCTTCACCGGACAAAGCAAGAATGGCAGTGCTTTCAGCAGTACCTCGCTATCATACTATCCGATGCAAAGGTGTGGTACAAGGACAAAGAACTTCAGTTTTGGTAGATGGAGGAGCCACTCATAACTTCATTGATGCAGAGATGGTAGAGAAAAGAAATATACCTATTGAACCATTTGATGGCTTCACAGTTGTCATTCTCGGTCACAACACAATGCAATGCAAAACATGGGTTCCAAAGCTGCAACCCACCAACTCTGGAGGGAGATGCTCCCTCATTCCCTGGAGATTCAACCCCGTCAAAAAATAGATGTCATGGATGGTGATATTCAAGTCCTCACCATCCACATGAAAAACCCCATGGTCAGGATCCCAAATATCCAATAGCTGCCACAAGAGATAGTCTGGCGACTACATCAGAGGTCTCTTGAAGAACTTCAAGAGCCTTGCATCTCATAGATCCCCGGTCACCGCTGGATCGACCTATACAATGGCCTAGAGGTCATCGTAATATCTCTGCCTCCACTCCACATCCCTCACATGCTCCATCACTACTAAGCAACCACCCGCACATGGAAATAATCACTCATTTGTCACATAAAATCAATAGCGTGGTCTTCCCTAAAAAGACCCATGCATAGCGCGAAATTTCATAATACATCCCTGCATAGCGCGACCGATATACAATGTTTGGTAGTGCGGAACCAGCATGCAAGAGATATACATCTCGGCCACGATTTTAGCGCGATTGTCCTAATAATATTCGCGCTACAACTAGCGTGCGGCATAAGCATATATGTCCCACGCTACGCGCGGAGCAGTTCATTTCATTCATGTTATTGAGAATGCCATCACACATGATTTCTAGATAATCTCGCACTAAGGCATCACGGTATTTTCTCAAAATCCCACACGACATCCTTAAAACCATAAAAAATCCCCCTAGCTATCCAGGGGACCCCCCTACCTAAATATACCCGGACAAAATAAAAAATTAAAAGGGTCAGGCATACTTGGAACTCGTCGCTCATCGAATGGTGAATCGGATCTCCCAGAATCTCTCAGAAATTACTCTAGGAGGTTGGTGGCACAAAGTACAAATGATTTCAAAAAGTGGGCTCCACACCTATTTTATACTCATGTGAACCAAACTTCAAACTGATGCCACGGACAAACCGTAACTTTGTTTTCAAAATAGTTTGCACCACGATGACTAGGCTCTTTGATATGGAACAGACTAACCTGAATTCTAACCAATGTCACCGAGACACAATTTTATATCCCTAAATCTTCCAGTACTCCACAAGTACACAATGTTTTGGTTATATGATTTCTGCATTATCCATACCTTGGTTATGTCCTTTACTACACTTGGCTATGTGCGCCGTATGTGCAAGACTGCGATCAGGACATTATGGGGCTTCTTGTTTTTCCATGATAAAAAGGACTCCAAGCTATCACAATAATGGTCACGCACCCTTCCAAAGGTATCATTTTGAAACTGAAATATAGACACAATTTACCCTCCATTTATAATGCATATCCAAATATTCCCGTTGATGACCATAGGATCCCCAGTCGTGGCCTTGATGTGCCATCAACATCATTCCCGTGAATAACATCTTCCCCCATGGGTGTGTGCTACATCTCCATCCCCATCATTAATTAACACCCATGATGTCGACCCCCCACAAGTCCGAGGAATCTGACCAAACTTGAAACGACCCTCCTTTAGGGCGTCATCTCATAATTGTGCATTTACTCCACTAAGTATACACACGTTAGATTCCTCGACATAAGTTAGGATATTAATTCACAAATCTCCCTCATACCTCCATCAACACTTTAACATTCGTAATCCCCCCCGTATCATCACCCCCGCAAAAACACCTATGGGGGCCCCACCCTCAAAAACAACCAGTTCTATTCAGTTATCCTGCAAGACTACACTGCATAACATTGTTCCATGGGACACATGTCTTTGCGTCTGCAAGTTAACCCTCACTTCATCATTGGAAAGTGTCCTCCGATCCACTCAAAACCGTGGGGACTTTTCCCATTATCAAAAGGTCCCCCGATACGCACAAAATTGTGGAGACTCTTCCAATATTCGTTATGTACAAACAGTTCCCGCATCACCTCACATTGTGGGAACACCATATTATTTTCGAAGCAACCTGTGGTCACCTTTGATCAATGTATTTGATTCTCCATATGTTCAATGGAATTTATTTTGTCAGTTACCATCACCATCTGTTTTGTGTCTCCATCAAATCCCTTTTCACTTACAGTTTGTCTCCTTCCATCTCAATCTGTGTCGTCTTGAAAGAACAATCTACCGTCCCCACTCCCCATGTTTACATTGATCAAAGGAAGTTATGAACCCCATGCTTATCAACCAGTCTTATGTCAGGTTTTTCCTCCACCAGTTGGTTACAATATGATCCCATTTCTCAGGATAGGACTCGCGTCCTACTATGTACTTCAACTCTAATTAACGTCAAAATACTATATTTCGAGAATTGCAGTTGTACCTTGGGATCCCTTTGAAATAAATATAAGGGATCACATCGAACTTAGTAGGGAGAATCATTAGTGCTCCCTAACTAGGTGGCCTCCCCTATGCTCGATGTCAACTCATCATTGCATCAAGGGGAGACGCACTCTTGAAGGTAGAAATGTTCACATTTGGAAATCATGATAGCAATCTCTTTGGTACGGTACATCCCTCAGGCATACTTACATAACAGTTTGGTTCTCCACCACAGTGGATTTATCATGGTCACCAGAAGTCCCACTTCTTCAATATTCCATAGCATTTCAAAGGTAATTTACTCTAACATGGATTGAAGCCACCTTCATCCATGTCCCAGTAGTATAGTAGAGTCGACACCTTCATCCTCTCTCATTGTAATAACTTTGACAACATTTCGCAAGCATGGATATGCCCACCTCGTTTGTATAAAAAAATTTCTTTATTACAGCTCCAACGGTCATCACCAACACTCTTCTCCCTTGGGAGAACCTTATTTTTTCCACATATGCTTCGTCCTATACAACAAGCGAGAAACGACAGAAAATATGATTCATTATTGGCTCTGCAGTACCGTCTGAACCTCATACATCGGGGGGCATCTGTTAACGACTAACAATTGCAAACATGAGACATTTTGGCGATTCATCTAGTAAAGAGTCAGCAACATAAATAATGCATCTCACTATAGGCATCCTCAACATATCCAAAACACAGCATTATTCCACAAGTGTCAAGAAATAATCAAAACAAAGGGTAGCATGGGTATTACACAGTTAACCCCCGCTATAACGCAGGCTACCTGAACAGTTCCCCCGCTACACCCCCGTGGATTTTCCTTCGATAGTTGTGCTACTATCAAAATGGCGGGACCACTCATGCCTAGTGGCGCATTAAAGACTCAATCCTCCCCAAGGATCAGAATTCGGCTCCTCACACACTTGGGGGCCTTAATCAGCTCCCCTTGTGTAGCTTGGAACTAGTTCATGAAGTAGGAGAGTTCACATTTGTATCTAGTTGTTTGTTGGCCACCTATTAGCCTATAAGAGAAAAGTATTGGCATGCATCTTGTAGAGAGAAATTAGAGCAAGTTTATGCTTCTAGATTTGATTTGGAGCTTCCTCATAGCCCACCATTTCCTAACATTGCAAGCATTTCCAAGCTTGCTTGCCACCTACCATCAAGGGGAAAGTGTTTCTCTCCATTGTTCTTCCATCTACTTAGAATTAGTTTGGACAAGAAAGGCCTCCCTAAGGGATATTTTTGGCTTCCCTTGAATCCTTCATGTCCTAGGAGTTATACAACTATTCCGTTAGGCAATACAAGAGTGGTTTAGCATACCTTTGGTTGTTGTTGGAGTTTGCATATTTCTCGCCATCTCTTTTATTTTATTTTCATCAATATTTTTATGTTTGAATGTGAACTACAGTAACAATATCTTTCAGGATCACTTGGAGGAATACCAACCACCAAAAAGGGGATCCAAGGACTGTGGCCTTGTAGCAACCTACAAGGCTTAGCCCCTCACCAAGTGGAAGAGTGCACTTGTGCAACTTTTTCCATAACACATACCTATTTTTTGGTCATTTGTTTAAGTGCTTCACAATGTCCAAAGTATTTTTCTTATTAAATGACTTTGACAAGTTGGAAGGCTCCAAAAATTATAAAGTTTGGAGTTGTCATATTCAAAGCACTTTAATTTATAATGAGTTGTGGAAGGGTATTTGCAATTCGCAACCGACAAACCTACTGATGCTGATCAATTATCTTAGTGGGAACTTAAATATGAGAAAGATTTAGCACTCATCCAAAGTACTGTATATGATGATTTTTATGTTCACATAGAAAATTATGCTTCTTCTTGGTCAACCTGGAAAACTCTTAAAGACTTGTTTGATACACAAACGGAAGCCAAGAAAATTGATCTTCAATTAAATTTATTCCAACAGAAATTAACTCAGGGTGGTGATATTATGGAATACATTTCAAGGTTGAATAATATCAAACAGGAGATAACTAAATCATGCTTTGGTAAAATTGAAGATATTATAATGGTCACAATTTTGATTAATGGACTTCCTGAATCATACAAGCATTTTTTGGAGACTTTACAACTTACAGAAAAATTGGATAACATCACTTTTGATAAGTTTAGTGAGCTACTAGAAAACCATGACAAAAATTTTGGTAAGTCAAAACAATCAGGAGAAGATGTATTGGTTTCTAGCACAAGTAAAATATCCACAGGAAAAAATGTTTATCCCACTAGATGTAATGATAAAAAAAGGAATGAAAATCAAAGAAATGATTTTCAGTATACAAACCGGGGTCGTGGACAAGGTCGTGACAGAGGAAGAGGCCAAGGAAGATGTCAAGAAAGAGGAAGAGGTATAGGGCATATGAATTGGAATAAGGTCAATTCAAAAGAAAAAGGTATAGGTACTCAACATACACAATTCAGTGGCAGAGGAAGAGGTAAAACACATGTAACTTGCTTTCGATGTAATAAAATTGGACATTATGCCTCCGATTGCATAGTTTCTTTTGATAAGATTGTAAAGTAGAAAGATTCTTCATTAGCACAATATGCATATACAAAGAATAATGAGGATTGTGAATATGTTTTTAGAGAAATTCTTCAGTCAGAAGAAGTAATCTTAGTTCAATCAAATTACTCTTTTAGAAATGATTTTGAGGATGCATGGATTATGGATACAGGAGCCACTCAACATATGACATACAAGAGAGATTTATTTTTGAATTATTAGGATTTCCATTTGAATTAATTTTTTTTGCAGATGATACCCCACATATACCATAGGGAAAAGGGTCAGTTAACGTATTTTTACCAGGAATTGGGGAAAGATTGATTTCTAATGTTTGGTTTGTTCCCACCTTTAAGAAACATTTATTGTCTTTGGTTCACATTTGTCAACTAGGACATCAAATTGTGATGGATGATGGGATACTTAAGATCAAATCAGTTAAAAATGCATACAAAAAAGTGATGACAAGTTATGAGGATGGAATACTTCTTAGAATCAAGGGCACAGTCATTCCAAGAATGAAGGAATTTGCAGGATCAATTGAGACTGGTATAACACCCATGAGATTGTGGCACATTCATTTTGGTCACTTGAATGAAGGTAGTATTGTTCAATTTCAACAACAAGGAATGGTAAAGGGGTTACCTACTTTTCGGAAGGAAAGTGCAAGATGTCAAGCTTGTATTTTTGGAAAACAAAGAAGGTTACCTTTTCCCAAAATCGCTTGGAGGGAAACTAAGAGATTATAGCTTATACACAATGATATTTGTGGACCTTTGGACACTTTGTCACTTGGTGGATGCAAGTATTTTTCGCTCTTTATTGATGATTTTATCAAGATGGTTTGGGTGTATTTTTTGAAGGAGAAATCAGAAACATTTGCTAAGTTTCAATCTTTTCAAAATTTGGTTGAAACTGCAACTAAGGAAAACATTGCTACATTGAGAACTGATAATGGTGGTGAGTACACATCATGTGAATTCTTAACATATTGTCAGGAAAAAGGAATAAGGAGACAATTCACTAACTTCTATACTCCACAGCAAAATGGAGTAACATAACGAATGAATCAAACATTATTGGGAATGGCTAGAGCAATGTTATATTTCAAAGGATTAATTTCAAGTTATTGGGTCGAGGTAGTACATACAACAGTTTATTTGAGAAATCGATCCCCTTCTTCATATTTGGAGGAATTACTCCTTATGAGGATTGGTATGGATTCAAACCTATGATTAAACATCTCAGAGTTTTTGGTTTACTTTTTTATGCCCTTGTTCCAAAAGAAAAGCGAACAACGTTAGATTCTAGAAGTATGAAATGCATTCTAATTGGATATTCTGAACAAAAGAAGGGGTATAGACTTTTATCAGATGGAAAGTTTATTGTCATTAGAGATGATATTTTTAATGAAATAGGAAGTCTAAGTGTGGAATAAATTGTAAAACAACTTAGTCACTTAGAAAAAAAGTATCTTAGGAACATCAATGAATGCAACACTTAAACAAATCAAGGGATGATCAGTGGTTTGAAATGACTTGGACTTCAAATGAGCAGGTTGAAGATAAGGATACAACAAATTATTCACAAGTTAGATTAGAGGATTCAAATCAAGTTAACATTGATGAAAATTCTATGGAAGGTACTTCATCTCAAGTTGCACACAAGGCACCAAAGTAGGCAACTAAGTTACTTCAAGAGGTCAAGTCTGATGAGAAACATAAAACAGATACAAGGAGTTATCAAATGAATCAATGGAATTTGGGTTCACATTATTTTTCTTTCTGCTAATGCACCATCCTCTTTTGTTGAGGCAGTTGAATATGATGAATGGAGGGAAACTATGCAAAATGAATATGATGCAATGATGAAAAATCAGACTTGGAATATTGTTGAGTGTCCAAAGGATGTTAAACCCATAGGTTGCAAGTGGATTTACAGGATTAAGTACAAGGAAAACGGAGAAATTGATAAGCATAAGGAAAGATTGGTGGAAAAGAGATTTTCTCAAAAAGAAGGGATTGATTATGAAGAAACCTTTGCTCCAACAGCAAAGTGGAATACTATCAGGGTTGTGCTAGCTTTAGCTGCACAAAATGGATGGAAATCTCACCAAATGTATGTAAAGAGTGAATTTTTTAATGGTGATTTGCAGGAGGATTTTTATATGACTCAAACTCCTGGTTTTGAGGTTCCAGGAGAAGAAATGAAAGTTTGTAAATTGGTTAAGGCATTGTATGGGTTAAAGCAAGCTCCCAGATCTTGGTATGCTAAAATGGATTCCTATCTACAAAAAGTTGGATTTGTCTGCAGGGAGTCAGATGACACTTTGTGTGTTCGAATCTAGGAAACAACTTAATAATTTTGGTTATGTATGTTGATGATTTGCTGATAATAGGTAATAATGATGATCATATTTTTCAGGTTAAGCAAGAACTTCAAACAGGTTTTGAAATGATAGACTTGGGTTTACTTCATTACTATCTTGGAATTGAAGTTGTTCAAAGGGAAATAAGTATATTCATTTCTCAAACTAAGTATATTTTTGAATTGTTGAAGAAGTTTGGAATGGAGGAGTGTAAGCCAGCTATTACCTCCATGGAGCAAAACTTAAAACTTTCTAAGTTAGAAGGGGGGGAACTTGTTAGTAGTACTAGGTATCGACAGTTAATTGGAAGTTTGATCTACTTGACTAATACTCGGCTAGACTTATCTTTTTCAATCAGTATTCTTTCAAGGTATATGCAGGAACCCAAGGAAATTCATTGGAATGCAACAAAAAGGGTACTAAAGTATCTTTAAGGAACAAAATATTTTGGGCTTGATTTTAAAAGGAACAAAAATTTTAGACTTGTTGATTTTTCGTATGCAGATTTTGCTGGAGATATTGATGATAGAGAATCTACTTCAAGTTACTTAATGAATTTGGGATCGACTGCTGTGTCATGGAGCTGTAAAAAACAGGATATAATTGCAAATTCTACCACAGAAGCTGAATATATATCGGCCTGGGAAGCATCTTGTGAAATAGTTTGGCTACAAAGAAGTTTACAGGATCTTAAAGTTGTTCAAAAAGAAGCTACTTCATTATTTATCAACAGTTAGTCAGCCATCAAGTTAGCCAAAAATCCATTTTTTCATTCGAATACAAAACATGTTGATACTAAGTATCATTACATTTGAACTATTGTCATCAAGGAAATCATCAAGCCAACGTACCGTCCTTCAGAAGATCAAATTGTGGATATCTTCACCAAATCTCTTGGAAGGGTTAAATTTACTAAGTTCATAAATGAACTTGGTATTTGTTCTAAAGAATTTTTGTATAAAAGGGGAAATTGTTAGAAATTATGATCCAAAACATAGTTTTAGTTTTAACTTAGTAAACTTTGTTGTAAAAGGATACCTACACACTCACAGGATTATGTGAGGTGTCCTTTGTTCGTTTTAGGTAACAGTTTTTTAGTTATTTCTTTTTGGGTTATTTAAACCCATATCATGTGAGGTTGATGTGTTCTTAGCCCTCATGTTTGTTATGTAACTTTTTTCCTCCATATCAATAAAGTTCCATGTCTTAGGACACTTTGTCAAAGCCCCTTCTAAAGTAGATTCTCCAAAAATCCATGTCCATCTAGAAGATTCCCAAGTTTCTTCAAGGGGAAAAAATCCACAAGAGTATGTCCACAATGATAACCCACAAAAGCATAGAATGTATTTCTTTGTAATTATTGGAGGCAAACAATAGTATATTGAACAAGTGTGAGGCCCTTGACATTTCAACTACATCCTTCAATCATGTCTACAACGTTTTAGCCTCGACCTTCACTTTCATATCCAAGTTCTATTTTTTCTTAGTGTTTTCATTGAGATGAGCCATTAAACCATTCCATGTTCATTTCATATTAGTTTTATATCACGAAAAGAAAAAGAGAAGACCCAAACCAATAATGAATGTTGTGCATGACAACAACGACACATCCTTAAGAAAGGAGCATGATAGAGACATGGAATCAATGGATATTGAAGGACATATAAGAGTTGTATACAATAATGACAAGAGCATAAAGTAAGATAAAGAGAGACATGAGAGAGAGTTAAGAGAGATCAAATAAGGAACAACCTATTTATTCACATATATAAGTTTGGAAGCAATGCTAATGCAATCCATAAATCTAGGGTATGGAATTTTCCTTGAAATGGTTTAATTTTAGGTGTTGAATACCTAATTGTAGGTTAAATGAAGCCAAACACATATTCATGCAAAAATAAGTCCTTTTTACCATAATAGAAATGATCAATTAGTGCAAAAGTAAGAGATGTACATCATATGAATAAAACTACTTCTATTATGTTGATATCAAACAAAGCAAGAAGAAGATTAGCATTACCAAAATTAACCAATAAATTAAGAATGTGTGTACCAAAGATGGGTGTGCCCATTGTACCAAAGTGTTTTCCTAATCAACATGTGTATTATTTGACTACAAAGAAGGCCAACGATGCCTAAGTAGGTTAAACAAGGACCTAGAAACGGCTTCTCTTTCACCCAAAAGTGATCAACCACTACTACATTTTGACCTGAAATTCAACGTTTTCGCCGACGTTTGAGAAAAAATTCACCTCATGGCATTGGAATGAAGTTGAACAAGCATAGATTTTAGTCAAAATTTTGGGTTTGCCTTCGACAAACATCGCTTAATCAATGTTTGAGAAAAATTCACCTTCTGATGTCGAAATGAAGTCAAGCTAGCAAAAATATTCGTTGACATTTACATTATACATAGCTTAAGCAATGTATGTACTGTCTTTTCTTTTTGTATTTCCCCCCTTTTCCATGTGCCACATTGAAAATCCATTTGGTATGAAAAAAACATTGTTTAAGGAAAATTTGGAGGAGAGATTGAGAGAAGGAGAGACTAGGAGAAGGAGAGATTGAGAGAAGGATAGATTGTAGAAAAGGAGGTAAAATGCATCATCAATATTTTCTACCTTTCAATTGTTTTATAAACACGGTTTTATTCATTTTGTGAAAGGGGGGTGGAATTTTATGCAAATTTGTTTCCAAATCAAGTGAGAATTCATGAAAGCATGGTCATCAATATGATAGAGGGAAAACATCAATAGGCATATAATCCTCTTCTTGAGAAAAACTCTGTTTGTTCTCCAAGTTTAAATTTTTCTCTTCTAGTTTGTTGAGTCACTTCTTGGCTCCACTATGAATCTATGATTTGTGTCCTTGTCCTAAGTTAGAGTTTGATTAGTGGTTGAGGCTAGAGGAACCAAGGCTCAAGTGACAAAGTTGAAAGGTCGTGTATAACATTATTTTTGTCATTGTGACACTTCAATGAGGATACCTTGAAAAATGGGTGAACTACTCATCAATAGGGCCTTCCCTTGGGGATTTTCTGATGGCGCTTATTAGGGGGTAGAAAAAAATTATGGGTTGGGGGGTTTATTATTTTGGAGGATAAACATTACTTCAAATTCAAAGCTAATTTGGGTAGTGATTCCAACAATTTAGCTGAACTTATGGTTTTCAATTCACTTTTAATCGTGATAGTTTCCAAAGGTGTTCGTAGGACATACGTATGTGGAGACTCTCTTTTAGTAATAAAATGGTTTAAAAATGAATAAACAATCCACAATGTACTCATGTTTCCATTGGTGACTCAACTTTACGAGAATTCACCTCAATTTGAGAAAATTACTTTCAACCATATTTATAGGGAATTAAACACTATTACTAATAATTTGTCTAAACAAGGTTTGGATCAAGCTCTAGGTTTCGTTTGGCTAGAAGAGCACATAGAAGAGGTGTCATCTAAGCGAAAATGGATCTTTGGAAATGTTTTTTTTTATATATGAAATGTTATGCAAGTCTTGTCCTATATGGCGATGCTTTTATTAAGTTTTATATATTGACCATGGAAGACTATAATAAGGAAGATGAATATTGAGTTATGTCAAATACATATTGCAATAGGTATAGGGTGTCTATAGATGAGGACTTAATTTTAAGATAATGTTTTGAGGTTAGTCAGTCATATTTATTCTTAGTGTATTTATGATGATGAATTGAGTGCTTCAACACATGAAAAAACTGCTTTGTATCCTCTTTTTTTAATATAAAGAGTGGTTTTTTCCTTGGGAAAAAAAGAAAAACAAGTTGGGTAGTAAGGGTGTGGATATTTTGAGGAAGGAAAGAGTAAGACAACAAGTTTCATTATTACAGTGAAATAAAAGACAAGTTTTCAAAGAGGAATCCATATCATCTAGGTTTGTGTTCAAGCCACGGGATTGGGGATCAATAGATCGAGGAGATCTCTTGTATGCCAGGTTGGTGAGCCTTGTTGCAAGGAAAAAGATAAGATTGCAAATAAAATTGTTTGAGGAGCAAACAAGATTAGTGATCAAGAAACTGTTGGTTAGATTAAACTTCACATTTTGGTATTTCTTTTTGTCTTTGGTTACACTTATATTTTGATATTTTTCTTTGATTATATGTGAAAGAAATTTGAATACTTTCCATTAAAAAATAGAATAAAAAATACAATATGTATATTGAATTTTCTTATGCAAGTGATGAGATGTATATGAGAATATAAAAGGTTGTAGGTAAGCATGCCATAGTTGTTAGTAAAATTAGAAACTAAAATATGGTTTTAGTTTCATTACACCATGATATTAGGCTCCTATCAATATGTGCACTACAAATTGAAATAAAAACATTTTGTCAAAAGAAGACAACGACAATAGACTTGTAGCGTATCATTCTAAGATCTCAAACATTAGTTTTGAATGGTAATTAGATCCACCCTACTCTACAGGGATTTAATACAAGTTTATGACTTATTTAGGATAAGTGTTTCCTTGTGTACATTATGATGTGATCCCTATGCCTCCATGAGGAATATGAGCTTCCTTGGATAGCTGATCTATGATTTCATAAAATTGTGTATACACGTGATGAAAAGAAATTGAGTGGAACTAAACTTTTGCCTCCTTGAACTTTTCAGTTAGTAATTGAAGTAATAAATTTCACATGCCACTCTTTCCATTTTACCAATTGATTATAAGTTTGGACTCACCCAATACTTCAAGAGTGCTAAATCCTTTGTCCAAAGCATGTTTTAATAACAACCAAATTGCAGATAATCATGCTATGTTATTAGTTCAAAATCCACATAATAATATGGATTTTATATAATAGTTACTACAAGCTCATAGGGAACCTTGACTTAACCCATCAAAGTATCCCCATGCCCTTTAATCATCAATATCTAGATCTTCAAGAACTCCATAGTTCTTCTAAATCTCAGGCTTCTATAAACCTCCATACACAACTAATTAGATGAAAAAACAAAAACCCAAGAACTTTTTACCTTGAAATAATACATGATTTCTAGAAAGCCATATAACCCACACAATTTTCCACGAAAAGGCCTTACCTTAAAATAACATATCATTGATAGAGATCCATATATCCCACACAATTATGCATGAAGAAACCTATGTTCCTTCACAAATTTATCTTCATACCAATCCTTGAAACACTAAAAACATCATCTCCTACCCATTTCCTATTTAGTTTTAACATTCTCAATGCTTCCTCTCATGATCCATTGGTTTATCACTCATACTTCTTATGTATATGGAAAATGTACAAAAAGATGATCCATTGATTCATCACTCATCTGGTATAGAATGCATTTCTCTAAAACATACCATGAACTTTTTTTTCGATTACTCAAATTAGAACTTTATTTGATAAAACTAGCCATAAGAAAAATCTTGTCCTTTTTAGGCATTTCAACTTCCAAATTTTCTTCTACCACCACAAAATTTATACACAGTAATAATTCAATGAAAAGGTATTTGTCAATTGCTCATATATTATTATTTGAAAGCCATAGCAAGAATTTAGAGGTTAAAAAAAGGGCTTCCACAAATTCAGAGGTCCCAACGAAATATTTACAACTCAAATGGCGGTAATCCCATGTAATATAGTGATAAAGGATGTGGGTCTATATCGATACTGTAGATTTGATTGCCTACATATCATGTGTTTTTGTCTTCAACTTATAGTCTTCTTCAAGGGTCGTTTCACCCTTTGTTGTTCTTCAACAGTCGTCGGATACTTATTGCTGGTTAAGGGCACTTTGTATTTATCGATAGTTAAGGGGATAGCTTTGTGTTATGGAAGCAATGAGAGTTTTGTACTTGTTTTATTAGAATGGATTAAGTGTTTATAAATCCCAAGTTAGATTAATGCATAAAACACATATTTCATTAAAAATAGAATAATATAGTGGATCTATAATTTAGAACTTTAATTAGATTGAGTTTTTTCAAAATGAGTAACTCCTTATACTTGGTTTCGTTACATTATTGCACTAAGAGGAGTGAGGTGCTCTACAACCCAGTATGGGGAAGATTTTCATGTAAGGTAATGTATGTAACATAATGCAAAATATAAAATATGGAAATTATTAAAAGTAATTAAAAAAGTCGATGTTCATCAATAAAATTAAAAAATTAAAACTTAAACCGAGATCTATCAAACAAGAGAAATCAAATTTATTTAGTTTAAGTTTTTTTTTTAATTACACATCAATAAATTGGATCCCTTCCAGTACTTGATAGATATAGGTTTAAGATTGGTCTATGCTAGTTTATTTTAATATTAATTATAGTTTGTATTAAAAGCTAAGTTGGTTAAAGTTATTTAATGACATCAATATTGTGCATGTTACTATGATTAACCATTTGTTTATGACTTGATATAGTAACTACTATGTCTATCAATTGATTTACTATGCAAGTAGAAGGTTCGCACAATTTTAGAATGACCCACATAAAAACTATTTAATAACATAATACCAATGTGTTTGTTACTATAACAATTTTAATTATAGACATAGATAGTAAATATTGCTTGTTTTGAGTATCATGTTTTATTGATGATGTCGATGATAATGATGGTTGTTAGTGTCCACCGAGACCTACTTTGGTCTGTTGGACCTTATGAGAAATTATTTGGTTTTCTTTAAAGTTGTATTCATATGCTCAAAAAGCATGAGGAGAAGCATTCGGAGTTCACCATAATTCTGGCTTATAAGAAGGCTACGAAGGTTTGTATTGCAACAAAGATTATGAAACTAAAATATTATATGGTTGTACACTGGACAATCTAAGACAAAGTGATTTTCATTTGCAATGCTCATAGTCTCACAGAGATGGAAAATTCGTTTCGCCAACATCATTTTAGGAATTGTTCAACGCCTTGTTTCACTATGGAGCTCATGAGAATTTGTTCTTATCTTGGCTATATTAATTTTTACTTTAAAATAGTCAATACATAGAGGTACTTTTAATATTCTAGATTAGGTTTAACGACCTCCTTATAATATCTCAAATTTTTTAACCTTTATACCCTTATCGCACCACATTTTATCTTTAAACTTAGAGGTGAGAATATTTTTTATGTAATGAATATTTTGTAGAATGACATTTTCATCGATCTCCCAATGGTTTAACCAATCCATAGTGTCTTTATACCAACCTCCCTTGCTCCGAAGGTGGTTTTGACTATATTTTTAAGGGCATTTTAGAGAGTCTATGATATCCCATGCTATTTATCTTGTACTATTACATCATAAACATAGTCTTAGCCATGCTCTCGATGGGGGAAAGACACACTTCTCTTAGGAGAATAGGGTAGGGCGTGTTGCTTTTAATTTTGAGGTTATAAGTTATAAAACGCTGCTAGATTTGCTCAATAATTCTCCAAGATTCTTTAGAGATGCTACAACCCCAAACTTCACAACCATACAAGATAATCATACACTTCACAACCATACAATATTTTTATTTTTATTTTTCTATGAAAGGTTAAGTTGATCGAGGATTGCGTCATGAATATAGATTGTGAAAAACAATTCTTACATATTATTAAAGTTATTTAATGGCATTTATGATTTAATAGTAATGAACCTTATATAACATCAAGTTCATTACTATCCTTATATATACAATTTAATATATAAGGTTTGTTACTATTATCAACTTGTATTTTTCGTTATAATTTGATATTATATTAACTATTGTGTCTAGGTTGAGTTTCCATAGTTAGTCTAGGAGATTGACATCATTAAATTATAGTGATCTATAATGTTGTGAAATTATGACATCATATAGGCATTGTATTTGTTACTACAACTTTAATTATTGTCATAGTAACTAATTTTATCTTTGTTTAGTATGACGTTTGATTTTAGGAAGTTAGTACCTCTTTATAGTCGACAAGAGAAAACATTTGATGAATCTAAAGTCTAGATTTTACCCTTTTGATGATAAAAATAAATTATAAATTAGAATAGCAACATAATTTATTTGCATTATTATTGTTAAAAATTAGGTTGATAAATGTTTACTTCATGAATAAAGATTGTGCGAGAAATTTCATATTGTAGATCAAATATCAAAGATTACTCCTGTAGTGTTTGAACATGTTAAATTGTAAATAACATATTAATATTGAGCAATATTATATTCCCTACAATATTTATATTATCATTAATATTTCTATTTCTATATTAAAACAAAGTTCATCAAGACATTGACTAATGAATAATAAATTGTGTAAGAAATTTCTTACATATAAAGTTATTTAACAACATATTAATATTGTGTCTGTGACTATTATTAACCATTTTAATAATGACACAAGTGTTACTTCTTTGCGTTGTGTTGAGTGTAAGTTTTTATACTAGTACAATGTTGACATCACTTTAAAGTCTACAAGACAAAAAAAATTAGAAGTCTAGTTGTGTAGTTTAATGATCAAAATCAAATCAGTATGAATTAGAATATGAATTAGAATGCAATAGTATGATTCGATTTTTATCAAATATAATAAGGAATATATATTAGGAAAAGCTCAGTTCAAACTTTATCTCAAGTGCCTAGTATTTATTCATAGACCAAGTCTAAAAGATGTTTTTAAAATCATTATTGAATTTGATCATGAACATTTTACATAGTGAGAAGATATGTTGAGCTAAACAAAACATTGAAAAGTTTAATATTGTTTGGTTTTATGTATTTTGCATAAAGAAACATTACATTAATTAACATTGAAGTTAAACCCAAAATTTGTATAGATGTACTAAATAATATAATATTCCTCAAAAAATAATATGAAAAGAATATTTGATATACTAGAAACACTGAAAAGTGTTGCTTCATGTATATTAATAGGTCATTCAAGTAACAAAATTAAATTCATGAATCATCTCCACCTAATCTCACTATATCCTCTCAAATAGATCAAGTACAACTTCTACACAAAATTTATTTATCTTGGTCTTCTTACATTGTTCATTCTTTGGCATCCATGCCCAAACTATGGTATTAATTGGATAAGATCAAATTTCTATGTCATTGGGATTTGGTACCCAATATTGTTATAAAATGTTTCCCTTGTATTTCTTTGAAGCAGGCATCCACCAATCAACCTTTACATGAAGAGTCACAGTTTCATCATCCTCAAAGATATCTGAGGTGGCTTTTTCCATCCAAACCAGCTCTCATTTTTCCTCATTTCCTGATCTAACTAGCAACACCTTTCCTTTCTCTACATCAGTCAAAGGATTGAATGTTGGCTTTGGATTGTTGCAGATGGGTCCAACATATACCAGATCATCTGTCACATTATCAAAATCCTTAACCATAATACTTGAGATTACACTGAGTGCATTGCAACCAGCATTGACAATTTGTCGTGTCTTGGGCCAGAAATCCATACAAGATTAATCACTTCCATCCACTGTTATATGATTATTGGAGATTTCATCTAATGCATCAACAACTCTTTCCCAATAGTGTTTATTCATATACCAAGTCTAAAAGATGTTTTTAAATGCATTATTGAATTTGATTATGAACATTTTATATAGTGAGAAGATATGCTGATCTAAACAAAACATTGAAAAGTTTAATATTGTTTGGTTTTATGTATTTCACATGAAGAAACATTATAGTAATTAACATTGAAGTTAAACCCAAAATTTGCATAGATGTACTAAATAATATAATATTCCTCAAAAACTAATATGAAGAGAATATTTGATATACTACAAACATTGAAAATTGTTTTTTTGTGTATATTAATAGGTCCTTCAAAGAACAAAATTACATTCATGAATCATCTCCACCTAATATCACTATATCCGCTCAAATAGATCAAGTACAGCTTCTACACCAAATTTATTTATCTTGGTCTTCTTGCATTGTTCTTTCTTTGGCATACATGCCCAAACTATGGTACTAATTGGAATAGATCCAATTTCTTTGTCATTGGGATTTGGTACCCAATATTGTTCTAAAAAATTTCCCTTTTATTTCCCTGAAGAAGGCATCCACCAATCAACCTTTACATGAAGAGTCTTAGTTTCATCATCCTCAAAGATATCTGATGTGGCTTTTGCCATCCAAATTAGCTCTCCTTTATCCTCATTTCCTGATCTAACTAGCAACATCTTTCCTTTCTCAACATTAGTCAAAGGATTGAATCTTGGCTTTGGCTTGTTGCACTTGGGTCCAACATATACCAGTTCATCTGTCACATTATCAAAATCCTCATCCATAATACTTGATATTACACTCAGTGCATTGCACTCAACATTGACAATTTGTTGTTTCTTGGGCCAGAAATTCACATAAGATGAATCACTTCCATCCACTGTTATATGACTATTGGATATTTCATCTAATGCATCAACAACTCTTTCCCAACACTCTACTTTGTTTTTCCATTCCTCTGTAACAATTGGCGATTTCTCATTGCCAATAGTCTCTTTCCACATTTTTATGTATGATGTTATTCCTTCCTTTAGTTCTTTTAAATGGACATCATTCTCTTTGGGACCTGAAAAAAATGGCTTCCCCATGGGAAATTTAGGTTGACCTTCATTATCTATATTCCACAACTCAATTGGTTCTGACCATGCAGTATCTCTAATTGACTCTTTATACCTCATCACGGGAACATCATTGAGTACAAGAAATTGGAAGTGTTGGACATTAAGATGTCCAGATAGTGCTTCTTTTCCCTCCTTGATGTATCCATTAAGGAAATTTTTGAAGTCATACACTCTGTCAATAAGTGTAGGTGGAAACACTATTTTTTCTTCTATTGTGCGATATGTATCCATCATTTCGGGTAAAGAATATATATCTTTAATTTTCAAGTTGGAAGACGTTCTTCCATAGGTTCCATCTATGTCTTCATGGGTGTGACCCACAAGCAAGAACCCAACCTCAATAGTGATGAAGACACCAAGTGTAGTTAAAAGTGATAGAAACATGAAAACATAACAATTCTTATTATCACTTGCTGCATTGTCCAACTTTAAAAACAAATGTGGAGGAAGAGGTTTGAAATCAACATTCTGATTTTTTGATCTTCCATGAGATAGAAAATCATCCTTGTACATTCTACAATTTGAGTAAATAGAGGTTTCAAGTAATGCATTAGAAAGTGGGTTTCTTGAACTTCCACTCTCATAAAAGAGATCACCATACATATTATGGTGTGGCTCTTAAAGGTACCTCAAGCATTTTGCAAGAGATGTAATGGTAAATTGTGATCCCATGTGTACAAATGGTAGGGAGAAATGACCAAAACCTCCTATGCTATGCCCATGTGTTAGCATACCTTTCAATGAAAAACCCAAGTTTGTTCTTGCAATATATTTTGATTTGACACGTAATCTTGGGATTGAAGTCTTTGTTTTGTCCATTTTATCATGGATAATGCTCAAATACTCCTTTGGAAACTGCTCTGACATAATTCTATGTGCATAGTAGCAATATCTTCCACACATAACAGTCCTGTTATGTTTTTTTAGTCTACCTCGTGCCTTTTATTCCAACTCTTTTGTAGTCGCTGACTTCATCTGTGCTTTCAACACGATACATTCACTACATTTACTAAAGTTGGTCTTCTTTGAGAATGCCACCTCTCTAAAATGAGTATTCCATATCTTTCTCATTGTTGGTTGTGATATTGATGAATAATTCAGCTTTTGAAGATACTCATTGATCTCCTTTAACAAAGAACTTTGTGTGTAAGTTGAAGGAAGCAATCTTAAAGGAGTAGAGGTTCCATCTTCTTCAACTTGACGTGTTTGGTTTGGTGAAAAATATGAATTATCCATGACAATTTTGTGCAAAATTTCTATGGCTGCTACGGTATGTGCACGTGCTCTGCATTTGTTGGTATTACGATGAATGGCTTTGATGTGTCCATGTTGGAAATACTGTTGGTAGTTATAGAGGGTGCTTTGAGGAATCTTGTGTATCTTGTACCATGCTTTCTTACAAATAATATTTCCATTAAATCTCATGTCCTTTACTTTCCTAACAATAGGAGGTAGGCCATGTCCATGACTCTTTGACATGATTGTGTTTGAAGAGAGTGAATTCAAGACAAATTCCCTAATACCATTTTTATTTATGAGTTTCATGCCCCTTCGCATCTGCAATGGATTTTCTATACACATGTTGAAGACAGTCTTGTTTGCAACATTCATCTGCTACCAAAAGTCGGATTTCTTTCTCTTCATCTATCTGTGTGTTGTTGCAGCGACATCCCCCCCAAAATTTTGTACATATTGGGGACCCTCCTTTCATTTTTGTAGAAAGGCTCCCTTAAGAATCCATCCTCAGCTGTTAACTTTGTTTTTCAACAAGAAATATTGCCATGAAGTCTTCCTGGAAATCACGGAACGATTTGACAAAGCCTCGCCGTGGCGGAGGCCTTTGTTTAAACATCTCGAAAAGGGACTTAGAAACTTTCGTTGAAAGATCGCAGAAGACATTGGACTTTTCCTCCCGAAACTGCGAACATATTCACCTTACTCTCCCGAAAGCTACCGGAGGACTCCCTTTAAAGAAAAAACCTTAAGTCTTCCCTCAACTTTTGCGGCACCATTCCAGTTCTCTTTCCGCAAATGCCGAAACGGTTAAACCTTTCCGGAACGATTCTTAAAAGCTACCCGTAACCGCGGAAGCTTTCAAGCTTTCCTCCCGAAATGGCAGGAGCTGTTTGTCTAAACCTCTCGAAAAGAACTTGAAATTTTTTCCCAAAAGGTTGCGGAAGAATTCAAGGGAACCACCCGAAACTTGCGGAAGCCACTCGCGTAAGCTTCCCGAATCCGCAGAGGAATTCACGAATTCCTTTCGAAACTGTGAAGAGACTTAGAAGTTTCCTTTTGCGGAGCTGTTTGACTTCCCATCCCAATCCTGCGGAGCCGTTCATTTTATCCTTCCGAAGCTATGGAAGCATTCGTCATAAGTCTCCCGAAAAGACTTCGAAATTATTGTCGAAAAGGTCGTGGAAGTGTTTGACAAATTCCTTCCGAAACGGCGGAAGAATTCAAGGAAGCCGCCCAAAACTTGCGGATGAAATTCGCCAATCTTCCCTGAATCCGCCAAGTAACTTAGTCTTTTTCGAAATATTTAAGTCTTGAGGTTGCAGAAGCATTAGCGATATTATTTCCGAGCCTTCGTGGAAGCCTTCGCGTTTCCTTCCCGCACCACCGGTGAGAAAAGTTGCGGAAGTGTTTGAGTTATCTCTCCCAAAACGATGGGCGCTATTCGTAAAATCCTCCCGAAACTCCGGAGAGAACTTAGGAGATTTCTTTGAAAATTTGCGGAAAACCTTTGATTTTTTCTCCCGCAGTTGCGGAAGCCTTCACAAAAGCTTCCCGAAATGCCGAGCAACAGAAGTCTGTTGTGGAAGCTTTCGCCATATCCTCCCGAAACCCCGCGAGACTTAGAAATTTTTTGAATTGCGGAAGTTCTTGGAAAGTAACTCCCAAAAAAGCGGAAGCTTCCGCGTTATCCTTCCGAAGGACTTAAAACCTTTGCGGAATGCCTTGGATTTCCCTTTCGCGACGCGGGAACCTTTTGCGGGAACCATTCGCGAGTGAGTCCCGAAACAGCGGAAGCCTCCGCGTTATCCTTCCGCGACGCGGGAAACTTTGTGGAAGGCTTTGCGTTTTCCTTCCGCGACACACCCCGAAACGACGGAAATGTCCACTATATCCTTCCGCAACGGTGGATGAGATTCGCAAGTTTGTCCCGCAGGAGGCGGTCGCACGCAAACCGAGACAGCTTGATTTGACGCCGACATACCGATTTTTAAACCGTGGTTAATTGCGCCACCCACCAAAATTAAATGCCACACGTGCCCAGCTTATTTAAATAAGTGGTGGGGGGTACGAGCCAACATATCGTTATTTTTCGATTGGAAAATGACGTGGAACGCCGCGCAAATCGCTCCAGCTCATCTCGCTCATCCGCATTCACGGCCATCTCAGTCAGCTATCTTCACGGTGCCAAGTAGGAGGCTTCAACCGTTAAATTTGTTTCTTCCACGCATCATATTGCTATTGGATTGTCCTTGTTGGAAGACGATTGGTCTAGGTTAGATTTTGACGGGCAAAATGCTCGTCACGAGTACTTCGCCCGTCAAGTTACCGTCGAAATTTCATTTTTTTGTTGTTGTTGTTTCTGTCATACACAACATAGAAATATCAAAACGTTTTGAACGTCAACTCTGACGGGTGGACTGTTCTAAGCTCCTACCCTGGCCGCATATGTCGCTATTCTTCGCATTCGAAGTCACCGAGGCCCCATGAACTTTCATGTCCCCATCCGAAAGCTAAAACTGTAGTCACACAGGATTTTTCATAAGCCTCAGTCCCGGTGTAGCCGCTACCCAATCTAAATCCTAAGATAGGTGCCATCGTCCCTGTTCAAAACTCCCATAGAGAACCTCGGCAAGTGCCATAAATGACAATGGCGTTCGAAGCCCTCGCCGGGTCGTAAATATGAAAACGACTCCCTATTTAGTCACAGGGTTATTTCACCCCAGACTTCCCCGCCACTAGCCTTTTAAAAGCACAATGACGAAAGTTACCCTCTTCCCCAGAGCTAAACCGAAATCAGGTTGCTTCCGCAACACGCTTATCCTCATAGGAGCATTCCAAACCTGCCTCTTTAAAAGTATTAGGATGGCTAAAATTTATAATTAGGTTCCTGTTGAGATGATGTATTTTGATTCCTAAACATACAACTTCACTTTGCTTTTATCTCATTCACATATTAAAACAATGATGCTCTCTGTTAAAATCTCACAGTATGTTGCTCAATTTCATGATGAGTTGTATATGGGTGCTATCAGGGATAAGTCAAAATGCCGAAAGCCGGTAAGAAGAAGGCTAAGATGACAGAAAAGAATCCTGCGCCACTTAAAACTGAGACCTCACTCGAGGATACTAGGTGCACCACTGGTGTTCCTCCAGAAATCAGATGGGGTGACATTTATAGGATGATCCGAGACCAAGATGTCCCGGACATGTTATTAGAAGAGGGGCCAATTTATCTAAATACAAAGCCTCAGGCATAACCAGAGCTGCTACCCGCCATGAACTATTCCCCTATGCTGAAGTGATCAGATGGATACTCCAACATGCTGATGCTGAAGGAAGAGTGATAAATGACAGCGGGAAAGTGGCCATTGCCTCATTTCAACCCGCATATCTTGCAGCAGCCTACAAATTTCCCCGCTCCCAGCAAGCTCTAACTGATGAATGGTTGGGAAAAATGGACAACGTTGAGATGGCCAAAAGGCTGCTGGTCGCAGGCAAGCATCTAAGAAAGAAAGGTAGCGACGAATATGACGTACAGAATCTGAGACCTCCTTTCAGATTGATCGCTTTGATGTTGTGCAGAATCTTCGGCATGCCCGATGGCACTATGTATAAGATTCAGTGGGTCCCTATTATCCACTTCGTAGCATTTAAGGGAACTGTGTTTGACTGGGCCACTATCCTGTCAGATAGTCTGGCCTCAATGATAGTAGCTGCAAGGTAAGGACTAGCCTTGAAGAAGGCAGAATTTTTTATGTCCTCATATCTGATTGATTGTATTTTGGCCAAGATGGACTTCCCCAAATTGGGCTGCACATGGGATAAGGCCACCACCCCGGTCTATATCGCTTTCAAGATGTTGTGGGCTCAGAATTACAAGCCCAACTACAAACTCATCTGTGAGGGGTTCATCATGCCCCTATATGAGAAGATATTCAAGGAGGAGCCCAATTGCCTGTCAGAGAACGCTTTGGAAGTCCTTGAGAATTACGGGGATTTTTACTTTTCAGAGCAAGGCACCTACCTCAGAATGTTTGGAGGGACTAAGCCCCCATACATTTTTCCCTAGTATGCCATAGATTATGTGGTCCTCAAGGAAGCAGTAAGACAAATCTTCATGGATGGAATTGGGGCAATGCTCCACAAGCAGCATAAGGCTTCCTTTCCCCCTTTACCTTTCTGCATAGGTGCTTACAAGTTCTCGGGGGTTGCCTCAGCTGAAGAGTTTGTGCAGGATCTGAAAGCTTTCCACTTCGGTGAGGTGATCTTCCACAGGAACGACAGAAAGGGAAAACTGGCCGAGCATTGTAGGGACATCTACGCTCATTTTGAATACTCGCACTATCCTGATGCCGAGGAAGAGGCATTCAGAGGCATCAGCAACATGGCTGAGCTACAGGTCTCTCGCCAAGGCACTTGAGCAAGCTCTAGCTCAACCAAGGTGCAGAAGACCAGCCAGCATGAGGAGAAAGAAGCTGAGGATGCCCGAGCTCAGGAAGAGCTCAGATTAAGAGAAGAAGCAAGGTTACTCCAGGAAGCTGAGGAATCCAGATTGCAGCGGGAGGCGGAGGAAGCCAGGTGGCAGCTGCAATCTGAAGTGGCAAGAAAGCAGCAGGAAGCTGAAGTGGCGAGAATGCAACAAGAAGCTGAAAATGAAAGCCTGCAGAAAGAGGCTGAGGAAGCCCAGTAGCAGAAAGAGGCTGGAGCTGAACAAGCCGAGGAAAAACAAAAAGCGAAAGAAGAGCTGAAAGCAGGGGAGGATGCCCAAGCAAGTGGGTCTGGTGTCCAAGACATGGAAATAGACGCATCTCAAGCAGGTGGCTCTGGTACCCAAAAGGCGGGAGTAGATCCAGCTCAGGGAGTCCGGACCCCACCAGCTGAGGAAGAAATAGACATTATAGACCGCCCAATTGTCCCGTACACTCCATCGGGAAAACATACGGTGTCCAGGTGGAATGAGTTTGTCTATGACAAGAAAAGGAAAGCAATGGTCCTCAAATCGGAAGAGAGGATCAAAAGTCCCTTCCATGAAGACATCGTCACCCACCGAGAGGTCACTGTAATGAAGAATACAGATCAGGATCCCTTTGCTATGGAATCCGTAGCTGTAGAAACAGCAAAAGCATCACTGGACAATGTGGGTGTGATAGTTAGAGAAAATGTTTTGACAAAGAAGAGAGCTCGTTCGCTACAACAAACTGTGGCTAATGAGCAAGCCCACAGGGATCTTGTGGTGAACAAGTATAACTGTCTGTATGCCGAGCATAAAGAGATATCAGTCAAATATAATCAGCTGGAGGAGGAAAAGGACCAACTAACACTCCAAATGATGATTTTGGAAGCAGAGAAGAACGGAGTGGAAGATAAAGCATCCCAGCTAGAAGCAGACAAGTGGGAATTAGCTGAGCGGTTAGAGCAAGCTGAGAGCAGGACGATGGACATGTCTCCCTTCCATGACTTCCCAAGTAGAAGCAGCAGCAACAATTGGTTCGAGTGTCTCTTCCCAGGCAGCCTCAGCAGCATCAATTGACCTAGGCGATCCTCTGCCAGCAGAAGCTCACGCACAGGAGTGAAATCGGTGATTTCAAAGCATTATTTCTGTTATTTTTTGTATTTGACTCTCAAATGTGTAAAGCGTAGAAACTATGGGACAGCTGTCCCTATTTTCTTTTAAATAATTTCTGAAAAAGAAAGGGAATCGCATTTTTGTCTATTATAGGAGAGAATTTTCTGTAGATGACAAGTGGAAGGTTGTAGGTGGCAGCCCAAAGGGCAGATTTGTAATTATAAATAGAAGCTAGGAAGAATAGAATAGGACTTTTGGCAAGGAATGAAATTTTGAAACCTTTACGAGCTATCTTGTATCGTTTCTGTAAGATCGAATTTTCTAATAAAAGCCAGGGAGATGGACGTTTTGCATGGGAAGGAAAGATGGATGTGTATCAGACTGTTCTGGTGATTTTCATCCTGTAATGTGAGATCCTTCTTGTTATTTGAACTATTTATTTGCAACGAATGATTTTGCTTATTCCTGTGTAAACGATTTCTCCATTTCATGGACAGTGAATGTGTTTCATATTAAATCAGGAGCTATCTGCTGATATCTTATCTTTGCTATAGAGTTCTCTTTTAGATTAAATGGCTAACTATTCTTTCTTCAAGATAACTCATATAGCTCATTGTTCATGCCTTTAATTTGCTCCTTGCAGGGATCTTTAGAGTTATTTCAGTTTGTTTACGTTTAGATCTGTTTCTTTATTCTTTCCATTTAGATTAAATAATTTTGCTTTTCTGTTTCATGAGCAATAGATGCGTTTTATATTGAATTAGAAGCTATCTTCTAAAGGTCTTTTATCTTGATGTAGCTTTACCTATGAGAATCGATGGCTACCTGTTCTTTCTTTATGATATCTGTTACAGCTTATTGCTCATCCTGTAAATGTGTTCCTTGCAAGGATAGGTAGATTTACTTCAGTTTTAGCATTAGATCTGTTTTAATTTTGCATTTAGATCAGATATAAATTAGGAACTTGCATCTCATAAAAAAACATAAAATCCAAAAGAAAGGTGGAACGGGCCATAACCGGTACAAATCGGAATTAAATTTCAAACCCACGATTGCCGGAACCGCTAACCGGATGGATTCCCTACACCAAATGGTAGATAGTCTAATTGGGACCATCTATCGGGGAGAATCCCTTTCTGATTGATGCTACGATATCCAAGGCATCAACAGTTTTTGGTGCTAGAAGGAGGGCCTAAAGTGCATGGCTGATAGAGGAAAATCTCCCACTGCCATAGACGACACTGAAAACCCGCTTAAAGAAAGCATTTCAAACAGCCCAGATCTTGAATTATCAAATCAAGAACGCCTCATTTCTGATCCTGAGCCTCAAGAAGCTTTATACGCTGTCCCTTTTACATAAATAGAGGATTTGAGAAGGCATACAAGATCCTACGTTAGGCAGTTAGGTGGTTTAAACGCTGTCAATTTCCTCCCTAAGAAAACTACCCCTAGAAAAGAGCCACAATATACCCGAGATTCGATTCTTGTTCAAAGTTTTGAAGAACTTGTGAATCTGACTTTGGAAGAAATTTTAGACACTCTTAACAAGGCAGATCTTGAAAACTCAGAAAAAGTTTCAGACCAAGAAAACCTTGAAGAAATTACCACTCCCAAAAGTACTCCACAGAATTCACCTTACAATTCTCCACCAGGGTCTCCACATCCAAACATGGTTGTACCTGCTTGGAGAGCAAGGGGAGCGCTGAACCTAGCTGGACCATTCCATAATATTCCTAAAACCCAGAAAAGGTCTTGCCTAAGTTCGATCCAGGGAAAGCCATTTCAGCGGAAGACCATCTCAAGAGTTTTTACTTAGCTCTGAACCTTTTGAACGTACAACATGAAGACGTAGTCTGCAGGTTGTTTCCATATACCTTTGAGCCAAAAGTATCATCCTGGTACTTTAGCCTACAACCCAGCTCAATTTCTAGTTGGGATGAATTCGAAAAATGTTTTCTAAAGAAATACGGAAACCAAAAGACTGTGGCCACACTTATGAAAGAACTCTTATCCATGAGAATGGAAAAGAAAGAAAAGGTTCAAGATTTCAATCAAATATTCACAACGCTGTTAAATAATTTCAGCGAAGCTAATAAACCAGCAGAGGAGTCTCTGATTGAATACTACACTACCGCTCTTGAAGGACCAATCGCAATGTTCGTAAAAAGATCCAAGAAAACTACCCGGATAGAGAACTTTGAGGAAGCTAGAAAGGTAGAAGAAGAAGCTGATAGCATCGCTAAACATGCCTTAGATGTAGAACCAAAGCCATCAGCTAGCAAAAAACCTTTGCTGCTCACTAGAGGCAAAGAAGAGCCATCTACAAACATGGAAAATGTAGTCAAGATGATGCAGAAATTATCTAATAAAATTGTAGATCTCGAAAAGGACAAGGCTGCTAGCACATCTAGGAAACCTTTCAAGCCATTTTATAAAAGAAGGGAAGACGGTGATCAAACTCATCCACCAATGAATACTGCCTCTGTCTTAAACTTGAACGAAATCGGGATGGAAAATTTCTGCACTTTTCATCAAGAACCACATTCGGAAAAGAGCTGCCCGCAATGGATTAATTCCATGAGCTTAGTCATGAACCAAATGCTAGATTCTCAGATCCCAGACCAAGATGATTCTCCAGAGGAATCGAACCCTGAGTTAGAGGAACCAATCCCGGACACTACTATGGTGCTATGGGATTGGGTACCTATGACTGAATTAGCAAAAGAGGATCCCATAGATAGCTCTCCCTCCACCGTAAATGTTGCTACTCGTAGCAAAGGTCCTATTGCCGATCCTGTGCCAAGCACAGCTCCTCATAAGCCTAAACTCTCAAAAGAACCGCCTAGGAGGCATATAACAGTTATCCCACAACAACCCAAAGTTAGCCAAACAGTGACCAAACAGCCAAACGCTGACATGATAGTTCAGCCACCTAAGGTCACAATGAGCAAAACAGATCAGCAAGCTCGAATTGGGAATGAATCTGACATAGGATACGATATTATCGAAGACATCAAGAATGTCAAAGCGAATGTATCAATATTTGACATGTGTAGCTTGCCCCATCAACGAGACAAACTGCTGCATGTTCTACAACCTCAGACCAGCACTCCATTAACGGATTCTCAAAACAGTCCCGAAATTAATGAAGCTAGCATCAGTGGGAAGTCTAAATCTCAAACTTTGCCGTTCCTTTTGACTTTTGAAAATTTTAACCATAATGTTCACAACTGTTTGGTAGATTCTGGAGCATCCTCAAACGTTATGCCACTGTCAATTTGTAAGAAAATTAACGGGCAGCCTGTTCCATCTCCAGCTCAAATTATCCAATTAGATAGGACTGTTGTCAAAGTAATTGGGGAGATGAAAGACGTTCTAATTAGACTATCGGCTGACCCTAGAGTCTGTCAATTCATTGACATAATGGTGGTCGATATTCCTGAAGCTTATGGGCTGATTTTAAGTAGGGATTGGTCTACCAAGCTGAGTGGCTACTTTGCTACTGATTGGTCCCACCTATGGCTGCCTTATCAGAACAGACATAATCAGATTAAAGTTCTTAGGGAACCTCATATGAAGCAAAACGTAACTCAGTTAGAAGAAAAGAATGAGGCCGTAGCTTTCTCATCCTCGGTTCTGGGGAATTATTTCTTAGAAATGGATCCGGGTAATTATCAATCTGAAACCATTAGCCATGAATCAGATAAACAGTCCAATCTCCTTCATTTCTCTCGGACTGATGATGTTGATTGTAACATAGTCAATTTAGTTACTGACATAGATCACAAAGAAACTAACTTAGTTGAATCTAAAGATACTTTTTGGACATTATACTTTGATGGTTCTAAAACTATGGAAGGATCTGGAGCCGGTTGTGTTCTAATGGATCCAAAAAGAAACAAGTATTTTTTTTCTTGTAGATTAGAATTCGATTGTACTAATAACACCGCTGAATATGAAGCTTTGGTGAATGGATTAAAGAAGGCCATTGGCTTAAATGTTAAGTACCTGAAGGTCTTTGGTGACTCCGAGATAGTTGTAAGATAGGTAAGAGACACCATTCATTGTCTCTCACCTCATTTGAAGGGTTATCAGGCTGAGGTATGGGATTTAATTATGCATTTTGACGCTTTCAATATAAAATCAATTCCTAGATTGCAAAATTCTGCTGCTGATTTGTTAGCAACATCTGCTTCTAGATTGGTGCCGTCAAATAATAAATGCTCAATTGAATTGATTTTCAGGCCTTCCGTTCCCGATAACATCACAAACTTCAGAGTCTTCAATAATGATGAACAAATTATCAGCTTTCTAACAAATGAAGATAGCTTTCAAGGAGCTGCAATAGATGAGGAAGAACACGATGTTGATTTGATGAAGAAGGATGAGGAGAAAGGAAATTTCATGCCCAAGGGGGTAAGGTCCCTCGAAATGTTGTTCGATCTTCAAAATAAGTTCAAAAGACCAGCCAATACCAAAACTAACAGCTCATCAATGCAACATGAGTTGGTTAATTTGGGTACCAAGGCAGAACCAAGATTTGTCAACCTTGGCAAATGTTGTTCACCAGGAGAAAGAGACAGGTTCATTAAATTGTTTAAACAATACAAGGATGTTTTTGCATGGACCTATGAAGATCTGAAAACGTATGACGTCTGCATTATTCAGCATGTCATACCAATGAAAGCAGGAGTCAAACCATTTCAGCAGCAGTTAAGAAGGATGCATCCTACTCTAGAACCGTTGATTCAAAAGGAATTAAAGAAGCTCCTAGACGCTAAGATAATTTTCAAAGTTCGGCATTCTGAGTGGGTTGCAAACTTGGTTCCCGTCAGAAAGAAGTCGGGAGAGATAAGGCTATGTGTAGATTTCAGAAATTTAAACAAAGCTTCGGATAAAGACAACTACCCCGTACCTTCAATGGAACAAATCCTACAAATGGTGTCAGGATCCGAATTGTTTTCTCTCCTTGATGGTTTCTCTGGCTACAATCAAGTGTTAGTAGCCGAAGAAGATCGCCTTAAGACTACTTTCAGAACTAAGTGGGGAAATTTTTCCTACAGAAGAATGCCATTTGGTCTGATAAATGCAGGAGCTACATTCCAAAGGGCGATGGATATTTCCTTCTGAGGGCTAGGTGGACAATGCGTGGTTGTATACTTGGATGATGTGATGGTCTTTTCAAAGAAAAGGGAAGATCATGTCATGCATCTAAAGCATATTTTTGATCGCTGCCGGAAATATGGTATTTCCTTGAATCCCAAGAAGAGCGTATTTGCTGTTCCCGAAGGTAAGCTCTTGGGTCATATCATCTCCAAAGGGGGAGTGTCAATTGATCAAGAAAGGGTCCAAGCCATTAATAAGATTCCAATGCCTTACAACAAGAAATCTATGCAGTCTTTCATGGGCACCATCAATTTTGTCCGCAGATTTGTTCCGGATTTCGCACAAATTGTTAAGCCATTGCAACAGATGGTTAAACAAAGCATGCAATTCAAGTGGACAGATCTGGAGAAGGACGCATTTAGAGATATCAAGGCAGCCATAACTAAGGCTCCTTCCTTGAGGAGCCCAGATTTTGATAAGGATTTCATCTTGTATACCTTCGCTTCGGATGACTCTCTCGCAGCTGTACTCACGCAAAAGGTGGAGTTGGGGGATGAATACCCAATTTCGTTTATGAGCACTGGTCTGCAGGGAGCTGAGCTGAATTATCCCGTGGTTGACAAGCATGCATATGCGGTCTTCAAAGCAGTCAAGCAGTTTAGGCCATACATTCTGAAGAACAGAACTAAGGTCATAGTTCCCCACCCAGCTGTTAGATCTCTTTTCATTCAAAAGGAATTAGGAGAAAGGAGAGGGAACTGGGTCACAGCTCTGCAGGAATATGATTTGGAATTTAAACCAACCACGATCATCAAAGGGCAAGGCCTGTGTAAGTTACTTGCGGGAAACTTGACTGATGAAGAGAAACATTGGAAAAATGAAGCTGAGCTCAATTCGGTTGAAGTGTGTCATATCTTCACAGCCCCCCAGTCATGGTATAGAGATCTGGTGCACTATTTACAGCAGGGATATCTACCTGAGCACTGGAACTCTAAGCAAAGAAGGGCACTCCGCTTGAAATCAGTGCCTTATCAAATAATTGATGGGATTCTTTTCAGGAAGAATTATGATGGAGTTCTCCTTAGATGTTTGGAAAAGGAAGATGCAAACAAAGTTGTCAAAGAATTGCATGATGGCCCCGCAGGCGGACATTATTCAGGAGAGACGACAGCACACAAGATACTGAGAGCTGGTTATTATTGGCCCACTCTGTTCCGAGACGCCCACACATATGCACGAAACTATGATGTATGCCAGAGAAGTGCTAGAAAGTTACCTAAGGTAGCAGGGCCATTGTAGCCAGTTATCATTTATGAGCCTTTTGAGCAGTGGGGTATAGATGTTATCGGAGAGATAAATCCAAACTCTTCGTTGCAACATCGATACATCCTGATGGCTACTGACTACTTCACTAGGTGGACGGAGGCCATCCCTTTGCGCAAAATCAACGAAGACGCGGTCATCAGCTTCTTAAAGGAGAACATCATAACCAGGTTTGGGGTTCCAATTTCCCTTGTTTTTTATAATGCCACTTATTTTTCATCATGCAAGATAAATGAATTTGTTTATGAATGGGGAATTAAGTTGCATTATTCAGCCAATTACTATCCTCAGGGGAACGGATTAGCTGAATCCTCAAACAAGAATCTGATTCGAATTCTTAAGAAAACTGTGATAGAAAACCAAAGAAGTTGGCATGTGGCTCTCCCGAACGCCTTATGGGCAGATAGGGTAACCCCGAAGAACACTTTAGGTGTCTCCCCTTTCACTCTTGTATATGGCAAGGAAGCCATTCTTCCCCCAAACATCTTGCTCCCATCCTTACAATTATCCCAAGCATCTCAGGGTTCTGGTAGCCAAGCCTTACAATCTAGGATCGATACTCTGCTTCGACTTGAAGAAGCCCGACAAAAGGCTAAAGACCGATTTCATCAACATCAAGACATAGTTAAAAGATGGTTCGATAAGAGGAAGTCTGGAAAGAGAAGCTTTGAAGTTGGGGACTTAGTCCTGAAATGGGACCATAATCACGAAGGTAAAGGAATGCATACGAAATTTCAACACCTATGGGTAGGTCCGTACCAGATTTTGGCAAAATTAGGCCCATCCACTTACAAATTGACAAATCTCGAGGAAGAAGAAGTAACCCTTCCTCTCAATGGCCTCGCTCTGAAACAATACTTCGCATAGTCTCTTTGAGACTTCCTGTACATAAATAAAGTTTTCTTTTATTGTTGCTTTAGCCTTTAGTTGCTTTATTTTTGGCCATTTTGTTTCTTTCATTGTCGTTTGAACCTTTGCAACAAGTTTGTTTTCTGAAAGCCCCTATGGTTGAGTTTATCGTCGAGGATAGCTCTCTCAAAGAAATCTCGCAACCCATGAGTCTGGAACTATGCTCAAGTAAATCCTGTCTGTTGGGCTCTCGCTGAAATATTCAGAAGGAAGGAAGCCTACTCTGCTAGTCACACTAATCGTGTTCAAAATAGCAGAGACCTATGACCATATTCACTACTATCATTGGGCTCCACCCATTCTCACACTTTAAAGGCATCTCAAGAAGGTTACCAAAGTTGGACCCATGGAAAGTAGCACATCTCGAGGACATAGGGTATTGAAGTGACTCCATGCTGCAAATCTAACAGCCAAAATGGCTTGTATTCAAGAGTCTGTTTTCCAGAGATTCTCGCCTCAATTAAAGCATGGCTGAGACAAAAGCAAAAGACATATAAAATCAAGAAGGTTGTCCAAAAGGCCCAGCCCAAAATGGGCTCCTCTCCGTCCGTGAGGCTTGATCAAATCAATAAAATTTCTAACTCACACAAAAGGACATTATGGATTGAGGAGCCTAAATCAAAGATCATGTCCAAAAGAAAATATCTCTGGAAGGCTCAAACAGCTAAGCTGTCCAAAGTACAAACATCCAAAAGGATGCAAGCAGCATGGGAATGAGGAACAAGAGCAATAATGTCCATGAGAAAGTGTTGCAAATCCTATGGAGCCCGGCAGTAGTGACCATCTGAAAGATGACCCTCCTAAAATGAATCTCATATGTTGGCCCTTTGAGAGTGGTGAAGATGTCTCAGTAAAAGCTCCCCTTTCCCCAATGGCTAGCAAGTAAAATGTCTCCTTCCCCTCACATGAATTTAAAATGCTCAGCTGAGTAGTGCACCTAAGATGGATGTCTTCGATGAGGTTTCGGACCATGAAGAGGAATTTTTTTTCAGAGATCTGTGTTCACCAGCGACTCGCCATTGTTGTTGCAGCAACATCCCCCCCAAAATTTTGTACATATTGGGGCCCCTCCTTTCATTTTTGTAGAAAGGCTCCCTTAAGAAGCCACCCTCAGCTGTTAAATTTGTTTTTCAACAAGAAATCTTGCCATCAAGTCTTCCTGGAAATCACGGAACGATTTGAAAAAGCCTCGCCGTGGCGGAGGCCTTTGTTTAAACATCTCGAAAAGGGACTTAGAAACTTTCGTTGAAATATCGCGGAAGCCATTGGACTTTTCCTCTCGAAACTGCGAACAGATTCACCTTACTCTCCCGAAAGCTGCCGGAGGACTCCCTTTAAAGAAAAAACCTTAAGTCTTCCCTCAACGTTTGCGGCACCATTCCAGTTCTCTTTCCACAAATGCCGAAACGGTTAAACCTTTCCGGAACGATTCTTAAAAGCTACTCGTAACCGCGGAAGCTTTCAAGCTTTCCTCCCGAAACGGCGGGAGCTGTTTGTCTAAACCTCTCGAAAAGAACTTGAAAATTTTTCCCAAAAGGTTGTGGAAGAATTCAAGGGAACCGCCCGAAACTTGCGGAAGCCACTCGCGTAAGCTTCCCGAAACCACGGAGGAATTCACGAATTCCTTCCGAAACTATGAAGAGACTTAGAAGTTTCCTTTTGCGGAGCTGTTGGACTTCCCATCCCGAACCTGCGGAGCCGTTCATTTTATCCTTCCGAAACTATGGAAGCATTTGTCATAAGTCTCCCGAAAAGACTTCAAAATTATTGTCGAAAAGGTCGCGGAAGCGTTTGATAAAATTCCTTCCGAAACGGTGGAAGAATTCAAGGAAGCCGCCCGAAACTTGCGGATGAAATTCGCCAATCTTCCCTGAATCCGCCAAGTAACTTAGTCTTTTTCCAAATCTTTAAGTCTTGAGGTTGCGGAAGCATTAGCGATATTATTTCCGAGCCTTCGCGGAAGCCTTCGCGTTTCCTTCCCGCACCACCGGCGAGAAAAGTTGCGGAAGTGTTTGAGTTATCTCTCCCGAAACGACGGGCGCTATTTGTAAAATCCTCCCGAAACTCCAGAGGAACTTAGGAGCTTTCTTTGAAAATTTGCGGAAAACCTTTGATTTTTTCTCCCGCAATTGCGAAAGCCTTCACAAAAGCTTCCCGAAACGCCGAGCAACAGAAGTCTGTTGCGGAAGCTTTCGCCATATCCTCCCGATACCCCGCGAGACTTAGAAATTTTTTGAATTGCGGAAGCTGTTGGCAAGTAACTCCCGAAACAGCGGAAGCTTCCGCGTTATCCTTCCGAAGGACTTAAAACCTTTGCGGAACGCCTTGGCTTTCCCTTTCGCGACGCAGGAACCTTTTGCGGGAACCATTCGCGAGTGTGTCCCGAAACGGTGGAAGCCTCCGCGTTATCCTTCCGCGACGCGGGAACCTTTGCGGAACGCTTTGCGTTTTCCTTCCGCGACACGCCCCGAAACGACGGAAACATCCACTATATCCTTCCGCAACGGCGGATGAGATTCGCAAGTTTGTCCCGCAGGAGGCGGTCGCATGCAAACCGAGATGGCTTGATTTGACGCCGACGTACCAATTTTTAAAATGCGGTTAATTGCGCCACCCACCAAAATTAAATGTTGCACGTGCCCAGCTTATTTAAATAAGCGGTGGAGGGTACGAGCCAACATATCGTTATTTTTCGATTGGAAAACGACGTGGAACGCCGCGCAAATTGCTCCAGCTCATCCGCGTTCACGGCCATCTCAGTCAGCTATCTTCACGGTGCCAGGTAGGAGGATTCAACCATTAAATTTGTTTCTTCCACGCATCATATTGCTATTGGATTGTCCTTGTTGGAAGACGATTGGTCTAGGTTAGATTTTGACGGGCAAAATGCTTGTCACGAGTACTTCGCCCGTCAAGTTACCGTCGAAATTTCATTTTTTTTTGTTGTTGTTTCTGTCATACACAACATAGAAATATCAAAATGTTTTGAACGTCAACTCTGACGGGTGGACTGTTCTAAGCTCCTACCCTGGACGCATATGTCACTATTCTTCGCGTTTGAAGTCACCGAGGCCCCGTGAACTTTCGTGTCCCCAGCCGAAATCTAAAACCGTAGTCACCCGGGCTTTTTCATAAGCCTCAGTCCCGGCGTAGCCGCTACCCAATCTAAATCCTAAGATAGGCACCATCACCCATGTTCAAAACTCCCATAGAGCACCTCGTCAAGTTCCATAAATGACAATGGCGTTCGAAGCCCTCGCCGGGTAGTAAATATGAAAACGACTCCCTATTTCGTCACAGGGTTATTTCACCCCAGACTTCCCCACCACTAGCCTTTTAAAAGCACAATGACGAAAGTTACCCTCTTCCCTAGAGCTAAACCGAAAGCAGGTTGCTTCCGCAACACGCTTATCCTCACAGGAGCATTCCAAACCTGCCCCTTTAAAAGAATTAGGATGGCTAAAATTTATAATTAGGTTCCTGTTGAGATGATGTATTTTGATTCCTAAACATACAGCTTCACTTTGCTTTTATCTCATTCACATATTAAAACAATGATGCTCTCTGTTAAAATCTCACAGTATGTTGCTCAATTTCATGATGATTTGTCTATGGGTGCTATCAGGGATAAGTCAAAATGCCGAAAGCCGGTAAGAAGAAGGCTAAGATGACAGAAAAGAAGGCTGCGCCACTTAAAACTGAGACCTCACTCCAGGATACTAGGTGCACCACTGGTGTTCCTCCAGAAATCAGATGGGGTGACATTTACAGGATGATCCGAGACCAAGATGTCTCGGACATGTTATTAGAAGAGGGGCCAATTTATCTAAATATCAAAGCCTCAGGCATAACCAGAGCTACTACCCGCCCTGAACTATTCCCCTGTGCTGAAGTGATCGGATGGATACTCCAACATGCCGATGCTGAAGGAAGAGTGATAAATGACAGCGGGAAAGTGGCCATTGCCTCATTTCAACCCGCATATCTTGCAGCAGCATACAAATTTCCCCACTCCCAGCAAGCTCTGACTGATGAATGGTTGGGCAAAATGGACAACGTTGAGATGGCCAAAAGGCTGTTGGTCGTAGGAAAGCATCTAAGAAAGAAAGGTAGCGACGAATATGACGTACAGAATCTGAGACCTCCTTTCAGATTGATCGTTTTGATGCTGTGCAGAATCTTCGGCATGCCCGATGGCACTATGTATAAGATTCAGTGGGTCCCTATTATCCACTTCGTAGCATTTAAGGGAACTGTGTTTGACTGGGCCACTATCCTGTCAGATAGTCTGGCCTCAATGATAGTAGCTGCAAGGGAAGGAATAGCCTTGAAGAAGGCAGAATTTTTTATGTCCTCATATCTGATTGATTGTATTTTGGCCAAGATGGACTTCCCCAAATTGGGCTGCACATGGGATAAGGCCACCACCCCGGTCTATATCGCTTTCAAGATGTTGTGGGCTCAGAATTACAAGCCCAGATACAAACTCATTTGTGAGGGGTTCATCATGCCCCTATATGAGAAGATATTCAAGGAGGAGCCCAATTGCCTATCAGAGAACGCTTTGGAAGTCCTTGAGAATTACGGGGATTTTTACTTTTCAGAGCAAGGCACCTACCTCAGAATTTTTGGAGGGACTAATCCCCCATACATTTTTCCACAGTATGCCATAGATTATGTGGTCCTCAAGGAAGCAGTAAGACAAATCTTCCTGGATGGAATTGGGGCAATGCTCCACAAGCAGCATAAGCCTTCCTTTCCCCATTTACCTTTCTGCATAGGTGCTTACAAGCTCTCGGGGGTTGCCTCAGCCGAAGAGTTTGTGCAAGAGCTGAAAGCTTTCCACTTCGGTGAGGTGATCTTCCACAGGAACGACAGAAAGGGAAAAGTGGCCGAGCATTGTAGGGACATCTACGCTCATTTTGAATACTTGCACTATCCTGATGCCGAGGAAGAGGCATTCAGAGGCATCAGCAACATGGCTGAGCTACGGGTCTGTCGCCAAGGCACTGGAGCAAGCTCTAGCTCAACCAAGGTGCAGAAGACCAGCCAGCATGAGGAGAAAGAAGCTGAGGATGCCCGAGCTCAGGAAGAGCTCATATTAAGAGAAGAAGCAAGGTTACTCCAGGAAGCTGAGGAAGCCAGATTGCAGCGGGAGGCGGAGGAAGCCAGGTGGCAGCTGCAAGCTGAAGTGGCAAGAAAGCAGCAGGAAGCTGAAGTGGCGAGAATGCAACAAGAAGCTGAAAATGAAAGCCTGCAGAAAGAGGCTAAGGAAGCCCAGCAGCAGAAAGAGGCTGAAGCTGAACAAGCCGAGGAAAAACGGAAAGCGGAAGAAGAGCTGAAAGCAGGGGAGGATGCCCAAGAAAGTGGGTCCGGTGTCCAAGACATGGAAATAGACGCATCTCAAGCAGGTGGCTCTGGTACCCAAAAGGCGGGAGTAGATCCAGCTCAGGGAGTCCGGACCCCACCAGCTGAGGAAGAAATAGACATTATAGACCGCCCAATTGTCCCGTACACTCCATCGGGAAAAAATACGGTGTCCAGGTGGAATGAGTTTGTCTATGACAAGAAAAGGAAAGCAATGGTCCTCAAATCGGAAGAGAGGATCAAAAGTCCCTTCCATGAAGACATTGTCACCCACAGAGAGGTCACTGTAATGAAGAATACAGATCAGGATCCCTTTGCTATGGCATCCACAGCTGTAGAAACAGCAAAAGCATCACTGGACAATGTGGGTGTGATAGTTAGAGAAAAAATTTTGACAAAGAAGAGAGCTCGTTCTCTACAACAAACTGTGGCTAATGAGCAAGCCCACAGGGATCTTGTGGTGAACAAGTATAACTGTCTATATGCCGAGCATAAAGAGCTATCAGAAAAATATAATCAACTGGAGGAGGAAAAGGACCAACTAACACTCCAAATGATGATTTTGGAAGCAGAGAAGAACGGAGTGGAAGATAAAGCATCCCAGCTAGAAGCAGACAAGCAGGCATTAGCTGAGCGGTTAGAGCAAGCTGAGAGCAGGACGATGGACATGTATCCCTTCCATGACTTCCCAAGTAGAAGCAGCAGCAACAATTGGTTCGAGTGTCTCTTCCCAGGTAGCCTCAGCAGCATCAATTGACCTAGGCGATCTTCTGCCAGCAGAAGCTCACGCACAGGAGTGAAATTGCTGATTTCAAAGCATTATTTCTGTTTTTTTTGTATTTGACTCTCAAATGTGTAAAGCGTAGAAACTATGGGACAGCTGTCCCTATTTTCTTTTAAATAATTTCCGAAAAAGAAAGGGAATCGCATTTTTTGTCTATTATAGGAGAGAATTTTCTGTAGATGACAAGTGGAAAGTGCTAGGTGGCAGCCCAAAGGGTAGATTTGTAATTATAAATAGAAGCTAGGAAGAATAGAATAGGACTTTTGGCAGGGAATGAAATTTTGAAACCTTTACGAGCTATCTTGTATCGTTTCTGTAAGATCGAATTTTCTAATAAAAGCCAGGGAGATGGACGTTTTGCACGGGAAGGAAAGATGGATGTGTATCGGACTGTTCTGGTGATTTCCATCCTGTAATGTGAGATCCTTCTTGTTATTTGAACTATTTCTTTGCAACGAATTATTTTGCTTATTCCTGTGTAACGATTTCTCCATTTCATGGACAGTGAATGTGTTTCATATTAAATCAGGAGCTATCTGCTGATATCTTATCTTTGCTGTAGATTTCTCTTTTAGATTAAATGGCTAACTATTATTTCTTCAAGATAACTCATATAGCTCATTGTTCATACCTTTAATTTTCTCCTTGCAGGGATCTTTAGAGTTATTTCAGTTTGTTTACGTTTAGATCTGTTTCTTTATTCTTTCCATTTAGATTAAATAATTTTGCTTTTCTGTTTCATGAGCAATAGATGCATTTTATATTGAATTAGAAGCTATCTTCTAAAGGTCTTTTATCTTGTTGTAGCTTTACCTATGAGAATCGATGGCTACCTGTTCTTTCTTTATGATATCTGTTACAGCTTATTGCTCATCCTGTAAATGTGTTCCTTGCAAGGATAGGTAGATTTACTTCAGTTTTAGCATTAGATCTGTTTTAATTTTGCATTTAGATCAGATATAAATTAGGCACTTGCATCTCATAAAAAAAACATAAAATCCAAAAGAAAGGTGGATCGGGCCATAACCAGTACAAATTGGAATTAAATTCCAAACCCACGGTTGCCGGAACCGCTAACCGGACGGATTCCCTACACCAAACGGTAGATAGTCTAATTGGGACCATCTATCGGGGAGAATCCCTTTCTGATTGATGCTACGATATCCGAGGCATCAACACTGTGTTTCACATTTTCCAACTTTTTTGCTAGCAATAGCACGTTTAATCATTTTATATGGCCTCGTTACATGCATATCAACTGAGTCTGATTTTTTATCATTATAAATATCCCCCTCCCATTTATTTAAGGGACTTGTGTCCTCTATAATATCCCATACCACCATTTCCTTAGGTGGCTCCTTCAAATTTTCTTTCACCCGTAAAATCTCACCTTCATCATCCACCAACTTATTTATTGGCCATCTAACCAAACAATGTATAGACTTATCCCCAATTCTACATCTTTCATAGTTTCCATATATCTCTTCCACAAAAACACCAAATTCCATTTCACCTAGAGTTTCACCCTCAACCATGTCATCCTCACGAACATAAACTATGATCCCTTTAGCAATTCACATGCTTGTTCTTGTGCATTCATTTGTAAGAGAAACTTTTTTAAATGCAAATGTAACCCTATCTTGGAAAATATTTATTGGATGGTCATGACAATGTGTTTCCAAATCTGATTCTGGCCAAATCTCATAAGATTCCAATGCACCCCCTAATGTATCCTCAAATCCTGTTGGATGTGGTAGAAGAGCATCATGTTTTAACACCTTCTCAATTTTAACCACTATGCATCCTTTCTTTACCATCCTTCCATGCACCTTATGCCCAAGATCTGTATTGAATATGGACCCCTCACCCACCTTCACTCCATGTTGTAGAAGGCCTACCTTGTCTCCAATAGAAAATGCAGAAGAGACATTTGCACCTGTACACCAAATTAAAGAAGCTTTGTATTTTCTTAAAAAAAACATTCAATGTAATATCAATAAAACTTAACACATGCTTCAAGATTTTGATTTACCTTTGTTATGCCTCAAATCCATGATCTTCCATGGATGTGTGTCCCCTTCATCAAAACCTTCCACATTCAAATGTGGTTGAGTGACATTAATGATCAAAATCGTAACATAGCCTGCATTAACTCTTTCTCTACCATAATAAGTTCCAATATATGTAGAGTCAACCCTTCCTAGCCCAATAACTTGACCATTAATTAGGAGGTCAAAATAGTCCCCTAGTGTCAAATTTATATTTTCCATTGTAACTCCTTTCAATTATGTAACACACAATTGAATTGTAACTTGTAAATAAGGTTAAACCATGTAAAGTGTGCTCTTATATTTGTAAAAAATTAATATAGTTGCAAAAATTCAAAACATTATGGCAATAATTTTGTTTGCAATGAATCATTGTCCCCCACCATCTAGTGCACATATGAAAATGGAATTTACAAATAAATTACACAAATTATATATGAAGAACTGACAATTTTAGATTTTAAAAAGATTTTATATTTGATTCTTTTTTCCAAGACCTTCATCACCCAAGTATGGGTTCCTCCAGCCTATGCTACTTATTGATCTCAACTCAAGAAAAAGGTCCTAGTATTATTGATAAAGAATATACAATGAGGATTTAAACCATGCACAAGATTGAAGGATGTTGGGAAACCCAAGCCGTCCAGATCGTGAAGAAACTATAAAAACATAGCCAAGTAATCCTCAAAACAAATGTGTAACATTCACATAGATTAAGTAGTATTGACCATTTATTCCAACATAGAAGACCTATTTATATCATGGTAAAGTAGCTCATGTCATTAGGGATTGAGATGTGAGGAGCACAATTGTACAAACTCCACGATCTCTACTACACAACCACATTATCATCAATGAGAACATGTGTTAGCTATCATATAATAGTTTTTCTTCTAGCACCATGAAGGAAATCATATAATGCTAATGTGAAATCTATATCTTGTTAGCTTTCCTTCTAACCAACATGAAATCTAATGCATGTTAGCTTTCCTTCAATTAAAAATATTGCATGGTCAATGAAAACTAGCACATGTTACCTTTCCTTTTAACAACAACATTGCATGGTGAAAGAAAGCTAACGTGTGTTAGCTTTCATATGATATTTTTTCTTTTAGGAAAACCACATTGTCGTCAAAGATAACACGTGTTAGCTTTCAGATAGTAGTTTTCCTTCTAGCATAACCACGTCTATCACTATCACCTAAGATCACTATCAAGCCTCTATTGAAATGGACAACATTGACGAGGCATAATGTAGGAGCCAAGTTGACTCAATACCCCATCAACTTGAATAGATACTCAAGCTTGACTATACTAAACCCTATATTACAAGAGGTCTAATGCATGTTAGATTTTGTTCTAACAACAACGTGAAATCTATATCATGTTATCTTTCCTTCTAACAACAACGATGTTAGCTTTCCTTCTAATAACAATATTGCACAGTCAATGAAAGCTAACGCGTGTTATATTTCCTTTTAGAAACAATATTGGAAGGTGAATGAAGGCTGACATGTGTTAGCTTTCATATGATAGTTTTCTTCTAGGACAACCACATTGTCGTCAAAGATAACATGTTTTAGCTTTCATATAGTAGTTTTCCTTCTAGCACAACCACATTGATCACTATCACCTAATATCATTATCAAGCCGCTATCGAAATTGACAACATTGACTAGGCATAACGTAGGAGCCAAGTTGACTCAATACCACATTAACTTGACTAGATACTCAAGCTTGACTATACTAAATCCTATATTACAAGATGTCTAATGCATGTTAGCTTTTGTTATAACAACAATGTTATAACATGCATGCATGTTAGATGTCTATTAGGATTTTGAATGACAACTAATAGGTGTTAGCTGTCATATGATAGCTTTCCTTATAGCACAACCACATTGTCATCAAAGCTATCATGTGTTAGGTTTCATATGGTAATTTTCGTTTTAGCACAACCACATTGTCACCAAAGCTAATGCTTGTTAAATTTCGTATGGTATTTTTCCTTCTAGCACAACCACATTGTTATCAAATTTAACGCATGTTAGCTTTCATATGGTAGTTTTTATTCTAGTACCATGAAAGCACGGGGGCTTCACTCAATAAACCGCTATCATAGCACCTTCGATCGTGGCATATGAAATAATACCCCTAATTTCACTAAATATTGGAAAATACCTTCCAAAATCGTTTTTTTTAACCCCCTCCCAATATGCCTTCCCAATTTAAAAAAACCCCTATTTTCACTAGATATTGTATGTATCATTTTTCCATTAACATTTTTTATACCCCTTTATATTTCTACCTAGTATATTGATATGATACCCCTCTTATGATCCCACATGCATTCTACAATGCACCTTGCTTCTTTCGATGTATATTGTGGATGCACATTACTTCACCCACAATGAAATTACTCAACCACATATCATTATTATTTGCAACATCTAATGGTCTAACGAAGAGATAGGAGATCACTTCTTGTATGTCACTAGAGCCAATGCACATAGTACAACATTTAGATTGCATGTTACAGTTCCCCAATCGTTGACTAAGACTGTTGTGGGCTAGGTATCCAAGCCCCTAGGGCATGTAACAATCTCTAGGAGGCTGACTAAACCTCCCAAGGATTGTAATAGGCACGAGTGGTTGGGTATTCAAACCCCAAGGCCTATCGAGGGCCTATAACAGGCCTTGGAGGCTTAGAGCCTCCCAAGGCTATTGGTAACAACTGACTGAGTGTTATTGGTAACAATTGGCAGTCAATGACCATTATCTCTCGACTATGATCGACCGGAAACCCACTTCACCACGAAACCCCCTCACCTCAAGCATGCCTCAAGATGTGATTTCCCTGCGTACTGGTAAGCCCAAGCCTTCCCTCAACCTGATTTCTCATCCGATCGTGATACCGCCATCTCCATTTGGCGGATATTTGTCAGCCTGCCCATATAAAAAAGACCCCAAAGTATTTTTGTATTGTTACATTAAATAAAAAAACCCTTTTCCCCTTAATATATAAGCAATATAATTTTTAGGTTTTCATGAATATTTAATACTGCAATATGAATGAACGTGGTATTATATTGCCTTCTAGTGAATCCCCCGTGCATGAAAGAGATCTAACGCATGTCAACTTTTGTTCTAACAACAACATGATACATTGTCATGATAAAACTAGGAAATATGTAGTACTCCTAGCACCTTGTGATTAAGAACAATGAAGTAAGGTTTTACTCATTTAACCCCATAAATAGCAATCCAAAATGGATTTGAGTCATTGTGGACCTATAGTGAAGCCTCCTAAGTAATATGTACTTGATCAAAGGTGTGCACCACAATTGGATCCAGAAACAAATAAAATACCTCAAACAATTACCCCAAGGGTCAAAGTGAACCAAACAAACAACCAAAGGTGAAATACCAAGAGAGAGGTGGTGACAAAAGAAGGATATATATGATCTAGACATCCCTAAGAGGTAATAGATCTAAGCTAATATAGGGGAAGATCATGGAAAATGGTCCAAAATATAAGTATTATAGAAGATGTTGCCTCATCACTAGGCATGTCACACATGGAAATGACAAAAAAGAGGTTCCGATTGTGGCCTCCTTAGTGAGTAGACATATGTGAGTTCGAAGGTGAGCAATCCATACACTATAAGAACTAGAAATTAGAGGCATGATGAGTTCAAATTGAAAAGGGATTCAAAAAGGATCATAATGCATACCATATGGTCAAGAGACCTTCCATGTGAAATGCAGCCATTTACATGTCCTAAGGGTGTGAATGCCTAAGATAATATTTAAGGATCCACATTTATGAAATTATCCAAATGTGTTTACTATTTTGTTTTTTAAAGGTTTAATTAAGTTAAGATTTCATTTAAGGGTATCATTGATGCATATCTATAATGCTCACAACCTTTCATTTGTCTTATTTATGAAAGATCATATTAGAATAACTATTTTAGTTTTTATGTTAAAATTTGTAACTTGAAAGAATTAATCTCATTACCTTTTGGCCTTATTTCCATAAATATGGTTAAATTAGAAACCATAGATGTCGAGCATAAATCCATGAACCTATGTCTCTCAATTTAGTAAGTGAGGAGGGTCTTTTGGATTTTGGCTTAGTGATGATATTTTGGACATTGGACTAGCTCTTTTGGGTTTGTGAATTTGTGAGTGTATGGTGCAGACAAGAAAGAAATATCATGAAGTTGATTCTTGCATGCAAATTATCACATATAATGCACTTGTTTGCAAAGATGTTGGCATGCTTGTGAAACCATAAATGAAATGGATTCTTTCTTAAATCAAGTGGAGTGCTTCTCTTGTTGACCTGGAAAAACACCCTTTTCGTGGCTTGCATTAGGCTTATTTCTCCAACCTCTGTTAAAAATGGTCCCCATTGCAATAACAACTTGAGAAAGAAAAATGCTAAGATCCTTTTTAATAGTACATGCCCATCGACACGGTTGGAAAATGGAAGCTTGGCTACAAATATTCCTAGGGAAACTTCAAAGACAGTTCCTGCTTCAAATGGCATTCCTTCTCAATTGATGGGTAGATCTCTGGGCAATGATTTTGCATTTCCTCCAGTCTATAAGTCTCTAGGCAATGAACAAAATTTCTTACAACAACAATGCACGACGAATGAAATCTAACACATGTTAGCTTTCCTTATACCACTAGCACAATTGCATTTCTAACAACAACATTTCATTGTGAATGAAAGCTAACACGTGTTAGCTTTCCTACCAGTACAACCACATTTCCATCAAATACATTGCACCATGAAAGAATTCTAACACATGTTAGCTCTCCTTCTAGAACGAGAACAACAAAATTTCTTGCAACAACAATGCACGACGAATGAAATCTAACACATGTTAGCTTTCCTTCTACCACAAGCACAATTGCATATCTAACAACAACATTGCATTGTGAATGAAAGCTAATGCGTGTTAGTTTTTCTACCAGTGGAACCACATTTCCATCAAATACATTGCACCATGAAAGAATTCTAACACATGTTAGCTTTCCTTCTAGAACAAGAACAACAAAATTTCTTACAACAACAATGCACGACGAATTAAAGCTAACACATGTTAGCTTTCCTTCTAACACGAGCACAAGGACATTTCTAACAACAAAATTGCATTGTGAATGAAAGCTAACGCATGTTAGATTTCATACCAGTACAACCAAATTGCCATCAAATACATTGCACTATGAAATAAATCTAACACATGTTAGATTTCCTTCTGAACAAGAACAACAAAATTTCTTACAACAACAATGCACGACGAATGAAAGCTAACACATGTTAGATTTCCTTTTAGCAAAATCGCAATTGCATTACAACAACATTGCATTGTGAATGAAAGCTAACGCGTGTTAGCTTTCCTACCACTACAACCACATTGCCATCGAATACATTGCACCATTAAAGAATTCTAACACATGTTAGATTTCCTTCTAACATGAGCACAAGGACATTTCTAACAACAACATTATGTGGTGATTGAAAGTTGAAGCATTTTAGCTTTCCTACGGGTACAACCTCATTGCCTTCATATACATTGCACCATGAAGGAATTCTAATGCATGTTATCTTACCTTCTAGCACAAGCACAAGGACATTCCTTACAACAACATTACAAATAGAATCTGAAACTCAGATCGGTGAACCATCCATTCCGTTGGGCCCATGACACAGAACTCCATGAAGGACACCCCTTAGCCATCCAACAACATGGCGCAAAGCTTGATTTACCTGATGATTTGAGAAGCTAGGGTTTTTTTCAGTGAGACCTAATGCAATTTTTGTATTTGGGGTTCAAATTCATGAAACTCTTCCTTGATACCAAGTATATAGATTCATGACATCCACAAGACCTATACACCCCTATTGGAAGTTGTAGAACTCAATTTTGTTGTTTAGATCTCTTTTTAATCCCCAACACCAAATCAACATGTGTCCTTGAATGGATTTTGGATGTGAGTGAAAATTGGTTATAAAATGCAATCTAAGACTTGAATCGATGAACTGCCAATTATGTTGGGTACAAGACATGAAGCCTGCAGCCATGTTCATTTGGTGCTTAACAACCAATTACACTACAATGTGCAATTATTGGATTATGTAGAAATCCCATATACTAGGTGTTCCCATTACATACTTATGGGAATTTGCTAAATGCTTCTCTCCAACATAACATGAATGTTAGCTTTCCTTATAGCAAAAGCATAAGGGAAATGTATAGTGCATGCTAGCTTTCCTTCCAACACAAGCATAAGGGCATTTAGAATAGAAAAATTGCATGGTGAATGAAAGCTAACACGTGTTAGGTTTCCTACCAGTACAAGAACATTGCAATCAAATACATTGCACCATGAAGGAAATCTAATGCATGTTAGCTTTCCTTCTAGAACAAGAACAACATAATTTCTTACAACAACAATGCACGGCGAATGAAAGCTAACACATGTTAGCTTTCCTTCTACCACAAGCACAATTGAATTTCTAACAACATTGCATTGTGAATGAAAGCTAACGCGTGTTAGCTTTCCTACCAGTACAACCACATTTCCATCAAATACATTGCACCATGAAAGAATTATAACACATGTTAGCTTTCCTTCTAGAACAAGAACACCAAAATTTCTTACAACAACAATGCACGACGAATGAAAGCTAACACATGTTAGCTTTCCTTCTACCACAAGCACAATTGCATTTATAACAACAACACTGCATTGTGAATGAAAGCTAACGCGTGTTAGATTTCCTACCAGTGGAACCACATTGCCATCAAATGCATTGCACTATGAAAGAATTCTAACACAAGTTAGCTTTCCTTCTAGAAAAAGAACAACAAAATTTCTTACAACAACAATGCATGACGAATGAAAGCTTAACACATGTTAGCTTTCCTTCTAACACGAGCACAAGGCCATTTCTAACAACAACATTATGTGGTGATTGAAATATGAAACATTTTATCTTTCCTACCGGTACAACCTCAATGCCTTCATATACATTGCAACATGAAGGAAAGCTAACGCATGTTAGCTTTCCTTCCGGTACAACCACATTTCCATAAAATATATTGCACCATGAAGGAATTATAATCCATGTTAGCTTTCCTTCTAGCACAAGCACAAGGGAATTTCTTACAACAACATGGCATAGTGAATGAAAGCTAACAAATGTTAGCATTCCAACTAGTAAAATCACATTGCCATCAAAAACATTTCACCATGAAGGAATTATAATGCATGTTATATTTCCTTCTAGCACAAGCACAAGGACATTCCTTACAACAACATTGTGAATATAATATTAAACTCGGATCGGTGAACCATCCATTCCGTTGGGTCCATGAAAATGAACTTCATGAAGGACACCCCTCGGCCATCCAGCAACATGGCGCAAAGCTTAATTTACCTGATGATTTGAGAAGCTAGAGTTTTGCTCAATGAGTCCAAATGCAATTTTTGCATTGGGGGTCATATCTCTTCCTTCAGACCAAGTATATAGCTTCATGGCATCCACAAGGCATCATATTTCCCAAAATTACAAGGTCGACAAAAACATATTCATTCTACATACCCATCCCAGATCCATTTTAGGGACAAATTGCCCGCCAGCCCGATCGACTAGCTGTTGTTTCTTTTCTTCGACTAGTCAGCAGCAGCAACCGTCCCATCCATGTTTCGTAAAGCCAACAATGTCCGTCTATCCATCCAGAATTGGCAATGAGACGTTTTTAGAGGAATGATTTAGTAAGGGATACGCTTAGATAGAGATTTTGGATGGGGTGCTATAGTGATGAAGCAGGTACCAAGATTAGAGATAGCTTCAACCAACTACACGAAGTCAAAGAAACAGCAAGGGCTTACCGATATTTCTCCCTTTGAACACTTGTTTAAAAATAGGGCCATAACAGCTAGATCCATTTTAGGGACGAATTTAGCCAGTGTGGGAAAGGAAATGAAACGAAATCCAGAAAGAAAGACTTGCCCAGATGCATACACAATACTAAATCGAACGAATTCCAAGGGGGAAGGATTTGTGTTAAGGTTTACATCTTAGTGGTATTCATTTTCTGGCTTTTACATTAGACTTTATAGCGATGGTTTCTGATACCAAAAGGAATCATATTTCGCAAAATTACAAGGTCAACAAAAACGTATTTATTCTACACACCCATCCCAGATCCATTTTAGGGACAAATTGCCCGCCATCCCGGTCGACCAGCCATTGTTTCTTTTCTTCGACCAGTCAGTAGCAACAACCATCCCATCAATGTTTGGTAAATCCCACAACGTTCATCTATCCATCCAGAATTGGTGATGAGACGTTTTTAGAGCAATGATTTAGTAGAGGATACACTTGGATAGAGATTTTGGATAGGGTGCTATAGTGATGAAGCAGGTACCAAGATTAGAGATAGCTTCAGCTAGCTACACGAAGTCAAAGAAACAACAAGGGCTTACCGTTATTTCTCCCTTTTAAAACTTGTTTAAAAATAGGGCCACAACAGCCAGATCCATTTTAGGGACAAATTTAGCCAGCGTGGGAGAGGAAATGAAACGAAATCTAGAAAGAAGGACTTTCCCAGATGCATACACATTACTAAATCGAACGAATTCCAAGGGGGGAGGATTTGTGTTAAGGTTTACAGCTTAGTGGTATTCATTTTCTAGCTTTTACATTAGACTTTATAGTGATGGTTTGTGATACTGAAGGGCATCATATTTCCCGTGTATTTCCCAAAATTACAAGGTCGACAAAAACATATTCATTCTACATACCCATCCTAGATCCATTTTAGGGACAAATTCCCCGCCAACCCAATTCTCATGCTCAAACAAGAATGGCCATACAAGTTTTATTTACAACAAAAAAATCCCTGTAGATATAGATCCGTAGTTGCTATTCTAAGCCTTACTGTAACGCGGCCTTGTTTCTAGAACTTCCCTTATCCAGAATCAAACTAATGGATGAATCGGTGAATTGTAATGTGGTTACAGCTAATGCTAGGTCAATATAACAGTACAGCTCTGAAAAAAAGAGAAAGGCAATTTAACAGAGAAACACAGTAATATTCTTTGAGCCTACCGAGTGGAGGAGATTGGTCCACGAGTTTATTCATTTTTCTGCCCCATGACTTTGGGAAATCCATTTCAGAGGAAAGGAATTATTCTTATCCAATGCAGCTGAGGGTAACATATCACAGTTGGTAGGAAAACCACTACAATATTATGAAGCAAGTGTGGCAATTTTCTCTCTTATTGGAATATGGTCCTTTTTTTTCTTATGAGATAGGGCAGAGCAGTCTATTCATGGAACATGGAATTCGTCCCTTCCTTTCATGTTGGGATAGGGCCAAGCTGTACCAATTTTCTCTACTTTATTGAAATTGGATCTTTCTTTTTATTGGATTTTGACATTTTTCATATTAGAATTGGGCGAAGTAGTCTAAAACCACAACTTTTTGTTTTTTTTTAGTGGTTTTTTCTGGCAGAGTTTCTTTATCAATCCAGTAAAATTTCAGATGAAGTAGAGTTCCAAAAATGTTGTGGCAGAGTTCCACTATAAAACTTTACACTAAAGTTTTCGTCCATTTTAGACCCATCAAGATGCTCAAGAAATTGATCAAAGTTATGATGGTAACTCTACCAAAATTGAGTTACAGGGGTAGTTTACTCTGCGCGCTTGTCAAAATCTGATGTCTCATAGAGCAACCCTTATCCACAATGTTTTATTTACAACAAAAAAAACCCTGTAGATATAGATCCATAGTCGTTATTCTAAGCCTTACCTTCATTATCGGATGAGGCAAGATGAGAAGCAATGGCAGAATGATACATAATGTCATGAAACGTAGAAGTGTCCCAAAGGATTTTTCTCAATAATTTTTCCTTCTCTGGAGTCAATCGCCCTCTTAAAGACTTGGGATGCCTGGGTACTATAGCTCCCTCAATTTCTTTTTCATCATCATCTGAACTCTTATATATGTCTTTTGTTTTCCAATCATTTAAGCCATCATCTGCCCATCGCTCGTGATCATCCTGAGACCAACCAAAGAGAGGAAGCCACCATCTCATGATGCTTCCCTTGTCAATATGAGATGGAAAAATAACATCCTCTCTTCTTCTTGTTTGCTTTTCCCCAACATTCTTAATTTTTGAATTGTTAAATTTTCAGAATTTACTTCAATCTGATCTAGGATCTTAACTGAGAGAACAACATGTACAGCAAATCTACAACATATCAATCATGGACACAATAATGCAAGCGCACAAGAGACACGGAGTTTACTTGGGGAAAACCATACAGGTGAAAAACCCCAATAACTTCCTCAGAGATAGATAGAGCAATGATACGACCAGAATACAAGAGATAGTCTTCTCCTAGCAGCAGATCTTCCTCCTCCACAAGTGTGCAACTCTCCCAAGTGTGAGTGAGAGAATAGAATGATCAAATAGAGATCTCCCGATCTCTATTTATACTAGACTTGACTTGCCTAATAACCTTTACTAGGTCGGCCTTAACTTAACCACATAACACAATGCTGACTAGGCCAACACCCAATAGGGTGGTCTAATAACCCTTTGACCCACATGGCCGACCCCCACTAGGGTGGTCTAACAACCCTTCGACCCACATGACTTATACAGGGCCGACCCCAACAAGGTGGTCTAATAACCCATCAAGTATAAGTTACGACACTTACAATATAAATGACGACACTTCCGTATAGAGGAATAATAACATCTCTATAGGAATATAAAATACATATATGAAATACATGGGTGAAATACATTCCGAAGTTACATATACATCAACACTCCCTCTTAACTAGGAAGGTATTTCTCGACACAGGTCTGCTAGCACAAGTCTTCTTCTTTGGATCATCATCAGCGAATCATCATCCTTGAATCATCATCATCGTCACTGCTGTTGCTATCTCAATCAACCTCTGAATCTACTCATCATAGGAAGTTCTATAGAGCCAGTCCTTTTTCATACTCGATGTAGGCCCACCACCTGCAGGTCTTCATCATCACTGGCCATAATATGGAAATCTCAGGACTTATTACATGCGTCACAAAACCTTGCAAGAGCATCCAGGCTGTTACGAGCACACAACTTTACCTGTCGGATCTCCCAGGGACATATTATATGTGACTGCCACAAAACCTTAAAAGAGTCTCTTGAATAGCAAGAACCCTAAAGAGCATCTGAGGCCTTTTTCATCCTGTCCAGATCTCCAGGACTTATTACATGTGACACCTACCACAAAACCTTGCAAGAGCATCCCAAGACTTATTACGGGCACACAGCCCAACCTATCGGATCTCCCAGGGCCATATTACATGTGGTCATGGCAAAACCTTGCAAGAGCATCCCAGGACTTATTACAAGCACACAGCTCAACCTATCGGATCTCCTAGGGCTGAATTATATGCTATAGGACAACACCTCAAAAGAGCATCTACCAAATATCCCAGGGCCAAATTATATGCCATAGGAAAAACCTTGCAAGACTATCTACAGATCTCCTAGGGCCAAATTATATGTTCTTCCAAAGCAAAACCTAGAAAGAGCCTTTGCCAGATATCCCAGGGCCACATTACATGCCATAGGCAAAACCTTGCAAGACTATCTGCAAACCTCCTAGGGCCAAATTATATGCTTATCTGCACAACCTGTTCCACGGCCACAAAGTATCAACCTAATACTCACCATACATCATCCTGATGTACACATGATCATCCTAATCATCATCACTGCAACATCCTGCTGCATGTCATCCAGAGCAACATCCTGAAGCTCGTCATCCATGATCATCCTGATCATATAATGCATCTACCTGATGCATACCACGTATCTACCTCATACATATCATCATACATGATCCACCTGATTATACAATGTATCCACCTGATACAAATACAAATACATGATCTGCCTGATCATACCTGATACATATCAACATACATGATCTACCTGATCATACAATGTATCCACCTGATACATATACAGATACATGGTACAAGCATCCAACATGATGCATATACAAAATACATACAAATGATCCAACTGATCAAATCCAGCATCCAACATGATGCATATATACATAAATGATCCAACTGATCATAACAAGCATCCAATATGATGCAATGATCCAACTGATCATAACAAGCATCCAACATGATGCATATACATATACAGAGTAGTAACTAGAGCATCGTCCTGATGTTCATCATCCATGATCCTCCTGATCATCATAGCATCGTCCTCTTCAGATCATCTCATCATCCATGAAGCACAGCCCAAATGCACATCATCCAGCAATTACACCACCGACATGGGAGAACACATCTACCACCATTCGGGGAAGGCTCCAGCCCTTACTTTTTCACCATGGGAGAACACATCTACCGCCATGTGAAAAATGGCTCAGCAATTACATCACGACCAAGGGAGAACACATCAAACATGTCAGAAAAGCTCATGTGCATCTGCATCTTCCAGACTCATCACTTCCCTTTGGAAGGAACCTCGATCTGAAGTGCACCAAGCCTCTCTTTGAAGTACTCAAACTACACTCTGGCCAACGGCTTGGTCAATACATTTGCAACCTGCTCATCCATCGCAACATACTCTACTTCGGATGTACTCAGTGCTACACAGGACTGCTTCCTGCTAAACCAAGAGATCACACCTGATCCCATACTGAAGCAGCACCCAGATGTGCTCTTCCTATCTGCAGCACTTCCTGCCCAATCTGAATCAACATAACCCTGCAGGTTAAACTTTTGATTCGCATCATACTTGAGCCCATAATCAACCATACCCTTCAGGTACCTCAAAATATGCTTTACAACAACCAGGTGAACATCTCTCGGATCCGTCAGGAACTAGCTCAATGTGTTCACCGTAAAGCAAATATTTGGTCTCGTGTTCGTCAGGTACATAGAGGACCCAATCATCTGACGATACATCGTGACATCAACCGGATCAGATGAAGCATCACACATAAGCTTCAGGTTCGATGCCATAGGTGTGGCCATATCCTTACAGTCCATCATCCCGAACCTCTTCAGGATTTCTACTGCATACTTCCCTTGTCCAAGGGAGATTCCATCTGCACTCTGTCACACCTCCATGCCAAAAAAAAATCATGCATCATCTCCAAGTTCTTCATATGGAATTCGGCAGCAATCTTCCTCTGCGTGTCGGCAGTCAATCTATCCTCACCTGTTACAAACAGGTCATCCACATAGTAGTATCACTGGATTTCCTTCCTCAACCTTGTAGTGAAGGTTGGAATCCGCTTTACTCTTGGTAAAGCCCAAACTGGATAGAAAGTTGTCTATCCTACCATACCAAGTTCTGCAGATATATGACTCCATGTCATGTGTCTCAGAACCAAGTGGCTTCTCCACGTACACTTATTCTTCAACTACACCATTCAAGAAAGTTGTCTCGAAATTCATATGGTGTATCTTCCCTATAATCACTGCAGCCGGAGCAAGTATTGATCTAATGGAAGTGTATCTGGCTACAGGAGCAAAAGTCTCTATGCTACCACCTACAACATGCTTGATATTGTAGCTTCTCTTGGAAGTCACTACAGACTCCCCTTCAGGTCTTGGGACTGCATCCCAAACATCTTCGTGATCGACTGGTACTCCTCGATCATGGCATTCTTCCCAGATCTTGGGAACTTCAATGTCTTCAATATTTTCAATAGATAACTTTGTTGCTGAACAAATGTTGTAGTCCTTCTTTTGTAGGTGATGGTATACGATCTTTCCTACACAACAAGTTAAATTGCATGATTAGAAAACATCTCATAGTTTTCAGAACAAATTCTTACACATAAAGAAATATGTCATATAGTCATGCAATTATCTTAGCCAATGCTTCAATACAACATTTATCCATATTCCATAACTTTCTAGATGCCTTCCAATCTCTACTAGAACATTGTTAAGAGTGTGCACAACTCCTAACATGTCAGCAAAGAGGTTTCATTCTAGATAAGTAGCAATGGAATGTTGTACAGTTCCATAGGCCACTTACCCATGTATATTAGTAGTATACTGTTCATCAATGCAACTATTCTAATATGCATAATACACAACCTAATTCTAGGAACATAAGCATATACATCATTGAATAACATTATGTAAGAAATGACAATTCAAATACTTATCTTTGTTTGGTTGTTGGGTGGACTCCCTCTGAATATTTTCAACTCCATTCTGATGTGGATTGTGAGAAGTGGTCAAATCCCTCTGAATATCTGCATCCTTGCAGAAACTACTGAAGTGTGCTCCTTTGCTTTCTTGCAGGAACAACTGGAGTGTGCTCCCTCTTGATCTTTGCTTCCTGGATTACCTGTCCTTGAACTTACATCCATCCTTAATCACTATGCATGCTTATTAGTATCATCCTTGTGTTATCCTTGAGGTCTCATACATAATCACACATTTATTAGTATAATCTTAATACTATCAAAACACAATAATCTTAAGCATGTATATTCATGATCATTCACAAATAATAAACATTAGTATTCAAGGTTTCAGGAAAGTCTTCTTTTACTCATGCATATTCTTATTTGATCATAGGACTCTTCTGATTAGTTAAATCATCAATGCATAAACCCGTGATTACTCAAACCTATACCTTCATGATTCTTCTGGTTAGTCATATCATCAATTATGGTCAGAAACATAATATGCATACAGCCATGACTATTCAAACCTATGACTTCATGAATAATCATTATCAACAACACAACAGTATAAGATCCTAACACAAGGTAGGATTCTAGCTTGATATAGGAAAAACATACCTGGATTAGCATGCTAGCTAGTTATGTCTAACATACCCGCATAATGTCTTCTGGTTCTCTCTAGTGACTTGTGCTAGTAACCTGCATGTCTCATAGGTTAACCATTGTAGGACCAAGTTATACATACCTCGAAAGTAGATCTTCTATGTGATCCATGAAAATGGATGAATATTTGTCTTCATGTCACCATGATCATATGTTCTTGAAGTAGAACATGATTTGTCTTTCTTGGTGTACCTTTTATGTTAGCGAACAACATAAACCCCATACAACATCACAATGCATTAGTACATTCATAAGTGTCAAAACCTTAATCAATGAATACCTTCTATTAAGGTGATACGACAAGTCTAGTAATTAATAAAGATTGTACTGTGATGATATGAAGACAAACATATGATAAACTTAACCATGAAGCATACCTGTAAGCCATACCTATCAAGATTGCTTGTAATCTTCTTATGGAAGGCCTTAGCCTCATCTCCCTCTGAGACAGGACCTTCTTCACTTATGCAGGTGACCAATCCATCTTCTTCTAGGATTAACCCAATCCACTTGATTCGCAAGAACTGGACCTGGAGCTGGATTAGGGTTTGTCAAAGAAACCCCAAAAATTCAAACTTTGAATTTCAAGCTTCTGAAAGGATAGAAATATGTGCCTTAATGAGCTGATCAAGTTAGTATATTCAGAATTTGAAAACTGCAAAGTTTCACCCCTCGAAATTGCCTTTTAGATTTTCGGATTCACTAGGGAGGACCCTGAATTAGGGTTTGAGTTTCCCAAAGCTTCACCCAACCAAAAGTTTTGATTCAAATCTCTAAGCTTTGATTTTTCTAAGGAGCTTCCAGCCGTGGTCATAGATTTCCAAAATTCCAATTTTTGTAGAAGCCCTAATTTTCCATCTTTCCGATCAAAGTCCCGAACTGGGGTTTGATCAAGCCCGGCCTTCTGCCCAACCAAAAAATCTGATCTTCGTCTCTAAATTTCTATTTTTATGAGTAGCATCCAACTGTGGTCTTCGATTACAAAAATTCTAACTTTCTCCAAAGCCCTAAATTCCGAAAGCCATGAAAGAAGGTGCTAAAAAATAATTTTGTTTTGACAGAAATATGTACCTAATTGTTTCTGGTGTAACTCCAAAAACATTTCGATCCACAGGGTCTGAAAATTTTTCCTGAGATATCTTGACCTATTATCTTTCCATCCCGACAGGTCTGACCTCAATTGGATTCTCTGAGAGAGAGTTATTCCAAGTGTCGCAACGTGACCTGTTTATGGGATAATACAGGAGAGTGAACTTGTATGGTGTTCCACGTGTCACTGGTTCAACTTCGGCCTCTGAAAACTTTTCTTGAGATATTACAGTCTGTGTACTACCTGTCACTTTTTACGAAATTTCATTTGGAGCTTCCTAGCCCAATTTATGACTTTTTTTCCCAAGGTCACCTGATTTTGACTCAGATCTGGAAGAGGCAGAAACCCTATATTGTACAAATCATAGATCACAAAGTACAACAAAATAGAGGTTTTCCTTTGGACACAAGGTACATGGGGATTTGATCTTCGACCTGTAAAATTTTCAGATCAGAAAACTTCGCCAAAATGGATTTATAGCGAAAGTGTTACGATGACTGGTTTTTGCTATATCAAGCCCTAGCATCGTAAGTGCAACAAGTGTCATACATGCCATATCATGCCTTCTTTCAGGCTAGCTCTAATACCATGTTAAATTTTCAGAATTTACTTCAATCTGATGTAGGATCTTAACTGAGAGAACAACATGTACAGCAAATCTACAGCATATCAATCATGGACACAATAATGCAAGCACACAAGAGACACAGAGTTTACTTGGGGAAAACCATAAAGGTGAAAAACCCCAATAACTTCCTCAAAGATAGATAGAGAAATGATACAACCAGAATACAAGAGATAGTCTTCTCCTAGCAGCAGAGCCTCCTCCACAAGTGCACCACTCTCCCAAGTGTGAGTGAGAGAATAGAATGATCAAATAGAGATCTCCCGATCTCTATTTATACTAGACTTGACTTGCCTAATAACCTTTACTAGGTCGGCCTTAACTTAACCACATAACACAATGCTGACTGGTCTGACACCCAATAGGGTGATCTAATAACCCTTTGACCCACATGGCCGACCCCCACTAGGGTGGTCTAACAACCCTTCGACCCACATGACTTATACAGGGCCGACCCCAACAAGGTGGTCTAATAACCCATCATGTATAAGTTACGACACTTACAATATAAATGACGACACTTCCGTATAGAGGAATAATAACATCTCTATAGGAATATAAAATACATATATGAAATACATGGGTGAAATACATTCCAAAGTTACATATACATCAACATGAATGAACTGATCCTCATTATTATTAGAGGAGCTACATCCCCTTACAGAATTCCTACCCCCAACTTTGTGGGAAAGAAAAATTTGGCCATCATAGAGACCTCTGTTCTCTGAGAATGGCCTGCATTCTAAAAATCCACCTAAAATAACAGCCATTAATGTAAACCAGGACAGATAGCAGAAAAACCAAAGGGAAATCAAATTTCTCAGTGTAGATGAAGCCTAGCGATCTATCTATGCAAATCAGGCCAATCAGGCCAAATAGCAAAAAAAACAAAGTGAAATTAAATTAGTCAGTGCAGATGAATCCTGGCATCTATTATACAAACCAAGAAAGATAGCAGAAGGAAATTAAATTATTCAGTGCAGTTGAACCCCGCTGATCTATTTGTAAATGGATGGCCTCCGCCTTTGCAAGTAGGAATCTGCACGATCTAACCCGAAACACCATCATTGTGTTAAAATTGTATAACAAAAAATTCGAACATGAATAGCATACATGTGTGTGACTGTAAAAAGATCCAGACCGCATTCATAAATTAAGGCTGACGAACAATATGTGAATTTGAATCGTCTTATACTTACAGTCAGTATGAATATGATGAGAAAGAGCACGAAGATATTGTTCGAATGCAGGGGAACTCACTTGTTTGCCATCTAGTCCTCAACCTGCGCATAGAAAATAATGGACGTAAGAGATAATAGTAGCATTTAAGCCCGTGGTCGAGTGCTACTCGTGAAGATATAAAGACGAAACACACAAAAAATATGTTTCCTTCATTACATGCAACTTGCAAGGCGTGAAGTGTATATTCCATGATTCAGATTACACAGTTGGAAGTGGGCGAGGCATGCAAACCAGTAGATCCCAAACTCCTAAATCTTGCATATGAACGATCTTCCAAACAAACATTTATTTTTCTCTCAACTCGGTAAGATTCTCAAAGAAAAGAAGTTCAAAACTCAGAATAAGAAAATAAAGCAGTTCAACAACATACCTTAGAGTACTGACCTGCATGATGAAACAGTTTGTAAGGAATGAAGAGAAGAGATGCGATGGTAAGCCCTTAAAAGAGCAAGGGTCAAGTCTATTGTAGCTTCAAGGACAATAGTTCTCATGATTCACATATAATCTCAACCCTGGAATATTACACGAAGATGCCATTTCCAGGCCTCTTCTTTGAATAGTAATAGAGGTGAGAGATTGACTCCAAGGAGACGATGGGTGTGTTGAGGATAAGGTTTGTTGTAAGGCCAAAGAGAAGAGGGTGACGAGATGTTTTTAGAGAAGAGATTTAGTAGGGCATACACTTGGATAGAGATTTTGGATGGGGTGTTATAGTGATGAAGCAAGTACCAAGATTAGAGATAGCTTCAGCCAGCTACACGAAGTCAAAGAAACAGCAAGCGGTTACCGCTATTTCTCCCTTTTAACACTTGTTTAAAAATAGGGCCACAACAGCCAGATCCATTTTAGGGACAAATTTAGCCAGTGTGGGAAAGGAAATGAAACGAAATCCAAAAAGAAAGACTTGCCCAGATGCATACATAGTACTAAATCGAACGAATTCCAGGGGGAGGAAGCCACACCCGTTACTGGTGGGCTTATAGATCATATTGGTAAAACTAAGATGAAAGCATAAAATATAAATTCTATTGATGAACAAAATCGAAACCTACCTGTATCCATTGATTAACGGAATCTAAACCTGGAGGAGGCTTATTAAATCCACTTCAAGATGTCATAAAGTATATATTTTGGTTGGAGGAAGAAACACATACCTATATCCCTTGATGAACAGAATCGAAACCTGGAGGAGGCTTATTAACTCAACTTCAAGATGTCCTGCAGCCAGAACGAATTCACCCTCCACCCGTGATTCCACCGTCCTGTTTGGTGACTGTTACTAACCAAATCCACACCCACACACAGCTCAATCGAGTAGCTGAAAAGCAGCTCAGATCGGTGTTTGAACTTGACAAGGGGCAAAATTCGTTAATTAGGTAGCTTTTTGCGTTTGAATTTGGCAACAATCACCAAAATTGAAATATTTCTTAAAATCAAAATACTTTGATAGAGTAACAAACTTATATTTTAAATAAAGCAATGGGAATGTGGACTAGTATATAGTTTACATGGTTTGTCTTCATTTTTGTTTATTTTTCTTTTTTTTCTTTTGTACATGTTTTTGGAGATTTTGAATTATGAGTTGAAACACTTTATTATTTTTTATTTATATATAAATGGAAAATGATTTCACTTTTATTGTTTTTATTTCTATTAAGTAAAAACATGTTTTTAGAAAAAAGGAAAAGTGTTTTTGGCATGTTTTTCCTTAAAGATGTAATAAATATTTAAAACATAGGAAAATGATTTTAATTGTATTTGCAAAATGATAGGATGTGTTAGAAGAACAAAAAAAACATATAATAAGTTAAGTGTTGATAATGAGTTAATGGTTTTTTTTTAAAATTAACAAAACACATGGTTTTAAAAGATGATTTGGATCTAATTTTTTTGTAATATGATAAAATAAAAACAAATAATATTGATAGTAAATTGTGGATTACAAATACATATCCATAGTAAATTATCGATTTGTTTAAAAAAACTATTTTAAGGTAATGAGAGAGGTTTTCATTTACATTTTCCAACTATTCGTTTTTTAAAGAATAAAAGCATACAATGATTGATTTGATTAATTTCGTATTTTTTATTACTATAAATAATTATATCGATAGGTGTTTTTATTTTAGAATTCAGGGTGGACTAGCATTTATGCTTTAAATTTCCTAGAATGCACAAGGATGAGAAAAGTGTACTCTTGAGATTGATTTTATGGCATTCGTTCCAAATTCCAAATAAAAAATTTTATAAAAAAAATTATAGAAAATAACGGGTAGCTATGCATGGATAACAAGAAGTTGATACATGAAAAACTCCTAATTGATTCATGGACAATGAGCAGTTCACACAACTACGCATGGAGAACAAGTAACTTGTTTATGACACTTAATTGGTGACCTACCGGTTTTCACCATCCACAGTTAAGTGGTTGTGCTAGTTATTGTCAATAACAAATTATAAAAGGTCCTTCAGAGAAATTGATGGGAAAACAAAGGTTATATTTCATGCTTGTCATCAGGAAAAACAAAAGAAATGGTGATAACGTCCATCTATAGTGTCGAAAATGTAAAAAATGGCTCGTGCAAAATTTTCCAAATTCCTACCATGCTTGCATCTGTCAACCAATAATAGGGAGGTCAATCTAGAAATTATTACTCATCAATTCACTAAATATTATATGCTAAAAAACTATGTTGACTTTTAACATGAGCTTCTGATTTTTTTAAATGAATTTATAACATATTTTTCTTTAGATGATTTTAATTCTACATACAAGTCAAATCAAATCTTTTAAGATAAGAGGTGTGCCCTCCAAAAGCACCATCCATATATATATAGCAAGAGAGAGAGAGAGAGAGAGAGAGAGAGAGGTCAATGAGCACAAAGAATGTATGGTTGTTCCAAAAGGAACTATGTTTTCCCATATCATTTTTCCAAGGGACATTTTCTTCAAACTAGTATAAGGAATAGATTTAATTTTTTCGGTGACTGTGTAACTTCCTTTATCTAGCAACCTATGTCTTATTTTCCCATCTTTGTTTGTTGACATTATGTTGTTTTGGTCCATGCATATCGACCTATTGTCATCTTGAGTACTCCCCATCTAGGTGGAGGACATATCCCATGTTCCCATGTTTGTAGAGACGATTCATCATTATTTCAAGAGAATACTCAATGATAACACCATTGGACTACACCTTGCAACTGGATGGATATTTGCATAGTTCTTGGAGGTTCACTCATATGAGCCACAATTTTACAACCATTGTTGTTTGACTTGTACCAATGTTTGAAATCTTGATGCATAAAATGAACCTAAAATTTTTCAATTTGAAACTCAATGGACGTATCTTGCTCATGATTCATCAGTTGCACAACAATTTTGGGTTTCATATTCATTGCTTGTCTTAGTTCCTTCACTACAATAATTTCATCTTACTTATTGCTAATGGTGTTAGAATTTTAAGTGCAATAATAATAAGGATCACTGAAAGATAAACAAGAAAAGAATGAACAAAAGTAGACAACAAACTTATCCCGGAAAAACCCTCTCCGGCCAAAAAAAGCCAACAAACTTCTTTTATATAGATTCTGCAGAAAGTACAATAGTATCCCTTGTGCAAAGCCCAAAAACAAGAAGACTCCAAAAGCAACTATCCACTTGAATCTATCTATCCTAATGATGCAGGATAAATGTGTGAGTGAGGTGACCAAATGAGTAGGTCGAAATCCTCATTTATACTAGGCAAAACACTTGACCTTTTACGAATTATGTCGGCTTGACTTTCCTAATTGGGCCAACCTATACACTTTACAATAAAATATTACTTTCTAGAATTTTCCAGGCCAACCTAACAGTTAGGGTTTTGACTTTTAGATAATTAATTACATTGATACTAATCCTCGTAGGGTGTACAATAAAAAATAATACAAATGAATCAAATAACACAAATAAGAATATCTTCTAAAGTTACATTCTTCAACACTCCCTCTTGACAAGGAAGGTATTCTTCAATCATCGTCACCACCATCTTCCAGCTGTTGCACTTCTTGTACACGGACTATTGACATATGCCTCTCTGAATCTATATGTCATTAGAAGTTCCACAGAGCTATCCCTTTTTCATGTTGGATGCGACCTAGACCATGTCTAGGGTTTTCACACACAGAACCAACCCTCTTTTATGCTTGATGTGACCTAGAACGAGCCTAGGAATTTGCCACTGTAAATGATCTCCCGTAGCTAAGTAGACCAAGAGCATCATTACAAGACCTGTGAATGATCTTCCGCAGCTAGGTAGACTAGAAGCGTCATTCCAAAACTTTTCACCACAGATCCAACTTTCATGCTAGATGTGACCTAGACTCTGTCTAGGACTTTTCCACCGTAAATACTTTGCCATTCATACCCACACCATATGATAAATGATGTATAAAGCAATAGATACACTTAATCTTGATAATTAAAGTATTGTATATCTTGTTTGTATAGTTAATAACTTTGCACAAGGGATACTACTGTACTTTCTACAGAATCTATAAAGAAGAAGTTTGTTGGGTTTTTCTACCCGGAGAGGGTTTTTCTAGGACAAATTTTTTGTCTACTTTTGTTCATTCTATTCTTGTTTATCTTTCAGTGATCCTTATTGTTATTACACTTAAACTTCTAACATCATTAGCAATAAGTAAGATGAAATTATTGTAGTGAAGGAACTAAGACAAGCAATGAATATGAAACCCAAAATTGTTGTGCAACTGATGAATCATGAGCAAGATACGACCATTGAGTTTCAAATTGAAACATTTGAGTTTCATTTTATGCATCAAGATTTCAAACATTGGTACAAGTCAAACAACAATGGTTGTAAAATTGTGGCTCATATGAGTGAACCTCCAAGAACTATGCAAATATCCATCCAGTTGCAAGGTGTAGTCCAATGGTAACATCGACGAGTCTTCTCTTGAAATAATGATGAATCGTCTCTACAAACATGGGAACATGGGACATCAAGGACATTGGATAAGCATCAAGGACAACACTTTTTGAAAGTAATGGAATATTACGATCCTTCTTAGTGATGTAATAAAGGTTGAAATCCCCATTAGAGTTAATTTTATGACTATGTATTGTGGCCACTTAATGTAATGTCATATCCTTCCATAAAATTCTTGTAATGGTGTATTCCTACCTTGAGGATATTTTGAATTGAATGGGAGGAATTAATATTGTATAATTGTCATGTATGGAGAACATATAAAATTGATCCTTTCTTAAAGATTATTGTATAGTGTATCCTTACCTTAAGTATATTGTAAGTTGAACAAAATTTGAAAATTAATGATCATTAAACACTAAAGATTATATTTCTTGATTCTTCACGTGGCGTTTTACACATACATGACATGTCCATCATAAATGTGAATTTTTATATATTTATTATCCATTCAACATTTTTTTATACTAATCCCTAGTTTTTTTTTTCCTTGGAAAAAAAGCGTAATTTTATATCAGCAGAGGTGAAAAAATTACATTCTGTATATGCATAGATGCATTCGGTTATCCAGCTAAGAATAAAAAACAAAAGCAGTCCAAAATAGTGTTTCAGTACACCCGTCCAATATGAACATTGATATATGTCCATGTCAGTATAACCCAACAAACGAAACCTGATAGAAAGATACTAAAAATATACTTAAAATATGTCTGGTGGCTCCCCGAGCCCCCTGAAATGTTCCACTGTAAGCATTACAGTTTTGAAAGACTCCCAGAAGAATGTCGTCACATCCAAAGATAGCAAAAAACAGCTCCATAGATTTTTTGTAAAACATCACCATTATTCCTGTTCCTGTTCCATTCTGTGCCCATGTAAAACCATTTCATCAATAAAGGGTCTATGATAGTTTTCATAGATAGTTCCATTCCTGTACTCCTTTATTTTCCACATCCCCATTTCCAAGTCCCTGCCAATCTTAGAAGCCTTGTCCGCCTCCTTGTTGTTCTCCCTGAAAATATGTCTACAAGAAAAATGTAAAAAGGAAAGTTTTAGATGCAGAATGTCCTGAAGAATGTTTGCTAGTCTTATATCTCTGCATTGTTGAGTGCCACTAGTCCAATTTGTGACATTCATTGAATCACCATACACATTTATCTATTGGCATCCCTTCTCCCTAGCAAAGATGAGAAGAAGTTTCAGGCTCATGATTTCAGCATAATTATTTCCACCCTCCCCCAGTCCTTAGAAAAAGTGGTATGAGTGGGTTAATGATAGATGCAGGATAGCCCCACCCCCGCAGTTGTGTTCCAAAGCAGATCCATCATAAAAACCCCAAGGCATAGACTCGTCAATATCCAGAGAAAGGACCTCTCTCTGTTTTGCAACTTTGATGTGATGTGGGAAGGCCTCAAGGAAACCACAAATCTGAACTGCTGTGACCACCGGTGTACTAGCTTTTTCAATGAAGATCATTCCATTCCGATCAAACCAAATGCTCCACACCACCAGCAAAGGAAGATTCATGTAGGATTTTCCGATAGGGTCCAAAACCCACTGTGTCCAAGCTGACAGCACCGAGTCCCCTGTCCAATTAAACTGGGTGTTATGAATTCTGGAGCATTTCGCCCATACTTGCACCATGTATGGGCATTGGAGGAATAAGTGAAAACAAGTTTCCTCGTTGGATTTGCATAAGATGCACCAGCCCGACCCGGTCCTATTCTTCCTCTGTAAAAAATCCCAGGTGGGTACAGTATTTTCGAGGGCATTCCACATAAATAGACGGTGTTTCAATGGACAGTTTATCTTCCAAATGGTTTTCCACCACCCCACCAACTCACGTGGATTCAGAAAGAGACTTAGGCTGATGTATCCATCCTTTGGTGTATACAAACCATTTGGGGCCCCTTCCCAAACCAAGTAGTCTTCCCTGTCCCGAATGTGTATATGAGATCGAATTAGTGCACGGTAATAGGACCTCAATTCCACCCGTTCAGCCTCAGATAGTGCCAGTGTTTCTGCATCAACCCATGACTGAATCCATGGGTGGGCCCTATCCTAAACAGCTAGTTGAGAAAGGTAAGTTATACCAATATCCCGCAGAGAATTAATCAAATCACCTGATAAAATGTGTCGACCAGCACTTCCAACCCAAGGATCCTCCCCAACACAAAGATCCTGTCCATTCCCTATATTCCAAGCAAGCAGATCTCCGACTACAGGGAAATATTTGATGACTGCTTTCCAAATAACAGAACAACCAATATGTGACTTTTCTACCGACCGCACCCATTCCACAATTGATACAGGGGCAATATATTTTCGAAAAACAACTTTAGTCCAAAGGATTTCAGATTTTAACAGTCTCCACACCCCTTTCGCTGCTAATGCCTTTGCATAAAGATGAATATTTTTTAGACCCCACCACCCTAAGGCTTTTGGAATTGCGATCTTCTGCCAGCGAACCCATGGGGAAACATAGTCTCCTTTACCGCTCCATAGGAAACGAAAGCATAATTTATGGGCTTTTTCCAGCGTTCCTTTTGGAATCCATGAGAGGGACATCCAATAGACCAGGATGGCCTCTAAAACAGATTTCACCCGGACCAGCCTTCTAGCTCGCGATAGACACTTATGACTCCAAATCTTCAGCCGTTTGTGTATTTTTTCAATAAGCCATTGCCAATCCTGTTTTGTATAGGCGTTTGGTTTTAAGTGAAAACCAAGATAGCAGAAACCAGCTTCAAGGCATAAAAAGGTATATGGAAAGATCCTACGAATAGCCGCAATCTCACCTTCCCTTAGCAAATGAGTTGAAAGAGTGGATTTCCTCTCATTGATCTCCATACCCGTTGCATTGGTGAAAAGTTGAAAGATGCCCTGTAGAGTTTCCATGTCCCTAGCCGAACTCGTGCAAAATATGAGTATATCATCCATGAACAGCAGATGTGTAATAAAAAAATCAGGAGCCACTTGTATGCCATGGAGAGTGCCATCCCTACAGAATTTTTTCAGTGCTTTACTAAGCCCTTCAGCAACCAACAGGAAAAGTAAGGGGGAAAGTGGGCATCCCTGTCGCAGGCCTCTTTCAGATCGAAAAAAAGGGGAGGCTGCACCATTGATGAGCACCGCAAAGGATACCGTAGAAATACAGCTCATAACCCACCTGATAAAATCCACAGCAAAACCCAGATGAGTGAGGAGTAAATGAATATACAGCCAACTCACCTTGTCATATGCTTTTGACAAATCAATCTTGATAATAGCTCCTTTGATTTTCCACGCTTTCATACTATGGATGCCCTCCTGCGCTACACCAATAGCCTCGTGTATTTGACGTCCTTCCAAAAAACCAAATTGTTCCTCCGAAATATGTTTGGACATAATCTCTTTTAGCCTCCTGGCGATAATCTTTGACACCACCTTATATACACAGTTGCACAGAGAGATGGGTCTAAAGTCACTTAAAGAAGAGGAATTGTCCATTTTAGGTATAAGGGAAATAAAGGTGGAATTCAGGGCTACTGGGATCCTCCCCGATCTTCGAGTGTCTTCAACCATCTCCAACAGATCATTCCCAATAAGTTCAAAGAGTGCCAGTAAGAATTCCACCGTCCAACCGTCTGGTCCCGGGCTCTTGTCTTTTTGGAAGCTCTGCAGAACACCCTTCAACTCTTTTTCAGTGACAACAGCCATCAAGGAGTGATTGTCTTCCTCTTCCACAAACCGAGGAAACAATTGTGCCATCCTAACCACATCCAAAATGTTAGCCTGTGCAGGGGCTTTGAAGAGTGTTTTGAAATGATTTACCCCAACCCCAGCCATACCATCAAAAGATCTCTGGGTAGTCCCCAAAGAGTCTTCCAAACTCCAAATGGTATTGACCGCCTTCCTTCCCTTGGCATATGCATGGAAATTTTTTTTGTTCTCATCCCCAGCCGATAGCCAGATAGCCCTGCTCTTCAGACGCCACGTTTCCTCTTTTTCCAATAATAGCTTATTCCTCCTACCCTCCAGACTTGAGACCAAAAAATCTTTCTCTTCCGATGTTCCCAGACCCCCGGATCCAGAATCATATATGGACTGCAGCTCTAGTTCAATTGTCTTTAAGTCTCTATCATCCCTACTGTTCTTTTCATATGCCCATGCCTTCACCGGCCTCTTAATTCTTTTGACATTAGCAGAGAACTGTTGAGCGGCAGAAAGGACCTCCCTAGGGATGTAGGGTACCCAAAGGGATTCAATAAGTTCAGCAAAAGTCTCATCATTTAACCAGATCTTATTGAACTTAAGCGGCCCAGCTGGTTTCGAAGGTCCATCACGAATCTCCAGGAAAATATGGAAGTGATCCGAAGAGCCCCCCAAGCCAACCCACTGTCTTAGTAGATAATTCCTATCTACAAAGAGGTCAGACACTAGAAAACGATCCAAATGTTTTTCAACACGGTTTTCTCCAGTTCTGTTATTTCTCTAGGTAGGTTTAAGAAGAGTAGGCTCAATATCTAGCAGATTTCGGGTGACCAACTGGTGTGTGAAGTAGTCAGCCAAAGGGTCTGGCCGAGCTCTGTTGCCCCAGACTTCCGCCGGCCCAAGAGAGAAATTTAAGTCCCCTCCGAGTATAATGTTCCCTTCTTGTAACAGTGGATGAGAGAGGAGAGAATCCCAAAAAGGAACCCGGTTCAAATATGGTCCATATATATTCACCACCGTGAAAGTATCACCAAAATCCAGAGACGATCAGGTCATTCCCAGAGCCGCTTCCATTCCCCAGATATTTTGGCACTGTACAGAACGGGTATTCCAACCAATAGCCTGACCACCAGACCAGCCCCGAGCATCCAAGGTAGCAAAGGACCAGCCACCAAACCAACTTTCAAGTAGTGTTTTAATAATATCACCAACGCCCAATGTTTCCTGAAGCAAAATGATATCCGGGTGTTCTATAGATACCACTCTGCGAAGGGCTGATCTTTTGTGGGGACCAGCAAGACCCCGACAGTTAAAAGACATAACTTTCATTAACGACCCCTCTTCTGGGCACGCACCGCTCTAAGCGCCCGATCAATAGTCACCTGTTTTCCTTCCATGAGGTCCATCTTGGCCTTGGTTTGTGCTTTAGAGAGATGGGATTTCCTGCCCCGACCCTTACCATTATTGCCAATTTTTTTAAACCCTAGCACCCAACCCGCCAGGGGGGATTTTTGTTAGGGAGCACAGAAAATAACCAGAGTCTGATGAGGTGGTAGGGGAGGGGGAGGAAGGGGCTTCAATAGGCCCAGGATCATTTTCAGGGGGAGGGTCAAGCAGCATCACCCCAGGAAAAGGCTTTGTAGTTGAGCAAGAGGGGAGGTCAGGATCAGTACAGGTAGATTCTACCAACTCCATGGCCGAAGAGATATTCAAATTTTTTAAAGCCTCTAACCAGTCTGGATTTTCAAAAGACAAGTTCTTTAAAACAAAATGAAAGGAAAGGGGTTTAATGGAATGAGTTATACCCGCAGACGATGTCCCTGGTTCCGAGTTAACAGTCGGTAGTGTAGGATCAATAGCTGTTGATCCAGGTAATGATTCTCCAGTATGAGGCGCGTCCAATCCCATCTCCTGTTGTATGTCATCAGCCCCTGCTACCGAAGCACCTGAAACCGGTAGAGCAATACTAGTGGGACAAGGATCTACCAGATCCCGAGGCGAACCATGTCCCTCGTCCACGACCAAACCCACATTTGGGGGAGTTTCAGTCGAGGGGATATCCAGAGGGGGAGTGGCCTCCACATCAATAGAGACTTTTTGCGAACCATCATTTTTCCTTCGAAACGGAAGTTTACATTCAGCAACTGGATGACCATAAGCATGGCAACAACGGCATCTGAAGGGAACATTTTCATAGTCCAGTTTCTGCACATAAACATAGGGTACCCAGCTGAGGGTAACATCCGGTACTAACCCTTCCCTAATATTCAAATTTACCAGAATACGAGCAACCTTCCTCTGACAGGTGTGAAGAAAACTATAGTCACCATCTAAATAATTTCCAATCATGTTTCCTATCCCTCTGAAATGTCGCTCCAACCAGTAATGGAGAGGTAAACCAGGGAGCCGAACCCACAGTGGGACAATATTCAGACGTTCCCAACTAGCATCAAACAGCGGATGCCAAGGTTTGATCATGACCGGGCAGTGATCCCAGCTCCAATTGGAATTTAGAACCCATTTCGTATGTTCCTCCTCATGGAAATTGAAGGAAAACCAGTTGTGGGTTAACTCCACTACTTCCGGGGTATAGCCTAAAACCCCCACCCACCCATGCTTCTATGGTGTGCAGAGAGAAGGATCTGCCCAAAGCTTTGCCAACCAAAGTGATACTGGTCATCTTCACCAATTGATTCCACTCAATATCTTCCCCCAAAGCATAATTGTATTTAGTCCTGCTAAGTTTCAACCATCGTTTTCTGCTCCGTTTCCCCTTTAAGAGTAGTATCCTCCGAAGAAGGTCCACCCCATTCATCCGAGCTTGTGCTAGAGCCCACACATGGACTAGCAAACCCACGTTGTTCGTGTAGTTCCAGATGCCCCGCCCTCGTGCCCTCCTCTGCCTCCGCTGCGTTCAATACAGGAAGAGGGTCCGATGAAGGAGAAACCCTGCCAACATTTCCCTGATAACCGATATATCCAGCGTTAGAACCCTTATTTCTACCCGCCGAGACCTCCAAAGAATTTATAACCTGTTCTGAGGTCCAAAGAGCCCCAGCTTCCTTCAAAGGTGCATTCAGTGGTGTACTGGTTAGAGGAGCAGTTAACGGCTCCGGTCCCAGGGAGATAGCCAATCAATCAGATGGTGAGAACCCTAGAGCAGATCTATTCTCCAATGCAGGTAGACCCTCCACCTCACCTCCACCAGGATAAACCCCAACCTGCCACCCGGCACCCGCAGGTTGTGTCCAGATGGGCAGGTCATCAGATGGGTCAAACGAATAATCCACCCTGTCGTCATATGTAGCCATAGAAAGCAAACCACCACAGTAACACAGGTAAAAAAAATGCAGTAACACGCAAAACTAGGGTTTAGAGCAGAGCACCAAGTTTGAGCAGTAACCGGGAGAGAAAAGCGGAGTTCATAACCTGTGATGTTCACCACGAACTGCTACGAGGCAACCGATAGAACCTGCGTCCCCTCCTGACGACAGCAGGCCGCCCATCGACCACCTAGTTAACCTAGGGTTCCGCCATTTTCACAGAAACGTGACCTCCGTCACTCTCACCTCTCGCTCCAGAATGTGCATCCCTCATTTTTATGTTACAATAACTTCTATCTTTGCTTCTAATCCCTAGTTATTAAGCTACTCTTGCACTATAAAATGTATCTTGTGTTTTTTCTCCCTTTTAAAATAATTTTAGTAGAAAGTATCCTTTTGATATCCATGATCGTCATTTTTGTAAATGTGATATTACCTTCTTTATATCATCGAAATTCTCTTAAATATAAACTCATTTCTATTAAAAATGTTGAATATTAAATATTTGGCTAAACAAGTTTAACATGATGTTATGTCATCATGTAAGAAAAAACATAACATACTCATAACCCATACCTATGTTACTTTGCAACTATTTTAAGACAAGAAGATCATCTAAGTTCTCTTAGATAAACTCATTTCTATTAAAAGTGTCCCATATTAAATGCTTGGAATAAAGAAGTTTAACATGATGCTATGTCATCATAAGAGTGAGAGAGCATAACATGTTTCAACCTCATACCAAGGAGATTGCATTCATTTGTTATAAATTACTTAATTTATGTATGAATTTCGCAATAAACCAAATTAAAATTAAAATATCAATAAATTATTAAAATAAAATATTTTTTCCTACTCATTAAATTACTTTATTTAATTTTAATTATATAACATTATTTAATTTTAATTATATAGTATTTTTAATATATATATATATATATATATATATATATATATATATATATATCAACATTTCCCATTAGGGTAGAGTAATTGGTAATGAGTAAATGAGATGAGAAGTTGTAAATGAAAAGTTAGAAATTCAAATCCTAGTTAATACTAGCTTAAAAAATTGTTTTCTGTATATACATTCATTTCCACCTCTAGAAAAAACGTTTCTAAAGCTATTAACTATCCAAACAAGATATACATTACTTTAATTATCAAGATTAAGTGTATCTATTTCTTTATACATCATTTATCATATGGTGTGGGTATGAATGGAAAAGTATTTACGGTGTGGGAAACATCGTATTGACATCCTTCCCAAGACCAACCAGTCCGTGGCATTGCATCATCCCTCAAGATATCAACTCTCCAAGACACAAGGTCTTTCTAATTATCATGTCTTTATATAGTTTATGTGTTTCAAGTGTCAATTTGATGTAATGGTTTTATAAGGGTATATACTAGCAAGTTAGCAGAAAAGGAAAACACCAACAGGATTAGATGGATAAACTCTAGAGATGTTGGAAATTTTGAAATTGGGTAGTCTAAAATATTCCCTTCTTTTTTGTAAACTTTATGGCTAGACGGTTCGGCCGCAACTCTTCTTTTATATAAATTTTCTTGGTTTCGGTTAAAGAAAAATAGTTATCGTAATAATGATTTTATTAATATTAATGGTGAACTCATAATTTTTGCAAATTGTTGGGGATCTTTGGGTTATTTGTGAAGCTCATCAATTGTTTTTGAAAGGAGAACAATATCATCAACATATAGAAGAAGGATGACAATGAGGCCAACCATGTTAATATTATTAAACCTTTAAAATATAGCTCAATTTTATCAATGTAGTTGTCAAAACATGGAAGGACTAACATTTTTTTTCAATTGAAAACCTTGCAATGAAAATCTCAGACACTTCACCACATTCCTAGATGGTACCTAGTGAAAACCAATTGGTGCTAATTATTATTCCTAACCTAATATGGACATCAAGTGAGGAACACAACATAGGTAGGAAACCTAGGGAATTGACCTTGAAACGTTTTACATAAACCTCAAAGCACTCAACCACTCAAAATAACCCATCAAACTCAAAAAAATACACACTTACTTAACATTAATATTACATTAAAGCTTCAATACTTATTATTATTATTATTATTTGAAGTTCAAGATTACTTTTCTCATCTTATGCCTTTTAATATTTTATTTATAGGCGTCTCCACATTGTCTTAATGTCCAAAGAATTAATAAAGTTATATTCCTATTTAAACTTTTTTAAATCGAAATAAATTTTAATTTAAATAGCCATAGTCCATCATTCCTTTGTATTTAGTCATCCTACTCATGTCTAAATCAACCACGTGGACCTTCATTCATCTTAACCATAACGTATTGGCCACGTGGACTTTCAAACATAGGTAATAGAGGCATGAAATTTTGTGGGAATTATGTGTCCTCAATACCATGTTTCTTTCCTAAGAAAATAACGTGCAGTTCCATTGTATTAAAATAAAATCACATTTTCCCAGGCCAAATGCCTTACATAGAAAATATAGCAGCATATAATACCACATGGAGCATACATATCCAAAAAGACAAAAAAATCTAAAAAACAGTCTATAGCCAACACTATAGACATGTTCTTTTAGTCCTAAACCTCGTCAATCCTTATCCGAACACAAACCCACTTCCTTGATCATATCCTCGCATAAATGAGAAAAATTTGAAAAGCACCAAAAGTTTGTTTCTTGAATAATCAAAACATCTGGTTTGGAACCACAACTATCGTATTTAGGACTAATTCATTGACGACATCCCCAATCCCCTATCAATCATAGAAAATACATCATGTAGATGGATCGCAAAGATGTCTTGATCTAAGAGTCCCCTTTATAGTTCTCTATCGACCTGCATGAAAAACCCGAACATCATGTTCCCTAGAATGAGTCAGTGTCAATTTATGACCCCTTAACATATAAGAGAATTTGGGAGAGTGTCACTTCCAATGACCTCCATGGACCCCATCCACTAAGATGGAGTAGAAAGGCTTCCTAGGCCATAGAAAATGTTGTTGAGTTTCTATGGAAGATCCAATTTTTTTTCCATAATCAGCATTCAAGCAAGTCATTATAGACTTCAAGGGAGTCAATTCCACAATGGACTCAGCAACAATCTCCCCTAAGTGATAATCCTCTTAAGGAGGTAAATACAAAATAGATCATGTAGAAGAGAGACTCGAGGAATTTTGAATAACTGGAGAACTATCAATGCTCCCAGACTTGAATCCCCCCAAGGGGTATGATCGATGAGCAAAGATGCACTATCACTTTTAAGAGAAAATTTTCCCAAATAAATCAAAGGACTAAATGTAGGGGAAAATAAAGAAGAATAAATATTTTGGACAAATTTGATATCCCTGGTGTGGGTATTTAAGATTTGATTTGACTTGTAGATAGAATTAAAATCATCTAAAGAATAACATGTTATAAATTCATTTTAAAAAAATCAGAAGCTCATGTTAAAAGTCAACATAATTTTTCAGCATATAATATTTAGTGAATTGATGAGTAATAATTTCTAGATTGACCTCCCTATCATTGGTGTACAGATGCAAGCATGGTAGGAATTTGGAAAATTTTGCACTAGTCATTTTTTACATTTTCGACAATATAGATGGACGTTATCTCTATTTCTTTTGTTTTTCCTGGTGACAAGCATGAAATATAACCTGTATTTTCCCATCAATTTCTATGAAGGACCTTTCATAATTTTTTATTGACAATAACTAGCACAACCACTTAACTTGTGGTTGGTGAACACCGATAGGTCGCCAGTTAAGTGTCATAAACAAGGTACTTGTTCTCCATGCATAGTTGTGTGAACTGCTCATTGTCCATGAATCAATTAGGAGTTATTCATGTATCGACTTCTTGTTATCCATGCATAGCTACCCGTTATTTTCTATATTTTTTTTAATAAAAATGTCTATTTGGAATTTGGAACGAAAACCAAAAAATCAATCTCAAGAGTACACTTTTCTCATCCTTGTGCATTCTAGGAAATTTAAAGCATAAATGCTAATCCACCCTAAATTCTAAAATAAAAACACCTATCGATATAATTATTTATACTAATAAAAAATACGGAATTAATCAAATCAATCATTGTATGCTTTTATTCTTTAAAAAATGAATAGTTGAAAAATGTAAATGAAAACCTCTCTCATTACCTTAACCTAGTTTGTTTAAACAAATCGATAATTTAATATGGATATGTATTTGTAATCCACAATTTACTATCAATATTATTTGTTTTTATTTTATCATATTAAAAAAAAATTAGATCCAAATCATCTTTTAAAACCATATGTTTTGTTAATTTTTTTTCCAAAAAAAAACAGCCTTAACTCATTATCAACACTAACTTATTATATGTTTTTTTTTGTTCTTCTAACGCATCCTATTATTTTGTAAATACAATTAAAATCATTTTCCTATGTTTTAGATATTTATTACATCTTTAAAGAAAAACATGCCAAAAATACTTTTATTTTTTCTAAAAACATGTTTTTTACTCAATAAAAATAAAAACAATAAAAATGAAATCATTTTCCATTTATATAAAAATAAATAAAATAATAAAGTGTTTCAACTCATAATTCAAAATCTCCAAAAACATGTACAAAAACAAAAAAAACAAAAAATCGAGACAAACCATGTAAACTATATAATCATTCACAATCGTTCACATTCCCATTGCTTTATTTAAAATATAAGTTTGTTACTCTATCAAAGTATTTTGATTTTAAAAAATATTTCAATTTTGGCTGTTGTTGCCAAATTCAAACGCAAAAAGCTACCTAATTAACGAATTTTGCCCCTTGCCAAGTTCAAACACCGATCTGAGCTGCTTTTCAGCTACTCGATTGAGCTGTGTGTGGGTGTGGATTTGGTTTGTAACAGTCTCCAAACAGGACAGTGGAATCATTGGTGGAGGGCGAATTTGTTCTGGCTGCAGGACATGTTGAAGTGGTGTTAATAAGCCTCCTCCAGGTTTCGATTCTGTTCATCAATGGATACAGGTATGTGTTTCTTCCTCCGACCAAAGCATATATTTTATGACATCTTGAAGTGGATTTAATAAGCCTCCTCCAGGTTTAGATTCTGTTAATCAATGGATACATATAGGTTTCGATTTTGATTCTGTTCGTTAATAGAATTTATATTTTATGCTTTCTTCTCAGATTGACCAATATGATCTATAAACCCACCAGTAGCGGGTGTGGTTTCCTCCCCTTGGAATTCGTTCGATTTAGTACTGTGTATGCATCTGGGCAAGTCTTTCTTTCTGGATTTCGTTTAATTTCCTTTCGCTAAATTTGTCCCTAAAATGGATCTGGCTGTTGTGGCCCTATTTTTAAACAAGTGTTAAAAGGGAGAAATAGCGGTAAGCCCTTGCTGTTTCTTTGACTTCGTGTAGCTGGCTGAAGCTATCTCTAATCTTGGTACCTGCTTCATCACTATAGCACCCCATCCAAAATCTCTATCCAAACGTATGCCCTACTAAATCACTGCTCTAAAAACGTCTCGTCACCCTCTTCTCTCTGGCCTTACAGCAAACCTTATCGTCAACGTGCCCATCGTCTCCTTGGAGTCAATCTCTCACCTCTCTTACTATTCAAAGAAGAGGCCCGGGAATGGCATCTCCGTGTAATATTCCAAGGTTGAGATTATATGCGAATCATGAGATATTCTAGGTTACAAATAGATCAGCGGGGTTCAACTGCACTGAATAATTTAATTTCCTTCTACTATCTTGCTTGGTTTGTATAATAGATTGCCAGGATTCATCTGCACTGACTAATTTAATTTCACTTTCTTTTTTTTCTATCTGGCCTGATTTGCATAGATAGATCGCTAGGCTTCATCTGCACTGAGAAATTTGATTTCCCTTTGTTTTTTCTGCTATCTGGCCAGGTTTACATTAATGGTTGTTATTTCAGGTGGAATTTTAGAATGAAGGCCATTCTCAGAGAACATAGGTCTCTGTGATGGCCAAATTTTTCTTGCCCACAAAGTTGGGGGTAGGAATGCCGTAAGGGGATGCAACTCCTCTAATAATAATGATGGATCAGTTCATTCAGACATTAAGAATGTTGGGGAAAAGCAAACAAGAAGAAGAGAGGATGTTATTTTTCCATCTCATATTGACAAGGGAAGCACCATGAGATGGTGGCTTCCTCTCTTTGGTTAGTCTTAGGATGATCACGAGCAATGGGCAGACGATGGCTTAAACGACTGGAAAACAAAAGCCATATATAAGAGTTCAGATGATGATGAAAAAGAAATGGAGGGAGCTGCAGTACCCAGACATTCCAAGTTTGTAAGAGGGCAATTGAATCCAGAGAAGGAAAAATTATTGAGAAAAAACCTTCGGGACACTCCTACGTTTCATTATGTATCATTCTACCATTGCTTCTTGTCTTGCGTCATCCGATAATGAAGGTAAGGCTTAGAATAGCGACTATGGATCTATATCTACAAGGATTTTTTTTTTTGTAAATAAAACATTGTGGATAAGGGTTGCTCTGTGTGACATCGGCTTTTGACAGGCGCGTAGAGTAAACTGCTGCTGTAACTCAATTTTGGTAGAGTTATCATCATAGCTTTGATCAATTTCTTGAGCATCTTGATGGGTTTAAAATGGACGAAAACCTTAGTGTAAAGTTTTATAGTGGAACTCTGCCACAACATTTTTGGAACTCTGCTTCATCTGAAATTTCACTGGATTGATAAAGAAACTCTGCCAGAAAAAAGCCACTAAAAAAAGAAGCAAAAAGTTGTGGTTTTAGACTACTTCGCCCAATTCTAATATGAAAAATGTCAAAATCCAATAAAAAGAAAGATCCAATTTCAATAAAGCAGAGAAAATTGGTACAACTCGGCCCTATCCCAACATGAAAGGAAGGGATGAATTCCATGTTCCATGAATAGATTGCTCTGCCCTGTCGCAATAAGAAAAAAAAGGACCAGATTCCAACAAGAGAGAAAATTGCCACACTTTCTTCATAATATTGTAGTGGTTGTCCTACCAACTGTGATATGTTACCCTCAGTTGCATTGGATAAGAATAATTCCTTTCCTCCGAAATGGATTTCCCAAAGTCATGGGGCAGAAAAATGAAGAAAGTCGTGGACCAATCTCCTCCACTCGGCAGGCTCAGCAAATATTACTGTGTTTCTCTGTTAAATTGCCTTTCTCTTTTTTTCAGAGCTGTACTGTTATATTGACCTAGCATTAGCTGTAAGCACATTACAATTCACTGATTCATCCATTAGTTTGATTCTGGATAAGGGAAGTTCTAGAAACAAGGCCGCGTTACAGTAAGGCTTAGAATAGCGACTATGGATCTATATCTACAGGGATTTTTTTGTTGTAAGTAAAACATTGTATGGCCATTCTTGTTTGAGCATGAGAATTGGGATGGCAGGCAATTTGTCCCTAAAATGGATCTAGGATGGGTATGTAGAATGAATATGCTTTTGTTGACCTTGTAATTTTGGGAAATATGATGCCTTTCGGTATCACAAACCATCGCTATAAAGTCTAATGTAAAAGCCAGAAAATGAATATCACTAAGCTGTAAATCTTAACACAAATCCTCCCCCTTGGAATTCGTTCGATTTCTGTGTATGCATCTGGGCAAGTCCTTCTTTCTGGGTTTCATTTCATTTCCTTTCCCACGCTGGCTAAATTTGTCCCTAAAATGGATCTGGTTGTTGTGGCCCTATTTTTAAACAAGTGTTAAAAGGGAGAAATAGCGGTAAGCCCTTGCTGTTTCTTTGACTTCGTGTAGCTGGCTGAAGCTATCTCTAATCTTGGTACCTACTTCATCACTATAGCACCCCATCCAAAATCTATATCCAAGCATATCCCCTACTAAATCACTGCTCCAAAAACGTCTCGTCACCCTCTTCTCTTAGGTTTCGTTTTTTTTTTTTTTCAGAGTATTGTGTCAAGAATTTTATGTCACCCTCTTCTCTCTGGCTATATTTTATTAAAAAAGAAAACCTTAAACCTGTATAAGTAAATGGGATGCAATTGTCATTCTAAGCCAGGTTATAACATCAAAATTAACTTTATCCTACTTGTCCATGCCAAGAGAACAAATGCATGGCATCTCCTACATCTTGCTGATAGAAATATTTTCTCCAGGCGACCAGATGAGCTATATTAAGAATAGAATCCAAATTTGGCTCTGGTTCCATTGTTAGCTGATATGCTCAGTATATTTCAGCTTCCCCTGCAATACTTGAATTCCTGTCTTCTTGGTAAAATATATACTCATGCTTCTTCGGGTCAAAATATTTTGTATCCTCATAATATTCTTCATGATGACTTTTCCTTGTAACTATGACTTGTCATCTGCTGCTGAGGTGTCCTATAATTGCACTGCCTATATCTGTAACTAGTCATGCTCGTGTCTTATAATTATAAGAAATTTTCAAGCCAAATTAAAACGATGTGTAGACAATGGAATTCATATCTGGTTGTGTGGTGAAGTAAGTCTGTCCATGGAAATTGCTTTCTATGCATAGGCACCAGACCCTAAAGCCATAATGTAAGCTTTAAACATGGGAGTGTCCAACAAAATAGAAGATTGCAAGCTTTTCTGGGTGGGAAAACTTTCAATTATTCACCGTAAATAAATGTATTGAGTCTATGATCTCTGAGAATCCATAGTTACCAGATTACGATAACGGAATAAGAAATGGTCGGCTTATGTGGAGAATTTAGGGTTTATTGGTGAAAGTTAGGTTTACATATTAGTTATATTAATAAGGTTTTCATATCCGGTTTATTAATAAGTTTTACATACTCGGTTTAATAATAAGGTTTACATGTTAATAAAAAATAAAAAAAATTTAATAATTAAAAATTATTAAGGTTAAACCTTATGTAAACCTTATTAATTTTTAATTTTTTTTGAAAATTATACATAATAATGAGTATTAATAAAGATTTTATAAAGTTTTTTATAAATTGTTAATTATTATATTCTTAAAAAAAATAAAAATTATAATAGAAGAATAAGGTTTATATATTAATGTGAATTTTTACAATAAAATTCAAATTGTTTTAATAATTTTAAAAATTCATTAATTAAAAATTAAAACTTTATGTAAACCCTATTAATATTTTATAAGAAATTTTAAACATTATATATGTTAATGAGTAGTGTGGATGTATTAACATGGAATAGGTGTATTATTAATCCAAAATGAAGGTTCATTAGGTTACAATAAAACACATGCTTTCTATAAATTAGGTCTAGAAATTAAGGTTAAATTAGGTCATAAGCCAACCATTTCTTATCCCTTTATCTCTACTTCTCTATTATTAATGTCTTAGATCTCATGCTCTCCACAAATGACATTGTGTCCTGATGATGAATCCAAATATGGATCCGAAACGTCGACCTCGTAACCTGGTAAATGTGGATTCTCCGAGATCAACTGAAACAAATTACCACAGAAATATGGAAACAAGTATTGAGTCTATGTTAACTCATATAGGGGAGTTACTTTAAAAAAAAATCAAAAAGCCCCTTGTCCTCAACAGAATAGGAAAGCCAGAAGTCCTATAACTCTTCTAGGAATGCTACTTTATTCTGTAGGATTTTAATTTGAGTTTAGAAACATTATCAAATTATGTACATATTGGTTTTTGAAAAGTATATTCATAAGCTGGGATGATAAACATTGTAGTATGATTCCCTGTCTTTTTTTTTTTAATAGAACAAAAACTATGGAGCACATTTCTGCGTCGTCTCTGATTAGTTTGTCAAAGGATTTTTTTTTTAAATGACTGAAACAAACTGCTTCAGTCATTTTTGTGGTTGCTTGCTATGATCTGTCATATGCTTGCTTTTTTGGCCTGTGAGCCTTTGCTTTTTCTAGCTCCCCTTTTCACACACTCAGTTGCTTTAAGGGTTTTTGAGTTCTTTTTTTAACGAGACTGTCTCCAGAACACTTAGATTTTTTCATATGGAAGATCAACGGAAGTCACGCAGACAACAACGGAAGAGTCCCGAGCCAGTACTTCGGGTTACCCGACCTCCATCTTCATGTATACCAACCCCCCTATTAGCAGACCAGCTGGTCGGGGGACTGTTCCACCATCTACTAGTACAATGCCTACAGTTGCTGTGGTACCCCTAAACAATAGAACTGTTTCAGACACCCCCATAGTACATGAAACCAATGCAGTTCCACCATCCACTGTTGTACCAGAAGTTCACACTACAGTGGATACCACATTAGCCACTAAGGCTAGTACTTCATCGCACATTGATGTCACACCGGAAGGTACTATCCCTCTGGAGGTTAGCACTACCCCTACAAGGCCACTAATATTTGATGTCCCTAATGCGTACATTGAGATCATTGAGGAATCCAAACCCATACCCCCTAGACATATTCACTTGTGTGCCGACTTTAGCCAGCCTCCACTGATTATGTTTACATCCTCGGTCACAAGTAATTTTGAAACTGGATGTTCTAGCAATATACCATTCAAATTACCCTCTCCTGACCTCCCTTCAGCTGCAGATATCATGTCCTCAATTTGAGCCGAAATGGTTAGTCTAGCTAACGAACAAGTGGCAATGGAACAATTCAAGCATGAAACAACTAGAATGCAGTCTTACCACACTACAAATTCCAAAAGGGGTGTATAGGTCTTTTGGATGTCATGAAGCTATATACTTGGCCTAAAGGAAGATTTTCGTGAATTTGACCCCCCAATGCAAAAATTGCATTAGGTCTCATTGAAAAAACCTTAGCCTCTCAAATCATCAGGTAAATAAAGCTTTGTGCCATGTTGTTGGATGACCGAGGGGTGTCCTTCATGAATTTCATTGTCATCGACCCAATAGAATGGATGGTTCACCAATCTGAGTTGCAGTTTCTATTTGCAATTTTGTTGTAAGAAATGTCCTTGTGCTTGTGCTAGAAGGAAATATAACATGCCTTAGAATTCCTTCATGGTGCAATGTTTTTTTATGGCAATGTGATTTTACTAGATGGAAATCTAACATGCGTTAGCTTTCATTCATTATGCAATGTTGTTGTAAGAAATTCCCTTGTGCTTGTGCTAAAAGGAAATATAACATGTGTTATAATTCCTTCATGGTGCAATGTATTTTATGGAAATGTGGTTGTACTCGAAGGAAAGCTAACATGCTGCAATGTATATGAAGGCAATCAGGTTGTATCGGTAGGAAAGCTAAAATGCTTCAGCTTTCAATCACCACCTAATGTTGTTGTTAGAAATGGCCTTATGCTCGTGTTAGAAGGAAAGATAACATGTGTTAGCTTTCATTCGTCGTGCATTGTTGTTGTAATAAATTTTGTTGTTCTTGTTCTAAAAGGAAAGCTAACATGTGTTAGAATTATTTCATGGTGCAATGTATTTGATGGCAATGTGGTTCCACTAGTAGGAAAGCTAACACACGTTAGCTTTCATTCACAATGCAATGTTGTTGTTAGAAATGCAATTGTGCTTGTGGTAGAAGGAAAGCTAACATGTGTTAGCTTTCATTCATCGTGCATTGTCGTTGTAAAAAATTTTGTTGTTCTTGTTCTAGAAGGAAAGCTAACATGTGTTAGAATTCTTTCATGGTGCAATGTATTTGATGGCAATGTGGTTGTACTAGTAAGAAATCTAACACGTGTTAGACTTCATTCACAATGAAGTGTTGTTGTTAGAAATGCAATTGTGCTTGTGGTAGAAGGAAAGCTAACATGTGTTATATTTATTCGTCGTGCATTGTTGTTGTAAGAAATTTTGTTGTTCTTGTTCTAGAAGGAAAGCTAACATGCATTAGATTTCCTTCATGGTTCAATGTTCTTGTACTGGTAGGAAACCTAACACGTGTTAGCTTTCATTCACCATGCAATTTTGTTGTTCTAAATGCCCTCGTGCTGGTGCTGGAAGCACATCTAACATGCACTATGCATTGTCCTTATGCTTTTTCTATGAGGAAAGCTAACATTCATTAGATTTTCTTCATGGTGCCATGTGGTTGTACCAGTAGGAAAGCTAACACATGTTAGATTTCATTCACGATGCAATGTTCTTGTGAAAAATGCCCTTGTGCTTGTGGTAGAGGGAAAGCTAACACGTGTTAGATTTCCTTCATGGTGCAATGTATTTGATTGCAATGTTCGTGTAGTAGCAGGAAACCTAACACGTGTTAGCTTTCATTCACCATGCAATTTTTTTGTTCTAAATTCCCTTGTGCTTGTGCTGGAAGCACATATAACATGCACTATGCATTTCCCTTATGCTTTTGCTATAAGGAAAGCTAACATTCATTAGATTGTCTTCATGGTGCAATGTGTTGTACAGGTAGGAAAGCTAACACATGTTAGATTCCATTCACCATGTAGTGTTCTTGTGAAAAATGCCCTTGTGCTTGTGCTAGAGGGAAAGCTAACATGCATTCTTCATGGTGCAATGTATTTGATTGCAATGTTCTTGTACTGGTAGGAAACTTAACACGTGTTAGCTTTCATTCACCATGCATATTAGTTGTTCTAAATGCCCTTGTGCTTGTGCTGGAAGCACATCTAACGGGCACTATGGAATTCCCTTATGCTTTTTCTATAAGAAAAGCTAAAATTCATTAGATTTTATTCATGGTGCAATGTGGTTGTACGGGTAGGAAAGCTAACACATGTTAGCTTTCAATCACCATGCAATGTTCTTGTGAAAAATGCCCTTGTGCTTGTGCTAGAGGGAAATCTAACATGCGTTGGATTTCCTTCATGGTGCAATGTATTTGATTGCAATGTTCTTGTACTGGTAGGAAACTTAACACGTGTTAGCTTTCATTCACCATGCAAATTAGTTGTTCTAAATGCCCTTGTGCTTGTGCTGGAAGCACATCTAACGGGCACTATGGAATTCCCTTATGCTTTTTCTATAAGGAAAGCTCAAATTCATTAGATTTTATTCATGGTGCAATGTAGTTGTACGGGTAGGAAATCTAACACATGTTAGCTTTCAATCACCATGCAATGTTCTTGTGAAAAATTCCCTTGTGCTTGTGCTAGAGCGAAAGCTAACATGCGTTAGATTTCCTTGATGGTGCAATGTATTTGATTGCAATGTTCTTGTACTGGTAGGAAACCTAACACGTGTTAGATTTCATTCACCATGCAATTTTGTTGTTCTAAATGCCCCTGTGCTGGTGCTGGAAACACATCTAACATGTACAATGCATTGTCCTTATGCTTTTTCTATAAGGAAAGCTAACATTCATTAGATTTTCTTCATGGTGCAATGTGGTTGTACCGGTAGAAAAGCTAACACATGTTAGCTTTCATTCTCCATGCAATGTTCTTGTGAAAAATGCCCTTTTGCTTGTGCTAGAGGGAAAGCTAACACATGTTAGATTTCCTTGATGGTGCAATGTATCTGATTGCAATGTTCTTGTACTGGTAGGAAACCTAACACGTGTTAGTTTTCATTCACCATGCAATTTTGTTGTTCTAAATGCCCTTGTACTTGTGCTGGAAGCACATCTAACATGCACTATGCAATGCCCTTATGCTTTTGCTTTAAGGAAAGCTAACATTCATTAGATTATTTTGATGTTAAAAATGTGGTGTACAGGTAGGAAAGCTAACACATGTTAGCTTTCATTCACCATGCAATGTTCTTGTGAAAAATGCCCTTGTGCTTGTACTAGAGGGAAAGATAACATGTGTTAGATTTCCTTCATGGTGCAATGTATTTGATTGCAATGTTCTTGTACTGATAGGAAACCTAACTCGTGTTAGCTTTCATTCACCATACAATTTTGTTGTTCTAAATGCCCTTGTGCTTGTGCTGGAAGCACATCTAACATGCACTATCCATTTCCTTATGCTTTTTCTATAAGGAAAGCTAACATTCATTAAATTTTCTTCATGGTGCAATGTGGTTGTATGGGTAGGAAAGCTAACACATGTTAAATTTCATTCACCATGCTATGTTCTTGTGAAAAATGCTCTTGTACTTGTGCTAGAGGGAAAGCTAACACATGTTAGATTTCCTCCATGGTGCAATGTATTTGATTGCAATGCTCATGTATTGGTAGGAAACCTAACACATGTTAGCTTTCATTCACCATGCAATGTTTTTGTTCTAAATGCCCTTGTGCTTGTGCTGGAAGGATATCTAGCGCATGTAAGATATTCCAATTTGTGCAATGTTGTTATTAGAAATGACCTTGTGCTTAGGGTTGAAGAAAGCTAGCAAATGTCAATTTTTTTTCAAGTGGAATGTCGTTGTTAGTGATGTGTTTGTGAACTTATGTTTGGAGAAATAATTTTTTTATTCAAATATGAAACAAAGCTAGAAATCTAATTTTTTCTTCTAGAATTTGAAATTTTGATAATTGTTTTTAACTATTTATTTCAGAAATGATGGAGTATCAAGCAAGTGAGATTTCAAAGGAGTCATCCAAGAAAAAGGAAACTTCAAAAAAGACACCACGAAAATCATCTTTACATGGTATGGTTGTTTCAAAATAAGTTTATATTTCGTTATAAATGATTACACAATCGCATTTCTTGTACTAAGATTGCCCATGGTTAGAACTTTCTTCATCTTGTTTATATTTATGAAATGACATGTTAGAAGAGTATTTGTAAATATTTTATAATCGTTGTATTTTTTGTTCATAAAAAATTATTGAAATATGTTTCTACAATTGATTTTAGATGCCAAGAAGAATTATGCGAGTGGGGTTGCAAAGAAAGTATCAAAGAAAAAAGGTAATGAAATTACGACATAATTCATGTATCATGCTACTGGTATGACATTTTAATATAGTTTATAGTCATTTACTAATAGTTATAGGACATTTCAATATGAAATTTTAGACTAAATGAAGTTTGATATATCATAATTTTGGGTTGCAAGCTTGCATACGACATTAACTTCTGTGTTCTGTATTATCAGGTTGTTTAATAATGTTTGTTATTTCGTGTGTTTCCATCCATTTGAAATTATAGACAATTTTTTCTACTTTTATTTCTAGATACGATGGATCCTGGTGCATTTGAAATTCTAACTAAAGCATTGGGAAAAAAAGAAAAGAAACTGATACACAAACAATGCCTCCATCTGGTATGGTAGTTTTATACGTTATATATTCTCCATTAGAAATTGTTATATAAGATGGTCCTTATGCAAAATATATGACATATATGTAAATATAATTTCATTTTGATTTATGATAATAATAATAATAAAAAATTTCAGAATCGATCAGTTCAAAAGGAAACAAAACAATAGGTTCATCAATAAAAAAACAAAAAAGGCATTCACCCCAGATTGCAATTTCAATATCTATTACCACTTCTAGTTTTGAAATGATCAGACAGTTTAATACTCCCAATAAATTTGAGTTTGTGAGAGACTGGTATATTGAGATAGACACTCCTTCAAATATGTACCCCGATATGTATCTATTTGGATCCACATATGGAGAAAATCCAGATATATTGGGAATAATTGTTAACTGTTATGTTGATGGTGAGAGTGCTATTATCTTTCAAGTGGAGGTTGTAAAAGAAAATGAAGTCAAATTAGTTTCTTTCCAAGTGGAGTACAACAAATTTAGACCAGATTTGATAGAAGCTTCAAGTAAGGATGCCTCAAATACAATAAAAGATTCAATGTTTAAGTTGGATAGTTTTGAGAGCTTTGATAAATCTGGGTTAACCAATTGTGCAGATCTTTTAGAGCATATCACTAACATTCTAAAATATCGCAATCTCAAATGCATGAAAACATCATCCATCCTTATTTATTTGCATCAAAGAGGAAAATTACCTAATAAAATACCAGATGATAAACTTGATGCACATTTACTTGCTTTGAGGAGGGTATATCTAAAAGAACTGGAAGTGACCATTGTAGGTAGTGATTTCATACCTACTGCAGAATTTCAGAAGTCTAGTAAGGTTGAATCTCAGATGGTCAAGCTAGCAGATCAATGTGATGAAATTCATGAAGCCTTCAAAGAATGTTATTTATTTTCAACATCTTTTAAAAGAAATGTTGATGTTGAAAGATGTAAAGAAGCCCCCAAAGTTTTTAAGTTGATATCACGAGATGATTTCAATGTTCAACTATTAGTGAAATCATTCCTAGAGAAATTTCAAACATCATTGCCTGATGCTCTTCTGATTCCATTTTATATCAAAGATTCTGATCCACTAGTGAACCCTGTCAAAATTTTAAACGAGACAGATATAAATGCCAAGAACATCAACTTTTGGATAGTTGATGGCCAACACACCAATTAGGAAGCCAAAGATATTCTAACAAATCCTAAATATAGTGTTTCTATGGAGGCAAAGAAAAAGTATAAAGAACGTAGTGCTCGATTCTTGGATCCATCAGTTGAACCAAGTGTTGTCATTCGCATTTTCTGTCAACTAAATTCTGCAAATAAGGTGTTCTTCAAAACTCCATTCATTGATTCTGTGTGCTCTGCAAGAAATTTCTTAATTGCAAATGACAAATTAAAGAAAAGGGGGATTGGAAATTCAAAGACAACAGAAGACAAGGTATGTACTTTTAATTATATTTGCACCTCATGGTTTATTATTTCATATTTATAGTGAAATCTTATGAGTATATATTGACTTATTTATATTTGAAATATAGTCTATATTTTCATATTTATAATGAAATCTTATTAGTATATACTAAATTATTCTATTTTAAAAAATAATTAATATTTTCATATCTACATTAAATTCTTATTAGTTTATATTTATTTTTTACAGGTTGATGATGAAATGTTGCGCTCATTCTTCGATTGTGCAATTTCAAATTTCGCTGATAAAAATTTTTCTTATATCTTGATCAAGCTATTTGGGATAAATGATGATTGTGGGCAACAGAGAAATAATCAACATAGTGTGGACAGTGTTGAGAAAAGTTTGGAAATAGAAATAGAAGGAGAAGAATATATTCTACTAGGTACATAAATTGATTAGTTGTTTCTCTTCTTATTTTCTTATCTGTTCAATTATCAAACCCAAGATCCATCAACTTCCTTTGTTGTTTCTATTTTTATTTTATGTTGATTAGCTTTCTTAATTGACAAGGGTTTTTACTAATTTGACTATTGATGGAGAATGTAAAATAGAAAATGATGATTGTGGGAAACAACGCAAGAATCAATATATTTTGGACAATGTTGAAAAAATTCTGGAGATGGAAATAGAAGGAGAAGGAGATAGCATACCAGGTACATAAATTTATTGGTTGTTTCTCTTGTTATTTTTTTATCTTTTCAATTATCAAACCCAAGATCCATCAACTTCCTTCGTTGTTTCTATTTTCATTTTATGTTGTTTAACTTTCTTAATTGGCAAGTTTTTTACTAATTTGACTAGTGATGGATATTGTAAAATAGAAAATGATGATTGTGGGAAACAATGCACCAATCAATATATTTTGGACAATGTTGAAAAAATTCTAGAGATGGAAATAGAAGAAGAAGGAGATAACATACCAGGTGCATAATTTGTTTCATTTTCCTCTTGTTATATTTTTAAATTTATTTAATTGTCACATTTTATAACAATTTTGAATTTGTATTATAGGGAAATATAGGAACAAAGGCATTAATGAAGACAACGAGCATGAAATATCATAAGGCCACTGATAATCCAATAACTGTCATTGCAAAAGAATATATTTATTCAGTACATATTGGTGTGTGGTAGTTGGATTAGCCGGCTCATTTTTATCATATCTAGAATATTCTTTGATAAATATCTTGTGATTGCTACTTTTAAACTACTACGCTCTCTAATAAGATATGGAGCACATTCCATCATTTTTTTTTATGTTAAGTCTGAGATTTCTTCTTGTGGCTCATATGGATGGGGTAATAGTTTTTTGTTCCAGTCAAATCACATTATAGTTCAAGGTGGCTAGAATAAAACCATTTCTACAAGTCAGAATTTCTAATGAATGTAAAAATTGCATCTGATTATGAGTAATCATTACAGGTTTCTTAGCCTTGTCAATTTCAAATTTGCATAATCTTTCCATGTGTTTCCTCACAAAGGTTTTTGGATTGCAAGTTACATAATGATTTCGATTATCCATTGTTTAGAATTCTTAAATGGCAATCTAGTTTTACTGGAGCAAGATATTCTTTGGATTTGTGATGTCTTTGATGGAGTTCCCATTTTAATAAGCCTTCAAAGTAACATTGTTTTTCTTTTCTTGAGCAGTCACTGACTTCATATTCGCACTCCTACTTTGTTGTGTTACTTCTCACTCTCCTTCATTGCCCCAATCAATTATGTTACTAGATGAACCACATCCTTCTTACAAGTTGTAACAATCTATGGATTTCACATGAGCATCATGTTAAGACATAAAATACAAATAGTCTTCCAAGGCTCGCAATGTCCCCATCCCAATGCAAAGACTTTCAATCATATCATTGATTTCTCAAACACCCAACTTTGAATGGTAAAATGAAAAGTTCATGTTTTTAAAAAAATTTAGTGATATGATGTGTTCATGGAAGACTTATTCCATAAATATAGAATAAATTTATTAGGTTGATGTACATATTAACATACCATTGGTTTGTTCATTGGAATGGGACCACTATAATTATATTTTTTAATTTTCATTTACCTTGTAAAATTCCTTTGTATACAAATTAAAAAATAAGTGATAATAAATGGGAATTAGATGATTTTTCGAAATGCTTTTAATATAATGTTTTGATGTTCTTAAAGGAAATGAGGTGGAGTCATGTTAATGTTATATATGTGGTTGCAGTGCAGATGAGAATTGATATCAGCCGCAAGACGTTGTTGATCTTTGAAATGGAAGGAGTATTGTTCTCATCATATAGTAGATATGAACCAACTTGTCAAATTCAAAGAAAACCAAATTGGGAATTTGGTGACATGTGCTATTTTTTTAGGCCTTTTCATTTATAATTATTGAAATATTGCTCAAAAAATTATGATGTTGCAATATGGACATTGAATGTCACTGACAAGTACATCCGACAAGTACTTGAAAAATCAAACATTGATATCGGGGAATTTCAATTCACATGGGATAGGTCTCATTGTCATTTGCAGACAAAGTTCAAAGGAGGGAGTATGATACAATTTTATGAGAAAAGGTTGAGCGATGTGTGGTCCTGGTATGGAGATAAATATGGAGAATCAAATGTAATGCTAATAGATACATCAAATCCTAGTTCTCAGTTCATCAGATATCGGTCAAACCATATCTTGACAAAGGCATATACAAGACAGGAGAAAGATACTTGGCTTATACAAGTTTTATTCCCCTTTCTTAAGACACTTCATCGTATCAAAGAGAAATGTGAATACATTCGAATGTTCAATAGAGCAGCAACTTCATTATAGCAGATGGAGATTTTTTTTTGAAATATTTGTTCAAAAGTGCATTTCAATTTTTCAATACAACATGGACATAGTTATTGGCGAATCAATTTGTACAACTTTATTTTTTTTAAAATATAGTACATTAATATACATTTGTATTATTGTTTATAATTGCTTTTGCATTGACTTTGTTGCAACACAATAATTTTTTTCTAATGTATACTTTTGTTTTCCAAATTGTGTTGTTCAATGGGATATTTGCAATTAAAATTATCTTATATGAGCCATCGAGGCACATAGTTATTTATTGATTTTTATTTACTTTTTTAAGGGGTAGTTTTACTTCCGTTCTTGATATTCTAGTGAATCAACAAATCTCATGTCATTTGGTACAAACATGACACAAGTGAGATTTGAATAATTTACATGATAATAAAAGCTAACTGTACTATTCGTGCTAAATTAATGGGAATGTAATCATAGGTGAATGAGTTGAACATTCTCAACTATAAGATATTTGATTTCCCAATCCATAACATTTAATACATTTGCACACTAAAATCAATTTATATTTGTAAAATTGCAATAGTATCATATTATAAGGCAACAAGGAACACAGTGAATTAATAACTTCAAATTGCCTATAATATGCATTAATATGAATGTATAAATGTGATATGTAATTTTAAAACAAAACTATATTGTATTTCTTAGATTGTTTGTCATTTTATGTATGACAACAAGAATTATTTATAGAGAAATGCAAATGCACTGGAATGCTCAATAAAACATCCACTTCAATGTAGCAGATGAAGATATTTTTTGAGAAATTTATTCGTAAGTACATTTCAATTTATACAACATGGACATAGCTATCAATTAATCAATTGATTTTTATTTACTTTTTTTAAGGGGAAATTTTACTTCCGCTCTTGATATTCTAGTGAATCAACAAATCTCATGCCATTTGGTACAAACATGACACAAGTGAGCTTTGAATAATTTACATGATAATAAAAGCTAACTCATGCTAAATTAATGGGAATTTAGTCTTTGGTGAATGAGATGAACATTTTAAACTATAAGATATTTGATTTCCCAATATAACATTTAATACATTTGCACACTTAAATCAATTAATATTTGTAAAAGTGCAATAATATTGTATTATAAGGCTACAAGGCACACAGTCACTTAATAACTTCAAATTTCCTATTTTATGCATTAATATGAATGTATAAATGTGATATGTAATTTTAAAACAAAAATATGTTGTATTTCTTAGATTGTTGCTCATTTTATGTATGACATCATGAATTATTTATAGAGAAATGAAAATACATTGGAATGCTCAATAAAACATCCACTTCAATGTAGCAGATGGAGATATTTTTTGAGAAATTTATTCACAAGTAAATTTCAATTTATAAAATATGGACATAGATATCAATTAATCAATTGATTTTTATTTACTTTATTTAAGGGGAAATTTTACTTCTGCTCTAGATATTCTAGTGAATCAACAATATTATGTCATTTGGTACAAACATGACACAAGTGAGGTTTGAATAATTTACATAATAATAAAAGCTAACTGTGCTATTCATGCTAAATTAATGGGAATTTAGTCATAGGTGAATGAGTTGAACATTTTGAACTATAAAATATTTGATTTCCCAATCCCAAACATTTAACACATTTGCACACTTAAAGCAAATAATATTGGTAAAATTGCAATAATATCATATTATAAGGCAACAAGGCACGCAGTCAATTAATAACTTCAAATTGCCTATAATATGCATTAATATGAATGTATAAATGTGATATGTAATTTTAAAACAAAACTATATTGTATTTCTTAGATTGTTGGTCATTTTATGTATGACATCATGAATTATTTATAGAGAAATGCAAATACATTGGAATGCTTAATAAAACATCCACTTCAATGTAGGAGATGAAGATATTTTTTGAGAAATTTATTCGCAAGTTCATTTCAATTTATACAACATGGACATAGCTATCAATTAATCAATTTGTATGATCTTATATTTTTTTGAAATATATGGGAATTGATAGTTATATAAATATACATTTTTATATTTTTTATAATTGCTTTTGCATTTACTTTGTGACTTTGTTGCAACGCGCTATTTTTTTTTCAGATTGCATTGTTCAATTAATTATTTGTAATTAAAATAATCTCATATGAGCCATCCAAGTACGTAGTTATTTATTGATTTTTTATTTCATTTTTCAAGGGGAAATTTTACTACGATTCTGCATATTCTAGTGAAGCAAGGAATCTCATGTCATTCAAATCAAACATGTCAAAGGTGAAATTTGGATCATTTACCTGATTACTTACTTTGCATAATTTACTTGATAATAAATGCTAAGTGGATTATTCATGCTAAATTAATGGGAATTGGGTCATAGGTGAATGAGTAGAACTTTTTGAAGTATACAATATTTGATTTTCTAAACCATAACTTTTTCATAAATTTGCATACTTAGATCAATGAATATTTGTAATTGCAATAATATCATACTATAAACCAACAATGCACAAAGTCAATTAATGACTTTAAATTGCCTATAAAATGCATTATTATGAATGTATAAATGTGATATGTAAATTTGAAAAAAAACTATGTTGTAAATAAAGTTGCATTTATAAAAAAACATTAATTGATAATGAGTGTTAAATGCACTATTCAAAGTCATTGGAGATGTGACATATATGGATTCATCAAATATAAGCCAACAAGGCACATAGATATTTTATTGACTTTAACTTATTTATATGATAATATGAGTATATAAATGTGATATATAAATTTTTAAATAAAACTACATGTAAACTAACATGATGCATTTCTTCCAAAAAAATATTAGAATTGCTTGATAACGACTATTGAGTGGATTATCCACACTAATGAATGTATTCAAACTCTTTGGTTGCCTCAAATTTAGTAGATAGAGAACCTCTTGCAGTATAGCATGGATTTAATATGGTATGTGCAATTTAATTGCAGTATTTCTCTATAATATATCTAATTGTCTCACCATTCTTAACATTTAACAAATTAAGGATATTCATGGATGATCATGATTTATGGCCTACCCATGTAGTTCTAATTGAAAAAATACTTTCTTTCGAAATATTGAATACTATTACTAAAGTAATAATCAAAATTGTTGAGTAAAGTTTTACTAGAAGTAATAAAAGAATTCTAATTGATGAAATAGTTCCTTGGATTATTCATCATACATGGAATAATGAAATATTGACTTTGAATACACACATAATCTTGAAAAGAAATATCTTAATTGATAGTTTATTTGTAGTTACATTAAAACAATAATAATCAAAGAGAATGGGGACAAACAAAGTTCAACTAAAATCCATGAAAAATGTGTTTCAACATCTATCTCTTAATAATAGATTGCATTTAAAATTATTATCATTTTCTAGTATTGGTGAAAGAAATGCTCAAACGTGGTTATTTCTATACCTGATTGGCACTATTATATCGATCTATTGGTTTTACAAAATTAACAATGTTGACAGGGAGAGATCGATACCCAAGCTTCCTTATGTACCGCTCTTTGAAGATCTTACCTACACTACCTACTTGTATAGCTCAGTTGGTTCTTATAGGCCACTTGTTTATTTCAAAATGAGACATTGCCCATCATAATGGATTGACTTGAATCCCCATTAATAACTCTTAATTGATGTAATTGGCTTTGAGTGGAGATAGAATAATGTTACCCACCTTTCTTTAAATACCCAGATTAACAGTGCCTAGCCTTAATATAAATTGTATATTTAGGAGTTAGGCTTAGATATTCCTTTCTCGAACCACCTCCCCCACCGAATATCACAACTAAATGATCACCTCCTCCCTCGCGCTTCCTAAAGGCACTAATAGGTAAACAATTTAACAAAAATATATTAGCATTATCTTCTACTAAACTAGTGTCAACTTAGACAATTCAAAGGAGGCACCTTCCATCCACTAATGAGATCCTCACGACAGTTCCCTTTAATCAACAACTCCCAGACCCACCTGAGGTTGTGGGAAAGGGGTAACTTGCAGTCCTTGGGCACTGAATTAAAACGTTTAGTTTGGTATATTATCCACAACTATAATATCGTGATTGGATATCAGACATACTATTATATTAATTTAGCTAATATTTATTTCTTATAAGAGTTGCTTTCACAATCATATTGTGTATTGATACTGTTGTACCTAGCAGACTATGTTTGGCATGTTCATGGTCACTAATTGGTTTGACATTACTAAAACCATCTTCATGATGAATTCCTCATGTTTTTACTCCCATTTGTGATATCTTATTTTCCCATATAAGATTATTTGATAGCACAAATATTTGCACTACTTCATGAGATGTAATATAGATAGATAGATTCATTATGATTTATGGATGAGCCATCTAGTTCTAATTGAGATGTAATATTTTATTTTGAATGTATGCATACTAATAAAAAACATTTATCTCAAAAATAGTTCTCTCGATTAATATTTCCAAATTTAATGGAATAGTTTCTTAACTTAACTTTTCTTGATTTAATAGAATATTTTAAAGATTTACAAAAAAGTCAATGTTGTTGAAGTCCTTGTAATAGAATTGTTCCAAATTTATTGAAATATTTGTTATATCATTATAAGAGATAAGAGATTTAACTATGGAATCTATTTAACGAGAAATTCTAAAAGAGTTTATATGTAAAAAATTATGGAATCTATTTAACGAAAAATTCTAAAAGAGTTTATATGTGAAAAATTATTTTAAAATTTATAAAATAAATGAGGAATCTTATTCAACATCATTATTAATAATAAGATAACATAGAAATATGAATCAAATTATATATATATATAAAACTTGCATTAACACTTCTCACATTTTTTTAAAACTTTCAAAATTTGTTATAAGTGAGAGATAATGTTGAAAAAAAGATCACGCAACACAACTTTTATTGAGAAACTTTGGTAAATGAGAAGGCACTCAATTTGTAAGGAATTTTGATTGTGGATATTGTTTTGGAAATTTTAAAGATTCTTATTTTTTAGAAGTGTAAAATTTTTTGGTAAATTTTAATAATTTTTACTTTTCCAACTATAAAATGTTTGGTAATATTTCTGTAAAAATATTTAAATTTCTAGAGATTGTGAAAATCAATTCACAGGAAGATTTAACAAAGCAAAAATTATCGCAATGCAATGGTTGTCCAAATATATAATTACATCAGAAAAATGAAAGCCAAAAAATGCATTCGAATTGCTCACAAAAGTAGGCTTACTAATAAGGAAAAAATCTCCCATAGTGGCAAAATCAGTTTCCAAATCAGTCAAGGACCTCATGAATTAGCTAAATTAGGTATGACAACTAATGAGTGGTGGAAAAGCAATAAGATTATGACTTTTGGAGAGAAAAAGATGGAGGATGTGTTGGCCAAAAAGTAGATAGCTTTACAAGTCCATAAAGGCACCTAGCTTTATTCTTATCCACTGAATAGCAGAAAAAGAAGGACAAATCCGTGTAAAAGCAAGAAGTGCACTCTTACCATTCTGGACAGTCATAGAAGAAGGAATAATCTATCTAGAATCTATCTGAGGGTGCTCATGTGGATAATGATGCCAAGTTGTGAGCCAAAAAAGGCAAGATGGGACCAACAACCCAGTCAAACACCTAGGAAAGTATAAAAAATGAATAATAATTTATTTCCTAAGGCTAGATGGATTTTTAATTTTCTAACATCCCCCCTAAATCCTAACTGTATGTGAGTAAAAATCAGAAATATAGAGCCTAACAACAAGGCTTGGTCACTCTTTACATATTGGTTTCCACAAAACAAGGAAAGAAGGAAAACCTCATGACAAAAAACCTCCCTCAAAACATGGACATGAACAAAATTGAAAAACTTGCTTTTCTATCCTTCTTCACCATATGTTCACCCATCCCAAGAAGTGATCTGAGATGGTTGAAAGTATTCTCTGTGAATGCTTTGGTGAAGATGTCTACAGCTTGCTCAGAAGATGGGCAATATTGTAAAGCAATAATATGATCATGTACTAATCCTTGGATGTAATGCATGTGTATTTCTATGTGCTTGGTCCTTTGTCTTTGTACTGGGTCAGTTGAGATCCTTATGGCACTTTGATTGTCACACCATATGATTGTAGGAGCTGAATTCAATCCAAAAATATGAAATTATACCTTGCAACTAGACACACTGAGCGGTTACATTTACAGCTCCTCTATATTCAACCTATGTAGAAGATAGTGCAATGTCACTTTGCTTTTTACTTGAACAGTATATTGGACTTCCTCTAACCATGAAAACATATCTAGAAGTTGACTTCCATTCTGAGCTATCTCCATCCCAATCAGAATCTAAAAAACCATGAAGAATCAATGAAGAATCAGTAGCATAATGGATCCCATGAGACTTGGTTCCTTGCATATAATGCCAGATCCTTTTGGAAGCCTTCCAATGAATTTCATGTGGCTGCTCCATATACCTTGACACAACACTCATTGCATATGCAATATCTGGCCGAGTGTGAGAAAGATACAACAAAATCCCAACTAGCTATTTGTACAGGGTGTTGTTCACCAAAGGGGATGATTATGCATCTTCAAGTCTTACTACATAGAGAAAGGGAGTCTTGGTTGGCTTACATTCTTCCATTCTGAATTTATTTAGAAAATTTGATGCATATTTTGACTTAGATACTTTAATTCCTAAGGTGGACTGAGAGATCTCAAGTCCCAGAAATTGTCTTAGTATTCCCAAGTCAGTCATAGAAAATGCATGATGCAAAGTAATCTTTAATGAATCAATCTCATCAATGGAGCTTCTTGTGATCAAAAGGTCATCAACATATAACACAATATGTAAAATAGAACCATTGACATGCTTCATGTAAACATTTGGATTATATTTGCATCTGTTGAAACTTTGTGATAGGAGAAAACATACCAAGCTCTAGGATCTTGCTTGAGATCATACAATGATTTCTTCAAGCTGCACACAAGAGAGGGATCAGTAACATAACCTTATGGATACTGCATGTAAATATCCTCCTCAAGGTATCCATGGAGGAATGCACTTTTCACATCCATGTGGTGCACTTCCCAGCGCTTGGATGTTGCAATTGCTAGAACTAGTATGATTGAATCCATCTTTCCCACTGGTGCAAAGGTCTCATTGTACTCAATGCCTTGGAATTGTGAGAAGCCCTTAGCCACCGACCTTGATTTGTACTTCACTGATGCACCATCAGCAACCATCTTTTTTTGGAAGATCCACTTACACTTGACCAATTTTCTACCAGGTGGGAGCGAAACTAGCTCCCAAGTTTCATTCATTTGAAGAGATTGAAACTCTTCATCCATGGAAGCTTTCCATCTAGGTTCTTGTGAGATTTCTTCATATGATTGTGGATCATATTCAACCATCAAAAATCACTTCTCAGGAAGATAAGGATCTTTGACAGAAAGAGCATTCTCAAACTAAGATCTAGTCCTCTTAGGATCTTGAGGATCACCCGCAAGTTCTCCATTTTCTTCAATTGTTTTTGCAGCACACTTAGGCCTTGTAGGTGAACTTGGATCTGCAATCATGTGGTATTCTTCATCATCCAAATCAGAAATAAAAAAATTAATCAAAAGCTTCACTTACATCAACAGGTGGTGGTTGTGAGGATTCTCCAATTTCAACTGCCTGTAAGGGTTCTTCTTCAAATTGGACAATCCTTTCAATGAAACATTTTTAAGTAGCCAGATTGAGAAATTTGTAACCCTTGGAATATTCAGGATAGGAAACAAATATTCATGGTTGGATTTGGAGTTGCAATCCCTTCTCTTCTCAGGAGGTATTCTAGCCCATGCCTTCGAGCCAAAAATTATGAAATGTGACACATCTAGCTTGTGTCCACTCCAAGAGTCAAAATGAGTGAAACCTTTCAAGGCTTTGTGTGGCACCCTATTATGAATATAGGATAAACAATGAATGGCTTTATCCCAAAGTCTTGGAGACAAAGAATTGACAAATACATGGAATCCAACATGCAAGTGGCCATATCCTTGAGAGATCTATTCTTTGGCTCAGTAGCACCATTCTGCTGAGGTGTGTAAGGAACTGTATGTTGCATTTGAATGCCAACATCAACACAGAGTTGTTGAAAATTAGACTTGAAATATTCCCCCCCATTGTCTGCTCTAAGGGATTTGATCTTCCTACCAGACATATTCTCTACAAAGACTTTAAAAATCTTGAAAAAAACAAAGACTTCTGACTTGAATTGGAGAAAGAAAACCCAGTAGAATCTTGAGTAGTCATCAATGAAGGTTAAGACATACTTGTCATTACTCAAGGACAAATTAGGGAATGGATATGATATATCATTATGGATCAGCTCAAGGGGTGCAAAGGTTCTCTCAGTTCTACCTCTCTCAAACTTGCGCTCAAGATGTTTGCCAAGGATGCAGCCCTGAGAAATTCCTTTGGGAAACTTAATGTTTTGTAGCCCTGTAACCATGTTCTTCTCATGCAAATCATGTAGATACTTTTATTTAATATGGCCAAATCTCTCATGACATAGCTTGTTGGATTCATTGACATGAGTAAGGGGTGCAGTAGGTGATGAAAAAGGAAAAAAATGGGAAAACTTGTAGACTTTTGAGCTATGATCAGTAGTACCTATGGCAACAACTCTACCAATAGAAATTTCAGAAATTTCCACATCATTGGACTCGGTAAAGATGACTTTCTTAGGAGACCCAGTATGAGTCATATGATACACTTAAAGGAGGTTGGCAGCAATATCGGGAACAAACAAGACATTTGTGAAAGAACCAGGGTCTAGATCTATTATACCCTTTCCTTTTGATGCAGTTTCTAAGTCATCTCCCAACATAATTATTGGACCACTAGATGAATCAAGAGAGGAAAAATACTCTCTTGTGGAAACCATATGTCTAGATGCCCCATAATCAATGATGTAAGAGGAATATTTTGAAGTGTTGGCCATCAAAGCATGAACTCTTTCATTGTCTTATGGGTTTGAACCTCCTTCCTTCCTCATTGCGCCATCTAGAAGAGGGATTTTTTTCTTCTCGAGAAGTTGAGCCATCATGTCAATGGTCTTCTTCATATAGGAACTCTCAAGATGAAAGCTCCTATTGCAATATGAGCACTTTCTCTTCTCCTTATTTTTATGTTGATTCTTCTTGGAGCTTGAGGGCTCCTCTGGTGGCTTTGGTTTGTCCTTCCTTTGATCTGAAGGATTTTTTTCCTTATCCTTCTTATTTCCCTTTAAATTCTTTGAATCTCCAACAGGTAATGCATGGTCTTTTGATGGATTTATGGTTCCCATCAAGACCAACTTGTCTTTCTCTTGAGTTAGAGATTTCATGAACTCTTCTAGAGAGAGAATTTTCCAGTTTCGAACTGTGAGCTTGGTAGCATGGAAGGTCGAAACAAAGATAGAATAGTCTGGACCCAATTTCAAAAGTATGGCCAAGATCAATTGCTCATCTTTCTTGTCAATCCCGCATTGTTTTAGCTGAAGAATCGGAGACTTAAACTTAGAGAAGTATTCTTGTAAGGTCTCAAAGTTGCTTGGACTCAGAGAAATTAATTCATTATCCAGATGATAGCCCCTCAATTCATCTATCTTTCCAAATAAATTCTGAAGTTTGACCCAAACTTCATTCGGTGTGGATAGACCATACATATGGAAAAGAAGATCCTTAGAAGTACTAAGACATAAGAGACCATAAGCTTCATCTCTTTTGTTATGGCACTTGGCCTTCTCAATAGCTGTAGTGGGCTCATTCTCAGTACCCATAGTTACTTTGTAGAGTCCCTTGCTCCTCAACAAAATCTCCGTTTACGCTTTCCAATCAAAGTAATTGAATGGTGTCAAGATCATAGATTAATATTTCTCTATGGCCAACTGATGCACACTGGTGAGACTGAGTATGGACCTGCAAAAGATGAAAAACAAAACACAGGAGAATGTTGTTGCTATGCTCCCTAAGGCTCTCTGATACCATGTGAAAATCCATTCACATGAAGATCTAGCAAAGCAAAAATTATCCTCACATAATTGTTAAGCAAAAGATTGCATAGAACACTGAAAAATGACACTAAATTAATGCATAGTAAAATTCTATTGTATAATTGTACATCAGCCAAACTTAGGCAATGTAATGGTTGTCCAAATATATAATTACATCAGAAAAATGAAATCCGAAAAAGGCATTCGAAATGCTCACAGAAGCAGGCTTACTAATAAGGCAAAAAAAAAACATAGTGACAAAATCACTTTCCAAATCAGTCAAGGACATCACGAATTAGCTAAATCAAGCATGGCAGCTAATTAGTGATGGAAAAGCAATAAGATGATGGCTTTTGGAGAGAAAAATATGGAGGATGTGTTGGAAAAAAAGTAGACAGCTTGCCAAGTCCATAAGGGCACATAACTCTATCCTTATCCACTGAAAAGCAGAAAAAAAAACAGGACAAATTTGTGTAAAAGTGGGAAGTGAGCTCGTACCATTCTGGACAGTCATAAAAGCAGCCAAAATCTATCTAGAATCTATCTAAGGGTGCTCATGTGATAATGATTACAAGTTGTGAGCCAAAAAAGGCAAAATGGGGCCAACAACCTAGTCAAACACTTAGGAAAGTATAAAAAATGAATAATAACTTATATCATAAGTCTAGATGAGTTTTTAATATTCTAACAGAGATTAGATGTAGTTTGTGGACAAAATTTATCTTATAAACTTTGGGCATATTATTTTAGAAATAAATGAAAATTAGTTAATCTAAAATTAAGAACTAAATTTCACCCCTAAAATTTTTCATGCATATTTCTCAACTTGAAAAATCAATTAGTCATAAATTCACCAAATTTGCATCTCCATTACCTCCATATTGAACTCCTTATTAAGTCATCTATTTTAAATAGATTATCCTTAAATATTAACTTCTAAAGATTAAAAAAAATCCCGCTTTATTTAAATTTTAAAAACCCTTTTCCCTTACCCATTAAGATGTTAGTACTTCCACACTTGATGTTCATAATCACATGGATAATACATCCCATTTTTTGCTAGGTACATGATTGAATAATTTTATTTAACATTCTATGTTTCATGGATACATGAATGATAGAGCACAAGGTATGGAAAACGCGTACCATTGATAATGATTATAAAGTAGGTTGTAAGATGTCGTTTCATAGGAAACTTGTCACATGTCAAGAATAATTGGTGAATAATTGGTATAGATGTATTTGTTAAAAAGGATGGTTGTCATTTGTCAATAACTAGCATAGATCCAAATCCTAGGCTCTATCAAGCGCCGAGAGGGATGAAATCTCCCAAGGTGCAAACCTCTCATTGAATAGCTCCTTGAGTGCAATACCTGAGCCACCTAATCCTAAGCTCTAAAGTCTGTAGTTTAAGTCTCATATTTTCTTGTTACTTTGTATTATTCTTTTTTGTTTATGGGTGACATAATATTTATTACTTTTTACTTTGTATTATTCTTTTTTGTTTACTTTGTATTATTTTGTTACTCGACAAACTCGACAAAAACTCTAAAGTCTCATATTTACTTTTTACTTTGTATTAAAAGTAAAAAGTAAAGTCTCTAGTTTAAGTCTCATATTTACTTTTTACTTTGTATTATTATTTTTTTGTTTATGACCGACATAATATTTACCACCTAATCCTAAGCTCTAAAGTCTCTAGTTTAAGTATCATATTTACTTTTTACTTTGTATTATTCTTTTTTGTTTATGGCGGACATAATATTTATTACTTTTTACTTTGAATTATTCTTTTTTGTTTACTTTGTATTATTTTGTTACTCGAAAAACTCGACAAACACTTAACTAACAAGATCTCCCTCATATTGGACTATAGAGCGCCTCTCGACGCAATTATTGGTATAGATGTATTTGTTAAAAGGATAGTTGATATGAGGACTTGACCAGATTATTTGGAAATGATTTTGATATTACTATTTTTAGATATTGAATTTATAATGCATTTATTAAGGACTTTTTCATGTCTATGTAGGTAATATGCATATGTTAATATGCATTTAGAAGAGCATGAAGATTAAATGTCAAAAATATTTTATGATGAGTTAAAGAAGGCCAAAAGGTAAGTAGTGAGAACAAATTTATTATTCTAAAAAGGCTCTTATTTTGCTTATATATATAATGTTGTTTAATGTAACATGTACACTTGGCCATAATTTCTTGTTAAAGTGAGAGTTAATGTAACCTAGGGTAATTTCATGTTAAAGTGAGAGTTAATGTAATCTAGGGTTTTGGTGGTATGATGAATTGATGTTTAAATTTCTTGTTATGGTTTTATTTATTCAATTTATTTTTATATGTGTTGAATTATGAGTGGCCTATAGATCTTGAAAAGATTAATTTTATTAGTATATATATTTCTTACTTATTCCAAAAATTTATACAACTTAAATCTATATATTTATATTGAAATAGTAACATTAACATCATTAATCTTCTCTTATATCATGTTTAAACTAGTTTTCAAAAACAAAATATGCAATATTTATATTTTAAGTTCTTTCTAAAGTGTGAAAATAAAAATTCTCTACTTTTTCACCTTTTTTTTAGTTTAATATAGTTTTTAAATTAACTTTTAAAATTATAAAAATATTAATAAACATAATTATAGTTTAATATTTTTTAATTTATTTTTTGAAATTAAAGAAAAAAATACTAATATAAATTACACTTTCAAGTTTGAATTTGAAATGGTAAATTATTATATTATTTATTACAATACAATAATAATAAATTACAAGTCAAAATTTGAATTATGAAATAATAAATTATTATTATATTATTTACCGCATTACAAGTCAATAAAAATATTTCATTTTATTTTAAAAATGATAATATAAATAATTTAATAATATTAAATAATGATAATATAAAAACAATTTTCATTTTAATTTTGAATATATATAAAGGATTTTAATCTCTCTTTTTCTATATATATATATTGAATTTTTCTTTTTTTCTTTTTATATATATATAGTCATTCATTCATGGGATGTTTGTTATTATGGATATCCTCATTTTAATATGTTGCTACATAAGGAGTGGGCACAAGGATGCGATCCACATGCCATGCACTGTAGTTAATATTTCTTAATATTTATTAGTTTTCCAAAATGATTGATTTTGAGAGCTCCATGTCGTTAGTGAAAGAACGAAAGGGCTTGTATAAAATGTAAAGCGTCCCATCAAGTGAGTAAATGCAAGCATTCTAATGTTAACAAACTTCCTTAAATAGCTCCAACGGTTGGATGTATGAAAGAACATGGCAACCACCATAAAAAACTCCCTAAAATCATGTGCAAGGTTGTCCACATGTTTAACAAGAATCTAACAATGGAGGACGACCCCATTCACACGAGATAAAATAATGATAAATATGTATGAGAGCCTAAATGTATGTGCCAAGTGGTTGAGTGCTCTCCTAGGATACACTAATTAACCTCTAACCAAGCATATCTAATGTGAAAACCCTCAATAAAAGCTAGGGCACTAGACTCTCTTTAGTCAATCTAGAGTAAAACCTTCACTAAAGCTTTGCTGTGAAAAACCCTCGGTGAATCTCTTCAATGAAAGTTAATATTTGCGGTTAAACCTTCGATAAAATTGTGGTGAAGTTTTGGACATTATGCAGTTAAACCTTGGGTAAAATTGTGGTGAAGTTTTGGACATTATGTGGTGAAAACCTTCAGTAAAGCTCTATGGTGAAAAACCCTCGGTGAATCTCTACGGTGGGAAACCCTCGGGTTAAACCTTCGGTGAAATTGCACTGAAGTTCTAGACATTATGCGGTGAAAAACTTCAGTAAACTTTATGGGTATTATGCGGTGAAGCCTTCGGTGAAAAGAACCCTTGGTGAAACTTGCAGTGAAACATTCGGTAAAGCTCTAAGGTGAAAACCCTTGGTGAATCTTTGTCGTGAAAGTTAAAGTAAATTAGCATTTGTGGCTAGGGAATCGTCATCAATCATTTGTGATATCTAATTCAGGTGCATACGTTCCTTCCCTCTCCACATTCTTTCTTCTTCTTCTTCTTCTTTTTTTTGGCATACATATCTACATTTTCACATAAATATGAATAATTCACCACATTTACCAAAAAATGTTAAAGGAAGACCTAGCACAGTTACCCTACAGAGCCTATATGAATATATGGAGTCCATAGAGAAATGTAGGGAAGAAGGAGAGGCTAAACTTTATGAATATATAGAATCCTTAGAGAAACGCAAGGAAGAAAGAGAAGCTAAACTCTAGCTAGAGTTAAAATCAATGCTCGATAATCAATTTACATCCTTTCAAGAAGAGATCCAAAAACAAATAGACGATAAGATAAAAAAATTAGAGAACAAGGTAGAGACAATGGAGATCAGACCACATGCAATGGAAACGCAAAAAACACCCAAACAAGGAGATGCACCTATGGTAGAAAATCTTAAGTTAAAAGATAGGATTAAAGAGTTAGAGGAAAAACTAAGTCACAAACTAACCCTAAATAATATAGAAGGTAAATTAGATATCAATCTCATTAAAGAGGAAATGAATAAATTGATAGCTTTAGACCATGAGCGTAACAAAAGATCTTTGAACCTCATAATTTCTGGTTTAAAAGGGGAGATAAAAGAGGATACATTAGCCATTTTCAAGAAAGAACATCACAATAGATTACAAATTGAAATTTTCAGTCTCACCGAAGCAACAAGGCTAGGGAAATTAATTGAGAATAAATAAAGACTAATACGGGTTAAGGTTAGCTCTACCAAACAAAAATATGACATACTTAGTAAGAACTCAAGTTTAAAAGGCTCGAGAATATTTAAAAATGAAGACCTCATTCCACAGGATCAGGCCGAACTAAGAAAGGAGGTCCAGAAGGTAAAAGAAGCTAGGAAGGAAGGAAAATGGAAATTAATTAGAAACAGGAAAGCTGTTATTCGAGATAGAAACCAAAATAGTAATAAATAGCAATTTGACACACTTCGGATCCCCTCCTGGAACTGTCGAGGATTTCCATGGAGCAAAAGCCCCAAGTTAAGTTGGATCCCGAGTGAAATTGATATTATATTATTGGTTGAAACTTGGGAGCACGAGGAATCCAAGGTCCCTGATATAGATGGATATGTCCTTTGGTCGATATTGAATAAATGTTCATGTCATTATAGAGGCATTGGGGGTATATCCTGTTACATTAGGAAGAACATGTCCCCTCATGTTAGGATTTATAAGAAAGACCCTTACAACCAATTTATTTGGATAGAGATCACAGACATTAATGACGAAAAAACCTACATAGCCATTTGTTATTTTGCCCCTATTAATTCCAACTTCTATAAAAAAACAATTTAGATAAAAATTGTCCTTATAATGGTTTAGAACATGATATTTCTAGTCTAAGGAAGGAAGGAAATATCCATTTGATGGGTGACTTCAATGTTCGAACTTAGAGTAACCAAGCTATTCTTTTAAGAAATTATTCCAATCCTAATCCTCTTTGGTTAAAAGTGAAGACCTTGAGATATCTAATACGTACAAAAGAAGTTCTGAAGGTCTAGGTGAAAATTTATTCGGTTATGAGATGGTCAATTTTTGTAGTACTCAATATCTTATCATTTGCAACAGACTAAAAGAATGGCCAAATTCCAGCCGAATGACTTGTATTCACGAGCTTGGCAGTAGTGTGGTAGATTATGTTATTTATGATATCCATTTGTGCAATAAGTTAATACATTTTAACATCTTAAATGACAATGAACTTGACTCTGATCATAGGCCTTTAATTATAACTCTTAATATTTCCTTGTGCATAGTGATCCCAAAGAGGAAAACTATCATTTTCAAAAGCACTTGATCTTCGATAAAAATAAAACTGATCTTTTTTTCCATGATTAAAAAATGATTTGTTTTCTTTATCTAGTATGGAGAATATAGAAAATATCTACCATAATTTTACTACATCCCTCTTGTCATCCATTAGCAAGTTCTCTATTGAACTATTGGTTAATAAGAGAGATAGTAGAACCAATCCTTCGTATGATCAAGTGTGTAAGAATGCGAGAAAAGAAATTAAGCAAGCTACTGTAGAATCGATAAAAATGGACAAGATAAATCACTACAAAACCCTAATTAAAAAAAGAAAAAGGCACTATCTTAGTAAACGATAGAAAAATCTCTTACACTTCTCCAAGGTGGCTCCTAAGAAATTTTGGAGGCAAATTCTAACTCTCAAAACAAAATAAGATAATAAGATTGCTTTAAAAGATTGGAATTCCTATCTTAAAAAGGTTTACGAACCCTCGGATATCAGAGATAACATTTAAACCCTTCTTACAACAAAATAAGTTTTCTCGTTAGAAGACATAGATTTCGGGGTTAAGTGCTTAGAAAATGGAAAAGCCAAAGACATTGAATTGGGGGGCTTGTCCTCATCCCGCATTTCCACAAACTCTTTAATCTAGCGGTCAAGCAAGGGTTCCCTACACCTTGGAATCAGAGCCTCTTTATTCCTATTTTCAAAAGTGGGGATAAAAATAACCCCTCTAATTATCGGATCATTATGATTATCCCTCTCCTATCCAAGTTATACGATATTATCTTACAAAGAAGATCAATGAATGGCTAGAAATGGAAGCTAATCAGGCTAAAGGCCAAGCAGGTTTTAGAAGGAATCATTCAAACAAAGACCACCTTGTTACGCTTAGGATCATTGCAAAGGAATGTCGTAATAATAATTCTGACCTTTTTTGTTTCTTTGTGGACTTTAGGAAAGCTTTTGATATAGTGCCTAGAAATAACACGTGGAATAGGCTAGAGGAGCTTAATGTTCCTTTTGAGTTGTGAGTTGTCGCGATAAGGTTATACAAAAAGGTCATTGCCAAAATTAAGAATAATGAGGGATGGTCAACGGATATAAACTGTAATATTGGAGTTAAGTAAGGTTTCCCTCTCTCCCCTACCCTTTTTGGCATTTACATTGATAAACTAGAAAGATGTTTAGAAGAAGCAGGTTATGCTGACACGATCTTAACTAGGATAGTTATCATCCTCCTTCTTTATTCCGATGATATTGTTCTTATGGCAATGTGTCCCTTTGATCTCGATAAACAATTAAGAATTCTCAAATATTTATGCTCTAACATGGGTATGACTGTTAACACCGACAAGACAAAAGTTATGATTATAAAATCTAAGAAAGACACCTACGCAAGTTTTATTTATGATAATAGTAAACTAGAGAAAGTGACTTCTTACAAATATCTTCGAATTGATATTCATCACAAGATCAATTGGAACCATAGCATTGAGAAAAGGATTAATGGAGGATGGAAAGCTTATTTTGGTCTTGAAAATAATTGTAAATTAGCCAACCTGGTCATGTGGGATAAAAAATAATTCATCTTTGAAACTCTTGTCATCCCTATTATCTTATACGGTTGTGAAGTATGGGGGTGCAAGATTTATAAAGAATCTTGGAGAAATATTGAGCAAATCCAGAAGCGGTTTATAACTTATAACCTCAAAATTAAAAGCAATATGCCTTATCCTATTCTCTTCATAGAAGTGGGTCTGTCCCCCATCGAGAAAATGGCTATGAATAGGTACCTGATGTACAAGCACATGATAATAACATGGGAGAGACTTCCTATAATTGCTTTAAATTCAATTCGAAACCAACTACGCCTCAAGCGGAGTTGGTGTAAAGATATGATGGCTCGGTTAGACCATTGGAGCATTGATGAAAATGACACTTTACAAAATATCAATAATGTCAAAAATATTATTACCTTTAAATTTAAAGAGAAATTGTGGTGCGAGGAAAATTTAGCGGTTAAGAGAAAACTAAGATACTATAAGGAGGTCATTAACCCTAATTTAGAAGATCAGAAATATCTCTCGATAGTAACTAGTTCAAAGAAGAAAATTAATATAGACAATATTAGAACGAACTCCCATGAGCTTCATAGTGAAACAGGGCGTTGGTTTATTCTCAAAACTCCATGGCCAGGAAAAGTTTGTCATCTTTGTGAGTCTATAAACGTTGAGGATGAAAAACAATTTCTCTTAGAGTGCCCTGCTTACACCCACATTATATATGAGTTTCATAGTATTTGTTACAATATAGACCTTGATAACCTCCTAACTTGCCAAAACTATAGTGAGCTTGGAAAGCTTCTTACCAAGATTTTTGAGCATAGGAACAAAATTTTAAAGCAAACCAAGTAATAATCTTCTTAAGGTCCGATAAACCAAAGTTGGTCTCAGTGAACGTTAATCATCATCATCATATATAAAGGATTTGAATCTCTCTGTCTTTTAAAAAATACTTGAGTTTTGGATTATGGATTATTATTTATAAAAGTCGATAAGTTGCTTTATTAATATTCATAATTATGGTCCATCAGGGGTGTAGAATAAATGGTGAATGTGTGTATTGTTAAGGCACTCCTTGCATAAGATTCACCGCTTCGAGGGTAATGAAAAATTGTATTGGTTGTGTTCTTGAATTTTTATATTTTAAAATAATTTAGTATTTTCAAAATTGGTCATATATTAATAATATTAAATATTAACGTCGAAACAATACAAACAATTCAACAAAATCACATCCATTTATTTATATTGTAATTTATATTTTTTTCCAAAAATAAATATATTTAACTTATTTAGGTTCACCTATTTATATTATTCTTTTTAAAAGTTTGCACATTTATAAAGATTTTTCAATATTAACATTTAAATTGAAATTTCACAATTTTTAAGATTTTTAGATATTAACATTATGTGTGTGTGTGTGTGAAACACTTTATATTGATATAATATTTTTTGATGATGATGATGATTAACGTCCCTAAGACCAACTTTGGTATATTGGACCTTAAGAAGAAAGAAAATGAATTATTTAGTTTTCTTTAAAATTTTATTCATATGCTCAAAAAGCTTGAAGAGAAGCTTTTCTAGCTCACTATAGTTTTGGCAAGTTAGAAGGTTAGAAAGGTTTGTATTGTAACAAATACTATGAAACTGAGATCTAATGTGGGTGTAAGGAGGGCACTCTAAGAGAATGTTTTTCATCATCAACGCTCATAGACACACAAAGATGGAAAATCCTTTCTGCCCACGGCGTTTTTGGAATTGAGCAATGCCCTGCTTTGTTATGGAGCTTATGAGAGTTTGTTCTTTATCTTGGTTATATTAATTTTTTTCTTTGAACTAGTTAAAACCGAGAGATACTTTTGATCTCCAAATTAAGGTTAATGACCTCTTTATAGTATCTTAATTTTTTTTAACCTCTATAACTTTATTGCATCACATTTTCTCTTTAAATTTGGATGTAATAATATTTTTAACATTATTGATATTCTGCAAAGTGTCATTTTCGTCAATGCTCTGATGATTTAACCAAGCCATAGTACCTTTACTTATTTATATAAAAATTTACCTGAATTTTATTTTTATTTTTAAATTTATTTCAATTTTTTTTTTGTTGCACGCAAGTATTTTATCTTTGGAACCGCTTTTATTTATTTTTAAAATAAGGGGAAGGTTAGTCCATCTCTATTTATTTATGAGGGAGATGGAAAAAAAAGTGGATTTTGCCCATGAAAATTGAGCTCGAATCTTCCACTCACTCGATTTTTAAGAATGGGGATATCTTTGGAACGATTTTGTTCCATTTTCAAGGCTTCCAACTCCCATTCTTCCCAATTTCATAGAAGGGGATTTTGTTTTAAAAGTATATCGCCTAGATTTTATGGAACAAGTGGTTACACGTGAACAATTTGTCCCAAACCTAAGCTTCTTGTTATTTTTACATCTTCGTGTTGGTACTTCCAAACCCCTATTTCCTTTTATTTCATTCAGGTTAACTTCATATTTTTGGAATAATAAATTACGCTGAAGAAGACAAGACCTGCCATCTTGTAGATACACTTAGATTGACGTTTTCATTCCTTCTATTGAGACTACTTTTCTACTTCCTTATGCTTCATGTAAAATCGTAGGTTAAATGTTATAGTCACTTGTTTGTTAGTTATCTTCTATTATCGATCAAATGATCATGTAAGGATGAAGCTATGAGGTCAGGACCTAAGACAGTACATAAACATTTTATTTAACATAATATTTGCATGTATGGTTTGAAAAAATTTCATTCCATAAATTTTCTATATGGTTTAGTTTAGTGTCATTTGAGATCTCAAATCATATTAAAATGATCTCAAATTATATTAAAATATATTTTCACTCTTGCATGTTATTAATTTGTGATCTCCCTATAAATAGTAGTAAATGTAATTATATAAGTTTTTTGATTGCCACAATTGTTGTCAATCGAGCTTGAGTTGAGAAAACTCGATCTTCTCAAAGGAGCAGTAGAATCTATTTATGACAATTTAATGTATCTGAAAAGCAGGTAATTCTAAAAATGTCAACAAAATTGAAAGTCATTTGAAAATGATTTCTGACAGAAATAAGTTAATTCGTGGCAATGGAAAACACTTCAGATTCTCTAGAGCATAGAGACCCAAGTATAAAACACTTATGGAAAAATGCAATAAAAAATTAGATATAAAGATCATGTTTTCATCAACCTATGTTCCTTATTTACGCTTCTGCAATTTAAAAAGCAATTCCCAACAAGTTGCTATCTGTATGTGGAGTTGACTTGTTCTAAATTATTATTTTGAATTTGTAACATAATATGGGTGCTTCTATTTTCAAATCGAGGGAGGCAGAGATGTGAGAGGTGAGTGAGGTGATCGATGGCAGAGTGGCATGGTTTAGGATTGTGTCACTTCTTGTTTGATTAGGAGTGTGTTAACACACAATCTATAACCTCCAGGGAGATTGTATGTGTCAAAGGAATGATCACTAAGAGATTCATTTCATCTTCTTGCAAAGAAAACTATGCCCATAAAAGGAGTAATTTAGCATGTTTACCTACTATCAATGAGCACACAAGTTTGAGAAGGCTTTTCACAAAGCACATCAAATGGGTGACGACCTTTCAAAAGTTTCAAGTTTAGGTGCTCAGGTTGATCCACAGTTCTATTTTCAATGGATTTAATTCCAGTTGGTCAACATCACTGCTATCCCTTATTCAAACAACTTAGCTGCAATATTTGAGAAAATACTGCCAAAAAATTGGTTTGAATAAAAGAGGTTGCTCTTGCATTAAAGGAAAATGATCCCATACTTGCACACCATATACAACCAAATCTGGGATATCTTTATCAGAAAATTGATTATTGATGCCCCATATCATTCTTCAGATATTTTCCATCTATCTTAGCAATTTCAAATTTAAAATGGCCTTTGCATAGATGGATTATCATGTTGTTGTAATGTGTATTATCTTATTTTACAATTTAATCCTAGTGCAAGGTTAAAAACATTATCAATAGTGCATTTCAGTACGTCAAAGGCATCTAAGATCAGCTTATCTTGGATTATTTATGTCATAGCAATATCAGAGATACATTATACATTCACGACATTTTTGCAGCAATGATTTCCCTAGACAAAGCCTTTACCAATTCAAACTTCATGTATGTAGACCTGTTGACAGTAGTAAGTAACCCAGACTTGTCATTTTTCATCAAAATATGAGAAATTTTATTATCCCATAGAAACAACATTGTGCAAGTCTTTTTCCTTTGTAATTCACTTGAATGTTTCAATTCTAGCAGTTTGATAGGTAGGTGAGGATAAAAAAACCCTTTGCTAGATTGATTACCATGTAGCCTTGGGTCTCTGGTGTAAGTTAATCACACTTCAAGGAACATCATGGCATGGAAAGACACAAGAAACCTTGATATGCTGCTTGGGAATCTGTATTAAGCGACTTACAAAATTCATTAGAGACTTGATCTTGTCATATTTTCAGTGTCATGAAGGAAACAACTATGCAGATCATGATATCAAGATTAAGAAGTCATAACAATGGAAAACTACCTATCAATGCATTTGTACTTGGATTGCTCTCGTCATGAAATATTGCAATCCATATGAATATGTAAACATGAGTAAAGAAACAACAGAGGGTATCAACAGTACAAGAGTGCCATGCAGTGAGGAAAGGATAAATTTTGTTTAAACATCAGTTAAGGGTTTGGTTATACTGGCAGTGATCCAACAGTTAGGGGACACATGCATGGATAAAGGAGGCCACTATATTTAGTCAACATATGAGGTGCAACTTTAGTTAATTGACTATGTTATTTTTAGATTATCAACATTTCTTGTGAAGTGGGGTTATCTTTGGGATATGTACATGTATATCATATATTTACTTGATCTAAGAGATACTACATGCTCACAATAAAATTTGCACTCAAGTAGTCTAACAAATGTATACACTGAAGATTAATTAATAGTTGAAAAAGTGTAGTGAGTGGGAAGCATGCACACTATCCCAAGTTTACTTCAAGCTAGATGTCCCCTTGAACAATTTCTTTTTCTTGATGATTGTTTCATTCTGGTACATAGTTCTTTGGGACAAATTTTTATATATTATTAAGCCACTTTCATAACAAAATTGGTTCTTAATTTGTTCGATTCCAACTTCATTCACACTCTTACTTCATGTTAAGTATGTGTTGTGACAGTAAAACATTGTTATTATTAAAAGGATAGTACTGTAAAAAAAAATAATGTTTAGTTGGAAAGTTATCATAGCATTTTCCAAAGAGTAGTATTTTTTTTTGTCATGGGGAGGATCACATTGGGTGTCTAATGTATTTATACAAATTTTGAATATGCTTCCTTTTTGGAGCAGGTATGCAAAATGTTTGCAAAGAATTCATGTCAAGTCGGACCTGTTAGTTATTTTCAAACAAGTTCACTTTTTTTATTAATAATAACTTCAACTTTCATTCCACCATAGTTTGGGCCTTGAGGGACCTATAAATTTTGTTTATTGAAGACCAAGCTAAGTCCCATGGTCTTTAGAAAGTGGGGAGGGCGTTACTCCTCTTACCTAGCCGACATGTAGAGAAGAGTTGTTAGGTTGAAATCCTACCACAAGAGTAACAACGGAATAAACTAGGAAAGATTCAAATGTAGAATGAAAACATGTATTAGGCTTGTTAAAATTGAGGTTTGTCACTTCTACAAATATGAGTGTTAAGGAATTAGCACATTGAAAACAGGTTTCATACCAAAGTTCAAATTTTGAAAGATTTTACCAGACTTGCAAGCAAGTTAATTTGCAAGAGATGGCATGATATACAAACAAGGAGACATCCATTTTGGTCATTTTCAGCATTGTCTTCAAGGTTGCTTCACCAACAAGAGACCTGAATTTGTAACTTGATTTTAGTGTTTATGATGTAGAGAGTTTCGCATAGAACATTCATGTCTAATTATTGATTGATTTGACATTACAACACTTGATCACGTCCTTTCCAAATTTCATAATAAAGGTATATGGTGAGAACTTGAAGGTGATAGAAACAAACAGTAATAGTCGTGTTTCCTAAATAGTTTTTCAATCAATAACATACTTTCTTGGATTGAGCATGTGTTATTCATGAAATATTTTGGGCATTACATTGGAGGGTCAATTCCTCTTTTGTAGGGTTTGGGCACTACACATTACAAAACATTCCTAAATGATGGAAAAAAACATAAAACATGTTAGTTGGAGATTCATGTTTGTATAGATATCTTGAGCATGTATTATTCATGGAAGATTTTTGGCATTGCATTGGAGGGTCAATTTGTAGGTTTTTAGCACTATGCATTTCAAAACATTCCTAAATTGCTGGAAAACACATAAAAAATTGTATGGTGGAGAGATTCATGTTTCGATTATAAATATCTTGAGCATGTCTTATTCATGGGAGAATTTTTGCATCAATTGGAGGGTCAATTTCTCTTGCAGATTTTGGGCACTACGAACATTCCTAAAATGTGGTAAAAAACATAAAAATTGTAAGGTGGAGAGATTCATGTTTATATACATATCTTGAGAATGTGTCATTCATGGAAAATTGTTGGCATTGCATTGGAGGGTCAATTCCTCTTTTGCATATTTTGGGCACTACACATTACAAAACATTCCTAAAATTATGGAAAAAACATTTTGATGGTAAGGTGGAAAGATTCAGTTTATATAGATATCTTGAGAATACATTATTAGTGGAATATTTTTGGCATTGCATTAGAGGGTCAAATCCTCTTTTGCAAATTTTGGGCATTACACTTTACAAAACTTTCCTAAAATGCTAGAAAAAACATGAAAAATGTAAAGTGGAGAGATTCATGCTTATATGGATATTTTAATTTTGGATAAATTAAATATCATATGTTTATTTATAATTTTTATTAATATATATGTTTTTAATAGGCTAAAAATAAGGTGATTCTATGTGACTTAACTGTGAAAGAAGGATACATGTTTATTAAATGTTGAATTTCTTACGGGAAAACAATGTTTAACTTTTTGTGGGCAATGTGAGAGCTAAAATCCATTTTGATTGCAGCTAAAGTGTGAATTGTCATCATCTCTTTTATTGTCATTTGCCATTTTCTTATGGAAAGTTAGTTGATTAAAACATTTTTCCTCCTCGTTCACTAGATTATTAAGGTTTAATGTCTACCTTACCTTTAACCTTAACTAAGGTTAAATAGATGCTAAGTTATTAAGTTGTTGAGGATTTTACAATAAATTTTAAGCCCAAATGATTTAGTTATTCCATTCCATTATTCATTCACAAAAACCATTTTTTTTATTCCTTTGTATTGTACAAAAAAATATTTTACAGAGTTTTATTTTGTATTTTTTATTTAGAAGGTGTTATTTGATATTTTATGTACATTTGTAAATATTTATGTACAGAGTTTTAATAAATTAAATTTATGTAAATATTTTTTATTTTTATTTTAAATTTTATTGGAAAGTTTCTCACAAATTTAACATGAATTTTCCTATAATTTAGTTCTACATAATTGAGGGAAATTTTGACTATGAAACTTTTCTTTTTGGGAGTTTTGGTACATTTTAAAATGACTTAAATTACTAAAATTTGGTTAAGACTTATATTTTGTGATATTACATTTTTATGATTATATCAGTATTGGTTTTATTGGTCAACTAGAACCTTAATTGTACTTGTACATCTCTCTCTCTCTCTCTCTCACACACACACACACACACACACACAAGAAGACCTTGTTATATTCAAGATTTGAGATAATTGAGGTTGTGCTTTGTGCCACTTTCATTTTTTATTCAAAAATAATGTGTTTGTATGCACAAAATGTTCTCAATGGTTATCCCCTTCCTTATAAGATTTTCTTACCTTGATTATTAGAACTTTAACCAAAATAATCCTCTAACCCTATAAACTTGAATCCCTAACCCTTAAACCATAACCTACTACATCATAATGAATGTAATTGCTAACTTATTTAATTACTTATTTGTATAACCTTGAGCCCTATAACCATTATCACCCCTAATCTCAATGAATTTATGAATATTATTAGGTTAAATTCCCATCATCACACTTAGAACAATGTCATAAAACCTCTATGTGTCTTCCTTGGATTTTGATTATTAATATGGGTGTCATTAATAGGATTTTCAAATCAAGAAAGGGTTATGGGGCCTTTATCTTGGCCAAAGAAGGAAAAAAAGGGCTTTAAGCCCTAAATGAATATTATCAAGCTTAAGCACCATGAATGAAAAAAAAGGCTGTAAGCCCTAAATGAATATTATCATGCTTAAGCACCATGAATGAGTCTTCAAAAAACCACATAGATCTTCTTTAAGTTATATTTTCCATCCAAGTAAGTTATGGGCATGCTTGGGAGGTTTTGTGCACCATGAATAGGTCTTAGGGCATGACCATTGTTAAAGAAGGATAATAAAATACTTAGGCCTTGTATGAAGGTTATCAGACTCAAGCACTGTGAATAAGTTTGCAAATCACCACACAATGCCTTTATATCATATCTTTGCTTATGAGAGAAAATGAAGGTACCATTAGTAGGTTTTGGATACCATAAATGGGTCTTAATGCCCTTAGAATGGTTGGTGGAAGAAAACAAGGGCATTTGAAAATCTAAATGAATATTAAAGGGTTCAATCATAATGAATGATGTCTCAAAACACCACACAATTTCTCTATTAGGATTTTTTGAGTCATTAGAGATTGACTTGATGTAAGAATTTGAACGATCTCTTAAAATCCTATGATTTTCCTATCACTTTGGAGTAAAAAGAACTAAAACATCCATTGTGCTTAGAATTGGGATGGTGACTAATTGATTTCAACATTTTTCCATATTTATCCTTGCCTTCTCTCTTCCTTTGATGAATCTTTCAAGAGATTGTGCTCTCATCAAAAGCCTCCCAAATTGGGGAGATATATCTGAAACATATCATATATAATTTGTGATTTGTTTTGGTACTTTATGAGTGGAAAAATGGAGCAATGGAATTCGAGGGATTGTTTTAGGGGCATATCCTATTTTGGTGTTTTTGGATCCTAAAATGTCCAAACCTAGATTTGAGAAATAAATAGCCCTTTTAGGGGACAAACTTTGAGAATGAATTTCTTATACCCATTGAGGGATTTAAAATGCCCCAATGATAACCTCAACTAGAGTATATATGAGGAAGTTATGCCTCTTCCAAGTTGACATATTCTTTGATTACCATTGTTGTAAGTGGACGCCACGCTAATTCTAATTACTCACACATGTGGAGCTAGAAACACATGGTGTGTATAGAATAATCTATATTGTCAAAAACTTTAACCTTAATTAGGAGTTGAGGTATGAAAAATCCTAACCCTAAAGTTAGACGACAATCAAGACATGTTAAATATCAAGCCATAAGGAAAGGAATGGATGTTGGCACGGGATACATCCACAGGAAGTGTGGAAGCTGACTGGTGCAAAAGGGTCATTCCACGAAAGAAGGATCATTTGCGGTATTCACGGGAGCGCAAGAATTGTTAGACTAGTTAAGTCAGTCATGTGGACCGTTTTGTAATAAAATAGAAGCATATAAATATAGTAGGATTGTAAGCCTAAGAGCAGCCAGTTTTGGAATGATCAATCTATCTTTTGGGTTGGTTTTGCATCCACGATATGATGTCTTGACAGTTTCTGCGAGGTTTATTCCGAAGGGTTGGTGAATGAATGGAGATGTTCAGTTATGGTGTAATCTCTATCTTTAATCTTATGCAATGATGAATGTGAACTATGTTATGTGAATGTTTTACATTGGTTGATGCGAATATGCTGTAGAAGTAATGTTAATCTAAATAAGTATATCGAATATGATGTTTCGAATGTTTGTTGAAATTTGTGAATGACTTAAGATGCAAATGATAAGTTAATAGTATGTTGTGAATGTTATAATATATGTTTAGTGTGAAGGTAATGTGTGCATATCCTCTACACAACTGTGGAAACTTGGTTCCAGCATCCCCCTTATCCATCTCGAGTGAGGCTGCACTTGCTCCGCAAGTGTTGTTGGGAAGGGTTACACCTTTCCGGGCCGGTGTTTAAGGGAGTTTGGGTTGATAGTTGTTGGCAACAATGTGAAGTGAACCCCTATCTTTAGACACTGCGTCAACAAATGGTTCTGTTTCCAGGACCCTAAGGAAGAAGAGAAGAGGATATGTTGTGGCATCTGACAAAACCAGAGATCCAAGAGTGGTTCGACAAGAAGGCGAAGTAATTCGCAAAAAGCGAGAAGCGAGATCCTAAACAGACAGCGACCAGTTGGTTAGAAATATACATCTACTCAGACATTCACAAAATATTCTTTTATGAATTCCCGGAGCTATTGCACGAGTGGCTAGCAAAAATAACGTTCCGAAAGAATCACTGTCAGAAGACTGAACCCGACTGTTGGACCCCAGATTTGGTGCGACAGCTGAAGCAAGTTGATAATAAAGTATCACGAGCTATTGATTTTTGGGTAGATAGTATCCTCGAAGGGTACGTAACTGAGTTCACAGTAGATACCATCAAGTCGTACAGTGACACCAAAAGGAACTTCTTCAGGGGGCCAAGAGGAAGATTTTTGTCATCATTAAAACTGTGGATTAAAATGCTTGTCTGCGAAAAAGGGATATTGAGGATGTCTTCTGATGAGTAGAAAAATCGGTGTGCGAAGGGTGAAGGTATTGCGTAAATGTGAGTTTGAGGGAAACATGTGGTAGATGGACATGAGAAACGACAAGTTTCTAAGGGAAGCTGACGAAGAGTGTGGTACCTTGAGGAGTGGAGCAATATTCCGATGTCCTAAGAAGAAGAGGAGGACTAAGAAAGAGTCTCCTGAGAGGACCGGAACAGAGAACTACGAAACATGACCAAAAGGGAGGAAGCGACCTTATTGCGAAGGAGACGTCGACCAGGCTACCCCAGAGGTAGAAGGAGGTCAGATCGTAATTTACCACGTACCTTCAACCCCGCACACTACTTTGAATTTTATAGGAAGAAATCCAAACTACTCGTGGAGTTTCCCTGCATGCAATGGCAAGAGTAGCGCTTCAGTAAATAACAATACTAGCAATGTTAGGATGGCAGACGAGGCAAAGATGCCCACCTTTTAGGGGAATGGGACTGAGGATCCCGAATATTATTGGTTTATATGCGAAGCAGTATGGACCGTGAAGCTGGTTCAGGACGACGCTATAAAGATAGGACAGCTAGCGACGAACCTTAGTGGTCGGGCGTTAGAATGGTACATGAAGTTTGTAAAAGTTCCAGTGGGAACAACAGCTAAAACATTGGCGCAGGTCAGAACGACGATGATTGACAAATTTAAAAAACCAAAATTTGAATCACAGTATGTCACTGATCTTAAGGAAATTGAGCAATTCCTAAATGAGTTGGTGTGGGAATTCAATCAGCGATACCAGACACTGATAGCAAAAGTGAGCTTTCTGATAAATGAGCTGCAACATAAAGAATGGTTCATCGCAAGACTGGTACCACATATCCGAGGGTCGCTGATGCAACACAAGGTCGCAACATAGGAAGAAGCATTAGAAATTGCGATGAAGTTGGAGGCTTCACCAATTGGCGAAGCAGGGATGGGAATGGGTAGAGTTCAGGCGCAGTTGACCAACTTAATGCTTCATTTGGAGGATATCAAGAAGGGAAAGGAAACCCACAGAGACATATGGTGCACCAGATGCAGAAGTGAGGGGCACCATCAGGACAATTGCCCAGAATTCCATGAGTATTTGCAGTCGGGGGCACCAAACCCCCTTCGTCAAGGAGGCATGCCATGGTGTACTTTCTGTCAGACTAGAGGGCATCGACCAGAAGAATGTGTATATTTGAAAAAGATGGTATCCAAGACAACAAACTTATACTGCAAGTTTTGCTGATCGGTTGGCCATGATGAGAAGGATTGCAGGGCCTCTGACCTGCTGCAAGATCGAACAACTGACACGTATTTTATGAAGGGAGAATAGCCAACGGTGCTGCAACAACAATCGCAGTATAGTCAGCTGCAATTTAACCAACTGTAGCAATATGGGCAGCCGTAGTATGGGCACCCGCAGTATCCACCACCGTCGTATGGACAGCCGCAGTATGTGCGGCAACAGTATCAACAACCACTGTACGGGAAACCACAGTATAAACAATATGGACCGCCACGCAGAGGTTTCGGGGGAGTATTCCGCGGAGGCCAAGGTTCCAGTATGGGATGTGGAGGAGCTGCTAGACGAGGAAGAGGTCCAATCATCTGTTTCAATTGCGAACAACAGGGGCACTACCAAAGAGATTATCCAAATCTAGTGCCACAGTGTACATATTGCAGTGCTATAGATCATAGTGTAGAGGACTACCCTCAGCTCATTACGAAATGGAAAACTAAGAATCCACCCCAAAACGAGAACCAAAATATTCAGAATGCGCCATCAGCTATGTAGAGGATATCGACAGAAGCCAGGAGTAGCCATGCGACGCTTGGAATAGTGACAAGAGGAGGGGCGGTGATAGGTGGCGATAGGTCACACACCAATGTTAGACCAACACAAACACAGTCGAAGAAAATCACCTTTGATGTCAAAGCTGAAAGGGATGTCTTCTTAAAATCGCAGGAGGCAATGAGGAATAGGAGGCAGCTACCTCTTGAGGAAGAAATCTATGACATGTCACTGACGTTCGACTTGACGAAGTCATGAAGGAAGGAAAACACTCTAAAAGTCTTCTGGGAAAGTTTCTTGGACTTGGCAAAGGACCCAGATGCACTAGAAGAGATAGCTAACCTACTACAATGACGAGGAGGTGCACGATTGGAATAGAGAGTTAATTGCATACATAAAAGAAAGACAGGCAGGGAAATGCGGATGTCAGCATAGATCGCAAAATTTGATGTCGACTCCATCATTCTGGATTTGGATTCGAACGTGAATATCCTGACTAAACAGACATGGGAGACAATGGGAAAGCCACAAATGACCTGGTCACCAGTATAGCTGCAACTGGTGAACCAGAGCAAGGTCACCCCATTTGGTGAGGTATGTCAACTTCCAGTTGAAATTGAAGGGCTCAAAATGTATGCAGATTTTGATGTCATTGAAATTGTGGATAATACCAGTCCCTATTCGAAACTGCTGGGGATAGACTGGGCCATGGAGAATCAAGCAATTATCAACTTTAAGAAAAGGGTAATGTCATTCGAGAATCAGGAAATGAGGGTCATCTCACCACTGGATCCTGCGGAAGGGTTGCGCTATACAGAGCCAGCCAGAGATGAGTTTACAGAAGGATGGGACAATTTGTATAACATTTATGAGGATTATGTTAATCCTACCATGAATGGATAATTAGGATGGCATAGTGACAAATCAGCATCCTCTGAGTCAGACGAGGCCCTTGAGAATTGGTAGGACCGGTTGCATGAAGTGTCCTTTCGAAGATGCACACGAATAACATAGTCCTTGCGAAGGATAGCCATGGAGGAGTATGCTTTACCTACCTATGAGGGATTTCCCAATTTGGGCACATTTCTCACAGAATTTTAGGAAAAAGTGGCAGAACCACAGCGTCTCCTAGACTTGGAGGAAGCCCTGAAGGCTACTCCTGCGTGATAGTGGGCAGTGCATAAATCAAACATCATATTGGCCACTATGTCGACGCCTCATGGAGGTTCGGTTCGGAGAAACTACGGAATATGACCATATGCGATATGACGGACGTGGAGACCCGAAGGCACATCTGAATGCCTGCCAACATCAATGGGGATCGAGAGCATGACAGGAGTGGGTACACTCATTCGTACACATGTTGGGTGAGGTACCGTAGAGCTGGTATGTTGCAGCAAAACTACGATGTGGGATGACATCTTGGGAACAACTTACGATATGCTTCAGCCAATCATTCTCAGTCTCGGACGAAAATCCCTTAATCCACACCATGTTAAAGGCGATTCGCGAAAAGATATTCGAAGCCATTCCAACAGGACAACCGACGACACTTCAATGGACTACGACACCAGAAATGTTGATGGAGTGTTACAAAGTCACTAGAGAGCCTGATGATGATGATCCTCAAGCCACATATAAGCCAAAATCAGAGGGTAGTCGCAGTATTACGGTACCAGACATACCGACGGACAAAATACGGCAACTAGTGAAGATTAAGAAGGTAAACATTGGGTTGGAGGAAAACCCAAGGTCCGCAAGCACTGGAGACTATTGGGACAAATCGACTATGGTGAATATGACTGACTTGCGGCATGAGGTTCAATATTTTCTTCCCACGAGATCCTCAAAAATGAAGAGAATCTCTAGAGACTTAGGGGACAGGAAGATCCCTTGAAACCCGATGCGGAACCGGTCAAGCAGAGGCCGCACTAACCACCTCAAAGGTACCAACCACAAATGCAAGCTGCAATCGGCAGAATAATCAAGTCAAGAAATAGACCACACAGCGCGGTATCGCCACAACGATGCCCGGTGTGCTGATAAGGTGAAAAAAATAAAAATAAAAAATAAAAAGTTGTCGACACATTATAACCAAGTCAGAAGCTGCCACAACACATGAAGGTCTAAACCAGCAATAAAGACCATAAATGCTACAGTTACACCACACGGGACAACGACGAAAATGAGAACAACGACAGTTAATACCAACTCACCCAATGGATTTGGCACACCCCGGCTAGATTTGGTAATCATGAACTACGATTGGATGGAGCTTAACGACCAGTGTTATAAATATCAAAGGAGCCGATGGAGAAACAAGGTAGTATCTAAAGAGTCGAATGGAAGTGTATGTCTCCAGCACCAGCACTGAAAGACCACAACCCACACCAGTTGTGCAAGAGCAGCCAGAAGTTATGTCTACAGTCCCACACAACAAAAAGAGGAGCACGACTCGACCCCCCGACACTGGTCAGGAGAAAAAGAAGGGCATCCGCAAGGATTACGAATGATGATGCAGGCACCTCAGCTGCTGAAGCCATGCAAGACGGATACGATGTCCCCATGCTCTCACAGTATGTTCCACCACATCGGGCGGGGACACCCACGCCATGGATCAACAAGAACGAAAAATACAACATTGCGGTCGCACCGGTACCACTAGGGGTTACTAAAGTGGGGGATATTACAGCCAAATTACAATACACTAACCATGACCTAGCCAAGTTTAAATAATACGCGGAGGCTTATGAGGACGTCCTCCAAGAAGGAGGCCCGACTGCGAAGGAACCTAAGAAGTGGGAATTGGGATTGGCATACTCAAGGTTGCTCGGTATCACCCTCCTACCGTATTTTGGAAGCCTGGCACAGGTCAACGCATGCCTCAAGAAACTCCTCGCGTGCTTCCATGACAGATCCCTCTAGCTGCATGAGAGAATCCCAGTCACCATTGACCTAATTGCCAAAATCACTGGCCTACCTCATGAGGGAACCGACCCTTCACAGTTTTTCCAGGGAAAGGATAATGACAAGAAATTAGCTAAACAATTGTCCGCAAAGTATGGCGTAGAGAAATATTCCAGAGGCTACCTAATCAACATACTTAACAACCAAGCAGTCAGAGTAGCAGATAAGATACTTGCGGTCAAAATAACACGGAAAAACCAACCGCTGCAATGTAATTCAGGTGTCATCGCAGCTATAGAACAGTGCGCCGCAGGGGAACAACTAAACTGAGCTCAGTTCCTGCTCCACGAATTGACCGAGGATGCGTATGATGTACATGAATATGGGAATCCATTCATGTATTCATGGCTACTCCTCCTCATTGCCTTAAAAGCATGGAGGGAACCAGATGACTATCATGGGGTGGATCCTGCGGAACCACGAGTATGCGGTGGGGCACGGTACCCGAACTTATGGGCGACTGCTGACAAGGAACGACAGAAAGAAAACGTCATATAGTTTTATATATGGCTCGAGAGAATGTGGGCCGATGCATAGATGATATCGTGAATCATAGTGGAAGTTGGGATAAAGTACCACTCCATCGCTCAGATATCGGTCGAAGAACACACAATTTACCTCCAGGCCCACGCGGATCCGACCAAGCAATGGATGAGGACACAGTACAAGCTCACCGAGGGAGAGCTCGACAACATCATCACCAAATGGATAGAGATATGGAAGGTTCCTGCAGATCCAAAGGATATCGAAAAGGGGCAGACATAGCTTCCGCCAACTAGAAGGAGAGCATAGAACAAGAGACAGACACGCAGGACCAGACGGTAGAGTCCGGCCGCAACGGGGCATCCACAGCCAACACCCTAACAGACTCAGAACTAGACCTCCAATAGGAAGAATGAAGGATGAAAAAGAGAATGGACTATGCCGGCAGCAGTGCACAAGAAGGGCTCACTGCGCAATAGGCCAATAGATTTCTGGATAACATTACGCAGATTGTGGAGAGTAACCACCAAAAGGTTACACAACATTCAGCATAGAACTTCCAGTACATAGGGGAGCTGTTAAACACCGTGGCGAATACAATAATTAACATAAGGGTACCACATAGAGACATCCAGCAAGACCTGCTGACTACCAGAGTCGAGGTAGAAGTGGGAACCCATCAACGCATAGTCCAATTCGAAACCCACGCCTTTGGAACAGGAGATGATACCTTGGACCTCAAGATTCGGAAGGCTGACTTGTCATTGGTTGATTTCAACTTACTCCCAATGTTGACACTACAACGGGTCCAAGTGGCAGCAAGCGCAGAAATCCACGACCGCGAGGCTGCGATGCACAATAATATGGTTGAATACAAGAAACAACTGCAACACAGTGAGATGGAGGCTCAACACCTTCGAGATAAACATGCCGCAATACTAACAATGAAAGTACAAGCTATCAAGGAGAAGGCTCGATTAGAAGAAGCCCTGGCTGGGAAAGAGAAGGTCATAAAGGAGCAGACTATTGCACTCATTGTGAAAGAAAAGGTTGTAAAGGAATGGACGAGGTTAGAAAGAGCACTTGTGAAGGCATGCGAGACAATAGTGCTAGATCCAGATGTTTCCCGGGAAGCCCAGGTTGTTATGTTAGGATTCGCCATTACTAAGCTCAGAAAGGAAAATGCGGAGCTCCAAACTCAAGTAACACCCAGCACACCACCAGCACAAATTCAAAGTCGGCAGATGGCAATAGAGATTTAGGAGATGGAACAAGTGGCACGACAAGTTGTGGTAGGCCTTACAGAGTTTTGGGACAGGTTGGTTGAGGATGACCAGTTAACCGCACTAAAGAGAACGCTCCATGAAGCATAAGAGCAGTTGGAAAATTTTAAGGGATCGTTCAAAACGATGCCCACAATGATGCGAATGGCAAAGGCCGCGGAATTGCAAAGTATGAAGCAGCGGACTGAAAAATCCCATGAAAGGGAGAAACGATGAGCTTCACATTTGGATGAGCTTCATACAAAGGCTAAAGCCCTCATAGCAGGAGTAGTACCAGTGATGAAACATGTACAGGAGCAATTGCAGGAGGTACGACAGAAAGTATGTGACCACCTAATGGAGCAGCAGGTGATAGAGAGTGCGCAACTCCGAGCATCGGTAAAAGAGATAGTCGACCAGATTTGAACCACCTATGCTGACTTCCAACAGCAGTACAAAAAACCAGCAATATCCAGCTGAGGTGGCTGGGGACGAGCCACAAGATTGTGTTGGGGGCTTGTTGGCATGGGATAGATCCGCAGGAAGTGCAGAAGCCGACTGGTGCGAAAGGGTCATTCCGCGAAAGAAGGATCATTCACGGTATTCACAGGAGTGCAAGAATTATTAGACTAGTTAAGTCAGTCATGTGGACCATTTTGTAATAAAATAGAAGCATATAAACAGAGTAGGATTGTAAGCCTAAGTGAAGCCAGTTTTGGAATGATCAATCTATCTTTTGGGTTGGTTTTGTATCCACGATATGATGTCTTGACAGTTTCTACGAGGTTTATTCTGCAGGGTTGGTGAATGAATGGAGATGTTCGGTTATGGTGTAATCTTTGTCTTTAATATTATGCAATGATGAATGTGAATTATGTTATGTGAAGGTTTTACATTGGTTGATGCGAATATGCTGTAGAAGTAATGTTAATCTGAATAAGTATATCGAATATGATGTTCTGAATGTTTGTTGAAATCTGCGAATGACTTAAGATGCGAATGACAAGTTAATAGTATGTTGTGAATGCTATAATCAGTGGTTAATGCGAAGGTAATGTGTGCATATCCTCTACACAACTGCGGAAACTTGGTTCCAGCAGCCCCTTATCCATCTCGGGTGAGACTGCACTTGCTCCACAAGTGTTGCTGGGAAGGGTTACACCTTTCTGGGCTGATGTATAAGGGAGTTTGGGTTGATAGTTGTTGGCGATAGTGCGAAGTGAACCCCTATCGATAGACGCTGCGTCAACAATGTATTACGTTCCTGTAGTATTGATTTTGTGAGGCACCTGCAACAATTACTTAATGAAAATATGCGAAATAGCAGAAATGACAGAACTCAGAATCACTTTTATATTGATCACGGGCCACTTCGAGGGGGCAACCTCCTATGAGCAAGCTCAATACAAATAACTTCACGGTGCCTTCATAGGTCTCAACACACACTTATATACGAATTCTAGGCGCCAATACTATGGGTCAAAACCATGGGCCGTTACAAACTATGGATCAGCAATACTACGGGCGACTTACAAAGCATATGTGCCAACAACAATAACACAAACTATTGATCAACAAATACTACGGGACGACTTACAAAGCATATGCGTCCAATAACAACATACTAACAAAGTAAAGACATGGGTTCCTAACATCCCCTCCCCCTTAAAAAAAAAGCTTTGTCCTCAAAGCTTTAGATGTGGAAATTGTTGTTGAATCTGAAGGAGTGGTTCCCATGTAGCATCCTCTGGTTGCACGCCGTGCCACTAAATTAAGACCTATGTGATAGAGCGAGAGCGAAGCTGACACGTGCGCCGATTGAGGATGGCCTCTGTCTCCAAAAGGATGGATCCTTCATTATCCAGTTCGGGTAAAATTGTTTGGCCGCTGATGTTGGTGCCAAGAACTTTCTTCAGACAAGAGACATGAAAGACTGGATGAATGCGGGAAGAAGGAGGAAGTTCCAATTTATAAGCAACGGACCCAATCTTCTGAAGAATCTGATATGGCCCATAGAACTTTGGAGCAAGCTTACGACGCCCTTTGAGTTTCAAGGAGGATTGTTTGTACGGCTGGAGACGAAGAAAAACCATATCGCTGACTTGAAAAGTGCGCTCTGAACGGTGCTGATCCGCTTGTTGCTTCATGCGATTTCTTGCCATGTGAAGATTGTCCCGCAAAATGCGAAGAATCTGATCGCGGTTGTGAAGGACCGTGTCAACTTCCTGAACTGGTGAACTGGTGGGGGTGTATGGAAGAAGAGCTGGAGGTGCTTGACCATAGACTACTTCATATGGGGTCATTTTAGAGGCAGTGTGGTAAGAGGTATTGTACCACCATTCAGCAAGAGGGAGCCACTTTGCCCACTGATGTTGTTGTTCCGAGGTGAAGCAACGAAGATAAGTTTCCAAGCATTTATTGACAATTTCAGTCTGACCATCTGTTTGTGGGTGATACCCTGAACTCATCTTCAGTTTGGTGCCAGTGTGGTGAAATAATTCTGTCCAAAAATGACTGGTGAAAGTCGCATCACAATCCGAGACAATGGAAGAAGGGATGCCATGAAGACAAAAGATCTGGTCCATAAAAATTTGAGCAACTGAGGAGGCTGTATAGGGATGACTGAGAGCACAAAAATGACTATATTTGGAGAGGCGATCAACCACAATGAGAATCACTGTCTTCCCGCCAGATTTAGGGAGCCCTTCAATGAAATCCATAGAAATATCTGTCCAAATCCATGTAGGTATGGGCAAGGATTCAAGCAATCCTGGAACGAGTGTTGTTTCACCCTTATTGCGCTGGCAGGTATCACATTCGGCCACCATTTGTTGAATTGTCCTTTTCATGCCCTGCCAAAAGAAGTTACGCCGTGCTCGTTCATATGTTTTGAGGAACCCAGAGTGCCTGGCCGATGGAGAAGCATGGAGTTCATAGAAGACAGCCTGTTGAAGATCTGTGCTATGGGGAAGCACCAGACGACCCTTGTATCGCAGAGAAGCACCATCCCAAGAGTAATGTGGTACAGCAGAAGGGTTGTTGGTCAAGCGTTGGATGATCTGAGATAAGGAAGAGTCATTGACATAACCCTGTTGAACAGATTGCAACCAATTTGGAACAGGCATAGAAATAGCTGAAAGAGAACCTTGGGCACCAAATGTGCGAGAAAGAGCATCTGCCACAATATTGTCTTTACCCTTCTTGTAATTGATCTCATAGTCATAACCCATGAGTTTGCTAACCCATTTCTGTTGTGTCAGGGAGGAGACACGCTGGTCCAAGAAATATTTCAGACTCTGGTGATCAGTCTTGATGCAGAAATGATTCCCTAATAGGTATGGACGCCACTTCTGTACTGCATGCAAAATAGACATCATTTCCTTCTCATAGATAGAGGCAGCTAAATTCTTACCTGAAAGGGATTTGCTGGTGAACGCAATGGGGTGTTCATCTTGAAGGAGAACAACACCAAGTCCATTGTCGCAAGCATCACTCTCAATAGTGAAGGGCTTGGAAAAATCGGGCATAGCTAGCACAGGTGTAGTACACATAGCTTGTTTTAGTTTGTCAAATGCACACTGAGCAGTAGGTGTCCATGTAAAAGCATCCTTTTTCAATAGAGCATTTAATGGAGCTGCAATCTTCCCATAATCCTTGACAAACTTGCGGTAGTAGCCATTCAACCCCAAAAAACCACGAGGGCTCTTGAGTGTCTGAGGACGTGGCCAATTGTTCATGGCGTCGATTTTGGCAGGATCCACGCGAACCCCTTGTGCTGAGATAATGTGCCCGAGATACTCAACTTCCTTTTTTCCAAAAACACATTTAGACTGCTTGGCATGGAGATGATGGTCAGAGAAAAGTTGCATGACAAGATCCAGATGCTGGAGATGTTCATCCCATGTTTTACTATAGATGAGGATATCATCAAAGAATATCAGAATGAATTTTCACAAGTAGGGTCGAAATATTTTATTCATTAAGGCCTGGAATGTGGAAGGAGCATTAGTGAGGCCAAAGGGCATGACCAAAAACTCATAATGGCCATCATGTGTGCGGAAAGCTGTTTTAGGAATATCATCCTCATGAACTCGAATTTGATGATACCCAGAACGAAGATCCAACTTGGAGAAAAAGTGAGCCCCATGAAGCTCATCAAGAAGTTCATCAACAACAGGAATTGGAAACTTATCCTTGATGGTGAGGTGATCAAGTGCTCGGAAGTCAATGCAGAGGCGCCATGACCCATCTTTTTTGTGGACGAGAATAACTGGAGAAGAAAAGGAACTAGTGCTTGGGCGAATAATACCTTGCTTCAATAAGTCCCGAACGAGCATTTCAATCTCCGTTTTTTGGTGGAATGGGTAGCGATAGGGCCTGATGTTGGGAGGAGCGCTGCCAGGAAGGAGCTGAATACGATGGTATTCTGGCCTGGAAGGTAGTAATCCCACTGGTTCAGCAAAGACACCTGTATATCGATCCAGAATTTGTTGTAGATCCAAAGGAGTAGTGGAGACCGCTGATGGTTGCATCTGGATGGAATGGATCTGAGCGATGACACCATGTGAATTCTTCTTGAGGAGTTTTTCCATGCGATGTGAACTGATGATGCTGAGAGAACCTGGTTGTAATCCTGTCAATGTGTGTTTGTGTCCATTGAGGGAAAACTGCATCCAAAGTTCGGCAAAATCCCATAAGATAGGGTCGAGTGTGCATAGCCATTGAGCGCCCAAAACCACATCACATCCGACTAAGGGCAAGGCAAACATGTCAGAGCGCAAGGTATAATCTCCCATAGAGATACGCACATTTCGACACTTCCCTTTGCAAGGTAAGGTGCCCCCATTGGCAACCATGACTTCAAAGTTGGAGCAAGGATGGATAAAAAAATCAGCTTGTTTGGCGATCCGAGGGTCAATGAAATTATGAGTGCTACCAGAATCAATGAGGATTGTAAGAGGAAGCTTCTTGAAGTAACCCCTGACCCGCATTGTTTGGGGGGTGGTGATTCCAGCTAAAGCATGGAGAGATATCTCTGGCTGGTCATCCTGAGATGGAGGGTCAATAGGCGGTTCCTGAATGTCGACCGGAGCATCCACTGTTTCTGGATCTTCGTCACCCATTTCAGAGGCAGGCGGAGACTCCACATCCAGGAGATAGAGCTTTTGCTGAACACATCTATGTCCCCGAGTGAATTTCTCATCACAATTATAGCAAAGACCCTTTTCTCTGTGTGCTTGCATCTCTGTTTCAGACAAACGCTTGATAGGAGTCGGTCGAGGAGCTTGCGGTATAGGTGGTCTCTGAGAACCCATATTTCGGAAGGAAACAAAAGTGGGCTTGGAGCGTTGTTGGGATGCAATCTTGTCTTCTGCCAATTTAGCCAACCCGAGTGCTTCCATCATTGTGTTGGGACAGAACATTTTGACCTCAGAGCGGATGGCATCCTTTAGACCACTGATAAAACAACTCCGGTAAAATTCATCAGACAATCCTTCGGTGTGGTTGGCTAGATTCTCAAATTCGGTTTGATACTCTCTCACGGTGCCAGTTTGGTGAAGTTTAGTGAGGGCTCCTGTGAAGTCATCAAAAGCACTAGGACCAAATCGTTGCAAAAGGAGCTGGCAAAAGTCTGGCCAGTTGGGCTCTAGATGAGCCTTGATGTACCAACGGTACCATTGAAGAGCTTCTTGTTCCAAACGAAAGGATGCCAACGGAACTTTGTTGACATCAAAAGTATTATGCAGACTCAAATACTGTTCTGCACGATAGATCCATCCAGTTGGTTCGGTACCATTGAAGCGAGGAAAATCAAGCTTCGGACCACGAAAATTGCTGGAAGAAGAGAACCCATTGTCTACTGAAGACTCAGACTGCCGTTTGTTGTTCATAGCTGAATGTTCAAGATGGAGACCAAGAAATTTTTCATCCAGATCCTGGAGTTTGGCTTGGATGGCTGCAAGGGCTTCCTCCATGGTTTTTGCTCCTGCACAGGTGACAACCATAACCAGGGATTTTTTTATTTTTTCTTGACTGGGTAGGAAAACAAAAACAGGAACTACTTCAGTAAAGGAAAATTTGGATTTGGGAAAAAATCAGAAGGGTAATTGGGGTTTGACTCATTTTTTGGACACTATTGGATAGACAGGGAAGCAAAAATGAGGATTTCAGAAGCGGGGTGAAAGGATGGGAAAATTTGGCAGAGGGGAACAAAGAAGCAGAATTCAGAAAGGAACTCTGTGGTAAAAATTGAAGGTGATTGGGTGAAATCTGAGGAAGTTATGGCAAACCCTAAAAATAGACAAATGTGGGATTTCGGGCTGTAGGAAGGGGAATTGAGGATAGGGTCCTCAGGGATGAAATATGCAGAATGGAATGACAGGGGTTCCCTGAAATTTTCAAGGAAAACAGAGGTAAAACAAGGGAGATATGGAGAAAAAACTGATTTTTATTTTTTATTTTTTTTTTAGACTGGAGCAGCTACGGCTCGGTTTTTTTTTTATTTTTTATTTTTTTTTTACAGACTGGAGCAGCTACGGCTTTGCTTGCAGAATGGGATCTCCGGTTCGAAGGATTCTGGAACAACGTCGAATGGCTGGATCTGGAATGGCTTGCAAAATGGATCTGAAACGGCGCAACAGTGATCGACAATAGTTCAGCTGAAAGTAGATATGGACCCCAGGTATGTGCGGCTTCCTAACAGTTCAGGGTTTTCACTTGGCCACCAATGCTGTCTGACGGCTTGCGTATTGGGGCAGTACCCCTCACTCCACGGCTCAGGTAAAACTGATAATCGCTTTGCCACAAACGACAGCTCTTGGTTTACCTCACGGGTGGGAACTAGTCAATCAGGTAGGGGTCATTGCCCTTTTCGCCGGCAGGTCCTCTCAATGGGCCAGCTACTTCGGGGTTCCTGTGGTACTCCTCACAATGAGTTTTAGGGCTTATGCCCAAGTACGTCCCACAGTTAAGCGGATAGGGATTATTCCCAAATCCAAACCTGCAACAGATGCGAAAAAAAATTTGGCAGAAATTTCACCCAGTGAGCCTAAGAAAGTGCTCTGATACCAGATGTGAGGCACCTACAACAATTACTTAATGAAAATATGCGAAATAGCATAAATGACAGAACTCAGAACCACTTTTATATTGATCACGGGCCACTTCGAGGGGGCAACCTCCTATGAGCAAGCTCAATACAAATAACTTCACGGTGCCTTCATAAGTCTCAACACACACTTATATACTAATTCTAGGCGCCAATACTATGGGTCGAAACCATGGTCCGTTACAAACTATGGATCAACAATACTATGGGTGACTTACAAAGCATATGTGCCAACAACAATAACACAAACTATTGATCAACAAATACTACGGGACGACTTACAAAGCATATGCGTCCAACAACAACATACTAACAAAGTAAAGACATGAGTTCCTAACAGATTTATTGTTCATATATGAGAAAAGTGAAGGAGTAAGAATATGTAGCAACAATTCAAGCCACAATTTCTATTGCAACTCCATAGTGAACCCATATTTCGTTGTATATTTGAGAAGAGAAGAAAAACATTGAGTCCTCATCTTTTTTCTAGGTTTTTCCAGACTAGGTTTCCTAAGGTATATCTTGTGTTCTTTTTGTGGATGGTATGGTTATTTTATTGTTGAATCTTCTTTTTTATATATTTAATTTTATTTTGGTATTTTGAATGCTACACTTATAATATTACATTTAAGCATAAGTTAGCACTACAAAATAAAAGAGAACCTCATAGTATTTGAAAATAACTTGTAAGATTTTTTCTAATGAATTGTCTAGTAAAATATCTATGCCTATTTACAGATGATATGGTATTAATTACCTTTGAATCTTTTATAGAGTTTTTAACACCCAATTTATTGTTGTGGCCTTCTTAAACTTCATCTTAAATACATTATCAATGCATATAACATTTGCATTTGTGCTATCACCTATTCACTTTTAAAAATAGTTATTAGAAAAGAAAATTTTAGGGGAGAAATTTCCCATACAAGTTAGATTTCACTCGATTTGGGAAGACTTTATAAAGTTTTATAGTTCAGTGAAAGATCCATTGATATTTTACAAGATTTTATAATTCTATAAAAGATTTGTAAAGATTTTTACAAGGTTTTATAATTTTGTGAAAGATTTGCGAAGACTTTTACAAGGTTTTATAATTATGTGAAAGACTCACCATGATTTTACAAGATCTTATAATTTTGTGAAAGATATGCCCAAATTTTACAAAATTCTGTAATTTTGTGAAATATTTGCCAAAAATTATATTTTTTTTCCAAAGAAAAAAATCATTTTATTCCTATAGAATAAACATGAACTTCCCATAACGAACTTACATCAGATGTGTATCGCCTTTAAGGCATCATTACATTCCTTAGCCATGAAAGCTATTGTACTTAAAAGGATACATCATATACATGTCTCTATTATGTTCATTCCAGAAAAAAAGGATCATCCAAAAACTTGCAACTCTCTTTAAAACATGTATTGATTTATTGTTTTCCCGTTTAATTGCTCTGCTACCTCTATGATGCCTGGTTGCAAAGAAACAACCATCTTGGACAGTGAATATGCTTCCATATTTAACTCTCTCTACATATGTGAGCAAAGGAAAGGAATTCAAAAGAAGGAATCGGACTTTGAAGTGCCTTCAAACCAAAAAACTATATATACATATTATATTATTGATACATAGCCTTCACACTTTCTGATGTATCTAGGATTCACCCATTTATTATACATATAAATTTAGGTGGGGTTCTTAAATTTTTTCTTGTAAATGACCCATCTAAATCCATCAATATGTTGTGTTTTTGTATGTACTAGCTCATTGAATCTAAATGGTGTGTTGGTTAGATTGAATATGAATACTAACACAAAACTATCTAAATATGATTTATATCTCAAGATTGCAATGGTCGTATATGCATATCTCAAACTCACACAAATGATTCATGTATCAAATATTAAAAATCAAAATATGTAGAACGGTATCTAAATGGATTTATGGCAGTGCACTAAAAGTGCATCATTTCTTGTACATTGTATCCTTGTTATACAGGCGCATACATAGAACTTCATTTGATCATTATTTATATTAAGACTAACATGCCTTATTTGATTCTCTTGCATGCATTTGTGTGTAAACATGACATTTTTATTTGATTCTCTTGCATACATACATTTGTGAAAGTGTGTTTGTGTGTAAACATGACATTTATGTTAGAGAATTCAATGTTATTGGTAAGAACAAGTCGCAATAGGTTTCAACCTATTTTTCCTATTATATGTGTAACCAAACTTGTATTAGGAATGTGGTCCTTCTGAGCTTTCCATGTGATTCTTTAAGGCATGATTCGTGTGGGCCTTCATGGAATGAACTATGTGGACTTATAAGGGCCATTCATGCATGCCCACAATGGATAAAGGAGCTACAACTTATAAGACTTTGAAGTCCAAAAACAAGCGAAGAGACAACCTTGAACATATAATGACTTAGAGGTTTAAATATTAGATTATGTGAATTGTTCGACACAAGTACATATAATATTCTTTGTGCATAGAGGATGTACCAGTGACAAAATATTGACACATTTAGTAATGTAATGGCATATGCATTTTAAGATTGTTTGTGTTAATGTGATGAACTTGGTGCCTTGCCAACTTATATGGTGCAAACTTTTTAGGCCTCATGGGCTTGGAAAACTCAGTTGTGTGGGCACATTAAGCTTGTATTATGTGATTTTATTGTTTTTATAAGAATATTGGATGTAAGGTTTAATAGTGACTTTTAATGGTTAAATAATTTATTATAAGTTATGGATTTAATTGGGGTTACCTTGGGTCTCTTTCAAAATACTCAAAGCATTCCAAATGATAATATATATTTGGCATAAAAACATAAATGCAACTTAGGTAATAATTTAAAACCGGTGTAGTAAAAAGATAATATAATTCAAAACAATAATATATAATTTTTTTTTTTTTAATTTACAAATAAAATAAATAAGATCAAAGAATAACTTAAATGTTTTAACTAGAGTTAGATTTAATATGCGGCTATATGGCCATATCCATATCAAGTAATTTCTAAACTTTATATTTATTCTCAATTTAAAATCTCTAAACTAATATATTTATGTTCATAACCATATCAAAATGCTTTTATAATACTTTTTTATAATATAAATATTTTTAATTTAAAAAATCTATTCACTATTTCGTTTATGGGAATCTTTACACCTTAAAAACAAAAACATTTGCCAATAATTATATATTTTATTTTAGGTAATACAGTAAAACCTAAATTAAAATTTTTATTTTTATTTTAGGTAATACAGTAAAACCTAAATTAAAATTTTTATATATTATTTTATAGTTTAAAAATATTATCCATGTTTTAAAGATAATTTTATATTTTACATTTTAAAACAATATTTATAACTCATATTTTAAAACAATATTTATAACTCATATTTTAAAACATAATTTATAACTCATATTTTAAATAAAAAACATGATATTGAAATGAATTTATATTAATTAAAATTTTAATATTTTTAAAATAGTATTTATTATTAATTAAAATTTTAATAATTTTAAAATAGTATTTATTATTGATTATCCTTTTTTCCTTTTTCAGATTAAGCCCCATAATGAAAATCATTCACATAATATTTTCGAAACATATATTTATTCAATTAAAAAAATTTAAACATAAACTCATTAAACAAATATTAAATATATATTTGAAAAGATTTATATATAATTAAAAATATTTTTAAAAATATCAGATTATGTCTGTCTTGAACTCGGAAGCTCTAACCAATTAAACAACTCTTCTAAACTAGAAATATTTTAAATTATATGTATATATAACATTAAAATATTATCTATAATATGTTTAAACATTTCAAAATGAGTATATGTTTGAATTTTTATCAATCGATTTTATAATCTTCACATTAATTTGTTACCACACCAACAATAAGTACCATACACTCTCACTCTCACTCTCACTCTCACTTTTCAACAACTGTTACCATCGTAGACCGTGCCCTCCATTAAGGTAGGGCCTCATGTAGACTGGTTGAGTTTCTTGGCTGCCTGGGCCTCCGCCTGGGCCTGGGCCTTCTTGAAGAGCTTATGATCTGTGTGATCTTTGAAGGTCTTCGCCGGAAACAATGGAGGATGCTTCTCGTCCACCACTTCTTTCATGGGTCCGATCAGGGCATCTTTTGGTGGATCGCAGAACACTGCCCACGAAATCCTCACCTTCTCTTTGTTCACCAGTCCTCTGTGCAGCCCGCTCGTGTATTGCCCGTTGCTCAATATCTGATACAATTCAAACATTAATTACCAGATGTGGTAATAAACAATGAAATTATTACTGAAATTGGATGAATGGCATACCTCGACTTGGTCGCCAATGTGGACAATGAGGGCACCGGGAATGCATTTGGCGGTGACCCATTTGCCTTCATGGAAGAGCTGAAGGCCGGGCACCATATTATGCAGAAGGAATGTCAGTGCGCTGATGTCGGTGTGCGCCTCCACTCCCAGAGCGAGCTCCGGTTGTGGGCAACGGGGATAGTAATTTATTTTCAATTGCATTTCCAGGTTTTCACCGCCGAGCACGCGCTCCATTCTCTCTTCCTCCACGCCCAGATCCAACGAAAGAGTCCGCAGGATTTTGCTCACAAGCTTCCGTATATGTCGACCGTAGGCGTCTGTCACTTCTCTGTAAACATATATACATGAATTAATTACATATGAATTAGTGTACAAGAATCCGCAAAAGGAGTTAGAGGAGGTATATACATACATGTATTCTTGGGGGTGTTTGGGCCAGGTAGTCATGTCTCTGCGGTTTTCAGGCCAGAGGAGGTGGAAATAGTAGTCCTCCCATTCAAGCTGACCGCTGGCGTTGTTGGCGAGCTTGGAGCCGTAGCCCGCTATCTTCCCCGCTGCGTGGTCGTTGGCGTATTTCTCCTTCTCCTCGACAGGGAGATCGAAGAAGGCCTTCCCCGCTGCCTGCAGACGCTCTATCAGAGTCTCAGATATACCGTGGTTCAGCAGTTGCATTACCCCCCATTCTCTGCTCGCTTTGGCCACTTGACGCCCGATCTCCTTTTTAATTTCCTCGTCCCCAGAGTCCCATCCGGCAACATCTACCACTGGAATCTGCGGGCCTTCCAGGCCTCCTTTCAAGCTCAGAACGCACTCAGTGGACCTCTCCTCCACAGGTCTCACATACTCGGCAGGAATCGCGTCCAGACCACTCAGTGCCAGGCTCTCCACTCTCGCTGGTGCCATGATAATTTCAAACAGCTAGAATTCAGGTATGATCGAGCAATATTGAAAGCAATTGTGGTGTGCAGTCTTGTGGTGGAGATTGTAGTATAAATAGATTGGAGATTATAGCTGCCACCTGTGTGTGGATCAATCGTCACTGTATGTGCAGGGTTAGTTGGGACTGTATTGAGGGATTGATAATGTTTTGGTGGTTTAGAGGTGTTTACATCCAAAATAATTGATGTCAATGCAGTGCTGTTCACTGTGGCTTGACTGGTAGACGAAGCATGGAGAGATTTGTAAGTAAGGCACGTGATCAAGTTAGGACCAACTAACTAAATAAATATTTCATGCACTACAAAATTAAAATTGTAGTAGATTGGTTTGGATGTGATGCTTCCCTGTCTGTTTAGATTCTATGGATGTGATGTTTCCCGGTCTTGTGCTCATTCAAGCAGTATTTTTTTCCATGGCCGGTTGTTTACTTGGAACTATGTTCCCAACTACTCTGGTAAAGCAAAGTTGCAACCGACTTTAGATCCAATGAGAGACAAACTGCCTTGGGATAATATAAAAATTAAGTTAAATATATATATGTTTGCTCCTTTTCATCAAAATGTTAGTTGTTATGCACTAGGCTAGTACTTTGTAGCTTTAATTTAAATACTAGAGACTTCCATCAAACTGCCTTGGGATAATATAAAAATTAAGTCAAATATATATATGTTTGCTCATTTTCATCAAAATGTTAGTTGTTATGCACCACTAGGCTAGTACTTTGTAGTTTTAATTTAAATACTAGAGACTTCCATGAAATTAATGCGAGATGTATGATACTTGACTTATGGGCATGTATTGGTATCGAAAGTCTATGAAATCACATCACTGTCCAGCTTCTTTTATAACAAGAACATGGGATTGCAACTTGCATCGAAAGGCATTTCAGTTTTAATTAATATAAAAAAAAAATACAATTATTTTAATTAGTATTTTATAAAGTTTGTAGAAAAATCTACACATATTTGGGATTTTATGATTTTTAAGAATTTAGTTCAATTATTTAAAAACCTATGTATTAAAATAGAATAAGTTAAATTGTTTATCAATTTTTTTAAATTGAGAAAGATTTGGTAATTAAAGGATGAGAAAAAATATTATTTGATTTAAAAGATAAAAAAAGTCAAGGATCATTTATGATCTCAAAGGAATTGACTATACATGGGGATCATTTATGATCTCAAAGAAATTGACTATGTATGTGGGATCATTTATGATTTCAAAGGAATTGACTATGCATGGGCATAGAGGCAACAAATAACCAAGCAAACATCTTGGCTCTTTATCAAGAATTAATGTTTAGTTAACAAATGGGAGTAAAAAACATAACAATTTTAGGGGACTCAACAATAGGTATACATCATATGTCCTGTCGCTTTCAGCTCTCTCTTCAAATATGTATCTATCTAGGGTAGTTCAAAGGGCTAATCTAATTGCAACAACATTTGATAATATTTCATTCTTTAGGTCCTTAGATGCCAAAAGGAAGAGGTTGATTGGAAAGCTAATCAAGCATTTGGCCTAGATGCATAAAAGTTTTAAAAAAATGGGGAAGACTTAATAACCAACCTCCTCCCACGAGATATTATTGCGTCGAGAAGCGCTCTACAACCTAGTATGAGGGAGATCTTGTAACGTTTGTCGATATTATGTCGGCTATAAATAATATTGTCAAGTATGAGGGAGATGTAACATTTGTTCCTAACAAAATAATATTGTCGAATGAGGAAGATGTTGTAACGTTTGTTCGTAACAAAACAAAAGAATAATAAAAAATAAAAAATATTATGTCAGCCATTAATAAAAAGACATGTATTTTTGATCAAGTGAATAAAAAAACCAGAACATTTCTGAGAACAAGTAATCTAATTTTAAATTTAGCTCCTCGTCATTCTGTAGCTCAAGCTCCTCTCCATTCTCCAGCTCCCGCATGCGCATCCCTCCAGCTCCCTGCCTGCGTAGCCCTCCAACTCCCCGCCTGCGCAACCCTCTCGTCCTCCCCTCCCTTTGCAGGCTGCAGCTCCCCGTATCCACTCTGTTCCTTCCCTCCACTCTCCCGCGAACTCCTCGCCTCCCCTCCTCCTATGCAACCCTCCCCTCCTCCGCGACCTCCCCTCCCTCCGTAGCCCTACAACTCCCCATATCCACCCCTCGCCTCCCCTCCTCCTATGCAACCCTCCCCTCCTCCGCGACCTCCCCTCCCTCCGTAGCCCTACAACTCCCCATATCCACCCCTCGCCTCCCCTCCTCTCTCCCGCAACATCCCCTCCTCCCCTCCAGTCGTCACATGCACCCTCCCACGCCACCCCCCTCCTCCGTCGCCCTCTCCTATTAAATTTATATTTATATTTAAATATAGTTTAATATTTATATTAAATTTAAATTAAAATATATATTTATATTTAAAATTAAATTAAAATATAATTTATATTTATATTTATATTTAAATTTAAATTTAAATTTAAATTTAAATTTAAATATAATTTAATATTTATATTAAATTTAAATATAAATATAAATTATATTTTAAATGGATCTTGCAAAATTTAATATTAAAGTTAAATTTAATATTAAATTTTGGACAACTTTGATGGATCTTGCAAACTTTATATTAAAGTTAAATTTAACTCCCGATTCAAACATATAAATATATTATATCGTTTAACTCCCAAACAATTGGGTGTATCCCATTGGTAACACATTGTGGTGGTCATAGGTAGTACATTTTATACTTGCATAGATTTCAGTGTATGGTGTTTTATCATTGCATAATTTTCAGTGTAGCTGTTAATCGATGGATGCATAGATTTCAGTGTAGATTTCATGGATGCATAATTTTTAGTGTGGATTTCATAGATGCATAAATTTCAGTGTAAATGTTAATGCTTCACATTTTTTATATAGAGTCTAAACTAGAAATGGAAGATGTGCATGCAGAAGATGCTATTAGACAAACATGGGAAGAACAAAAAATACAGAACGCCGAACGTCAGAAAGCATATCAAGGAATAAAATATAACGAAATGACAGCAAAAGAACGAGAAGGATAAATGTTTATACCACATAACCAAACTTATGTGGAATTTGAATTTCATTATCATGTAAAGTGATTTTTATACTTGCATAGATTTCACTGTATGGTGTTTTATCATTGCATAATTTTCAGTGTAGTTGTTAATCGATGGACTCATAGTTTTCAATGTAGATTTCCTGGATGCATAAATTTTAGTGTGGATTTCATAGATGCATAAATTTCAGTGTATATGTTAATGCTTCACATTTTTTATATAGAGTCTGAACTAGAAATGGAAGATGTGCATGCGGAAGATGCTATCAAACAAACAGGAGAAGAACAAAAAACACAAAACGTTGAACATCAGAAAGCATATCAAGGAAGAAAATCCAACGAAATGACAACAAAAGAACAAGAAGGATAAAGGTTTATACCACGGAACCAAAAATTATGTAGATAAAGTTATGTGGATATTGAATTTCATTATCATGTAAAGTGATTTTTATACTTGCATAGATTTCAGTGTATGGTGTTTTATCATTGCATAATTTTCAGTGTAACTATTAATCGATGGATGTATGGTTTTCAGTGTAGATTTCATGGATGCATAAATTTCAGTGTATGCGGAAGATGCTATCAAACAAACAGGAGAAGAACAAAAAATACAGAACGTCGAACGTCAAAAAGCATATCAAGGAAGAAAATCAAACAAAATGATAGCAAAAGAACGAGAAGGATAAAGGTTTATAGCACATAACCACAAGTTATGTAGATATTGAATTTCATTATCATGTAAAGTGAGTTTTATTCTTGCATAGTTTCAGTGTATGGTGTTTTATCATTGCATAATTTTCAGTGTAGCTGTTAATCGATGGACGCATAGTTTTCTAGTGTAGATTTCATGGATGCATAAATTTCAGTGTATGGGGAAGATGCTATTAGAAAAACAAGAGAAGAACAAAAAATACAGATGTCTAACGTCAAAAAGTATATCAAGGAAGAAAATATAACAAAATGACAGCAAAAGGACGAGAAGGATAAAGGTTTATACCACAAAACCAAAAGTTATGTGGATATTGAATTTCATTATCATGTAAAGTGAGCTTTATACTTGCATAGATTTCAGTGTATGGTGTTTTATCATTGCATAATTTTCATTGTAGTTGTTAATGGATGGACGCATAGTTTTCAGTGTAGATTTCATGGATGCATAAATTTTAGTGTGGATTTCATAGATGCATAAATTTTAGTGTATATGTTAATGCTTGACATTTTTTTATATAGAGTCTGAACTAGAAAGGAAAGATGTGCATGCGGAACAAAAAATATAGAAAGTCGAACATCAGAAAGCATATCAAGGAAGAAAATCTAACGAAATGACAGCAAAAGAACGAGAAGAATAGTTGAAACGAAAAGCAACACAACAAAAAGAATATCGAAAAAGAAAGTTATACGAAATGACAGTAGAAGAACGAGAAGAACGAAGAAAATGAAACGCAAATCGACAAAAAGAATATCCAAAAAGAAAGCTAGACAAATTGACAACAGAAGAGTGAGAAGAATAGAGAAAACGAAACGTTGACTGACAAAGAGCATATCGAGAGAGTTCAAGTTGAATAAATTGGAAGAACAAATAAATCAATTTGTAGAACAACAAAGACAATATTCAACCAATATACCCGTAGAACTAACTGTGGGAGATGCTCAACATGTAACAGTCAGAGAGCGACGTGTTGATGACATGGTCCAATTTCATGCAGCTCCAATTACTAATATGGTCCGAGATAAGGAGATTGAAATTGAAGATAATATATCGGTACCATCTGAAGAAATGTATACTAGACATCAAAAAATTCGTGAACGAATTGATTAATTAGCAGAAGTTCAAATGTGTCATGTCTGTCAGGAGTCATATGCTGGAATACAAGTACGTAATACAAGTACAGGTCCAATGTAGATTCTCATATGATCGATATGAGAAGATGACAAAACTACCAGGTGTGAAGATAAGAAAAGATGAAGAAAATAGATTGAGAATGATCACAATGTGAACCATATTTTCATTTATTTAATCCTTACAAAATTGTTGTCTCTATTTTCCAGTTTAACAATTTACTCAATCCTTAATAATTATTACTTACATTATGATAATCCTCATAATTCTATCTATGTTTTCAGCTTAATCTGATCCTTACAATGCTGATCAAACTCCAATTTTGTGTCATCGCCCACGACTGGAACCAACCTAGATCAAAATCCTAGGCTCTATGAAGTGCCGAGAGGGGTCGAATATCCCGAGGTGAAAACCTCTTCTCAGTTATTGCACTCAAGGAGCTATTTGAGGAGAGGTTTGCACCTCGAGATATTTCATCCCTCTCAGCGCTTGATAGAGCCTAGGATTTGGATATAGGTTGGTTTACAAACAATCATGGTCATGACATCAATCCATCAAAACACGCAGTGAAATCAAAGTGTGATCACTCGCACTTATGGTGAAATCCATCAACATTCAATTCACATTGAATCAACTCCTTCCCACATATGTAGTTGCATCAAGCACCATCAACCTAATTCACATATGCCCTCAACTATGGATATGCTTGAAGCATGTGGAGACTGGCTACAAATCTTGTTGTGATGAAAGGGATTCAGTTCTAGTTTGGGGTTGTGTATATGCCTGATCCCAAGCTTGTGAAGAGCAATAGGCATGCGAAGGTAAGCCCCATGTCCACACGAATCTGTCACCCTTCAACAGAGGTTAGGAACGATCAATTACATAGGAAAATGGCCCACCATCACTCCAAGATATGTTCCATTTGTGAGGTTTCAAAGCTACATGAAGGTAGAGTGAACTCCAAGAATGCCATGGTTTGCCTGTCTGAAAAATTGATAAGTGGAGAAAGAATTGGCAACAAGGCAATGAAAAGGAGAAACAATGTTGGAACCAACAAATTAGGAACTTGAAACATAAATGGAGGCAACATGAAGGTAAAGCAACATCAAAATGAGATCATAACAAACAATACAAGCAACATATTAAATGACATCAAAGAAAAATACAATGCATTCTTGGAACAAACTAAACACTTAGTAGAACACAAAAACCACAAAGCAAATGGCCTCATCGCACTCTCCCCAAACTCACTCATTAAGTGTCTATGGACTAGAGAGGAAGAAATTAATGGAGGAAACAACAATCCAACAAGTAACAAAAAAATATGTACGTATATTTGCCTTTTTGATCATAGTATAAACAAGAAAAATACAAAAATATTTAGAGTGTGCATCAGTTTTGTTTTATACATTGTATGGCTCGACCATAGTTTCCTTTTAAGATAAAATATTTATTTTTATTATGAAAAAATGACTTAGAAGATGACTAGAAACCTATGTTTTGTTTGATTTGAATTACATTTTATTTTATTTATGTGTTTTTATAAGTTTGTCTCTTTTGTAATTTTATTTAATAACTTTTAAATTATTTGTTTTTTATTTTTATTTTTATTTTTTTACAACTTTTAATATTTATTTCGATCTCTTATAATTCTATAACTTTTTGTAAAAATATTAACCATCCAAAATATTTTAATTTTATTGTGAATATTAACAAATATATTAAATGTGAAGCATAATTATATAAATATTTATTGTGTTCATAATGTAATGATACCTTTGTGTAACCTCTCTCAATGATAATTGAGAGATTATAAAATGTGATGATTGAGAGATTATAAAATGTCATTTCATTGTATTGTATTTCATGGACCATATTCACACCAGTGATCATGGTCCATTGAAAAACATTTGAAGGTATTTTTATGTGCGGAACAAAGGGTGATATGTGACTTCTCTATCGTAATATATGTGATGTGACAGTTTAAGGTATGCTTCTTATTTTGAATTTCTGCGTCTATTGGTCTTTATGGTTTAATAACATTTTGGAGTGAAGGATGTTTCCAGTTGTAATTGTTGAGGAATTTTATGGAATTTTGATTGGTTTTTACAAACTTGTGACAAAATGGTTGGTGGGAAGATGAGATGTTTTGATTTAAAAATAAGAGGAGATGATACTATGGAGGATTGAATTGAATTGAAGAAATTGTAATGACGTCCATGAGACCAAGCAGTCTAAGGGTCCTAGAGCTCCAAAAAGCAATCACATTTTCAAATTTCTCTCTATTGCATATCTCTTGTCATGAATCTTGATCAATAAATTCATACTTTGGAGAATCCTTGCTTCCTCAAACAACGCATTTAATCTATATACCTTCAGATTGTTTTCAAATTAATTATGAATATCCTCATATGCCAAACATTCCATGATGAAGTGCCATTTGGTTTCAACATTTCATTTCCTACAAAAGATGCAAGTTCTTTCTTCCCATTCTTCCTTAGGGGTTAGTCATCTCCTCGTTTCACATCTAAGATGGTGAGACCCAGTCCTCAGCTGCACTATTAAAATTTTATCCTTTCCCTTGATTGCAACCCTCAAATAAGTATTTTCATCATGTGACCATGTTGGGTTGAAATCTTTGACATGTGACCATGTTGGGTTGAAATCTTTGTTTTTCCCACATGAAAACCCTGAATTTTTCAAGTACCCACCTTTTTATCTCCTCTTTAGAGTTAGGACAATCCTGCCAATTAATTCCCCATTTTCCCATCCACTTGTCATTTTGCTTCCTCCAAGTCTTCTTCCTACGTTTTAGCTCTTCTAGAACAACCATCTTGGGCCAATGGTGTTCATCCATGCCTTCCACCTTTTTTAAGTAACTTAACAAACTAATGATCGTTGAAGCCTCCATCGGGAACATACTAGCCTCAGCTAGCAGGATCTCATATGGGACCATTGAGTTGACTTTGAGGTTACTAGTGATTAAGTGTTTTTGAATTCTTTCTAATTGTCTCTACTTGTGGTTTGACATGCTACCCCCCCAAAATTCACATCCATAAAGTATAACCGGGGAAACCAACAATCCAAAAAGAGTTTTCTTGGTCTTCCAGTCCCATAATTCTACTTTCATGCACCTATTCCAAAGCAGGTAAGAATCTCTCCACCTCCCTTGAATCATTTTAGTTCTACATGTCTCCCAACTAAGTCTGTTGTGGAAAACAATTCCTAGGTACTTATACTCTTCCACTATGTCCAAGGATTTTCCCTCAAAGATAAAGTTAACTTGCTTCTTTTTCTGCTTCAAAGAGTAGATCATGAATTTGGTTTTTCTAGTGTTTACTTGCATCCCTACCTCTTGGAAAAAGAGCTCTAAGGCCTTCAAATGCTCTCTCAAACCATGTGTGGAATTTGGAATTAGGATAAGATCATCAACATACAAAAGTAGCTTCACCACGTAGCCCTCTAATTGAATACCCTCTCCATTGGTGTTGTTTAACCATTCTTCCAACTTATTAATATATAAACCAAACAGCGTGGGGGAAAGGGGGAACCCCTGCTTGAACACAATGTCGTTACCAAATCATTTAACAAATCCTTCTTTAATTATGATTTTAACACTAACTTGGTTGTAGATTTTATGGACAGTCGCTCTATATTCGCTTGGAATTCTGAGCTCCTCCATCCTTCTCCAAAGCTTGTCTTTGGGAACCGTGTCGAAAGTGGTTTTAAATTCAACGAACAACATAATGCCTCCCCTCCCTAGGTGTTCTAAACCTTTTTGATGAAGTGCCTAAGAATGATGCAATATCAATGGTAGAGTGCCTTGGTATAAAACCAGCCTGTTATTTTTCTCTTTTACCCACTTTTTCTTCCCAACTGTTGATTCTATGCTCCACCATGATCACAAATAATTTTCCAAGAAGAGGATTGACCATAATAGTGCAATAATTAGAAGGATTATTGACGTCTCCACTTTTCTAAAGAGGGATAGTAACACTAGTTGTCCACTCAATTAGAAAGTTTCTTTGCGTGACACTGTTGAAGATGCCTTTGATGCTTGGGGCCAAGGTCTCAACACCCCATTTTAAAAAAAAATCCTGCAATCCATCAATGTCTTGAGCTTTACCACTTTCTAATCTTTTTAAACCACACTTGACATCCTCCACTGAAAATAAATTAGTTGTAGTGTTGATTGTGGGAGGGTTATTTTTCTCTTTTTCTCTCTCATAGAGAAGCTTCTCATATTCTAACCACTATGTATCTGTGATATTATTATCTATTTTCTTTCTCTTTTGCTATAGTTCCCACCAAAATCCTTTGGGATTGTTCTTTCCCAAAGAAATTAATTCATTCCTTCTTGAAGTCACATAATTTTCCTTCTTTTTTTTATCATATTTTTATGCGTTTTCATGCTTTCAATGTTTGTCTCCTTCCCCTTAATGGATCTTTTAGCAACCTTGCACTCTTCGTCATACTAGGGATTAGTTGGAAAAGTGTTTAAGACCCTTTTCTTTGACTGGGATCTTTTTCACACCTTTAAAGCTTTGTGGATTAGAGGGACCAACATACTATTGCAAATGTACTATGTTTTAGCACCGCCTTCTTTTCTTTCTGTGTTTTTTTTTTCCAACTGGAAGTGTTGTTCAAGAGAAACAACAAAGAGCTCTTGATTTTCCTAATTCATGAGGATTCTTACATTTGGAAGATATTTCTTTCTTCCATTTGGAAGATATTTCTTGTGTAAATGTTGGGTCGGCTCTTTTTGCAACCCATTTTCCTATATACCCAACTTAAGAAGGAGAGGCATATGATCAGAATTCGTCTCAATAGGACAAGCCCCAATATAGAACTGCAACATATTGCAAATGGAGATCTGAGAGTAGATCACATAGTCCACCACACTTTGTCCATTGTAAGTTTTACACGTGATGTCATCGAATCTCGGCCAAGATTGCATGTCATTGCAAATAGCCATGTCATAAAGGATACATAATCCTAACAACTCAGGGCCAAAGTGAGATACACTCCCATTCCTATCTTGAGAAGTCCTTTTCCAGGAATGAACCTCTTTCGCATCTAACCAAAGAGGGCTGTTTTCCATACTTTCATCACTTCCCAACTGGATAGACTAATTTTTTGATGTCCTATCATTAAATTCACCAATTAAAACTATATCTCCTAAAGTTTTGAAAGCATTAATGTTTCTTTTTAAAGCAGCATAAGGGTCTTTGTTATCTAAATTCGCGTTCTTGTAGAACTTTGAGTTTTTTGGAGCGAAGTAACATGCATCCAGCCTGATTGTTACTTTGTTGTCTGTTATATTTAGCAAAATAAATTGCTTATTTGGATCCTCTTTTTCCACCTTTACAATTCCACTCCACATTTATATTATTAGAAATGTGATCCCTCCATGTCCTTTACCTGATCTAGACTCTTCATTCCACATTGATATTTTATTGTATCCTTCGAATTCTATAACCCTAAAACCATCATGCTCATGAGTTTCCATAAGTATACTGATGTCTTTTCATTTTTCTATGGGCCCCAATCCAGTTCCTCTCCTATATGGATAACCTCTACAATTCCAACTCACCATGTTTAGCCACTCTTGGGGGGCCCTGAATCCCTATTTTTAATTTTTCAAACGCTCATTGAATTGGGATTTTCCATTTTTTAGCCATGTCCGTTTTGCTACCTCCCTTGTTGATTTCACTTTCTCCCATTCCTTCCTTCTCTCTTCTTGTTGGTCAAATGTCAAGTGGTCATCTAGGTAAATATGAGTGCCTCAAAGCAACCCCCTAGCCATATTCTCTTCCATACCTATTAATGCAACTCTCACATGCATATTCATTTCGTTTTCTACTTTCCTACCAATCCTATTTGCTTGTTGGATATAACCTAACCAATTCAGTTTGTCCTTGAGAAACCCCCTTGCTAAATTATGTATTCTCTTGTTCTCTCCAAAGTTCTTCAGACCTTTGATGATGATATTTGTAGCCTTGTCTTGCCTATCTTTTTCTTCTCTTACTTGCCTCTTGATTTGTCTCTCCATGATTTCTTTTTTCTCAACCGATGGTTCCTTTACCACTTGAGCCCAAGACTTAGCCTCTTCTATTTGTTGTCTTAGATTGTTTTCTCGCATTTCCAATTTTGCAATTGTTGATTGAAACTCTTCCATCTGGATTGTGTTGCAAATTTTCCTTGTCTCTGAGCCATTTCCTTCATTGAATTTCAATTTCTCTAATTCTTGTTTCAAAGCAATCAACTCTTGCTTCCCTCTTTCCATACTATTTTTCAAGTTGATTACCTACTCTTTGAGAACCATATTTTCCCTTTTGAGGTTCTGACTAGCTTCTAAAATTTCTTTTAGCCTGAGATCTTCGTGTTGCCCCTTTGATTCTATAAACTCAATTCTTTTTTTCATGTTCATGAGTTCACTTACATAGAGATTCGACAACCACAACAATGGAGTTGTTGTGGGGTTGTATATGTCCTTATTGTTTTCCTCTATGTTTTTTTTATAGCATTTCATTTCAATTTGCTTTGATCTAGATTTCTCTTGCCTCACTAAATCCTCTTTGTTTTTGGAATTACCCACCCCGTGATCTGCCTGTTCTTCTACTAAAGTACACATTTTTGGTAGGTACAACTACATTTTTTTTAGTTGTTTTCGGTAAGATCCATGTGAATTTTTTCCTCTGTGACTATCTCATCTTTTTGGTCTATTTGCACCATAAAATCCCATTGTATTGTTTTGCATTCACGAAGATCAACCTTTCATTGGTGCCAACTGCATTATCTTGAAGAAACCCTAACAGAGAGGGATTCCAAGTCCCACTTATATTCTCTTCCAGAATGTTGGGGTAGGACTTTGTAGGTCCTCCGAAAACTTGGAGATTGTAGTTCCAATGAATGTTCCAACCCTCCTAAAAAAGATTCCTTAATAGGGACCTCGGTATTTGAATTTGAAAATCGCTTGCTTTTTCAAATCCATTTGAGATAACTTTCTCTAACTGTAGGATTCCTGGGTGTTTTTTTTCCACCAAAATATGTGTTTCTTTTGCATTAGACCCTTGTGTCCCCATGCTAGACTTCCTTGACTGTTAACTTGGTGGTTCGAACAAGCTTAAAAGACCTAGTATTATGAAGTTCCCAGTTGCTGCTTTGAAAGGGGGAAATACGCATATCAAAGAATATAAAAAGGAAATAGATGTGGGTCTAACCTTTTCCTCCAGTTGAGACCCCTTAATGTTGTCTGAACACTGTCCAGAATACCCTTGAACCGAGTCAACAAACCCTACGCATGCGCCTTTCTATATGTGCCTTGTTGTGCCAAAGCAAAGCAGGAAGGCAATAGATTTCCAGTGGGGTTTACAAAATCATCTGGGCCACGGAGCGGAGAAGAGAAGTATAGAGTTCCCTGTTAGTCGTGATGTTTAGAACTTGAATTTGTTGGTGGTTTCGTTGAGAAACTAGTTTGGTTTTTGAAGAGAAATGAGAGATATCCAACTAGGAGGTAGTTATGTTTGAGCGAGAGAATTGAACATGGTGACTTGGCTTAGTTACACCAATCTCTAATTTTAGCTAGGAGCATCAATGTTGATATGAGGTTATGCTTGACTTGGAAGGGGATCTTAAATCCCCCTCATGGTTTGTTTTCTAGTGTAGATCATGGAGATGTGGGAATGAATAGGGTGATGGAGGAGAATGATTGAGCTTGTGTTTGGGATGTTTAACATGTCAAATATTGCATTATGAAGGAAATGTTTGGTAATGATCATTAGTTTGCACTCCTTTGCAAATATAATACTAAGTGGGAACATTAAAAATATTGACCATTCAAAGTGTTTCCAATATATATTGAATATTAAAAAATGTACTAAGTGTGTTGAAGTTCAAAAGTATAATCACGTTATAATTGGTATCTCTTGATAAAATCTCTCAATGAAGATTTAAACATTATAAAATGAAGCTTAATTGTATTTTCTTAATGAAGCTAGTAATGCAATAATCGTTTGGGCACATAGACTTTTTCACCTCTATGGGCGTTTTCTCCATGGTGATCTTGGTGTTTCTTTTTGTGTGTTGAGGTTAGTATGTTCATATTATTTGTCTTATATATTTATCTCATTGGATTGTTTTGGAACATGTTACTTAATTTATTTTTTAAACCAACACTCTTTAAATTGGTAATCCTTTGTGATGACCCTGTATAGCCCTTTACACCCTCTAAACCAAATATTTATGAACCCTAAATAGACAACCCTTTGTACTAAAGACCCTCTTCAACTATGGTCAATATTAACGAATGGGTTTCTCCACCCTGCGACAGTGAGCACTAACTCTGTATAGCATCACCCAATGATATATGGAATAAAGAAAATCTTTAAATTGGGTCAAACTTTGGAAAAATATTAAAAAAATACTATTTTCTTATTTGTTGCTTATTTCACTTTGAAAGTAGCATTGTTATGCTCATATCATGATTATAATCACACGTACCTTTAAAAATAATAGGTTCATCCTTCCTTTGGATATTCAGTTGAGAGTGAGTCGAAGGTCAATTGGTCGTCCAAGTCAACCAAGATAGTCAATTGGTGTGCAAGTTGAGGTATAAAAGTAAAAGATCTTAGCATCCCCTAGGCAATTAAAGTAGACTATGTCTTCCTCACTTTAAGGAATTTAGTTATACTTTATGTTATATATACATAATCTTATGGACCAATCTTTCATGAAGTTTTATGGAATTGTTTTGCATTACAATGGTGTGTTGTACTATGCTCACTTGTGCTTCAGTATCGTAATAATGTCTTTAGACACTGCCTCTTTTTGGAATTCATAACTTTTCACTTCTACAATTTCTTGGTTCTCCAACATGGTTTTAGAGTTGTTGGTTTGAGACCCAACTCATTATCTACAAGTCATTTGGACATTGTTGTTTGCACACACTCTTGTTGAGTTAGATATCTCTCGTAGATTGACTCAAGGCTTTGACTTGAAGAACAAATTGGGATTTAGAAATGAATAGTTCTTGTGAGTTCTAAGCAAGAACCTATGGCTCTGGATAGCCACAATTATGGTTCATGAGCACAAGAAATGGAAATTGTATTAAAGACTAAACTTTGTCAGTAGTTTACAAAGACTGTGTTTCTAGACCCTAAGGATAACTAACAAAATTTCACTATAGATGGGAATAAGGATGAAGCTATAGGAGTTATAATGACCTACATATATAGGGAAATTTTCTTTCATACAAGTGAGATTGACTATCCAAATCAATTCTGGAAGAAGTTGAAGACTTAAATTGAAAAACCATATAAGAGCCAAGTCATGTGGATTGTGAAAGAATTGATCTCTCTTAATCCTTTTTTCTTTAACATCGTTGCATATGACTTGGTTCATGTGGAGGACGCAAGATTGAGTGAATGTGGAAAGGATTTTCCAAATAAAGATGGTCATCATATATAATTGATCTTGATGAATTTGAACACACCCTATGATGTATTATTTTTGAAATTCCATGCTAGTTGGGATACTATAAAAGTAGACAGTGAGGAATATTCCTTTGATTCTTTCTATGGTTGGTCAATTATGGCACTTGAAAAATTGATTGAGAAAGGAAATCTTGAAGATAAGCAACAATTTCATATGCTTAAGGAAAAAGTTTGAAAAACCTATAGAGAACGAGGCTGAGAATACAATCAAGAGAAAGAAAGTAATTATGTTGACCATATTGATAGGAAGAAGCATGTTGATAAAGGATTGAATAAAAAAGGTCAGGATAAGAACACTTGTTGATACCATTGAAAGATAGGAAATGTGGAGAAGACTTGATGGAAGAAGAGAAAAGACCTTGAAGGTAAAGTCAATAACCTTGAAAGGGAAGTGTTGACTAGTTAGTTGACCAACCTACAACATCAAATTTCAAAAGGTATGGAAGAAAACTATATATTCTTCATTAGTAGTTCTTAAGAATTGCATGCTCATACTTCTAAAAATGAGTGGATAGTTGATTTTTCTTGTACCCATAACACAACTAATGATGCTTCTCTATTTTCTTCATTGAGTAAAGATACTAATGATGAAATATTTGTTGTAGATGATTATGCATTTGTTGTTGTTGGTTGTGGTGAAATTAAACATTAGAATGGTGTAATAATTGAAATCTATCATGTACCAATTTTGAGTGTTAATTTGTTGTATATACCCCTATTACGAGGATGAGTTTTGGATGCACCTAGAAGAGAATGCTCTAGAATGAATGAGTAGAAATGACCCTTGACATGGTAAAAATACACTTCACTGACATGATTGATATGAAGAAAACTTAGGCATTAAATGGCTTCTATGAAGGGAGGTTTCATGTTTGAGTAAGGTAAAATCATCCATTAAGGCTCACATTCAATGATGGAAGCATTAAACCTAGTATGAGGGGCTTTAGTTGAAAGAAAAAACAATTTCATAATAAACTGAATCATTGCAATCAAATCAAAATTCTGGAAGGAATATCTTGGTATCTCAATATACCATTTGGTAGCTACCCCAGTCAACGTGATGAGGCCTAATGCTATTGTCCATCATTGAGTTTGAAAAAAACCAAGGATGGAATTCCATAATGTGTGTGGCTGGGTATTCCCAAAATTTTCCTTCAAACTTGGGTATGTCTAAAGGAATTTTCGTGGGCACCCGGTGGAATCTAGGATTGTGAAATTCCAGGTCATTGGTCAACTTGATCAAATCAGGAAAATTTAAGGTTTCCATGAATGGTAATTTTTTCTATGCGATTGGGTTCCAATTTCCCAGGGCATTTCCTACCCATTGATTTGTATTTATGAAAGATTGTCCTAGCACGTAAGGACTTCCAGTAGCCTTAAAATGTTTTTTCTCGTGTCCATGCATAGAAGTGCAACTAGGCTGTGTTTGGATATATGGTGTAGAATATCCACTAGCCATGGCCCCTATTCCAGGGAAAGGCATGCTAACTTGAGGCATGTTAACATTTGGAACAAGTACAGTGCTCATGTTTCCCATTCTAGAAAAATCCATGGGGTATATTGAAACAAATGAAGTTTTCGTGCCCATGCCCACCATTCTAGGGAAAGGAATAATACCCTAGGGTGTACTAAATCCTAGAGAATATTCGCACACATGCCCCCCATTATAGGGAAATATATACTAGAACCTGGAGTCTCTAGTAACCATAAAGAGGTTTGATATATGCATATTTCTACCTCTAAATGGAAAGGTATTGAGCATAAATGAAGGAACACTACCAATGGCAGTGACAGGCCGAGATACTAGTAGGAATATATTGGAACTTGGGTAATGACATCCCAAATGTAAATGGATTAGTGCTTTGTGGTAAAAAAACTAAATTCCTAGGCCCATTGGCAAGAGCAATAGTCGAAAAAATGATTGAGCCTGCAGTTGACAAGAATGGGAACCGTGTTGATTCCATCATAGATGAAACAATTGAGTCCATTCCTCATAAAGGGTTAGTGGTAAATAGGGGGGGTGACATCCGATGAAGAAGGTACATCTTCCATGTGTCCCTTATTCACCCACCGAGACAATGGATTAAAATAAATTGAAAAAACATCCCTGCAAAACTTATGGTTCTAAATGAAAATTGGAATTTGTGGTGGATTTAATCCCCCTTCTGGATCTGAAATAACTTCAATAAAAATTGGATCTAGGTCCTATAATTAGGAGGTGTAATCCTCAAATATTTGTTAAGATAACCATCTACATTTCTAAGGTAACTCTCTTCTATCAACATGTCAAACTCACTAGATTTGGAATGTGTTTCCTCTTCAATGGGATTAGTCTCAATTTCTATTTCTCTTCCTCTTTCCGTGCTCTTTCCCCTGTAGGGGTGAATAACTTTGATCCATCCTTCGCCTTTTAGGAGGAAAATCTCCCTTTTCGAGGGAAATTTTTTGAATTCTTATGTACCTACAAAGAGGATAGTCAGACAATTTGGCTTAAATAGACACAAAGGAAAAATATTTTACAACTTGAATTATGACATACCCACACTCACTAAAAAGTTCTTGAAATATTTAACACCAACAGTCTAACCCTTCCAAAGATAATCCCAGGGTGATTAATACCTTCCACTAATCAATGAAGTGCCACACAAGGTCCTTTCAAAGTTCATCTTGGGATGATCAGGGCCCAAGTCCAACCAATGAAGGTTCAAATGAGACATTTACACTAATCCTCACACAATGATCATTAGGCATACAAGTACTCACCTTCAACGAATACCATCCCAAGGATTTGAGACAGATATTCTGTGTCTATCTTAGGTACCAAAAAATTCCCCCTAGCAGTCACATGGGTGAAACCTAGGAAGCACAACTATGGTACCACTTTACACTAGGTAGCTAAGAGGAACAGTTGCAAAAAAATAACTTTTACAAATGGGAATGGAATGTAGGACTAAGTATGAGACCCCCAATTCTCAATATAGTAGTAGTGTCACCTCGAGGACTCGCCACAACTGAATAATTCCCATACTCACATAACCCCACTAACTCAACTGACAGGGAATAATTTGACCACTTGAACTAGCTTTACCTACACCTTGATTCCTATGTTAGAGGCTCTTTCCTGACAAGTACTTTGCATTAATAATGGATTTTTTACTCTTTAATCAAGTCCTAGTTTCATTTCATGTGGTCTTGTAAAAGTTCACTCTCCAATCCTAACACCAAGACCCTTGAACCTAGACTATTTATTGGTTTCTAAAAAGAAAAATTCTTGGTTCTTTTATTATGCCACTACTTTCAAAAATCATGAAATGTTCAAGAACTAAAAATGAAAAGGAATCACAAAATTCAAATTCCACTAAGGATATTTAAATGAACTTAAGCATTCAATCCTCCAAAAGAAATAAGACATTCAAAGTATCCACACAATCAATCCTTTCATGTATTTCAAGAATGTTATTTCTCGCTACTTCAATGCAATTAATCCAAATTTTGCTTTTCTAATAGAGAATGTAAAAAAGACCATCACCTACAAATGCAAAATGAAATTCAATTACTTGTTCAGAATGGTGCACTACAAAAATGACTCCAAACTTGTTCTTTTCATTGACTATACACTAGTACAAAATGAGATATTTACGACCAAAAAAAGTACTATATTTAGCATATAAATGACTAATTTTGGTTAGACGACCAATGGTGTTGTATTTGCAGTCAAATAACTCACCACTAAATTAATGAATAAAATATTTTAGTCATTTATTGCTTGCTCTAAATTTATCAATTGTTAGTATATTTGGTTGTTTAATTAGTTGTTTATTTAGTCACTGCAGTAATTGATTTTAGTCATTTTAACCATTAATTATCATCAACTAGTAGTATATCGTCCATTACTTGGTAGTATATTTAGTCATTTTTATTCATTGATTTTTGTAGACAGGGCCAGAGGAATCAAACCACCAACCTATTTCCTACGAGCCAGGTTCTCTTCCATTGATCTAGAACCCTTTTAGAATTAATTATGGAAATGTAATGTGACAAAAAATTCCCCACCATAAGCACGTGTTTGTAAAAAGAAACAAAATGATAATTACAGGTATACAATCTTACACATATTTGTAGCTTCTACCTATAAGTTATTGTTCATACAAGACAATATGATATAGATGGAAAAATAGCATATCCACCAAATTCTAGGAGTACAATAATCAATTTAACAATAGTTAATATGCATACACAACTTAATTGGGAAGAACACAAAGTATGGATTTAGAAAGAAACAATCTACTAGCTTGGAATCCTTCTTTGACTGTGTCTAGCTACCTTATAGGTTCTAATGCAAGATGATGCCATCTTCCAGGATCACAAAGAATAGTGATATTGAAGGAAAATCCTGACATATCAACATGGAATCTACAAAGTCGTTTTCTTTTTTCATTTGTATGCCAACCAATCACTTGGCTCTTGTTGCAAACTATACCTTCCAGATTGCCTTACTTTTTCTATGTTGAAGCATGCCAACTAGACAAGTACCAAAGCACCTGCAGATTAGACATGTATCTTCATGGTATCAGAGATGGATAATAAACCAAAAGAATTAATCTAATATACATATTCGTTAATATGAGAAACAAAACCCATATGCATTGTTTAAATTTTAAAGTTGGATCCAAATCCAAATAATGAATATCCTACAAATTTGCTTACAAAAGAACTAAAAGCCAAAAATATTGGTTACCCTCGTAAATTGTCCCCAAGGATGATCAAGGCATAAAATCCCATCACGTGGTAATCCAATGCAAGTGTAGGGACCTGTAGAAGGGCAATAGTGCCAAGATAAGTGCATAATAGGGAAACATTTCCTTCGGATAATATGGTCCATATACACCATGAAATGCATGGATTCACAATTAAAATAATTGCAATTACTTATTGTATAATCATTTCATGGAAGTAAAGAGGTTGTTGAAGCATGCCATGATATTGACAAAACATAGGGAGATTCAATTGGTAAGCAATTGAATTTAATTGAGCAGCATTGTATTTGTGGACTAGCATATTGTAGATCTTATAATGTTGCAAAGAAGCTTGCCCTAGAAAAAAAAAACCTTGTTTATTACCCACAACACATAAACATAACTATTTCACATCATATTCTAATTAGAATGAGAAAATATTACATTTAATAAAAGGAATTTGCAACATATAAACATAACTATTTCACATCATATTCGAATTAGAATGAGAAAATATTACATTCAATGGAAGGAATTTGCAATATCTAGATGAAGATGTTGGGAATACTTGAACTAACTAAACATGCACTTAAAAAATATAGAAGTAGGATTAATGGGAAACCAAAAATATAAGACCAATTTGGCAAGGTAAAGAAAAAAAATTTGTAACTAAAAAATCCAGTAAATTATAAACAATAAGCACTCAACCAGGTGTATACTGTATATGTATCAGCCAACTTTGATGTATATTAACTATATCTAAATCTTATAAATATTAATAGTAGCCATTAAGCACCGAGCTGTATCATATTAATAGTGTATATGAATCTAATAAATATTAATAGTAGCCATTAAGCACCGAGTTGTATCATATTAATAGTGTATGTGTGTGTATATACATAGTTATCACCCAACTATATATACATCTTAACTATATATGTACCAACATACTATAATGGGATGACAGTAGTGTATCTTAACTGTATTTGAATCTTATTAATACTATCCATTAACCACCAAGTTGTCGCATATTAATAGGTGTCAAAATTTGAGACAGAAGCTAGCTCGCGGGAGGTAGACAGACGGTCTGGCTAGCCATTGAAGAAGATACCACCGTAGGGAAGGATCGCAAAATTATTATATTTAATGTAGATATTGATCACTGGTCTAATGATAATAGTGTCCAAAAAATCAATACTACAGACATGATTACAACAGATCTTTATTCCAACCAATATCTTTTCATTTTAGATTTGCAATGTTCCGTAAAACAAACTTGTAGCAATTTGATGACATGGCAATTTATGACTGCTTTATGTACCAATAGGAACTTTTGTGGGTCATTCTATGAGAAGTAAGGCGAATATTATTCAGTTTACTGCAGGCCATTTAATGGGGTAGTAGTAGGCTAGTTGGTAGTTGGATCTCAAGCTATTTGAGATTCAACAGTCAACCAGCCTGATGGGGCCGCATTAAATGGCCTACAACAAGCTGGATAATGTTCTCCCATAAGTAAGGTATGAGTACACATTTCTATGAACATTTCTTCCTCCAAATCTTACAACCACTACAGGGAGATGTCTCTTTCTTCCAAGTAGACCTATCACTCATCTACACAACAATTCCAAACCAAATCAGAGATCTTCTTGTAGAAACATTCTTAGCTTTGCAATACAATACTATATTACAAAGGATTCCACCTATTATTGCTTTCCTTTTCCTTTCCATTATTATTTGCAGTTGCAATTTTGCCCCTGCACTAACACATGCAAAACTGATGGACCTATTGCTCTTAATCTGAAAGAGACGAAAGACCAAAACAAAAACAAAAAAGCAGAATGGAAGAAGGTAATTATAGGGAAATGAAAAGCTTCTTGGCGTACATTAATTCCCACGTACTTCTTTGACACCGAAGTCTAGAAGAATTTAATATAAAACAAGAGGGTATACCCTTCCACTACTCCGTCCACAGTAATAATTTTAACAACAAATGACCTCTAAAACAGTTTGTGTTCAATCCTCTACATAGTCTATCTAGAATGATGGCAATGCCACCAAACGTTTCATCAAAGCTTCGAATCCAACTTTGTTATTTCTGATTGTAAAGGCGATTGATGGAGATGGTTATGTTGTCTATTTCTTCCTGTGTGGATACTGCCAAGAATGTTGTACCTACAACTTATGGAGTTTCAACACCCTCTAAAAACATAATGCTTGAACACTACCCTTTAATGCATAAAAAGTAACTACATTATGCTCAATGAGATGAGGGAGATCCACATATGAAGGTCCTATGAATCTTAGACCTGATATGAAGGTCATGCTAAGGTTACTATGCATATCTTCCCTTCTCTTTAAAAGAATTAGAATTTCATTGCTTTTGATATTTTGGAACATTATATTGTCACTGATATAAGTTTAGATCTCGGCTCTCACAAGTAGGCTCACAAGAATTCGCTCCTAATTATTAAAAAACTTGTTATAGAGAATGCTAATTTTGGAGGGTTTAACTCATTTGGGATCTTTAATACAAACAGTGTAGTTAGCTCAATCCTAACATGTCAAGTATGGATGAATCCATAAGTTGGGGAGGTTTTCATCCAAGTCTTTTTGAGTAATTTAAAGAAAACATGGAGTGAATAGTTGTGTAAGAATAATGTTAAAACAATGCTAATGTTAGGAACCCATGTCTTTACTTTGTTAGTATATTGTTGTTGGACGCATATGCTTTGTAAGTCGTCCCATAGTTTTGTTGATCCATAGTTTGTATTCGCCCATGGTTTTGACTCATAGTATTGGCGCCTAGACTTAGCCCATGGTTTGTATTGACACATAGTATTGACCCATGGTATTGGTGCCTAGACTTAGTATATAAGTGTGTGTTGAGGCCTATGAAGGCACCGTGAAGTTAATTGTATTGAGCTTTCTCAAAGGAGGTTTCCCCCTCGAAGTGGCCCGTGATCAATATAAAAGTGATTCTGAGTTCTATTATTTCTGATATCTCGTGTATTTGCATTAATTAATTATTGCAGGTTCTTCACATCTGGTATCAGAGCACTTTCTTGGGCTCGCTGGGTGAAATTTCTGCCAATTTTTTTTCGCATCTGTTGTAGGTTCGGATTTGGGAATAATCCCTATCTGCTTAACTGTGGGAAGTACTTGGGAATAATCCCTAAAACTCATTGTGAGGAGTACCACAGGAACCCCGAAGTAGCCGGCCCATTGAGAGGACCTGCGAGCAAAAAGGGCAACGACCCCTACCTGATTGACTAGTTCCCACCCGTGAGGTAAACCAAGAGCTGTCGTTTGTGGCAAAGCGGTTATCAGTTTTACCTGAGCCGTGGAGTGAGGGGTACTGCCCCAATACGCAAGCCATCAGACAAAATTGGTGGCCGAGTGAAACCCCTGAACTGTTAGGAAGAAGCACATACCTAGGGTCCATATCTATTTTCAGCTGAACTATTGTCGATCACTGCTACGCCGTTTCAGATCCAGCTGTTCAGATCCTTTCTGAAAGCCATTCCATATCAGTCGTTTCAGATCTATTTCAGATCCAGCCGTTTTCGCTCCATTCGGTGCCGTTTCAGATCCCTCTATTTCTGCTCACTTCCAGGTCGTTGCAGATCTATTTGTTTCATATCCCTTCTGAGCTGTAGCCGCTCAATTCTGAAAAATAAATAAATAAAATAAATAAATAAAATAAAAAATAAAAAAAAATTCAGTTTTTTCTCCATATCTCCCTTGTTTTAACTATGTTTCCCTTGAAACTTCTCTGACACCCCTACAATCCCATTCTGCATATTTCATTCCTGAGGACCCTATCCCACATTCCACTTCCCAACACCTGAAATCTCACATTTGTCTATTTTTAGGGTTTGCCATAACTTCTTCGATTTTCACCTGACCGCCTTCAAATTTTACCACAGAGTTCCTTTTCTAATTATGCTTCTTTGTCCCTCTCTGCCAAATTTTCTCATTCTTTCACCCTGCTTCTGAAATCCCCCTTTTCTGCTTTCCTGTCCTTTCGACAGTGTCCAAAATCTAGTCAAACCCCAATTACCCATCATATTTTTTCCCCAATCCAAATTTCCCTTTACTAAATCAGCTTCTGTTTGTGTTTTTCTACCCATTCACCACCCCCCCTCCAAAAAAAAAAAAAAAACCTGGTTATGGTTGTCACCCATGCAGGAGCACACACCATGGAGGAAGCACTTGCAGCCATCCAAACCAAACTCCAAGATCTGGATGAAAAATTTCTCAGCCTCCATCTTCAGCATTTAGCCATGAATAATAACCGACAGCCATAATATTTTGCAGCCACTGGGCTCTCTTCTTCCAGCAATTTTCGTGGGACGAAGCTTGGTTTTCCTCGCTTCAATGGTACTGATCCGACTGGATGGATATACCGAGCAGAACAATATTTCAGTCTGCATAATACTTTTGATGTCCAAAAAGTTCCACTTGCATCCTTTCATTTGGAACAGGAAGCCCTTCAATGGTACCGTTGGTACATCAAAGCTCATCCCGAGCCAAACTGGACATATTTTTTCCAACTCCTTTTGCCACGATTTGGTCCTAGTGCTTTTGATGACTTCACAGGAGCACTCACTAAACTTCACCAAATGGGCACAATGAGAGAGTATCAAAAAGAATTTGAGAAACTGGCCAATCACACAGAAGGATTGTCTGATGAATTCTACAGGAGTTGTTTTATTAGTGGTCTCAAGGATGAAATCCGCTCAGAGGTCAAAATGTTCTGTCCCAACACAATGATGGAAGTCCTAGGGTTGGCTAAGTTGGAAGAGGACAAGATCGCAGCTCAACAATGCTCCAAACCCACCTTTGTTCCCTTCAGAAATATGGGTTCCCAATGACCTCCCATCACGCTTGCTCCTCAACCAACTCCTATCAAGCATTTGTCTGAAACAGAGATGCAGGCACGTCGAGAAAAAGGGCTTTGTTATAATTGTAATGAGAAATTCACTCGGGGACATAGATGTGTTTAACAAAATCTCTATCTCTTGGATGTGGATTTTTCTCCTACCTCAGAACTTGGTGAAGAAGCTACAGATATAGTAGATTATCAGGTCGACATTCAACACCCACCTGTTGACACCCCATCTCAGGACGACCCACCCGAGATCTCTCTCTATGCTGTAACCGACGTCACCACCCCACAAATAATGCGGGTCAGGGGATACTTCAAGAAGCTCCCTCTTACCATACTCATTGATTCTGTTAGCACTCATAACTTCATTGACCCTCGGATTGCCAAACAGGCTGATTGTTTTGTCCATCCTTGCTCCAACTTTGAAGTCATGGTTGCCAATGGGGGCACCTTACCTTGCAAGGGGAAGTGTCATAATGTGCGTATCTCTGTGGAATATTATAACCTACGCTCTAACATGTTTTCTGTGTCCTTAGGTGGATGTGATGTGGTTTTGGGCATTCAATGGTTACGCACACTTGGCCCCATCTTATGGGATTTTGCTGAACTTTGGATGCAGTTTTCAGCCAATGGGACACAACACAAAATTATGGGCTTACAACCAGGGTCTCTCCGCATCATCAGTTCACATCGCCTGGAAAAGATCCTTAAGAAGAATTCACATGGTGTCATTGCTCATCTCCATTCCCTTCAAATGCACCCACCAATGGTCTCCACTACTTCCTTGGATAGATATGCAGGTGTCTTTGTTGCACCAGTGGGCTTGCCGCCTTCACGAGACCTTTTCGGTAAGCATTTAGCCGCATCTACATCTCAGCAAGACATGATGGCTATTTTGCATACAGTACAGAAGTGGCAGCCATCCCTATTGGGGAATTATTTCTGCATCAAGACTGATCTCCAGAGTCTGGAAACTTTCCTAGAACAACGGGTCTCCTCCCCAGCACACCTGAAATGGGTTATCCAACTCATGGGTTATGACTATGCAACCACTTACCATAAGGGTAAGGACAATATGGTGGAAGATGCTCCTCCTCGCACATTTGATGACCCAGTTTCTCTTACAGCTATTTCTCTGCTTGTTCCAAATTGGTTGCAATCTGTTCAATGGGGCTATCTCTTCTATGAACGCCATGCTTCTTCATCAGTAGGGCACTCTGGGTTCCTCAAAACGTATGACCAGAAACAATGTAACTTATTTTGGCAGGGACTCAAAAGGACAATTCAATGGATGGTGGTTGACTGTGATACTTTCCAGGTCAACAAGGGTGAAACGACCCTCCTTTCGGGACTGCTCGAACCCTTGCCCATCCCTCCACAGATTTGGACAACTATTTCTATGGATTTCCTAGAAGCGCTCCAGTGGTATAGTACCACATCTCAAAGGACACCATATGAAGCAGTCTCTGGACAGGCACCACCAGTTCTTCTTCCATACACCTTCAGCAGCTCCCTATTTCAGGAAATTGACTCAATTCTTCGAAATCGTGATCAGCTTCTTCTCATTCTGCAGGACAATTTTCACATGGCAAGAATTCGATTGAAACAACAAGTTGATCAACACCGTTCTGAGCGCACTTTTCACATCGCTGATATGGTTCTTCTTCATCTACAGCCTTCCACGCAATCCTCCCTGAAACTCCAAAGGCACCAGTGGCTCGGAATGCAACCCGAGGATGCTACAGGGGACCCACTCCTTCAGATTCTGCATCAATTTCCACATCTAAAGCTTTGAGGACAAATCTTTTTCTAAGGGAGAGGGGATGTTAGGAACCCATGTCTTTACTTTGTTAGTATATTGTTGTTGGATGCATATGCTTTGTAAGTCGTCCCGTAGTTTTGTTGATCCATAGTTTGTATTGGCCCATGGTTTTGACTCATAGTATTGGCGCCTAGACTTATCCCATGGTTTGTATTGACACAAAGTATTGACCCATTGTATTGGCACCTAGACTTAGTATATAAGTGTCAAAACCAAAAAATTCCGAGAAATTTAAAATTTTTTAAGCATAGCAATTAATGATATTAAATGCAGCCACATGACTGTTTGTTTAGCTTACGTGGTCATAAATGTGTCTAAATGATCTTTTGTTATACTTAAATTGTTGTTATGCTTTTCTCTTTTCTGCTACTGATTGTTTTACTGTTTTGTAACCACAAGGGGGAGTTTGTATGTCGAACTGGGCTTACTTAGCTTACGAGCTAATGCAATCGATTTTCTTTCTCTTACAGATATACAGGTAAAATCGGTCGCTACTTTTAAATCTTTCAAGTATTAAATATCAATTAGCAGTACCAAATTCATTCAGTAAAAAGTGTAACATGCTAACCTGTTTTTATCAAGCCATCTTAAGGTAGAAAATCTTCTTGCATCATGCCAAGTTCAACTTCTGAATATGTTTGGATTTATACTTTTAATTGCAAGGATTTGGAGTTAAAATTATCACTATAATTATATTTCTCTTACCCTTAGCAAATGGCAGGGTTTACCTGTCAGTACATGTTCTCTATTATTAAATTTAAGGATTTTCCGTGCTTGGTGTTTACTTTTTCTTTCCATAAATGATACTTTAAACAAAATCCATAAGCATGTATGGAATTAGTCTTTCATTTTCAAATGATTGAACTCGTTGTGTAATAAGGATAGCAAAGGTCCTTTTTCCTTAAGACAATTATTAAGATTTGCATAACTTAATTTTCATTAGATAAAGTTCCATAAGGAAGAATTGACAAGTATTAACTCCGCTGTACAATGCTATCTCCATATAGAATTGTCAATCATTTAATCCCTACATCTCTATTATAACTTAGAAAATTGAAAGAGATATAATATCTCTGGTTCTTTCACATTAGACTAGGGTATACAAATTGGAGATAGGTTTTTCAATTAGCCTTTAATTCACTTGAAAACTACCTCCTTGGTGATTTTTATAATAAAATAGCGTATGCTCTATATTTGAAACATACTCCATGTCTTAATCTCGAATGCTATTGACCAAGCAGTTTGTATTGAAAACAAGGCAAGATATTTAAGACTTCATTCTAATGTTTTGATTATTATATGGTGACAAGTGAACTATCAAAATGAAAAATCATACAATAATTTTATGTACACATGTTATGAGTTTTTGTTTAGCAAAAATGATAATACTCTCATCGAGATTTTGAACTTTATTATCATTAGCATGATTGTAATAATTATAGGACCAAGTGTGATTATTCTCCAACGTGAAAATCTAAGCATGTGTTATCATGGAATAATTGGCAAGATAGAACTATGGTTCGTAACCATATTGGGCATCCCTGCTATGATTTTTTTATTGATTAACAATAATTGGTAGGTCATCGTGGAACTATGGAGTATCGACCCACTACATATAAAAAATTAAACTGCTACGTGGTTAAACAGGAGCCAAGTGTTGGGTGATATTAAACGGTTGATCTAACCCTACCCTATCCTTTTTCCTTCGCCTTCGGGCTTGGTCTCTCGGTGAACCCTCCTGGTCCGGGCTCTGTTGTTACAGTGTGCTAGCAGCTTGCATGCTGCCTCAAACCTTCGTATTGTCCATGGTTTTGTCTGAGAGTCATTTGTCTTTGCTGTTTGGAAACTGTAGCTGGTCAAAAATCTAGGGTTGTATTTTTGTTAACCAAAGAATCCTTGTCACAGCGTGATCATGACTCTCGGGTGATTTTCTTAAGACTTCCATTCGGGGAAAAACAACCATTGATTTTGTTAGCTTAGTTACTCGGTGGCAAGGATGGGGTTTTTTTTTACACATCTCGTGTTCGTGGTTAGCAGGATATTTACTGTAATGGCAGCCTCCTTCAAAACCGGTAAGTTACTGTATTTCTCATTCACGTTTGTAGTTATAAGAAGAATTGTTTTCAAACAGAACAAAGGTTTTAAATGATACCATCCTGTCTTTGTAGGTCCTGGCTCTACTTACGACATGGGTGGCACGAGCTTCGGCAAGTGGCGTTTTCCGGGTAAGCCTAGTTCTTACCATGGCATTTTCCTCCTTGTTGGTGGTCTGTTCGGTTGGGGTTTTAGTTTGATAGAAAGACAAAGTGGTTACGGCAGCCATGCTAAATCGTTTAACTGTATGTTTGAATGAAAATAGTAAGGGTTTAACCCTGTGTTGTACCTGGATTTTACGACTTTGGTCGGTTTGGTAGCTATTCATTCTATTTTGGCACTTAAGTTTTTCTACAGAGAATTGTATTGTAAATTTTTAGAGAACAAAGGCTGTGAGCCTGTTCTGTAGGTGAGGTTACAGCCTCGAGTGTTTATGTTTTGTTACAATACTTCTTCAAAAGGATCAAGGGTTAACTCCCAGGATTTTTTTGAAAGTTACTTAATATAAATTGTTGTCTGTACACGACTTGTTTAAAGTCTGCGTCTTCCTTTCAATTCAATGCTATGTACAGTAGTAGGAATGTTTAGGTTTTAAAACACATAATGAGTGAATTGGTAACACGGCTGTAGATGAAGGCGTAGTCTTAATTCTCAGTGTTCAGTTTTTGTGTGTTAAGTTCTAACGATAGGGTTCAAACTGAACCTTACAGTGGTGAATTGTTTTTAAAAGCTTATTCTATTATTATGTTGATAACTCTGTCAGTAATTTTGGAAGCCAAGAGAAACATATTATCACGATACTGAAGCTTGTCAAGAAGCTAGAATATCGTTCTGTTTGTTTCTTTGTGTTGTGAAATTATGATCTAGGTTATTCTATTGCTGATAACCCTTGTTGATAAAATAGTGTGGTTTTCGTACCTAGGTTTTGGATAGTATGACTTGTTAACAGTCTCCTGTATGTTTTAAGCTGGTGTGTGGCATGTTTTGAGCTCGATAATGAGCTAAAATACTGTTCTGTTATATCGATTATGACTCTAAGGTAATAATGGAATTTTTAAGGAAAATAATACTAATTTGTTTAAGCTCGGCCTCGAGCTAGGTACTGTTCTATTTTTATTTTATTCTGTTTAAAAGTTAATAGCTAGATCAAAGATCTGTCGATGGTTTTCTTGTTGTAGAAACTGGAGAGATAGGGTTTTGATTGAACTCCACGGTCACGATTTTTGTTTAGTTAAATATTCGGTTTGTTTTAACTAAGACTCTGTCAAAATAGTTACTTCAGGTGAAAGATATTACTATACTGTGGTTTTGGTTCAAAGTTGAGTCAAATAGGGTTCTGCTAGCCCTTTCGTATGTTCATAAATAACTAAGTAAACTCTCTATTGTAAATTGGCACATTCGTTTGTGTGACAGATAATGATTGTATCTTTGTTAACTGAGGTTTGTATCTTTAAAAAGCTATTCTAATTATAGCTACAACTTCTTCTGCAATATTATCTACGATAATATCATTACTGTAGTTTAAGTAGTTATATTTATTTCTGTTCCTATGATTGCTTGACGAGTTTATGTTTCCAGAAAAATATTTATTGTATACTTAAACTCTACTTATCTATTTAACTATTGTATTAAACCAGGTTTAAGAATTACATTAACATACTATTTACTTACAATAATAGCAATGTATAGCAGGCATTAAAATTACCTTGACCATAAAATAATAATGATAATAGGGGATTGCTGAAACACAATAACTCTACAGAACCTATCTATTGCTACTCTGATATACTATTTGACTAACTACCTACTCTTCAGACATATATAAATCAACTCATCATACATTTATTCTGAATTGACAACATAAGGAAATAAATGGCAGAACCTGTTTCTGGGACAACAACAGCAATGGGAGGCTGTTCCTCCCTACCAACTCCTGGAGAGTGCCCAGACAGCACTTCTCAGGACCCCCGATCTTGCTCTGGTCTCCCTGGCTGGAACTAGGTGCAGCAAAACAATTCACTCAGCAAAAACAACTAAATTGGAACCAAGTTACTGCAGCATCCCTCTCAAACAACTTCCTTACTGTATATCCCTCTTCCTCAATGGGACTCCTGAATAGAATTCACCTGAATGTATTCTCCCTCCCGAACAATTGAACCCCAGCTCAGTTCATTGAGTACTATTTAAAAGATTGCCTAGGTCTTTGTTGGGTTAACTGTCATTAATGAGCCACCTGCTCAGATTCCACTTTCTTGGGGAATCATGACCCCAAATATAGGGAAGTTGCCACCTGCAACTTAGGAAGTGTTTGAGGATGCTGCCACTTGTCTTTTGCTTGTCCACCTAGTTCCATCCACCAGTTTGACCAGTAACCTCTTTTAACAGCTCTCCCATGCTGTTGTCTCCATAATTTATTTATTAATAATAAAAATATTCTGATTTACATTCCATTTCTAGTGACTCTGCTGAGTCATCAATTCCTACTTAGCATTAAATTTAACATAATGTCTCAGGAATATAATAAAATAATTATATTATTTTTACAAAATTGGGGTATGTGACATACACACCCCCTTAAAATGTAACATCGTCCTCGATGTTACTTATTCCTCATCCTCAGCCACCTGTTGGAATAGATTTGGGTATGCTTTCCGCATCTTACTTTCCAGTTCCCAGGTAGCTTCTTCAGGACTAAGGTGCTTCCATCGCACCTTCAGCTGTCCAATTGTGCGGTTCTGCAGAGTAATTTCCCTCCTCCCGAGGATACAATCTGGTTCCACCAGAACTTCCCCTTCTGGTTCTACCTGTACAATGTTCCAATCAATAACATGAGTAGCATCATGAACATACTTTTTCAGAACAGAAACATGAAAAACATTGTGTACTTTTAAATTAGGTGGTAATGCTAGCTGATAAGCAACTTGACCAATTCTAGATAAAATTTCAAACGGACCACAGTAACGTGGCACTAATTTTGCACAACTCCCCAGTCTTAGGGAGCTCTTCTTTGGTCTTACCTTGATGAACACATGTTCACCTACCTGGAACTCTTTAGGAGCTCTTTTCAAATCTGCTTAACTCTTTTGCCGATCCTGGGCAATCTTCAAATTTACCTGCACTTGTTTCACAATCTGTTCCATTTCTTTTAATAATTCAGGACCTAACACTAACCTGTCTACTGGATTATTCCAAGAGATAGGAGTGTTACATTTACGCCCGTACAGAATTTCAAAAGGACTGAACTTAGCTGATGATTGATAACTGTTATTGTATGCAAATTCTGCTAAATATAAGTAATCCTCCCACTTACCTGGTTGGTCCTTAACATACATCCTTAACAGATCTTCCAATACCTGATTAACTCTTTCTGTTTGTCTGTCCGTCTGAGGATGGAAAGAAGTGCTGAAATTCAGTGTTGTGTTTAATCCTTTAAACAAGGATTTCCAGAAATTTCCTGTGAATTTAGGATCCCTGTCTGAAATAATAACTTTTGGGACCCCATGTAACCTAAAAATCTGTTTCAGAAATATATCAGCTATATTTGCAGCCTTGTAAGTGGTTTTAACAGGAATAAAGTGTGTTGATTTACTTAACTTATCTACTACCACCATAATTGAATCATTCTGATTTTGATTTCTAGGTAAACCGGTAATGAAATCTAAACTGATTATTTCCCATTTCCAACTAGGAATAGGCAGAGGTTGTAATAACCCCGCTGGATGTTGATGTTCTGTTTTTACTTGCTGACAGTCCAAACATCTAGCTATATACTCAGCTATTTCAGATTTCATATTAGGCCAAAAATAATCTTTTCTCAACATAGTGACAGTTTTTTGGTAGCCTCGATGCCCTGAGTAAGGGGTTTTATGCACTTCATCCAGAATTAGTAATTTAACCTTGGATACATTAGGCACATACAGTCTGTCCTTAAACAATAAAAATCCATCTTTGTTTAGGCTATAACCCTTTATTAAACTTTCTGTAGGTTCTTCTTTAGCTGTAGCTTGTAACTTTTGATAAATTTCATCTGATTTTATCCCTTCAGACAACTGTTCATTTAAATCAGAGGTATAAGTGCTGCTAGCTGATATAAAATTCAGCCTTGCATTTCTGCTCAAAGCATCAACCACCTTATTTTCCTTTCCTTTTATGTGCTGAATTTCGAAATCGTATTCACTTAAGAAGGCCAACCATCTTGCTTGCCTTGCATTTAAGTTAGGCTGATCTAGAAGGTATTTCAGACCCTTATTATCAGTCATTAAAGTGAATTTTCTGCCTATTAAGTGGTGTCGCCACATCTTTAAGGCATGAATAACAGCAGCTAGTTCTAATTCATAAGTGGCATAATTCTTTTCATGAATCTTCAGCTTCCTGGACTCATATGCAATGACATGCCCATCCTGAGTCAATACTCCACCTAGACCGTCATTACAAGCATCGGTGCAAACCACGAAATCCTTATTAGGATCTGCTATTCTTAGAATAGGTGCAGTCATTAATAAAGTCTTTAATTTCTTAAAGCTTTCTTCACACTTCAAGTTCCAATCAAACTTCTTGCCTTTCTTTTGCAAGGAAGTGATTGGGTTGGCTATTTTTGAAAAGCCTTCGATGAATCTCCGGTAATAACTGGTAATTCCCATGAAGGACCTAAAATCTGTTACGTCTTTTGGTACTGGCCAATCCTCGATTGCCCGGATCTTTTCAGGATCAACTGAAATCCCTTCCTTGGTGACTACATGACCTAAATACTGGATTTCATCTTTGAAGAAGTCACACTTACTGAACTTCGTAAAGAGCTGCTGCTCTCGTAGTTCTTGTAAGACTATCCGTAAATGTTCTTTATGCTCCTCTTCATTCTTAGAATAAATTAAAATGTCATCGATGATACGACAACAAATTTATCTAAGTATTTATGCATTATGTTATTCATTAGGCACATAAAGACGGCTGGGGCATTAGTAAGCCCGAATGGCATTACGACAAATTCGTAATGCCCATACCTCGTTCTGAAAGCTGTCTTAAATATGTCCTCTTCTTTAATCCTCACCTGATGATAACCCGATCTCAGGTCTATCTTAGAGAACACCGTAGCTCCACGTAGCTGATCAAACAGATCATCTATGCGAGGCAACGGATATCTGTTTTTAATTGTCATCTTGTTCAGCTGACGGTAATCTATGCAAAGTCGCATAGTTCTATCCTTCTTTTTAACAAAAATTACTGGTGCTCCCCAAGGGGACACACTGGGTCGAATGTAATTCTTATCTATTAATTCCTTTAACTGAGTTTTTAATTCATTGAGATCCAAAATATTCATACGATACGGAGCTTTTGAACTGGGTACAGCACCTGGTACCAGCTCAATTGTGAAATCCAGTTCCCTCTTGGGAGGTAATCCTGGAATTTCCTCCGGAAAAACATCAATAAAATCGTTTACTACAGGGATATCCTCTACTGTTATCTTGCTGATTTCAGACTTATCCGCCTCATCTGTAATAGTTACAGCATAGGCTTTGCACCCTTTTCTAACTGCCCTTTTAAGTTGTAAAGCAGAAATCTGCCTGACTACTGTTTTCCTAGGAATACCCCTAACAGTTACAGGCTGTTCATTATTGTTTACACACGTAAAAGTTTTATCAAAACAGTTTAAAACTACCTTATGCTGTTCTAACCAGTCCATACCAATAAGTATGTCATACGAGCCAAGTGGCAGAATATTTAATTTAACAGTAGTTTGAAAATCATTCATATCTAGAGTACATTCTTTAACATAACAGTTCACCTTCCTTTTTGCCCCAGTGGATAGTTGTACTGACCAAGAGTTATCAAATCTTTCAACAGTCAGATTACATTTTTCTACTATATGTGGTGAAATATAACTAAGGCTAGCACCTGGATCTATTAAAATAGTTACAGGGGTTTTGTTAACCATACATCCTACTTCCACCATGGAAGTTTGATAGTCAGCTTGGCGGTTCTCCAACGCTGCATTGATTCGGGGCATAGTCCCTGCAAAGTCTCCAACAGTCATTTCATCTTGTATAGTATGAATATTGTTGCTTGGTTTCTTTCGATTTGGGCAAACTGAAGCATAGTGTGGGCCATTGCACTCCCAGCACTTAACAGGCTCCTTTTGTTCAAAATTCTTAGTGTAATTTCCATGATTGTTAGAAGTCTCTTTGGTGCCCTTGAAGTTTTTGGAATGATTGGCAGCTCCATTTTTGTTTCCCTGGAAGCTTCTACCATTAAAATGGTTTCCGTTCTTGTTATTCTTGAAATTTTTTTGGGGTACAAACTCCTTTTTCCTGTACTCCAGCTGATTACTGTTCTTTTTAGCCTTCTAGTTGGCTATTCCTTCTTTCTTTTTATTCTATTCAAAATAGAAATTAGCCTTTCGCATAGATTCTTCCAGAGTTTTGGGGTTATCATATTCGATTCTGTCCTTTATATGATATGGCAGGTAGCTAAGAAACCGTTGTATTTTAGGTTTCTCTTCAACAAAATACGGCACATATCTTAACAGACTTAAGAACTTACTGTTTATGTCCTTCATAGTCATAGATCCTAGCTTCAGTTCATAAAATTCCTTGGCCCTTTCTTCATAGTACTGTTCAGACAGAAATTTCTTTTTGAAGTACCTTTTAAAGGTACTCCAATTGACTTCTTTTTCTTTGATCCCATTGACCCTTTTCAAGTCTTGCCACCATATATCTGCCTTCCCAGAAAGGTTATAGATGGCCATTCTTGCCTTCAACTGATTTGAATAATTGTAGATCTGAAAATATTTTCTCATCCCGGATAACCAGGATTCTGCCTCTTCTCCCGTCTCAGATTCTCCATTGAAAGTTGGGGGTTTTATTTTCTTAAACTCCCCGGAAATCTCTTCGTAAGGTCTGAATTTCTTCTTTCTATTATACAACTCAGCCTCACTGCTGTCACTAGTGGTGTGATAGCTGTGTTGTTCCTTTCTTCCTTCAGATGACGAATTGTTGTCTGATTTAACTAGTTTCACCCTTTTAGACCCCTTTTGATGACTAGCTCCTTCAGATTCAGCTCTTTTGCTTCTTCCTTTTGTCTGAAATTTTTCTATCAATAATTGATTTAACTGCTCCTGAGTTTTCAGAATCCTTTCGTTATCCTTCTGGACTGTTTCTATCTCAGTCTTTAAACATTTTATGGTCTGCATCAGTTCTGAGGAGTGAGGAACTACCTCCTCCATCACAGGTTCTCTAGACATCTGTCTTGTCTCAGTGTTTGGAGATCCTTCCTCAGCATATTCTCCTAGCTTTTCCATACATGCCTGTTAGATTCAGAAAAAGGAAATTTTCTGCTCTGTGTTTATGAATCAGAAATACAAGTTAGTACATTATATATATATATAAATTTTTATTTCATGGTCACTGTTTTGCGGAAACTAGTTGAGTCACATCAAGGCCTAGTATTTGAACCATGCTCTGATACCACATGTCAAAACCCAAAAATTTCGAGAAATTTAAAAATTTTTAAGCATAGCAATTAATGATATTAAATGCAGCCACATGACTGTTTGTTTAGCTTACGTGGTCGTAAATGTGTCTAAATGATCTTTTGTTATACTTAAATTGTTGTTATGGTTTTCTCTTTTCTGCTACTGATTGTTTTACTGTTTTGTAACCACAAGGCGGAGTTTGTATGTCGAACTGGGCTTACTTAGCTTACGAGCTAATGCAATCGATTTTCTTTCTCTTACAGATATACAGGTAAAAGCGGTCGCTACTTTTAAATCTTTCAAGTATTAAATATCAATTAGCAGTACCAAATTCATTCAGTAAAAAGTGTAACATGCTAACCTATTTTTATCAAGCCATCTTAAGGTAGAAAATCTTCCTGCATCATGCCAAGTTCAACTTCTGAATATGTTTGGATTTATACTTTTAATTGCAAGGATTTGAAGTTAAAATTATCACTATAATTATATTTCTCTTACCTTCAGCAAATGGCAGGGTTTACCTGTCAGTACATGTTCTCTATTATTAAATTTAAGGATTTGCCGTGCTTGGTGTTTACTTCTTGTTTCCATAAATGATACTTTAAACAAAATCCATAAGCATGTATGGAATTAGTATTTCATTTTCAAATGATTGAACTCGTTGTGTAATAAGGATAGCAAAGGTCCTTTTTCCTTAAGACAATTATTAATATTTGCATAACTTAATTTTCATTAGATAAAGTTCCATAAGGAAGAATTGACAAGTATTAACTCCGCTTTACAACGCTATCTCCATATAGAATTGTCAATCATTTAAGCCCTACATATCTATTATAACTTAGAAAATTGAAAGAGATATAATATCTCTGGTTCTTTCACATTAGACTAGGGTATACAAATTGGAGATAGGTTTTTCAATTAGCCTTTAATTCACTTGAAAACTACCTCCTTGGTGATTTTTATAATAAAATAGCGTATGCTCTATATTTGAAACATACTCCATGTCTTAATCTCGAATGCTATTGACCAAGCAGTTTGTATTGAAAACAAGGCAAGATATTTAAGACTTCATTCTAATGTTTTGATTATTATATGGTGACAAGTGAATATCAAAATGAAAAATCATACAATAATTTTATGTACACATGTTATGAGTTTTTGTTTAGCAAAAATGATAATACTCTCATCGAGATTTTGAACTTTATTATCATTAGCATGATTGTAATAATTATAGGACCAAGTGTGATTGTTCTCCAACGTGAAAATCTAAGCATGTGTTATCATGGAATAATTGGCAAGATAGAACTATGGTTCGTAACCATATTGGGCATTCCTGCTATGATTTTTTTATTGATTAACAATAATTGGTAGGTCATCGTGGAACTATGGAGTATCGACCCACTACATATAAAAAATTAAACTGCTACATGGTTAAACAGGAGCCAAGTGTTGGGTGATATTAAACGGTTGATCTAACCCTACCCTATCCTTTTTCCTTCGCCTTCGGGCTTGGTCTCTCGGCGAACCCTCCTGGTTCGGGCTCTGTTGTTACAGTGTGCTAGCAGCTTGCATGCTGCCTCAAACCTTCGTATTGTCCATGGATTTGTCTGAGAGTCATTTGTCTTTGTTGTTTGGAAACTGTAGCTGGACAAAAATCTAGGGTTGTATTTTTGTTAACCAAAGAATCCCTGTCACTGCGTGATCATGACTCTCGGGTGATTTTCTTAAGACTTCCATTCGGGGAAAAACAACCATTGCTTTTGTTAGCTTAGTTACTCGGTGGCAAGGATGGGGTTTTTTTTTTACACATCTCGTGTTCGTGGTTAGCAGGATATTTACTGTAATGGCAGCCTCCTTCAAAACCGGTAAGTTACTGTATTTCTCATTCACGTTTGTAGTTATAAGAAGAATTTTTTTCAAACAGAACAAAGGTTTTAAATCATGCCATCCTGTCTTTGCAGGTCCTGGCTCTACTTACGACATGGGTGGCACGAGCTTCAGCAAGTGGCGTTTTCCAGGTAAGCCTGGTTCTTACCATGGCATTTTTCTCCTTGTTGGTGGTCTGTTCAGTTGGGGTTTTAGTTTGACAGAAAGACACAGTGGTTACGGCAGCCATGCTAAATCGTTTAACTGTATGTTTGAATGAAAATAGTAAGGGTTTAACCCTGTGTTGTACCTGGATATTACGACTTTGGTCAGTTTGGTAGCTATTCATTCTCTTTTGGCACTTAAGTTTTTCTACAGAGAATTGTATTGTAAATTTGTAGAGAACAAAGGCTGTGAGCCTGTTCTGTAGCTGAGGTTACAGCCTCGAGTGTTTATGTTTTGTTACAATACTTCTTCAAAAGGTTCAAGGGTTAACGCCCAGGTTTTTTTTTGAAATTTACTTGATATAAATTGTTGTATGTACACGACTTGTTTAAAGTCTGCGTCTTCCTTTCAATTCAATGCTATGTACAGTAGTAGGAATGTTTAGGTTTTAAAACACATAATGAGTGAATTGGTAACACGGCTGTAGATGAAGGCGTGGTCTTAATTCTCAGTGTTCAGTTTTTGTGTGTTAAGTTCTAACGATAGGGTTCAAACTGAACCTTACAGTGGTGAATTGTTTTTAAAAGCTTATTCTATTATTATGTTGATAACTCCGTCAGTAATTTTGGAAGCCAAGAGAAACATATTATCACGATACTGAAGCTTGTCAAGAAGCTAGAATATCGTTATGTTTGTTTCTTTGTGTTGTGAAATTATGATCTAGGTTATTCTATTGCTGATAACCCTTGTTGATAAAATAGTGTGGTTTTCGTATCTAGGTTTTGGATAGTATGACTTGTTAACAGTCTCCTGTATGTTTTAAGCTGGTGTGTGGCATGTTTTGAGCTCGATAATGAGCTAAAATACTGTTCTGTTATATCGATTATGACTCTAAGGTAATAATGGAATTTTTAAGGAAAATAATACTAATTTGTTTAAGCTTGGCCTCGAGCTAGGTACTGTTCTGTTTTTATTTTATTCTGTTTAAAATTTAATAGCTAGATTAAAGCTCTGTTGATGGTTTTCTTGTTGTAGAAACTGGAGAGATAGGGTTTTGATTGAACTCCACGGTCACGATTTTTGTTTAGTTAAATATTCGGTTTGTTTTAACTAAGACTCTGTCAAAATAGTTACTTCAGGTGAAAGATATTACTATACTGTGGTTTTGGTTCAAAGTTGAGTCAAATAGGGTTCTGCTAGCCCTTTCGTATGTTCAGAAATAACTAAGTAAACTCTCTATTGTAAATTGGCACATTCGTTTGTGTGACAGATAATGATTGTATCTTTGTTAACTGAGGTTTGTATCTTTAAAAATCTATTCTAATTATAGCTACAACTTCTTATGCAATATTATCTATGATAATATCATTATTGTAGTTTAAGTAGTTATATTTATTTCTGTTCCTATGATTGCTTGACGAGTTTATGTTTCCAGAAAAATATTTACTGTATACTTAAACTCTACTTATCTATTTAACTATTGTATTAAACCAGGTTTAAGAATTACATTAACATACTATTTACTTACAATATTAGCAATGTATAGCAGGCATTAAAAATACCTTGACCATAAAATAATAATGATAATAGGGAATTGCTGAAACACAATAACTCTACAGAACCTATCTATTGCTACTCTGATATACTATTTGACTAACTACCTACTCTTTAGACATATATAAATCAACTCATCATACATTTATTCTGAATTGACAACATAAGGAAATAAATGGAAGAACCTGTTTCTCGGACAACAACAGCAATGGGAGGCTATTCCTCCCTACCAACTCCTGGAGAGTGCCTAGACAGCACTTCTCAGGACTCCCGAGCTTGCTCTGGTCTCCCTGGCTGGAACTAGGTGCAGCAAAACAATTCACTCAGCAAAAACAACTAAACTGGAACCAAGTTACTGCAGCATCCCTCTCAAACAACTTCCTTACTGTATATCCCTCTTCCTCAATGGGACTCCTGAATAGCATTCACCTGAATGTATTCTCCCTCCCGAACAATTGAACCCCAGCTCAGTTCATTGAGTACTATTTAAAAGATTGCCTAGGTATTTGTTGGGTTAACTGTCATTAATGAGCCACCTGCTCAGATTCCACTTTCTTGGGGAATCATGACCCCAAATATAGGGAAGTTGCCACCTGCAACTTAGGAAGTGTTTGAGGATGCTGCCACTTGTCTTTTGCCTGTCCACCTAGTTCCATCCACCAGTTTGACCAGTAACCTCTTTTAACATCTCTCCCATGCTGTTGTCTCCATAATTTATTTATTAATAATAAAAATATTCTGATTTACATTCCATTTCTAGTGACTCTGCTGAGTCATCAATTCCTACTTAGCATTAAATTTAACATAATGTCCCAGGAATATAATAAAATAATTATATTATTTTTACAAAATTGCGGTATGTGACAATAAGTGTGTGTTGAGGCCTATGAAGGCACCGTGAAGTTATTGTTATTGAGCTTGCTCAAAGGAGGTTGCCCCCTCGAAGTGGCCCGTGATTAATATAAAAGTGATTCTGAGTTCTATTATTTCTGATATCTCGTGTATTTGCATTAATTAATTATTGCAGGTTCTTCACGCTAATTTGTTTCGTCAAAGTTAAATCTTAAAAGAATTTAAAAGCATTTAAACTAGATACGAAAATTCCTTGGTTCAAACTATCGTGGATTTAAGAAGTGGATGCTAGCAGTAACAATTTTCACAGAGTGAATGAGATAGTAATGAGATTTTGAGTTGGGGTTTGACTGAGGAACTCAAAATAACCCTCAATCTATTTTTTTTAATTTACTTCCAAAGTTAATATTACAGCTGCCATTCATTTGGCTCTTTCAAAAGCCAACTACTAGAAATATCAAATCTATTGATCTGTAGGCATGCATACATACGTACAAGTTGCTTCTTTCAAATTTCTACATATTTGATGTAGAAAACTCCGCCGCAATAATTTTCTAGCATCATTGCCTCTACCAACTGTTAAAAACATTTAACCTTGATCTAAAAAATCTTTGATTCAAACCACCATGGATTTAAGAAGTGGATGCCAAGAGTAAAAACCTTTCACAAATGCAAAACACATAGTGAATGAGAGAGCAATGGGATAACACATAGTGAATGAGAGAGCAATGGGATTTTGGGATTTTGGGTTGGGGATTTGATGGAGGCACTCAAAAAAACCCTAAATTTTAATAATAAAAAAATTTCGACCAAAGAACATAATTCATTTCCGATCCACTTCGAGACTTACCCGAACTCTTTAAAAGAGGGTTTGAAATGACATTGTCGAGATAACTAGAGGGAGCACCAAATGCTGCAAATGTCTGAAAGAATCTCTTCTCCAACCAATTATTCTTTCCCCAATTTCTTTCTCCTAGTTTTTCTTTCCCTCCATTTGATATTTTAAGAGATTTTAAATTTTGTTAATATTATTATATTAGATATTGATATAATACATTTATAAATTAAAAACATATTAAAAGATAAATTATTAACATACTAAACTATTATTATATTATATTAATATGGCCACTCTAGCTATGAAATGTCTACTTTAGCTATGAAATGTCCACTCTAGATATGAAGTCTCCTTCATGTTTATTTGAAGAATAGATTATCAAATGGTATTTGAAACCATAAGGTATATAATAAGAATTTATAAATATATTAATGTCCAAATTACCAAATGTTAGTCTATATGAGTAATTAGTCATTGTTTTTTCCATTTTTATTTGTCACTTATTATTTAGTTGTTTTTTTTATCCGATGATTAAATTAGTCATTTTTTGTTTTGTTGCTCAAATTTAGCAGTATGTAGCTTAAAAAAATTGCACAATCAAATTTGTACTCAGAAATCAAGTACCTTGGAGTCAAAATCACATATTTAAAGAGGCAAGGAAAGGTCATAAACAATCACTCACACACTTCCTTTTGTATGCAAAAATCATGTAATACCTCCATATTGACCCCTGGGATGTATTGGCCTGATATGCAAATATTGTAAAAATGTGATGTATGATTCCTAGAGTGGAGTTCAAGGCCAAGGCCCCGCTATTGAATGCTTGGCTTATAAAGGAAAGTAGTTTATATTTTGTAGACATGTGCTAGTCAGCCATTGAAAAATGTAAAAGCAATGTAAATATTTATAATGCAAATAGAATTCCAAGAGTTGGCTATGGAGGAAAATAAAATCAGGGCTTGTGTTTATCCACTTCGGAGAGGAGAGGGGTCCGTGGGATTAAATTCTTTGTTTCCAAGTGTCATCTTGAGTACCCATGTGCCATAAATGGTAAGCAACTACCCATGTTGACTTCCTTGATGATATTTAATTGTGTCGTAAAAATAAACTAAGAAATCAGCTCAGGAATTTAATGGAGCATGGGTTGAACCCATAAATTCATACGGATGAGTATGGGCTTAGTTTTCTATACCTAGAATTCATTTCCCTTCTTTACCATTGGATTATGAGGCAATAAGATTCAAATTTTTTAGCATGCTATGCATTCGCAACACTGAAGGGAACATAAATCGTACCAAGAGAAAAAACCATGCTTTAGAGTGTACAAAATGCCCAGAAATTCATGTGGGTGGTGAAATCCCGTGGGAGAGATCCATAGAAATCAACCCTGGGGCAAATTTGAGGGTGCCAAAATTCCATAAATCCCTAGAGAATCCCATTTTGTGAGCCCAAGAAATTGAATTTCGTGGGGAAATTCATAAGCAAGACATAGAATGAACATGACATCAAGAGAACTTAGGAGCTTGTAAATACTTGATAAGCCCATTGTAGGCAGAGATATCTAGTGGTTTAGTAGCTTGGGCCTTTATATGCCCACCTTGAATAACACTGGAGTGAAGGGGAACCTAAGGGACTGTGTAGTAGAGAAGGGTACATTCCTTGTGTTGGGTGTTGTTGGTATTGTGAGTGCCAAGGCTGGCTTAAACCAATTGAGATTCATAAAATATCAGTGGGGAGCTCACTGGCTTGGCATTACACTCCTGTGTCTTTCCTCATGCTTGACAAACCTAGCTAGTAGGTTTGCTTGTTAGGATAATTAATACTCCAATCATTGTCCACCTTAGTATTATTTCTCTTTTCATAGTATTATATGATGTTGTTGACCCCCTAGTGGTGTGCATGCATCAATTTAGGACATGCAAAGTTAGTTCCCTACATTTTAGGAGCTAACTCAGTGATATGGTTTAGTCCACCTGAGTTCATGACTCTAGTGGGGGGTTTGAGCTCTGATTACACCTGATTGTGATCAAATGTGCCCTCTATATCCTGATTTGGATGCTAAACTCACTAATGTGCCCTTCATGATCAGTTAACTGACAGTAGCTTTAGTACATGTTGGTCACTATAATTTCCTATTAATTTAAGTTGATAAACAAAGTGCTTAATATAAATTCTCAACCCAGGGAATTCTGGTTATTTCAAAGGTAATCAAGCAAAATATATGTGCAAACATTTCAGTAACTGATCAAAGTAATGGAAATCACCCAATCTACCTAGTTGCTAAGTCTATATGGTTTGCTTGCTTCTCAATCCAACTTCAATCACCAATTCAAAGATTAAGAGGGTTCACACTCCTTCAACAGTATTAATTCTGGGATTAACTGCTCCAAGAATAAATTTAACATATTTTATTTTTCAAGAAGTTAAATCCTAAAACATCACCATAAAGGAGATTCAAACCATAAACATCCAGCAATAAAAATAATCAACCCTTCTTCTACTCTGTAATTATGTATGTGATCTACATGTTTCAGTACTTCATGAAAGAGATTTTAAACAACAATAATACGTTGTAGCAGAGCGCAGTTGTAACAACAGTAATAAATAACACACTTGCGGAAAGAAACTATGCACTACTCAGTCGATTGTTTCAGCAATCGATTATGGAAAGGAAATCCTATACTTAATGCTCACACCATTCAACAAACCAAAGGAAATTCTAATCAATAAATACTGCATGTAATAACCAAACTGTTGTAGCAAATAGAAAATAAATCTAATTGCAATTTCACACCAACATAGAATTAAAGAATCAAAGGAAATAAACAGCTAACTAATTCGGCAACTCTGTGAGAAGGTGGGCCCTTTCCTTCTAACACAGATGCCGCTAGAGGCTACCAGAACTCAACATACAATAATCAGGAAAATATTGCTTCTTTCATTGATATAATAAAATCCAATTACAATTTTTTTCCATCTGTTACATATTCTCTCTAAAATAAGCCTAACCTTTTGAATGATCTCGTCTTCCCATATATACTGAGACAAGACAGTTCGGGTTCCTTTAATTCAGGTAGCCATGAATATCAAAGATCTTTAGGCTACCGATTATACAATTCAGAAATAATTATTATATTGAAATGAACTCTATTTCATAATCAATTATGCTTTCACAACTTGAACTAATCCAACGCCAAACAAGTTTCAGCTGGCCACGTGGGAGGATAACCTGAGTTGTTTCAGCAACAACTTGAACCGAGACCTAAATATGTGCAACTATCACCAAGTGATTCTACATCCATGTGTATCAGCAAGATGATATACCTGGATTCCATGTGGTCTTCAAATCACTTCTCAACAACCCATCATAAGTCAACGCAATTAGGAATAAAATTCATAAACACAGGAAATCTTAAGCATTAATATAACAAGGCAATAATGACTTATACCTATTCGAATCCATGCTTTTCCTTGGGAAATATAATGTCTGGTTTACAAATAAAGGTAAGAACAGGGGAAAAGGGCTCAATAGAAGTCAACAAAAAGGGCCATTTCTGGCACCCAACAATACACTGACAATTAGTTGAGTTTGGAACCTTCGGAGAAATGTAGTGGTAATATTTCCTATGCTATACTAGCATGGATTTGAATTCTTCCCGGATAATCAAATTCTCTCAATTGTACTATATTCTTTTACTATACAAATTAATGGAATATGACACCAGTTTTGATAGACATCTGAGTTTATTTGCATGTTTGATTTTACTGCTCAATTCACTGCAATTTTCACTGCTATTCTTGTTCCTTGCTAATTCTTTCACTGTGATATTTTATCAGGCTCAATGATCTCCTGTGTTACAGAATTTCACATGGTATCAGATCTCAACAGAGCTGGTTTATCTTCATTTTGAGATATTTTGCAGGATTTTGAGAATTTTTCAGTGCAGCAGTAGCAGTTTGCATTCTCTCCAGCAGCTATAGATGGAGAATTTGAATGCTCCTTTGACACCAAGAATCTTGACACCCTTCAATTATCTGTATTGGAGGGAAGATATCCAAATTGTGTTGCACAAAAAGAGTATGTACAAGGTCACAATGGGAAAGGAGGTCGAACCTTAGGCAGCTGTTGATAAAGCAAAGTACCTGAAGAAGTTATATGAGGATTTTGGTTTTATGTGCATTAACATCTCCATAGATTTTCTCTTCCATATTGATGGATTGAAAACACCAAGGGAAGTTTGGTAGAAGCTTGAAACTCTCTTTGGTAAACAAGATCAACTAAGAGGCCACGTTTTGGAGAATGAATTAATTTCTCTTCAAACCAGCAATTTCAAAACCATACTGTTATCTCCCCAAATAATTCTGTTGAGTTGATCAATTTTAGATGATGGGAGGTCATTTGAAAATTCATTTCTAAATTTTTTAAGGCTCATTTTTGATATCTTTATGCATGTAATAAAGTTTGAAAAACATTTGATTGGATTTTCATTTCAAAAGATTTCAAAAACAGGTTTCGGTAGCTAAGCGCTTATTTAAAACGGTCCCTAAGCTACCGAAAGCCCTGCTTTCAGCAGCTTAAACGAAATTTTAAAGGCTCTCCTAGCTACTAAAAGTGAAAAGACATGCAGCATGAGTCAGAGGTAGTTTTCGGTGGCTTGGGCGAATACGATGGTGTTCATTAGCCACCGAAAGGTAAGTTGTCGGCAACTTACAAGTCAAAAGAAAAATTGTCCAAAGCTACCAAAAGCAGAGGCATTCTCAACACTTTCCGACAGCTTACGTGGTCAAAGGAAAATCCTTCAAGCCAAGGGAAGGTCATTTTTTGCAGTTTTTGTGGCTTAGGCGAACATGTCAAATTGATTCATTAGCCACCGAAACAGAGCTTTCGGTAGCTAACAGAAATCAAGCTCAGACCTACTAGCTACCGAAAGCCTAAAAATCAAAAGAAATTGCCATTTTCGCACAAATCCAAGTTTTATCATTTCTAAATGGAATGGGGATGGTTTCTAAGTGAAGGTTTTGATTAATAGGATCTGTTTCGATGTGCTGTTCCAGTTCTGAAGGTGCCAGCAAGATGGAAATAATGAAGAAATGTGGCGTTTTTTAATGTCCCAAGTCATCATTTTCAAATGACGATTTTGAGCGTATGGAGGATCGTTTTGCAAAACGCTCAGACGTTTTTGTTCCTAACATGTCAGAGAACAATAACCTCTCCCAGTTTTCCTACAGGTGTTGCAGATTGAGAGATTCAAATCCATCACTGAGCCCCAATTTTTGGATTCCAGAATCTGCCTGTTTGACACACGTTTTTGAAATGCATATCTCGGGAAAACCAAAACGAGTTTCAAAAATGGGTTTTTCTCACAACAAATCAATGCACAATAACCTCTTTCAGTTTATACACAGGTGTCACATAGATGAAGAACTGAACCCATCTCTGAGCATCTTTTCCAGCAGTTTCAGCAGAAATGGCGTTTTTACTGTGCAGAGTCATCGTTTTCAAATGATGATTCTGAGCGACTGGAGAATCATTCTGCAAAACGCTCGAAGGTTTTTCTTCCTAACAAATCAAAGAAAAATAAACTCTCTCATTTTTCCTACAGGTGTCATATATTGGGATAATTGAATCCATCTCTAAGCCCCATGTTTGAGCAGTTTGACCAAATTAAAAATTGATTTTTCCTGTTTTGTCAAGAAACGGTTTGGGTTTTCTATCTTTAGGGTTTCAAATCCAGCTTCTTAGGAGCTGGGGGAGAATGTTGTAAAGGATATAAATCCTAGAGCTTGAGGGCAAGAAAGGGTTGGATTTTGTAGAATTTTTCACATGTTGTAAGCTCAGACTTCTTATGTTATATCAGTAAAACAAGCTTCTTTCGCCATTAGTTGTTCAGATTTCCATCTTCTGTCTATTCTGTACTTGTGTTTGAATGCTATATTCATGCTATTATGTTTATTTACACTTGATTACTGTCATCTTATCATTGTGTTCATAAGCTTAATTCTGCAAGTATTATGTGATTATTATAATCTACCATTCATATATATGCTTTGTGTATGATTCTGCTGGTATGATAGTTACTTCCCCACACATTCACTTATTTACAAACCCCCTGAGCATTAGTGGTTGGGAGCCTTGTCCATCTGAGCACATTTAGATTTTTTTTTGAGTGAAAATGAAGTGATTGAGTCATCCAACTTGATCCACCCTTTTTATATTATTGAGATTTTGGTTAAGTTACGAGGATATTTCGACTGCAACCTAGAAAAACTCCTGGAGTGATAACATTTTGGCGCCATTGCTGGGGAGAGGAAGTTGAAGCTAGTTTCCCTGGGAGAACGACATAAGATCTAGCTTTGATGATAGACAAAGCCTGGACACTCATTTGGTTGTAATCATCTATCTGGCGACTCCATGAAGGATGGATTCAGTGGCGAGTCTACAATATTCAGATGTCAAAAGCATTCACTGCTCTTTTGGCTCGGAGGTTTGCACCTCTCAACTTCTCTTCAGTTCTTGGTTTCCCACATCCGGTACCTGATATGTCAGAATGGGGATATTTTCTACCTATCTTCAAAGAGAGAAAAGAAGAAAATCCTGCAGAACACCTCCTCAAGTTTCATGAATTCATGAATCTATTAGATCTACAGCATGAAGATGTTCGTATCAATATGTTCATGTATTCATTGTATGGTGATGCACGTCAGTGGTATGGTTCTTTACCTCCTTCTAGCATTTCATCATTAAAGGGTTTTCACAGAGCATTCATCGAGCATTGCAAAAAGTATTTTTCAGATGAGTTTGCATTTGGTAATTGCTGTGATGAAAATGAATTACATCATAAGGTTGAAGATGTAAATAAAGATAGATCTCTCACTCACAATATGCAGTAGTCCTTCAATGATCTTCGAAATGATACTCTTTCCCATAAACATGAATTAGAAATAGATAATAAAGGAGCTGAAGGTTCTCTTATTAACAGTTTTTCTAATTTACATCAAGCTGAAGAGTTAGTTTCGTTAGTTATGAATCATGGGGATCATCTTTCTGTTGATCAAAAGTTCATTGAAATCAGTAAGGGTAGCTCTCAGTTTCCAGATTTGCAGACCAAGGGAAGCTGTAGTTACCATGAGAAACAGGATTTTCGGGAACCATCTAATCTCCAACTAGAACATCAGGAGGACTCTCTTTCTCCTTATGTATCTTTTGTTTCAAATTTTTATGGAAACACCAATAATGATGAGGAAGAAGGTGATATTTTTCCAAATCTGTTTCAAGATCATATTGCTGATAATTCTATGCAAGAATCTTCATCTCTGTTATTAGAATTTGATCCAAATACCCCATATTTGACAAACATAGTGATGAGGAGGAATATTCTAAAGTTTATGAGGGTTTGTTGACTAATGAAATCTCATCTAGTTCTACTCTTCATCAAAGAGTTGATAAAAAATGTATGTATGTTATGACTAATGATAGTTGTTGGGCTGCTTTTCAAAATTCTAATGAAGAGCTTTCTAGTTTTGATGTATCTACCAAAGAGGTCATTATTGGAGAGAGTAGTCAGCATTTCCTTCATGATACATTTTTTAAGACTCATTTTTCACTAGGTCATTATCAAGAAAATGATATAGAAGATGAAGAACATCTCTTTTCTTCTCTCTTAAAAATTGTCAGTTGTAATAAGCCAACACATCATCATGATGAATTCAAATTACAGGGATATGGTGAAGGGGAGCAGAAAGGTTCAGATCAACAGTTGAGCTTGCTTTTTCCTCCGACAGAGGAAGAACAATTTACATTCAACATTAGTATTAGTGAAGGCAGCCAGCATCACTTCAATTTTCAGTTGAAACACTCTTATGAAGAGGTATGCCTTTGTGACATTTATGACCCCGTCACTGATTATTTGGAATCTATGAGTAGCATGGATGTCAAAACATTTTTGTCAGATGAAGATTGTTTCTGTTATCAACTACATTTCTACATGCTACAGTTTTGTTTATTTTTGGGGTTAAGATCAAAAACAGTTTCAGCAAATCAGTTTCTGACATGGATTCATTGGAAACATGAGTTTACTTGATTAAGCATCAGTATAATGGTTAGAGTAGGGTAGCATAGATGAATAAGCTCATAGCTGAGCATTTCAAGTTTGCATAATGCGTGAGGCTTGCATTTAGTATTGTGGTTTTAGTTATGAAATAAAGACTCCATGCCCAATGGATATAAGGCACTATTGGCAGGGGTAGTTCGGCTTCAAATGATGAGTAGGGGTGCAGGATTTGATCAGGTTTTGAAAGCAGCATTTTACACTCCATAGCCCAATGAATGTAAGGCATTGCTAGCAGGTTTACAGTTGAACATTTGTGGACAGATTGCAGAGATCTGGTGGTGGTATAAATGACTCCATAGCCCAGTGGAACACTAGAGGACATGTTTGAATTTTTGTTTTATAGGAAAGACATTGTATCTGTGGTTCTTGGAACCTCACAGGGAGGTTTCCATCCCTGAGTAGGAGCCAGATGTTATCTCCCCAAATAATTTTTTCGAGTTGATCAATTTTAGATAATGGGAGGTCATTTGAAAATTCATTTCTAAATTTTTTAAGGCTCATTTTTTATATCTTTATGCATGTAATAAAGTTTGAAAAAAAATTGATTGGGTTTTCATTTCAAAATATTTCAAAAACAGGTTTTGGTAGCTAAGCGCTTATTTAAAATGGTCCCTAAGCTACCGAAAGCCCTGCTTTCGGCAGCTTAAACAAAATTTGAAAAGCTCTCCTAGCTACTGAAAGGGAAAAGACATGCAGCGTGAGTCAGGGGCAGTTTTCGGTGGCTTGGGCGAATACGATGGTATTCATTAGCCACCGAAATGTAAGTTGTCGGCAGCTTACAAGTCAAAAGCAAAATTGTCCAAAGCTACCAAAAGCAGAGGCATTCTCAACACTTTCCGACATCTTACGTGGTCAAAGGAAAATCCTTCAAGGTAAGGGAAGGTTAGTTTTTGCAGTTTCGGTGGCTTAGGTGAACATGTCAGATTGATTCATTCGCCACCGAAATAGAGATTTTGGTAGCTAACAGAAATCAATCTCAGACCTACTAGCTACCGAAAGCCTAAAAATCACAAGAAATTGCCATTTTCGCACAAATCCAAGTTTTATAATTTCTAAAGGGCATGAGGATGGTTTCTAAGTGAAGGTTTTGATTAATAGGATTTGTTTCAATGTGTTGTTCCAGTTCTGAAGGTGCCAGCAAGATGGAAATGATGAAGAAATGTGGCGTTTTTTTACTGTACCAAGTCATCATTTTCAAATGACGATTCTGAGCGTCTGTAGGATCGTTTTGCAAAACGATCGGAGTTTTCTGTTCCTAACATGTCAGAGAACAATAACCTCTCCCCATTTTCCTACAAGTGTTGCATATTGAGATATTTGAATCCGTCACTGAACCCCAATTGTTGAATTCCAGAATCTGCCTGTTTGACACACATTTTTGAAATGCAGATCTCGGGAAAACCAAAACGAGTTTCAAAAATATGAGAGAGGTGTTTGCTCAAAACAAATCAATGCACAATAACCTCTTTTAGTTTATACATAGGTGTCACATATCTGGAGAACTGAACCCATCTCTAAGCATCTTTTTCAGCAGTTTCAGCAGAAATGGCGTTTTTACTGTGCGGAGTCATCTTTTTCAAATGATGATTCTGAGCGACTGGAGAATCATTCTGCAAACATATCGGAGGTTTGTCTTCCTAACATGTCAGAGAAAAATAAATTCTCTCAGATTTCCTACAGGTGTCATATATTGGGAGAATCGAATCCATCTCTGAGCCCCATGTTTCAGCAGTTTGGCCAAATTAAAAATTGATTTTTCCTGTTTTGTCAAGAAACGGTTTGGGTTTTATATCTTTAGGGTTTCGAATCCAGCTTCTTAGGAGATGGGGGAGAATGTTGTAAAGGATATAATCCTAGAGCTTGAGGGCAAGAAAGGGTTGTATTTTGTAGACTTTTTCACATGTTGTAAGCTCAAACTTCTTATGTTATATTAGTAAAACAAGCTTCTTTCGCCATTAGTTGTTCAGACTTCCATCTTCTGTCTATTATGTACTTGCATTTGAATGCTATATTCATGTTATTATGTTTATTTAATCTTGATGACTGTCATCTTATCATTGTGTTCATAAGCTTAATTATGCAAGTATTATGTGATTATTATAATCTGCCATTCATATATATGCTTTGTGTATGATTCTGCTGGTATGATAGTTACTTCTCCACACATTCACTTATTTACAAACCCCCTGAGCATTATTGGTTGAGAACCTTGTCCATCTGAGCACATTTAGATTTTTTTTTTGAGTGAAAATGGAGAGATTGAGTCGTCCAACTTGATCCACCCGTTCTATATTATTGAGATTTTGGTTAAGTTACCAGGCTCTTTTGACTGCAACCTAGAAAGACTCCTGGAGTGATAACACATACAACAGTTCTTTTCAAATTTCAAGTCATTTTTTATGCAGTGCAAACAATGTGGAAATGAGAAGAAGGATGAGCAACTAGTGCTATGCATCCTAAGTAAGCTTGGTCCTGAGTTTTCAATATTTGTCTCTACCTTTCACTCAGGGAGATTGTCAACCCCCAATTGGAAAATGCCTTCTTTATATGCATTGCCTGAATCTCTCATCCAAGAAAAAGACAAACTGATTCAAATGGGTGCCCTAGAGGCCTCCAAGAATCAGGCTCTTATGGCTGGGGAGTCAAAAAGTGCGAATGCCAAAGGGAAGCAGAAGGGAAAGGACAAGAATCAATTTGAATCCAAACCAAAGGAGGATCCTAATTCATCAGAAGGAGCCTCCAACTCCAAGAAGGATAATAAGAAGAGGTTTGAGAATACCGAGTGTACCTATTGCAAGAAATGAAACCATCTAGAGAGTTCATGAATGAAGAAGAAGATAGATCAAATGACCAAACTTCTTGAACATCAAAACATTTCCCTCCCAGAAGGTGCAAGGAAGACTGATTTTGGAAGTGAGACAGATGATCATGAGAGATTCCATGCACTTAAGGATGGATTCGCACAATCACAAGCTTTCCTCATAGATTCCAGAGCCTCCAACCACATGGTTTCCTCTAGAGAATATTTTTCTTCTCTAGATATTACTAATGGTCCTAGTATTCCCATGGGAGATAATTCATAGATCTCTACTGAAGGGAAGGGCACAATACAACTAGAGCATGGGAAGTTAAAAAATGTTTTGTATGTGCCTTCCTTGGAAGAAAACTTGTTATTTGTTTATCAGATGACACACACAGGTTCACTAAAGAAATTTTTTTTGGACTTGACACATTTGAGATTGCAGAAATATCATATGGGAAGCTAATAGAAAACTTTGTTGCAAACCATGCCTCCAAGGCATATGAATTCTCTCACTTTTTGTCATACTCTCTGCCTTCTCCATTTGCACCTGATGAAGATCAGAATGATGTCTCTTCTGATGATCCACATTCAGATTCCGAAGATGAGGACCAAGGTGAATCAAATATTGATATTGAGTATGAAGATCTAGATCCAGATCTAGCACCTGCTCCCAATCCAAGGCCAAAATGGGATCACAAATTCCTTGAAGTTGTTGGGAACATAGTTGGTGATCCATCTAACCATAGAAGAACAAAATCTCAGTACCAAGATGCAAACCTTTCACTCTGACATACAGATGCACTTATCCCTGAGAGGTTCTACATGATGGTAGGGTCTAATCCATAGTCCTTCAAATATTATTTCCATGATCCAAGATGGAAAGATGCCATGGATGAAGAATATGAATCACTAGAAAACAATGAGACATGTGATCTTGTGTCTCTTCCCCCAACGATAAATCTAGTTCAGTGCAAGTATATCTACAAAAAACAAACTTGCTTATGATGGATCTAAAACCAAGTACAAAGCTTGGTTGGTTGCCAAGGGGTACTCACAAGTTCATGGCTTAGAATACAATTAGACATTTGCTCCAGTAGCAAGAATGGATTCTGTAAGACTTGTTTTGTCCATTGAAACTTCGAAACAATGGGAGGTACATCACATGTATGTAAAGAGTTCCTTCCTCCATGGTGACTTGGAAGAAGAGATCTACATGAAGCAGCCTGAGGGGTACACAAATGATCAATACTTGGTATGTAGACTAAGGAAATCACTATATGGACTCAAGAAAGCCCCTAGGGCATGGTATGCCAAATGATTCCTTTCTACTATCACATAAGTTCGAAAGGTGCAAATCTTATTACAATGTCTACATGCAACAGAAGGGAGGTTGCCTATTGTTGATAGTTTTGTATGTGGATTACTTGCTCATCACCAGTGGTTCATCTACTGGATTGAATAACATCAAGTATAATTTGATAAAATCCTTCTCCATGACAGATATAGGGCTGCTAAAATAGTTTATTGGCGTCGAAGTAACTCAAAAAGATTCAAGGATCATGGTTTCACAGTCTAGGTATGCATCTGACTTGCTCAAAAATTTCCACGTGGGTGATTGCAAAGAAAAAAAATTTCCTTTCCTATCTGGCATCATATTTGAAGAAGGTGGTTCTACTCCTTTGGTTGACAGTACCTTCTACAAGAAGCTGATTGGTAGCTTATTGTACTTGACACATTCGAGACCGGATCTATGTTATGTTGTTAGTTCTATGTCAAGGTACATGCAGGAGCCACATGAGTTGGATTGGAAGGAAGAAAAGAGAATCTTGCTCTATGTGCAAGGTACACAAGAGTTTGGGATTCATTATTATGCCGATGCTTAGTTAGTTCTGGTTGGTTTTACTGACTCAGAATGGGAAGGAGAAAACACTGACATGAAATCTACTTCAGGCTACGTGTTCTTGTTCGGATCAGGACCAATCTGTTGGTCAAGCTAGAAGCAAGCAACACCCGCACTTTCTTCAACAGAAGCAGAGTATAAAGGGCTTGTGGATGCATCTATTCAAGCGGTTTGGTTACATGAAATCTTGACAGAGTTTGGAATTCGTGCTTCTCCTTCAGTAGGTATTTTTTGTGATAATCAAAGTTCCATAAATATCTCCAGTGATTTATTTCAGAAGCAAAGAACCAAACATATTGAGGTTCACATGCACTACATCAGGGAACCAGTGAAAACAAGACCATCACATTGCATTACTTCCGTACATAGGCGAAAATTGAAGACATTTTTACAAAGTCTTTCTCTCATAAGATATTTTCCTATCTATGATCTTTGCTCAGTGTGAAGGCTGCTTCCCGATGTTCATTTTTTAGGGTTTTTTTTTCCCATGATGTTTTCCCCATTTCCTTAGTTTCATGAATAGTTATTTTTTATTGTTTGGGTGACCTTTGGTCTCAGTTACCAGGGTCCAGGTTATCTAAGTTTGTATTAAGGGGGGGTGTTAGGATAATTAATACTCCAATGCTTGTCCACCTTAGTATTATTTCGCTTTTCCTAATATTAGATGATGTTGTTGACCCATTAGTGTTGTGCAAATGTCATATAGGACACTTTATCCACTTGATGTGCCCTGCATGCATCAATTTAGGCCAAGCAAAGTTAGTTTCTTACATTTTAGGAGCTAACTCAGTGATCTAGTTTAGTCCAACTGAGTTCATGACTCTAGTGGGGGGTTTGAGATCCGATTGCAACTGACTATGATCAAATGTGCCCTCTCTATCTTGATTTGCATGCTAAACTCACTAATGTGCCCTTCATGATTAGTTAACTGACATTAGCTTTAGTTCATTGATAATCAATGGAGTTTGGAACCTCCGGAGCACTGTAGTGGTGATATTTCCTATGCTAGACTGACATGGATTTGAATTCTTCCAAGATAATCAAATTCTCTCAATTGTACTATATTATTTTACTATACAGATTAAAGGAATATGGCATTAGTTTTGATGCACATCTGATTTTCTTTGCATGTTTGATTTTACTACTCAATTCATTGCAATTTTCACTGTAATTCCTCTTCCTTGCTAATTATTTCACAGTCAGATTTTCCTAGGCTCAATGATATGTTGTGTTACAGAATTTCACATGGCTTAGCCTAAGAATTGATTGTGTGTAACTGTGAGTGAGCATTTGCAGTTCCTCTTTAGTGGATACATATCCCAGCTCGGGGGTGGCCTCTTAACAGAGAGATAAAGTGTTGGATAAAGTGCCTACGATTGGGTGGAATGTTCCTCTTCCATATCGAGTTGCTTGGGAAACTTCATTGAAAGGATAAGTGTTTACTTGTTAATTTACTATTGTATTTGGATGTGCAATAATTTTAATTATTAGTCCTGTGATAATTATCTTGGAATATGCATGTTGTGTGTGGATAGAATTAATCCTGTCGTATTTTTAATTATGTATTTGCATAAGCATTTTATTGTTTACAGATCTTTCATTTCCAATCTGTTGGTTGAATCGATGGGTGGGGACGTGAAAGAGTGGTCTCAAAGCTAATGGATGCAACACTAGGGTTGTTTGGGCCAAAATCCACACTCACAAGCATAAAATAAAACATGCAAAGGAAGTGTTGATAAACATTTTGGCAAAAATCATGGGGTTCAATTAACAACTACTGTTCAATGGAGCCTGGGAATTGAACCCGTGATTCTACCAGTAGGAGTAGAAGAGTGGGTTAGGGAAATTTGGGGAAATGTTGCAAAATTCACAGATCTAGCAGTGGAACGAATTTTCATTATGTTATGCAACATGTATATTTCATAAATGGAGGAAAATGAAAATCCTTTATTTTTTAAAATATGAAAAGGGAAAAACTTGAGGTGGACCCCACTCATTCCATGTGGATGATACAGGTGATTGACATCTAGAATATGTAAGCGTCGTAGAGACGGGTCCACATGGGTACCACGAAGAGAATTTCGTGGCAAAGCCGTGGAGAATAGACTCCGAGCACAACCAAAAATAGTCTACGGGAGAGTCTACAGAGAAGATTCCACGAGGTACCACATAGAAGAGGTATGTGGGTGCTACGGAGGAAGGTTTGCATGCACAGTAGAGGAGAGTCTACAGGGGTGCCATAAATAGGATTTCACAAGGGTGATGCGGAGAGAAGTCTGTGGGTTCAACACAAAGAAGTTCACAGTGCGACAGAGAGAGTTCGCGAGGTGTGGCTAATAGTATTAGTTCAAGAGGACCATGGAGAGAATTCCATAGGAACACTGGAGTATAAGTCTATGACGTTCATCGGTGCACATCCACGGAGGTGCAAAAATTTTCTCCTGAGGAAAAGTACGTGAGGCATCAATTATTCTACTTCTAAGTTCCATTGCATGGTTTCTATGAGGTAGTCATGCAGAAAGGCCGATAGGGAAGGTTCAATCCTGCAACGACAATTCAGAAAAGCATGGGGTCTCAGTTGAATTTTGGGTGTCGAAAATCAAGAAATGGTGTTTATTTTATGTGGCATATTGCGCAAAATCAAAATCTTTACAAAAAAATACCCCTTGACCCCCTCCACCACCCTAAGACATTAAGGATTCTAATAATTTCCTTGTGGTGACCACAATATTTATGGGAATGGAAATGTGGCACTGCGTCATTAAATCAAGGATAAGTATGCTACAGGAGACTACAAAAAAATTCTAAGTCTAGAAAAAAGTGCAAGGTCAAAAGTAGTCAAACCCAGAATTTTATAGAAGTTGACTAGAGCATAGAATCGAAGATATAAAAGTTGTTGAGTGATATGTGTTATATGTATTAACATCCCTCTATAGAATTTTTTTTCTAGTTCTTGCTAGATTTTCTTCTACAGGTGGTTGGAGTTTGGCGTTGAAGATAATTGCACCTATAGAAAAAGTGCATAATTGGGAAAAATCAACATGTTTGGGAGGATGTAACTTTCATATATGATATCAGAATGAAGCATGGAGATAGGTGTAGGCAATATTATCCAAAGGGGAACAAGGGTGCACAATCCGATTTTGAATGAGGATTGCAGATGTCTCTAAGATTCGAACATAAAAGTGCTTGTAACCTTGATTTGTCAAGAAATTATCAATAGGGGGTAGTTTCCAGAATGCATAAATGGAACATAAAGGGACCTATAACCCTATGAATTCTTCCAGGAGACTAATTCTATTAAAGAATAAAAACTTTATGTGGATCATTGCATGTACTACTAAGATGTCTAATAAATATCTCTATGATGCATAGTGCTTGTAGTTGAAAATATTTGAGTGGTTGTAGCAGAGGGAAGCAGGAAAAGGTAAAAGGTATCCAAAAGAAAATGGTAACCATGAATGATTCCCAATACCCCTATGAACATGATGAGTATTTCCTAGGAGAAAATATGCAAGAAGGGAATGCCGAGACAAAATCCAATGGGAGGAGAGAGCATATCATTCCCTAAAATAAGGTTGAAACGATGAAAATTTTCAATGAGAGCCAGTTAATCAAGTCTTAAGAAGAGAAGAACTAGATTAATGCTACCATCCTTCAGATCCTCACGAATATTCAACAGAGGTCTCATCTTGGATCTAATCCAAGAAATTTTGGTCAAGGAAGAAGAAGTGTAGAAAGTTGCTCCAAAATCCACACTAGAAAGAGGACTCCAAGTCCAAAAAAGGGTTCTTTGATCGGGGCACATAAGGTATCTGTGTCAAGGTCATATTCTAGCAGGTCATGTGATTCTCTAGGTTCTCGAAGTATCCTGAAGAATACCTCTAGCAGATTCGAAAGAAGGGGGACTTTTAGACGGATTCCACAAGGAGAATTTAGAAAGGCAAGGCAACACACATTTAATGGACAAAGTAAGAAGTGCCAGGAAGCAGAGGCATGGCTTCTTGGAATGAAGAAATATTTTTGGATTCATGATTACTTAGGAAATGAAAAGGCCATAATTGCTATTTACAATCTCAATGGTCGAGCTTCAATTTGGTGGGAGCACCCCATGCAAGTAAAGGGAATCAAAGAAAGAATGATCAATTGGGAGCGATTTAAAAAGCATTTCAAGGAAAAATACCTATATTCCAGGCATTATGATAATAAAAGGAAGGAGCTCAATGAACTAAAATTGGGACAGAGTTCCATGGAATAATATTTCCATAAGTTTTTGGAATTGTTAAGGTATGTAGATTACATCAAAGATGAAAGGGTAAAAATTCAAAGCTTCCTTGGAGGTCTTCCCCATAATTACAAAGATAGGATTGAGTTTGTTAATCCACAAAACATTGATGAAGCAATCAGACTGGAAATGCATTGCTATGAGAAAAGAAAAGGAAAATCAAAAGTTCATACAACTTGGAAAGGAAATCCATAGGGAATATTTGACCAAAGGAATAGTGGATTCAAGCCTCCACCATTTAGAAATCAACCAAGGAATTTCCATCAATTTCGGCAAGAACGAAGTGGAATTAAGCCAACAACAGAAATAGAAAAATGACCAAAATAACCACTTAAGTGTTGGGGATGTGGATAAAACCACATGCTTAAAGACTATCCACATCAAAGAGAGAACCATCGAGGCTTGCATAACTTAGAAGAAGTAGTTATAGAGGAGGATATGTCAAGGGAAACTCCCTGAATTTATGCAGCTTTGGACAACCATCAAGCATACCATTAATCAACAGTAGTGGAAGTGGAAGGTAAGATTGCTAAGCAAGCTATTTCTATTTTGATTTATCCAGGATATACTCATAGTTATGTCACTCCAAAAGTGGCTAAAATTTTTTCTCTTAGAAAAATGAGTCATAATAAGTTATGGCTAGTTTAGTTAGCCACATGAACAAATAGAAAAGTGAATGAAGCAGTGATAGAGTTGAAAAGATTCACAAAAGTAGATTTCAATGTTTTACAATTAGGATATTATGATGCTCTTATTGGTATGGATTGGTTGGAAAAGCATAGAGCCAAGGTAGATTGATATGAAAAGTTCCTTGGATGCATTGATGAAGAGGGAAAGCTGAGAGTGGTGAAAAGGATTCCCAAGTGAGTTTTAGTAAGGCATATTTAAGCCTTGCAGCTATGGAAATTTTACAAGAAAGGCTACCAGCTATATGTAATCCATATATAAAATTGATTAGACAACAAATGCCCAAAGAGATAATATTATCGATTGTTGCAAGAGTTCAAAGATATGTTTCTAGATGAAGTGCCAAGACTACCATAAAAGAGGGACATTGATTTTACATTCAATTTTGTTCCAGTGGCAACCTCAGTTTCCGAAGCTCCATATTCGAAATTGGTAGAGTTAAAGATGCAACTACAATAATTAATGGACAAGCAATATATCATACCAAGTGTGTTGGGGAGCATTGATGCTATTTGTTAAGAAGAAAGAAGGGAATTTAAGGCTATGCATTGATTACAAGAATCTCAATAAAGTGACAATCAAGAATAACCACCCATTTCCCAAAATTGATAATTTGTTTGATCAAATGAAGGGATCCAAAGTGTTTTTGAAGATTGACTTGAGATTTGGTTATCATCAAGTGAGACTAAAAGAAGAAAACATTCCTGTGTCTCATGATGATGCCATTTGGTTCCACCAATGCACCCACCACATTCCTGTGTCTCATGAATAGTGTTTTCAACAAGTATTTGGATAAGTTTGTGTTGGTGTTCTTGGATGACATTCTTGTTTACTCAAGGAATGAAGAAGAAGAGCATGAGGAACACTTAAGAATAGTATTGCAAATTCTTAGAGAGCACAAATTGTATGCAAAGCTAAGTAAGTGTGGCTTCCATCAAAGAAGGGTATAGTATTTGGGTCATGTTATTTCAAAAAAAGGAATTGTAGTGGACCTGGAAAAGAATGAAGCCATAATGGATTGGTCTACTCCAAAGAATGTAATAGATGTTATATATTTAATGGGTCTTGCATGATACTATAGAAGGTTGATTGAGGGATTCTTCAAGATCACTCATTCATGGTTTTCTAGTTTTTTCACTGCGTAAAATATTTGAAACCAATGTTTTGAGCAGAAACCCTTCTCATCTTCAGGGAAGCAGAGATAGCAATAATTTTATGAAGAAACCATCATGATTTTTTTTATGTCTAGATGCAAAGATAATAAATGAAAATTTATAGTGTTAAAGAGAGTCAGATGTTAAGTTTTGAGGTAAGAAAGTCAAAAGTTGTTGGAATGAAATAATAAAATAATATTAAAAAGAGTTAGCCATTAAGTTTTAGGGTAAAGAAGTCAAAAGTTGTTGGAATGAAATATTATATTGAGATTTTTATTAAACTAAAAAGATTGAGAGGGTTATGAAAATAAAATTGAATATTATAAAAATGGAAAAAAAATTAAAATATTAAGTTTTGAATAATAATAGTCAAATGAAATAATAAAGTAAAAATGAAAAAAAAATTAAAGTATAGTTTTGAATAATAATAGTAAAATGAAGTAAAAAGTAAAAATGAAAAATAATAACATTATATTAATATTAATAGTAAAAAATGAACTATTAAGATTAATATTGAAAATTGAAAAATAAGAAAATGAGTCAAAAGATGAAGTAATCCATTAATAAATTATATTGGAATTGATAAAGTTATTGATTTATTTAATCGGGCTTTAAACAAATTAGGGAAAGAAGACAGATTGGGAATACGGGTCCAATAAATAATAAAGAGTTTTAAAGTAAAATAATTAATATTAAATAAAAATGAATGATAATAAATTGAATAATATAAAATAAAAATAATTAATATTAAATTTTTTGAATAATAATTAGAAGAATTAGTTGAGGGAGGGAATATGAAATAAAAATGAAAAGAAAGAGATAATAGCGGAGGAAGAATTAGGAAGAGAGAAAAAAAGAAATTAAGGTGGAAAACAAAGGAGCAAGAGGAGTTTTTTATGAAGTAATTAGGGAATTCTCAAGGGATTAGAGAGTTTGTAGATAATAGGAGCCCAATTTTTAGTCCATTCCCTTTGTTGATGTTATTGGGGTTCTTTTCAATTTCTAGGGATTATCCGATTAAGCGAGTAGAATAGTGGGAGTCTCAAGCCAGAATTTTTGTTTGGTCAAAATGGATGAGATGTTTTGTTTTGGAGGAGTGTTTAGCGATGGTTGATTTTGAGGTCTGATTGTGCTTGGTGTCTTCTATGTGTTCTTTTATTCTAGCTTTAAAAGAGCGATTCGTTTGACCGATATAGGAAGTGTCACGGGAGAAGGGAATTTTGTAGACACCTTAGCGGAGGAGAGGGTTAGTTTTTTATTTTATAGAAGTGAAAGTTTGTTTGATAGTTTTGAGGGCTTTAAAGATTGTTTTAATGTTCCTTTTTATCAATATTTTAGCAATTTTTTCTATGGTTCCATGGATGAAGGGGAGGTAGGATTGTTATGTTTCAGAATTCACAAGGCATATATGAGTTTTGAGGGATTCAATTTAATGAATGAGTAAAAAATTGAATTTTCACCATCACTTTTGGCCAAAAAGTGCTACCCATCTTCATGGATTCACCCTAATATCTTGGGACAAAAAACACTTGGCCTCAAGACACATGATGAGCAAGAATAATAGGATTGTAGATATAAAGGCTTTTCCTCAACTATTGTTGGAATTCCAAGCATGTTGTTTATCTCCAACCATGTCATTCTCTTCCACATTTTTAGCAGCAAGCATCCCCCAACGTTTAAGTATCTTACCAACCACAAACACATGGAAAACTCTTTTCATTTCTAGCCATAAAAACCATGAAAACTGTTAAATTTTCAGAATTTACATCAATCTGATCTAGGATCTTAACTGAGAGAACAACATGTACAGCATATCAATCATGGAGACAATAATGCAAGCACACAAGAGACACAAATATTTACTTGGGAAAAACCATAAAGGTGAAAAACCCCAATAACTTCCTCAGAGATAGATAGAGCAATGATACAACCAACCATAAGAGATAGACACAACCTAGCAGCAGATCCTCCTCCTCCATAAGTGTGCCACTCCTCCTTGAGTGCATGTGTGAGAAGTGAGTGAGTAAATAGAGTGCCTCCCGCACTCTATTTATACTTGACTTGACTTACCTTTTTACCTAACTCATGTAGGCTCGAACTTAACCACATAACATAATGCTGACTGGGCCGACCCCCAATAGGGTGGTCTAATAACCCTTTGACCCACATGGACGACCCCCAATAGGGTGGTCTAATAACCCTTTGACCCACATGAATTATACAGGGCCGACCCCAAACAAGGTGGTCTAATAACCCATCAAGTATAAGTTACGACACTTCCGTATAGAGGAATAATAACATCTCTATAGGAATACAATATACATATATGTGAAATACATTCCGAAGTTACATATACATCAACACTCCCTCTTAACTAGGAAGGTATTTCTCAGCACAGTTCTTCTAGCACAAGTCATCTTCTCTGGATCATCGTCACTGGATAATCGTCATCGAGTCATCATCATCATCACTGCTGCTGCTATCTCAATCAATCTCTGAATCTACTCGTCATAGGAAGTTCTACAAAGCCAGTCCTTTTTCATACTGGATGTAGGCCCACCACCTGCAGGTCTTTGTCATCACTGGCCATACTGTGGAATCCTCAGGACTTATTACGTGCGTCACAAAACCTGGCTGTAGCATCCCAGGCTATTACGAGCACACAGCTCTACCTGTAGGATCTCCCAGGAGCACATTACATGTGACCCATCACAAAACCTGGCTGAAGCATCCCAGGCTGTTACGAGCATGCGGCTCTACCTGTCAGATCTCCCAGGAGCACATTACATGTGATCTCACCACAAAACCTGGCTGAAGCATCCCAGGCTGTTACGAGCACACAGCTCTACCTGTCGGATCTCCCAGGAGCACATTACATGTGGTCCACCACAAAACCTGGCTGAAGCATCTGAGGCCTTTTTCATCCTATCCAGATCTCCCAGGAGCAAATTACATGTGGTCATGGAAAAACCTGGCTGAAGCATCTGAGTCCTTTTTCATCCTGTCCAGATCTCCCAGGAGCAAATTACATGCCATAGGACAAAACCTCGCAAGAGCATCTGTCAGATATCCCAGGGCACCGAATTACATGCCATAGGAAAAACCTCGAAAGACTATTTGCAGATCTCCCAGGGCACAAATTACATGTCCTCCCAAGCAAAACCTCGCAAGAGCATTTTCCAGATGTCCCAGGGCACCCAATTACATGCCATAGGCAAAACCTCGAAAGACCATCTGCAAATCTCCCAGGGCACAAATTACATGCTTACTTGCACAACCTGATCCACGGCCACAAAGTATCATCTGATACTCATCAAACATCATCCTGATGTACACATGATCATCCTGATCATCATCACTGCAACATCCTGCTGCATGTCATCTGGAGAAGCTCGTCATCCACGACCATCCTGATCATACAATGCATCCATCTGATGCATACCAAGTATCCACCTGATACATACATAGATACATGATCCACACAATGTATCCATCATCATACATACATGATCCACACAATGTATCCATCATCATACATACATGATCCACACAATGTATCCATCAATCATACATGATCTACCTGATCATACAAAGATACATGATCCACACAATGTATCCATCAGCATACATGATCTATCTGATCATACAAAGATACATGATCCACACAATGTATCCATCAACATACATGATCTACCTGATCATACAAAGATACATGATCCACACAATGTATCCATCAGCATCCAACATGATGCGTACACATGATCCAACCGATCATATCCAGCATCCAACATGATGCGTATACAAAATACATACACATGATCCAACCGATCATATCCAGCATCCAACATGATGCGTACATACATATAAATGATCCAACCGATCATATCCAGCATCCAACATGATGCATACATACATACATATAATGATCCAACTGATCATATCCAAGCAGAAACCAGAACATCATCCTGATGCTCATCATCCAGCGCTTACATCCACAGCCATGTGAAGGATCCCCCTTCCAACATGCTTGGAATGGCTTCAGCAAATGTGTCCATCACTTCTTCCTCGAAGTGTCCTCGATCTGAAGAACGCTAAGCCTCTCTCTGAAGTACTCGAACTTCACTCTGGCTAGTGGCTTCGTCAGCACATCTGCAATCTGCTTGTCCGTCGCAACATACAGGAGCTTCACGGCTCCTCTCTGCACCATATCCCTGATATAGTGATATTTGATCTCTATGTGTTTCGACCTGTCATGAACCACTGGGTTCTCGGACTGCTTCACTCAACTCTGGTTATCACAGAAGATACCAGTAGCATCCAACGGGAGATCAAATAACTCAGACAGTATCTTCCATAGCCATACTGCCTCACAACCAGCTGAACAGGCTGCAACATACTCTGCCTCAGCTGTACTCAGTGCTACGCAGGACTGCTTCCTGCTAAACCAAGAGATCACACCTGATCCCATACTGAAGCAACACCCAGATGTGCTCTTCCTATCTGCAGCACTGCCAGCCCAATCTGAATCAACATAACCCTGTAGGTTAAACTTTTGATTCGCCTCATACCTGAGCCCATAATCCACTGTACCCTTCAGGTACCTCAGAACATGCTTTACAGCAACCAGGTGAACACTCCTCGGATCCATCAGGAACTGGCTCAATGTGTTCACAGCAAAGCAAATGTCTGGTCTCGTGTTCTTCAGGTACATCAAGGACCCAATCATCTGACGATACATGGAGACATCAACTGGCTCAGATGAAGCATCACATAGAAGCTTCAGATTCGATGCCATCGGTGTGGCCATGGCCTTGCAATCCATCATCCCAAATCTCTTCAGGATATCTACTGTGTACTTCCCTTGACCAAGGAAAATCCCACCTGCACTCTGCCACACCTCCATGCCAAAAACAAGTAGTGTATCATCCCCAAGTTCTTCATCTCGAACTCGGCAGTAAGCTTCCGCTGCATGTCGAAAATCAATCTATCTTCACCTGTAACAAATAGGTTATCCGCATACAAAAATAGTATCACTGGATTTCCTTCCTCAACCTTGTAGTAAGGGTTGGAATCCGCTTTACTCTTGGTAAATCCCAAACTGGATAGAAAGCTGTCTATCCTACCATATCAAGTTCTGCACACATATATGACTACACCATGCTGTCTTGAAATCCATCTTGTGCAACTTCTATTTCATCACTTTTGTATTTCTCAATGCTGCCATCTGCAACATGCTTGATCTGATAGTTCTATTTGGAAGTCACAACAGACTTCCCTTTAGCTCTTGGGATCGCATCCCAAACATCATTCTTCATGATCGACAGATCATGGCATTCCATCCCAAATCCTGGGAACTTCAATATCTTCAATAGATATCATTGTTGCTGGAACAAATGTTGTAGTTCTTCTTTTGTAGGAGATGGCATATGATCTTTCCTACACAACAAGTTAAATTGCATGATTAGAAAACATCTCATAGTTTTCAGAACAAAGTCTTACACATAAATAAATATGTCATACAGTCATGCAATTATCTTAGCCAATGCTTCAATACAACATTTATCCATATTCCGTAACTTTCTAGATGCCTTCCAATCTCTACCAGAACATTGTTAAGAGTGTGCACAACTCCTAACATGTCAGCAAAGAGGTTTCATTCTAGATAAGTAGAAATGGAATGTTGTACAGTGCCATATGCCACTTACCCATGTATATTAGTAGTATACTGTTCATCAATGCAACTATTCTAATATGCACAATACATATCCTAAGTCTAGGAACATGAGCATATACATCATTTGAACAATTTTATTTAAACGAACAAATATGCATGAAATGATAATTAAAATACTTATCTTTGTTTGTTCGTTGGGTGGACTCCCTCTGAGTCTTTGCTTCCTTGTAGGAGATACTGGAGTCATAATCTGAAGTAGCTTCTTCTACACCTTTCTGATGTGGAATGTAGAAAGATGTTCAACTCCCTCTGAATATCTGCATCCTTGCAGAAACCACTGGAGTGTACTCCCTCTTGATCTTTGCTTCTTGAATTACCTGTTCTTGAACTCATATTCATCCTTGGTCCCTATGCATCCTTATTAGTATCATGACTGTGTTATCCTTGTGAACTCATATAAAATCATACATTCATTAGTATACTATTAAAACACAATAATCTCAAGCATGTATAGTCATGATCATTTCAAACAGAAATAATAAGCATTAGCATTCAAGGTTTATGTAGGATTCTTATGGTTAGTCATATCATCAATTATGGTAAGACACATAATATACATATACCCATGATTATTTAAACTTAAAATTTCATGAATAATCATTATCAACAACGCGACAGTATAAGATCCTAACCCAAGGTAGGAATCTAGCTTGATATAGGAAAAACATACCTGGATTAGCATGCTAGCTAGTTATGTCTAACATACCCATATGATGTCTTTTGGTTCTCTTAAGTGACTTGTGCTAGTAACCTGCATGTCTCATAAGTTAACCATTGTAGACACAAGTTATACATACCTCGAAAGTAGATCTTCTATGTGATCCATGACAATGGATGAATCTTTGTCCTCATGTCATCATGATCATATGTTCTTGAACCAGAACATGATTTGTCTTTCTTGATGTACCTTTCATGTTAGTAGACAACATAAACCTCATACAACACCATAATACATTAGTACAATCATAAGTGTCAACACCCTAATCAATGAATATTTTCTATCGTGCATTCATAATTTTATTAAGGTGATATAACGAGTCTAAAATCAAGATTGTACTAATCATAACAACATGACGACAAACATACCATAAACTTAATCATGAACAAATCTCAAAGCATAACTCGATGAGTCATACCTGTCAAGATTGCTTGTAATCTTCTTACGGAAGACCTTAGCCTCATCTCCCTCTGAAACAGGAACTCCTTCACTTATGCAGGTGACCAATCCATCTTCTTCTAGGATTAACCCTATCCACTTGATTTGCAAGAACTGGACCTGGAGCTGGATATGGGTTTGTCAGAGAAACCCCAAAAATTCAAACTTTGAATTTCAAACTTCCGATAGGATAGGAATATGCGCCTTGATGAACTGATCAAACTGGTATATTCAGAATTTTAAAACTGCAAAGTTTCACTCCTCAATTTTGCCTTTGAAACTTCCGGATTCACTGGACGTGACCCTGAACTGGGTTTTGATGAAGCCCACTCTTCTTCCCAATCAAAATGTTTGATCCAAATCTCTAAGCTTCTATTTTTCTGAGGAGCTTCCAGCCGTGGTCACAGAATTCAAAAATTCTCATTTTTACAGAAGCCCTAATTTTCCACTTTTCTGACCAAAGTCCCAAACTAGGGTTTGATCAAGCCCGGCCTTCTTCCCAACCAAAAATTCTGATCTTGGTCTCTAAATTTTTATTTTTATGAGTAGCATTCAGCCATGGTCTCCGATTACAAAAATTCCAACTTTCTCCAAAGCCCTAAATTCCGGAAGCCATGAATGAAGGTACTCAAAAATAATTCTGTTTTGACAGAAATATGTACCTGATTGTTTCTGGTGTAACTCTGAACTTTTCGATCCACAGGGTCTGAAAACGTTTCCTGATATAGCCTGACCTGTTATCTTTCCATCCTGATAGGTCTGACCTCAATTGGATTCTCTGAGAGAGAGTTATGCCAAATGTCGCAACGTGACCTGTTTTGGGATAAAACAGGAGAGCGAACTTGTACGGAGTGCCACGTGTCACTGTTTGAACTTCGGCCCCCGAAAACGTTTTTTGGGATAGCTCGGCCTATTATCTTTCCATCCTGACAGGTCTGACCTCAATTGGACTCTCTGAGAGAGATTTATGCCAAGTGTCGCAACATGACCTGTTTATGGGATAATACAGGAGAGCGACCTTGTACGGAGTTCCACGTGTCACTGGTTCAACATCGGCCTCTGAAAATTTTTTCTGAGATAGTACAGTCTGTGTACTACCTGTCACTTTTTATGAAATTTCATTTCGAGCTTCCTAGCCCAAGTTATGACCTTTTTCCCAAGGTCACCTGATTTTGACTCAGATCTGGAAGAGGCAGAAACCCTATATTGTACAGATCATAAATAACAAAGTACAACGAATTAGAGGTTTTCCTTTGGACACAAGGTATCTGGAGATTTAATATTCGTCCTGTAACAATTTCAGATCCGAAAACTTCGCCAAAACGGATTTATAGCGAAAGTGCTACGATGACTGGTTTTTGCTATATCAAGCCCTAGCATCGTAAGTGCAACAAGTGTCATACATGCCATATCATGCCTTCTTTCAGGCTAGCTCTGATACCCTGTTAAATTTTCAGAATTTACATCAATCTGATCTAGGATCTTAACTGAGAGAACAACATGTACAGCATATCTACAGCATATCAATCATGGAGACAATAATGCAAGCACACAAGAGACACAAAGATTTACTTGGGGAAAACCATAAAGGTGAAAAACCCCAATAACTTCCTCAGAGATAGATAGAGCAATGATACAACCAACCATAAGAGATAGACACAACCTAGCAGCAGATCCTCCTCCTCCATAAGTGCGCCACTCCTCCTTGAGTGCATGTGTGAGAAGTGAGTGAGTAAATAGAGTGCCTCCCGCACTCTATTTATACTTGACTTGACTTACCTTTTTACCTAACTCATGTAGGCTCGAACTTAACCACATAACATAATGCTGACTGGGCCGACCCCCAATAGGGTGGTCTAATAACCCTTTGACCCACATGGCCGACCCCCAATAGGGTGGTCTAATAACCCTTTGACCGACATGAATTATACAGGGCCGACCCCAAACAAGGTGGTCTAATAACCCATCAAGTATAAGTTACGACACTTCCGTATAGAGGAATAATAACATCTCTATAGGAATACAATATACATATATGTGAAATACATTCCGAAGTTACATATACATCAACAAAAACTAGGAGAAATATATCCATGACATGGGAGCTTGTCTCTTCTCCCTCTTATGAATGAATGCCTCTTTCCTATGATGATAGAATCTACTTGGAAAAAACAATGGAACTTACACATATTTCATTAAATTTGGAATTGAACATTGGATCTAGAATTCCAAAATAACTAAAAAACTCAATTTTGGTGTTGTCCTTGGAATAAAATGTTTCCAATTTTAATTAAATATGTGTGGGACTCAAGACATTTTCTTGCATAAGACCCCTCTATTTTTAAAGATATGACATATATGACACTTGTAATTACTTCATACGCACAAGTCAAAGATTGATGAGACAACTTGTAAGAAAACATGGGTAAGAAATGATAGTACTTTCAAAAGACAAAGGACAAAATCAATCAACCAACAACCTCGTTTCCTCTTGGTGTAAGCTAAAGTCTAGACAATTTGCACCCACTATCTGGAAAATTTTCTGGTCAAAATATGGAATTTTTTTTGAAATGGCAGTTTTTAGTTATTGGAATTGCACATTCGGGGTGTCCCAAGGATAATCTAGGGCGTTGAATCCATTTCTGCAATCAAAATTGCAATTTCAACCAAGATAATTGCAATTTCAGCAACAAATTATGTTGTTGGATTCCGACCAAACTCACTGGAGAAGGTGCAAATCGTCTATACTTTAGCTCACTCTATTTACTATTCCTTTATTGTGGCATCAAACCTACTCCTATGAGGTCTCCATCCTAACAATGTTTTTAATACAACATAACATCATTACAACTCAACTTATATGTAGCTTTCCCCTCATAAACCATATCATATTAATAATAATAAATCATGTCATATAAATAATAATAAATCATGAGGTCATTATAACTCAACCTATATGGGTTGACCTTGTAAAACTTGTCATATAAATAATACATAATTTATTACAACGAAATTCAGAATCAAATCGAGATATTACTTCAGTGGATTCTTTTTTATTATGTATATGCAAATTTTATATATAGCTTGACCTCGTAAACCCTATCATATAAATGATACATAACCACGTTGAAGGCGTTATTTAAGGGAGAGGTTCCTCTCAGTCCTTTGTCGTCTGTCATTAGCCTATGAGGAACCGCCCCTGTGAGCCTATTCCGTGACCCTATTTGTCAGGAAATCCTAGGACCACCTATTTGTCAAGAAATCCACATGCTGCACTGGCGGTCGTAGGGTGAATCCCCTTATCAGCATGTGCGTACGTCATAGCGTTTACATAAAATATCAATTCTATTTTGAAATCCCTCCCCTCAAAAATTTATCATGGCTTCGCTACTTTCAGAGAAAACAAGTGAATGTTGAGTTACTGTCTTCTCATTGTTAAATAACTCGTTGATCCATTTTATGCAACCACATTAACTAATTAACTGTGCTTTAATTACAAAAATACATTTCCAGAGCTTTCAAAATTCACCAATGGCATCGCATCCATTCTCAACAATACAATGAGTCTAAACCTGAACCTGGAATGGAGACCCTACCTGCTCAAATTAAATGCTCAAACGTATTCAAATCAAATAAGAAAGGTATGGGATTGGGTAACTGTTGGTTGTGGATCTTGATCTTCCTTATTCAGAGGTCGTGTTTCAACCGTGTATGGATCCTAGCCCATGACGGGGGGTTTGGGGGGGCTTTCCACCCCAAAATAGTCGCCATGGGGGGTCCAATATGGGGAAGGTGACTACATTTTAGGAGGCCCCCTGAAGAGAATTCGGGGGAAACACCACCATAGCGAAAATTTCAAAAAAAATGCCTTGTAAAATGTTGTAATTTCATAGTCGTGACTTGGTCAATAATGGCTGATTTATGGGCCCATAGTATTGGGTGTTCCATAGTATTTTCTCATGGTAATCACTCTTTAAAAGGAAGGCATTGTAATACGCCTGAGTATTTTTAGCATTGTAAATATCTGTATGATTGTGTGAGAGAGACTGTGAGAGAGTGAAGAGGAAGTTGTAGCGGATTTGTTGCAAGTTGTATCCATTCATTTGTTGGATGGTATATAATAATAAGAAATGACAATTTATGTGTGGACGTATCCCATCTTGGGTGAACCATGTTATATTGGTGTATCTCTTGCAATGTATTTTATGTGATTTATATTTGTATCTTGTTTATTGTTATTGATCTGCGATCATGTTTTTCTAACAATTGGTGTCAGAGCCAAAGGTCTATTTGGCATATAAACTTACGGGAAAGAAGGGCTCCTGGTTCGAGTGGGAGCAATGGTAGAAGAAGGAAATTTTAATGTCAATAAATTTAATGGCCAAAACTACCAGTTAAAGAAGATGCAAATGGAGGACTATCTGTATCAGAAGGATCTATTCTTACCGTTGGGAGGAAAAGCAAAACAACCTGTGAATATGAAGGACGAATAATGGCAGGTTCTTGACAAAAAGGAACTGAGAACAATACAGTTGTGCCTAGATTCATCGGTGGCTTTCAATATTTCAAAAGAAAAGACAACGGAGGGTCTGATGAGAGCATTGGGTAATCTGTATGAAAAAACCTCAGCCTCCAACAAGGTATTTCTAATGAAGTGTTTATTTAATATGAATATGTCAGAAGGTGGATATGTTGTTGATCTTTTAAATGAATTTAATACGATTACAAATCAGCTAAGTTATGTAAAAGTGAAATTTGATGATGAGGTTAGGGCTCTTATAATCTTATGTTCATCACCAGAAATCTGTAACGGCTTGGTCATGGTTGTAAGTAACTATGTCTCTGGTTCAAACACTTTGAAATTTGATGATGTTGTTGGTGTTATTCTTAGCGAGGAAATGCGAAGGAAAAGATCAATCGAGATATCAGGTAATGCATTGAACATGGAGAGAAAGGGAAGACAAAGGGAGAGAGAAAAGTTCCTAGGTAATCGTAGCGAGTCCAAGAAGGGTACATCCAAGTCTAGATAGGGAAAGCTAGAGTACCAGAACTATGGAAAGAAAGGACATCTAAAGAAAGACTACAGATCTCTAAAGAAGAAAGGAGATGAACATCAGGAGACTACTCAGGAAGCAAATGTAGAAGGTGACGTGTTACAAGATGCTTTGATTATTGCATTAGATAATACTAGTGATTACTGGATAGTAGATTCAAAGGATTCATGTCATGCTACACCCCATAGGAAATTCTTTCATGATTATGTTTCAGGCGATTTTGCACATGTTTTGTTGGGTGATGATGAACCATGTAAAATTGTTGGAATGGGTAAGGTATGGATAAACTTAAATAATGGTGAATGGAAGCTAAAAGATGTAAGGAATATTCATGATATGAAAATAAATATGATCTCAACAGGTCAGTTGGGAGATGGTTGTTGTTTATCTACGTTTGGAAAACAATGGTGGAATATCACTAAAGGATCAACAATGATAGCAAAAGAAGACAGGATAGGTACATTGTATTTATGTTCTCATAATACTAATTGTTCTATATATTTAGCTTCCACAGAAATAGATATAGCATTGTGGCATCATAGGCTTGTCCACATGAGTGAGAAGGGGATGCAGATTCTCCACTCAAGGAAGTTGCTACCATATTTGAAGCAGGTAAGTTTGGAATTATGTGAGAACTATGTTTATGGAAAAAAAAAGAGTCATATTTCTCAGGGTTGGGAAAAATAAGAAGAGTGAAAAGTTAGAGCTTGTACATATAGATGTATGGGGACCGGTTCAGGTACAATCTCTTGGTGGCTCTTGTTATTATGTTACTTTTATTGATGATGCAACTAGAAAAACTTGGTTTTATTTTATTAGACAGAAATATGATGTGTTTGCTGCTTTTAAGAAATGGAAATCTTTGGTTGAGAATGAGACAGAAAAAGGTTGAAGTGTCTCAGATCTGATATTGGAGGTGAATATTGTAGGAAGGAGTTTGATAGTTACTGTTCATACCATGGGATTGGTAGAGAGAAGACAATACCAGGAACACCACAAGAAAATGGTGTGTCAGAAAGGATGAACAGAAGAATCATGGAGCATGCAAGGTGTATGAGATTGCATGCAGAGTTTCCCTTACATTTTTGGGCATATGTTGTAGATACTGTTGTTTACTTAATAAATAGAGGGCCTTCAAGTGCTTTGGATGGTGGTATTCCAGAGGCATGGACATGTAAAAAGATAAACTACTCTTTTCTGATAACTTTTGGTTGTGAATCATTTTCCCATATTGATAAAGAAAATAGAACAAATCTTGAGGCTAAATCCAAGAAATGTACCTTTATTGGATACGGAGTTGATGATTTTGGTTATCGCTAATGGGATTAGGAAAATAAAAAAATCATTAGGAGTAGAGATGTGGTATTCAATGAAAAGGTCGTGTATAAATATCAGTTGCAGGGAAAGAAACAAGAAAAATAAAACACAGAGTACACAGTGCTTGATGAAATCAAAGAAAATGAAGTTCCAAAGGTGTCAGAAAATCAAGAACAACAGCACGTACCTGAAACTCCTTCAAGTGTTAGAAGATCTACCAGGATAAGTAGACCACCTGAACGATACTTTCTTCAATGTATTTTTTATTGATGGCTGAATTTGGTGAACTAGAATGTTATGAAGAAGCAATGCAAGTGGAAACTAGACATGAATGAGGATATGGACTCATTGATAAGAAACCAGACTCTGGATTTGGTTCAATTGCCTACAGGTAAACGAGCATTGCAGAATAATTGGGTTTACAGGTTGAAGGACGAATATGGAGGAAAGAAGCGGTACAAGGCCATACTTGTTGTAAAGGGGTTTGCACAGAAGAAAGGTATAGATTTTGATGAAATATTTTCTCATGTTGTTAAAATGACTTCAATTAAAACTATTTTAAGTCTAGTGGCGGTAGAAGATTTGCATCTTGAACAGTTAGATGTAAAAACAACCTTTCTCCACAGGGATTTGGAGGAATATATTTGTATGCAGCAGCCACAGGGGCATGAGTTCAAACGGAAGGAGAATTTAGTATGAATTTTCAATAAGAGCTTGTATGGCCTGAAGCAATCTCCATGGAATTGGTATTTGAAATTTGACATCTTTATGACAGAGCAAGGTTATAGTAGATATCATTCTGACCACTATGTTTATTTCAAGAGGCTAGATAATGGAAGATACATTATCTTGTTATTGTATGTGGATGACATGCTTGTTGCATGTCTAACATGTAGGATATAAATGTGCTCAAAAGGAAGTCATCTAATTCATTTGCAATAAAGGATTTGGGTGCTACAAAGAAAATCCTTGGTATGAGAATAACAAGAGACACGAAAAATCACAAATTGACATTGTCTCAGGGTGAGTACATACAAACGGTGTTGGAGAGGTTTAGAATGTAGAATAAAAAACTAGTTAGTACACATTTTCCCAGCCATTTAAAACTAAGTAAGGAGATGTGTCCCAAGACACATGAAGATATAGACTGCATGTCCAGGGTTCCCTATTCATCAACAGTTGGCAACTTGATGTATGCCATGGTGTGCACAAGACTATATATTGCACACGTAGTGGGAATTGTGAGAAGGTATAAGAACAAACCAGGGAAAGAACATTGGAAGGCAATATAGTGGATTCTTAGGTATTTGAGAGGTACTACCACTCAAGCATTATGTTTTGGAGGTTCAGACATTGTTCTACAGAGATAAGTTGATGCAAATATCGTGGGTGATAAAGATAGTAGGAGGAGCACCACAGGGTATGTATTTACTATAGTTGGAACGACAATAAGTTGGATTTCGAAGCTACAAAAGGTTTTTGCACTTTCAACAACGGAAGCGAAGTATGTTGCTGCTACAGAGGCTAGTAAATAAAAGATTTGGTTACAGAGGTTCATGGAGGAATTGGGTAAAAAGCACGAGAATAGAAGGTTGTACAGTGACAACCAGAGTACCATTCATCTTGCAAAGAACTCAGCCTTCCATTCTAAGACTAAAATTATACAGCTCAAGTACCATTTCATATGGTCTATTCTGGAAGATGAACTGTTGAAGCTGGAAAAGATACACACTAGACAGAATCCTGCAGACATGTTAACAAAGGTGGTAACCAGAGAAAAACTGAGTTCCTTCTCGGTTTTAATTGGCCTTCAAGCATGAAGGTGAAGATGATAAATTTTCCAAATCCAAGGTTTAGATCATAGTCTAGAAAGTGCAACAACGGTGGAGTTGTTGTGATCAGTCTCCAAATGGGAGGTTGTTAGTTATGGAGCGTGATCTTCCTTATTCAGAGGTTTTGTTTCAGCCATGTCTGGATCCCAGCCCATGACGGGGGGTTTGGGGGGACTTGCCACCCCAAAATAGTCACCATGGGGGGTTTAGGGGTGATGGAGACTACATTTTAGGAGCCCCCCCTGGCAGGGGTTCGGGGCATGTCCCCCATAGCGAAAATTTGAAAAACATGCCTAATAAAATGTTGTAATTTCATATTCATGAATTGGTCAATAATGGGTGATTTATGGGCCCATGGTATTGGGTGTTCCATAGTATTTTCCTATGGTAATCGCTATTTAAAAGGAAGGCATTGTAATACGACGGAGTATGTGTAGCATTGTAAAGATCTCTATGATTGTGTGAGAGAGATTGTGAGAAAGTGAAGAGGAAGTTGTAGCGGATGTGTTGCAGGTTGTATCCCTTCATTTGTTGGATGGTATAATAATAAGGACTGGAAAGTTATGTGTGGATGTATCCCATCTTGGGTGAACCATATTATATTGGTGTCTCTCTTGTAATTTGTTTTATGTGAATTATTTTTGCATATTTTTTGTTGGTATTGCTCTGTGATCCCATTTTTCTAATAGTAACCTCTTTCCCGAACTCCACTAGTACTCATTATGAAGTAAAACTTAGAAAGCATAGAGCGGGATACTCTTGAACGATATTTACCTTAAACCATGCCTTAGATCAATTCATAGGATATTACAAGCCACATAAATACGAATTATCAGGCATTGAAAATAGCCAAAAGGTACGCCTGTAGTACCCTCCAAGGCTCATGCATGTTTGGGAAAAAAAATCTCATCTAGTGAAATACTGAGCTAGACCGCTCAACGCTTTTATTCAAGCAATTAAACAAATTATAATCACTCACGTGGAAAGGATTCAGGAAGAGCCAAGAAGGAAAGAGACCTTCGTCGAATACTTGGTTATTAGACTTGTATCGTTGGTGAAGCATTCAACACAGATCATGTAAAGGATACCTGGCAGCGATTAATGCTATGTACTATACAGTCCAAGCCATGTTACACTTTGGAGAATACTGAGTTAATTCATAATAGCTTCTCCATAACCACAATCCTACAAGACGATAGAGATATCTAACATGTATGTCTCAATTGCATGTAATATTAAATGAACAAAGGAACATATACTCCATCATATCCTCTATTGCATTGGACCAGACTCCATTACACTAGTAAAAACTTATCTATAGGTAATCAATTAAATAATAAAATTTCTATATTAGTGTCATTGCATGCAATATTTAAGTTATTGAACGCAAAACATGGTGCAAAGTTAATAGTGGTGGAAATACAATAGTACAAAGAAAACATGTCTGCGACTCTTGGTTTAAAGCATAGTAACATAATTCAGTCATATTGGACATTCCTGTATGAAAATTTAGATAAAGTTCGAATTCAAAGAAAATTCATACATAATACAAATACGGGAGCCAGCAAAAAAAATAGATTTGATAAAACAAAATTCTTGTTTATATATGTTATAAATTTAACATCATGATTCAAATTTCATACCGAGAGTTCGCAATCTATTATGGAACAGTGAAGACTCTTTATATGATTATAATAAGACTTGGTTTTAAAGTTCTAAATTTGCTTGACATTGTGTGACTGCACAGTGCACCCATGGGCGCGATTATACAATTTTGTAAAATATTACCTTAGTGATTTAAATAACTGCATAACGCCATTAAATTTAAATAATAGATAAGCATAAATGAAACAACCTCCTGCCAATACATTTTACCCATAAAAATAATATTAAAATCAATGTTAAATGAAAACCCTAATTGCATCCGGATTGAAAAAATTAATTTCGTGAATATTAATGTTTTGGGAAGACCTAAGTCATCTTGATATGGTTTCTAATATTTACAAGGTAATACTTAAATAAAAAAGTAAAATTAATTATTATGTGAAGAATGTATTATAAACAAATGAAATTAGCAACAAAGTTGCTTATTCCTGCCACTTAGAAATGTTTTAATGTATTAGTTATTCACATCCAAAGCTAATAGTGAATAAGAAAATTAGGCTAAAAGGAAGAGAGAAGTGACACCTAGTACTCCATACCTTTAAAAATTGAAATTAAAAAGTAAAATAAGTAGTATTAGCAAATTAATAGTATTAAGTATTTTGTGTTGTAAAAAATAAATATTAGATTGTTAGATTTTGATTACTTAATTTAGTAGATTTGAAGTGATTTACAATGAATAGTCAAACTTATTGACTACTCCAGGGAAGTTATCCAATTGAAAAATTGGATACCTCCTTTAAGAAAAGTAAAATTAATAACATTAAGTCTTTTATTTCATAAAAAAAAATATTAAATTTGTATCTTATTGTGACATAATGCTTTACTTAGTACCTTCGCCTTAAATATTGGTAAAATAATAAATAGTTTTTATTGTAAAAATTAATAATAAACATGATGTAAAAGTAAATAATAGTATGTACATTGAGTGTGTTACGCTATTTGTTTGTTTTTCCTGTTTTGTAAAGAATTTTTTTGTAAAATAATATTTAATTTAATTTAATTGTAAATTGAATTTGTAAAGAATATTTTTTTGTAAACTAATATTTTTATCTAATATTTTATTTAATTTAATTGTAATTGAATTTTTTGTGTTATCAAGTATATAGCGCAAAAAAAATCATCCTTGAAGAAACACAAAGAAAAGTTTAAAAAATAAATTACTATTCATTAAAAAGATATTTGTAATAATTATTTTATAAAAAAAAATTGGGCGCTTTAATTTTATAGAATTAATAAACAAAAATATTTAAATAATAATTGAAAAAATATTTTTATACGATTATTTTATAATTTAAAGAATTAATATTAAATTTATTTAAATTACATAAACTAATAATCTCTCTCTTTTATATATATTGCAAAAGTATATTAAATAAAAAACACATAAAATTAATTATATCAAATATTAACAAATTAAAATAAAAATTAACATAATATCAATTAATTAAAATAATGATTTAAAAAATAATTAACCATGTAACAAAATTAATTAAACATATTTACTTATTTGTTATATATATACACCGCACATAGCATATGATAAAATATCTATTCATAGTTAATTACAAATCTTATAATTTGTTATCCTTAGTATTATATTTTAAAACCTTGCTTATTATATGTGTTTGGATATCTACTAAAAAGAACAAGAGCCACGAGGTGGCAATGTCCTTGACATTGCCACTAGATCAAAAGTGATTCTTATGCATGTCTTTTTTATATAATGATATCTATGTTTTCCATCCTAGTGTTTTTTCTTTCAATTGTATGTATTCTTGAATGTTTACGGTAAGCTTTATTTGTTCTGTTTTTTTCTCAATCTGTCCACACACTCTTAGTACCTTGTATATAGATGAAACACAGTATATATAATATAAGAAAAAATTCGTTATCTGATGGTGTACCTTGTATATTGATGAAACAGTAAAGAATGAAAACATTAACCATCCCGAAGTATATACTTTATATTTCAGAAATCAGATATGTTTGAATATGAAGTGCCTCATCCTTAATCGTAATGGTAATTATGTTTTTTTTGGGGGGGGAGTTTGTTGACTAATGACTATATAGCCTAGTCAAGCATGGCATCACAAGCTTTGAGGATCTTTTGTGTCCAAAAGCAATACTTTGAGAACTTTGAGTATTGGAAATTTGTTTTTTTGTTCATGTTAGTCGAAAAAACAAAATTCTAACACTGAGGATTTTTTGGTGTTTAAATGTAGTGAATTATAAATTTTTAGGATATTTGATATCCAAATACAATGCATTATCAACTTTGATAATTGCAAATTTGTTTTTGTTCAGGTTATTCAACACTATTTCATAGCCCACAATCTTTTGTGTCCAAGCGCAATGCTCTCTCGTGATGAGACTCATTCGCTTTTGTGACAGTAGAGTAATAAATAGCATAATGTTAGTGTATACATTGTTCTCATGATGAGACTCATTCGCTTTTGTGACAGTAGAGTAATAAATAGCATAATGTTAGTGTATACATTGTTTCTATGTGATAATTGAATGCCAAATTGGATCTGGTTATGACCTAACCATATCGCTATTTTTTTCTTATACTGAAAATATAAATGGGGTAAAAACTATATTTGCAACTTCACTTTACCGTAATAGTTACTATGTTTTTTATTGCATAATCTAAGGGGAAATATCATCTATTGATTGTAAACTCATAAAGGGTAAATTATCTTCTCATATCGTTTTCCCTTTCTTCCATAACATTTACTTTTAAAAGCTAGCAAATAGTAGCTTCGAGCCTTTTAGGATTTAAAGCTTACTCTTATATGCTCTGAGTTTCTAGGCACAGTTCCTCTGTGCATTCATTTCTCAATTACAGGAACAACACGAAAGAATAGGTTATTAAGGTGCTTCAGGGTTTCAATCCCCCGACTCTGATGTAACTAAGTCTATTATCCTTCATATAATTCTTTTTCATGTTATTCCCTATTTCTTTACTATTACTGGGTTATCTCACTAATTCCAAATTATTCTTTATTCATAGGTGAATGATGATCTATATATTTGTTATAGATGTATTAAAAGGTAGTGGTCAAATATATGATGCTTACATGGCATTATATATATATGAATCAAATCCTTCTCTTTTATCATTTGTAAAATTGGGCACTAACCATAATATAATAATTTAAAAAAATATATCAAAGAGTGATGAAATGAGTTTCAATGCCTATTTGTAATTTGGGTCCCAATCCTCGTCACCACGAATCTCCTTAACATAATCCATATGAGTAGTACTACAATTATGAGCTCCAGATATGCCAAGATCAGGGTTTGAATTAGAAGGAATCACTGATTACTTAGGGTATAGAATGCCTTGGGTTTCCTAGGTTTTGTACCTAGATGGACTGCATTGTTTCAAGAAAAAAAAAAGGATAACCGGTTCAAATGTTTAGAATGCCAAAAAGCGAACACATAACATAAACAGCCTTTTGGTTTGTTGCGACTATTTCCCATTCCAAAATGTAAATGGGAGAATCTATATGGGTTTTGTAATGGGATTGCACCAGACAATAAACAAGCATCATACATATTATTAAATATTTCTTATAACAACAACTGCTTTCTTATAACAACAACTGATAGTAAAAATAAACAGGGCAAGCTAACGCAATAGTTGAATCTGAATTATGAACCATTTCGTTGTGGTCTAATGGTTACTTGGAGTAGTTGTTTTGATGAAGACCCAAATTGAAATCCCGATGAGCATGATCCTCTCCATAATTAATGTAATTTGATCTCCCTTAGTAACAACAACCTCCCTCATAGCTACTACAATTGCATGGGGTGGGGCTACCATTGATAAAAGGCATCTTCCCTTTAAAAAATTAGTTCAATGTAAATGGAAAATCCAAATGCTAAGTTGAGACAAAATAGATGGCCCATAGTAGAAAAGAATATGAGACACCGTTAAGCCAACAAAATTGTTCATATTTCACAAAGGGGAACTATACACAAGCAACTAACTTGTCAATGAGAAATGGAAAAATGTCGGAAGGGGCCTCCCGAAATGACCTAAATTCTACAAATTAATAAAAACAGAAGCACATAAGTGATGCAGATGACCATGCTTTTGAAATAGAGGGAATTACCACTTTGATATGCCATGCAAGGAGTAGTTGTTGATATGTTGAGTGTTAACTCTTCATCTCAAACTGGATTGAGGTTTCTCTTGATTACTCAAGTTTTGACAACCTTCACCATAGTTAACAGCTAGAAGTTATGTCCAGGCCTTATATCTTTCACACACTTATATAACAAGAGGAGACTTATGTTGTAAAAAATACTTGATTACCGAGCTTGAATACAACATAAGGATGACTGCTTCTGATGTCTCGAATGGTTAACCTCATGCCATTAAGAACCCGCACCTTGAGAAGGCACGACATCACTTTAAGATAACTATTTAAATCAATAAGATCGTCACTATAATTTATTTTAATCTATGATTAGGTTTTATTTTGAAGGATAACCCAACATTACTATTGTTTGAATGAATGGGATTTGAGCTTTCAATGATAATACTATTACTGTGTAGTGTCTCCTATATTCGTACAACTTGGTATGAACCAGATCGCCCTTAAAGAGGAATCGACATGTGATCTTACTGTAGAGTAGAAGTTTATAATCCAGTATTACTGTTGTTTAAATGAATGCAATGTGAAATTTCAATTTATAATCTGGTATTATTGTTGTTTAAATGAATGCTATGTGAGCTTTCAAGGGATGATAATCTAACTGTGTAAAATTAAGAAGAGAGCCGCTGCCAGACGATGTGGTACTGCAGAATAGACACAACAGCAGGATTGACGATGTAGTACTCTCTTCATTCAAATCTATGTACAGTCATAAAACCATCACATCAGAGGGTCGAAACCCATACGCTAACAAATCCCGAAGTAAAATCCGCTTACATCAGCACGTCGCCGGCTCCTGGGGAGGAGAAAACGAGGCTTGCATCATCTGTACTCAGCCAATGAAATCATGACAAAAAAGATTGATTTATAAAAAAAAATTAATAATAAAAACTTACACTATGCTTTGAACCATAGTCCTGCCAAATATTTCATTGTGAAAGTTGATTAATACAACTGCACCAAATACTTGATGTCAAGGACATAATAATCATAACCAATATTCCCAGCAATTAATAATCATATACATTCAAACGTCTACTCAAAGCATTTTATAATCGTATATGCCTATAATTAATACTTAGCCGGAAATGACATTTTCCAAAATTGGGATCTGCTCTAATTTTTTTGTGTGTAAAGGCATGAAGGCTCAATGGCATTAATAATGCAGGATTGTTTAATAGTAAAAAAAACATATTCATTATGTACTAGTCAACGAGATTGCAGAACCTAATGTCGTCAGAGTCATCATATCCTTGTACTCATCGAGATTGCATTGCAGAACCTAATGCCGTCAGAGTCATCATATCCTTGTACTAATTTGTAGGACGTAATTAATTATTTTATTTATAAAAAAAAAATTCAAGCTTTCATTGTAAAATATTTTAGAAAGATTTAAATTTTACTTGTAAAAATTTAGTAAATATATTTAAGCTTTCACTGTAAATATATTTACACTGGATGTAAGCATCATATGTATTTCTTGTAATATTGAATTTGTAAATAATCTAAATGTTAAAAAAATTAAATGTATTTATCACATATATTTATTGTATTTAAATATATTTAGTAATTATATAATCTCAACAACTAATATTTATAATTTTAATTATAATAACTCTTCTATTTAAAAAAGGAACAATATTGTAATATATAAAAAAATTAATCTTGTAATAAAATTTGGTGACATTATTATAAAGCCAAATATAATATAGAATTGAATCGATTGACCCTAACTTTCTATATTTATAGTCTTCTAGAATGATGAGTATTGTTCTACATTTATTCAACTAATGAATATTTTTTGTTCGTAGTGCTAATTTGAATAAGATTGTTTTTTAATGACTTATGATTTACTTAAATGTGAACATTACATATTTGATTAAGTAATCAAGATTTCGAGGTTTCCCTTTATTTTTATTGTTAATTAAACATGGGCCTACCTTAACTTTACTATAGATCTAAATAGATTATATGATTAACCTTAGTAGTTGACTTGTTATATTTCTTAAGTCTTCAACAAATTAAAGAGCCATGTTTTACATGAGTATGTTTGTAGGCACTAATGGTAATATGATTGTATTTGAGAAAAAAGAAGTGAGGAATTGAATTTATAGTTTACCTATATGAGATGTTTGATTACATGAGACATTATTTATTAAAACAATTAAAAAACCTAGTGCCCAATAAATGCTATCATTTTATGGATTGATAATAATGTAGGTAATTTACATACTAAAATATGATAAAGTTTTTAATTAAATAAATTAATAATTAATTATAGCATAAAAGGAAAAAAGTGATAAAGTTTTTAACTAAATAGGTTAACAACAAATTAATTATTGCATAACAACAAATTAATTATTGCATAAAAATATATAATAAAAGTTTTAATCAAATGCATTAATAATAAATTAAATATTGCATTAATTAGTTAATATATAGATTTTTTCTGGAAAAATCTTATATAAATAAGCAAACGAAACTCAGATTTAAAATTTGAATTTCAAGTAAGAATCATCTTCTGAGTAAATAAACTTTCCTTTAAGAAAAAAAAAAACATAATTCCAGAAAACGGAGTTTTAATTCTGATAGAATACTTAAATTTTGAATCAAATATTTTTTTAATCTTAATCGTGTCTATAGGAAACATATATAATAAATAAACCTACTTAAATATTTGGGGAATCGATGCCTATATGATTGAGGAATACGGCTTATAGCTACCTCTATTTTTATTGTAATTGAAACTCCCTTAAAATCCATCACAAAAGTAAAAATACCTAAAAACGAAAGAGAATTATGTTCTTCACAGAGAAAACGCATTTCTTTTGTATTCATTCAAAGGAAAATTTATTTATATTACGCAATTCAGAAATAAAATTAAGTTTTTCCAAAGCTAGATCCAGGAAAACCCTAGAACGGGCGTTAAACATCAACGCAGAAGCCAAGTCTGCTTCACGGATTTTCTTTTCACCAAAACATCAATGCAGAAGCCAAGTTTGCTTCGCGGATTTCTTTCACCCAAACATCAACGCAGAAGCTATGAAGTGCTTCGCGGATCCAAACCAAGACATCATCCAAGCTGGGAAATTACTGCAGTATTTCCAGTTTAAAATTTTGAAGGTAATGTTTAATGTTTCATTATTTGTTTCAGTCTATTAATTGTTTGGATGTTCATTTATCATTTGCATATACTAATAACTATAATTTTCACTATTGTAAGTGGAAAACCTCCTTGGGGTCAAGGGTTTGCAGACCTAAGGAAGATGAGAAGAGTTAACACAGGTAGGCCTCCCCTTCCTCGGTCTGAATGCTCAAAAGTTTACTGTCAGTATTTAATTCCTTTGTTTATATTACACTTCCCATATTGCTTGACATTCTTGCAAACTACAGCTCGGACCCAGTCATGGAAGCTTGATTTTATGTGAAACGACTTGTTTGGGGTTTATATAATGCCCAGAACTAAGTTATGGCTCACCGAGCCTTGCAATATTTGCTAGTGGAGTTTAATAAAACATGTTATAGGGATAGTAAATACCATTTTGGATTATTGCATGATTATATGTTATTATCGTTGTTTATATTAATAACAGTAGGATTATATTGCATTTCATTTTGGTTCTACTTCTCAAGTAGAGCCATCGTGCTCCATCCTTGTTATTTTGGTGGTTCCTGTAGTTTATAATTTGAGTGTTGAAAGTTTAATCCTATTAACTCATTAGTGGTTCAAGAACAATTTTACTGTGCTAACCCTTTTTGTTTGCATGCTATTTGTATTGAAAACGAGATTGTCATTTTCGTTATGTTAAAAGGATTGGATTCCTACACTGTTTAATCATACAAATATTTAACTTTTTGATATATGTTCGCCCTATCCCTTTGGGATTCATTACGGCCTTGAATATTTTATTATTTGGATAATTTCGTGACTCTACAAGGGAAATAAATTTCTTTACACAATTATTATCTATTAATATTTTTATCTCCTTGCTATTTAATAGTTAAACGCCCACTGTTGGCTCGTTCTCTTGCATATATATTTACATATAGTCATTTGTTTGTATTACAGCTTTGTCCAACATACATTAATGTATTGGTTTAATGGAACGATTTGTATGTTTTACATTTAGAGTTTGGATTATTTGTTTATCAAACCTAAGCTTCGTTCTATGAGGTCGTGGCCCATTCATATCTCGATCCTCAAGCGTGTTTAAGCGCACACACACATATATGTTTATACGAACTCTGTTTTGGAATGTGCCTATACAAGCTTTATATTTTAAAAAATAAAAAATAATTTTTAAATTTTGGAAATACAAATTTCTAATTTCTGATTTGAGGAAAGCTTTGATGGGACAAATTTTCCCAGCTTTTTCACATTATTTGTCAGAAATAAAAATTAATAAAAAATAAATAAAAACAAAAAAATAAATATTGGCCATCCAAATCAGGCCTGGAATTTCAAATTTCGTGTTCCTGTCAAAATTTTTTTTTACGACGGTTTCAAGTATTCAGTGCCTATCATTTTAAGGTTTAGGAAATTTCATTGAGTGTCAATTTTTTTCACTGAGTGTCAATTTTTTATGTTATATGTAAATGTAATTAAAATATTTGTATAAAAGTTTACTCAATTCTAAATATACAATAAAAAAATTCTAAAATCATAACAAAGAAAATTCATAAATTCAAAACAAAAAAAATTCATAAATTCAAAAGGAAAAAATCTGAAATTCTGATTCCCTACAAGGCTACAACTCTACGATGTAATGCTGCACATAGGCTGTAGCATCGTTTCTAGCTATATAATTTTATTAGATACATCATGGATTCATGCATGCAATTTGTGTCGTTGCTGTAACATCGTTTTGAGGTACAACATTTAATTAGACATGTGTGAAGCCTTGAAGGTGGCAGTAACGAGTGGCACGGGCACCGTCACCCACTTGCCGAGTCGCCCTAAATTCTAATCACCGACTGGCCCTACTCGCAAATTCGCACAGTCGCAGAATTTCCAAATTTCAACATTATATATATATCGATTATGGATATATATTAAGTATAGGCATTAAAAATTATGACGGGTAAGCAATGGCGTTGAATGTCAATTTGACAGGATGAGTTTTTACAAACCTGTAGATGCTGACGTGCTGAATTTGAAACTACATGTCAAATACGTTCTGGAGAGCAAAAAACGTTCTGTGGCACGTCAATTTCCAGGCCTGGTCCAAATCATGTGAGCATGGCGCTGATCCAAATGGAGACTCTATAACCAATTGTCATATCATACTTTAAACCTAATTAATACCAAAAACATTAATTCACTGGCTTTCCTTTTCCCAAGTGAGGCAGCGGTGCTTGCACATTAATTTTGTCTTTTAGATGCAGGAAGATAAAACATCCCAACTCCCAAGGCAGTGGTTGCTTGCATTAAATCTGTTTTCTCTTTTCATTGTGCAAATCTATATTTACTCCATAGAAGTTTGTATCTTAAAATTTTTGGGTGGACTACAATTTAGATTGTAGTACGATGACACAAGTAAATTGGTTCTTATTGGCGTAGTTAAAAAATTTAAATAAAAAATTCAAGAACGAGTATAAAAAATAATTACACTAATAGAGATATATATCTTAAAATTTGGGGTGGACTATTATTTATGCTTCTCCTAGATTGAAGGAGGATAGGATAAGTGTACAACCCATTTAACTAAACAAGCTAATTGAAGCATAAACAACCGTTTGTTATGTGGTGTTAAGTTGAGTAGTTCAAACTAAAATGAAAATCCAAGCGTTTCAAAATAGTAATTATTTTAACTTTTAGCTTTGAATTGTATGGTGGTCATAGCCCTATGCTTATACTACTTATTTCACTTTTTAATTTCATTTTTTAAAGGTATGGAGTACTAGGTGTCACTTCTCTCTCACTTATAGTCTATTTTTTCGTAATTATTTTAACTATTAGCTTTGGTTGTGAATAACTAATACATTGAAATATTTCTAGAAGGTAGGTATAAGCATTATTATTGTTTTTGCATTTAAACGGGTAGAAATTTTCGCCTCAAAATCCCATCTCAACCTTGCTGGTAGTATGTAGAACTTCCATTATATTAATATTTTGTTTTGAAAATGGAATCAAAACAAGTTTTCTAAACTATTTCCATCTTAATTTTTAGTTTGGGACTATATACAATCATTAATTAAATTACTTATAAACTATTTTCTTAGCTTACTTATAAATTATTTTCAAATGGCAGGTATAAGCAGCTTTGCTGCTATTTTTACTTGTTAATCTTACAAAGAAAAAGGGTTGCAACATTTACATATAACCATAAATGTTAGGATATTTAGACACTTAGGAGTTGGTTAAGATCAACTTGTGTAATATATCCGTTAGGGATGGTGTGTTTCTGTAGTATGCTTAGTATGCATTTGTAAATACTTAATCCGACGGTCACGATATGTTCCCGACATAGAATGATCCGATGGCTCAACTTCTCTTAGATCAAACCTAACCTTGATCCGTGGCTTAACACCCGATTGGTCCATGATCTCTATTTAAAGAGCATGGAGGGTCATTGTTTAGTTGATCGATTATGAGAAACTCATTTGTAACTTTCTTTCTTTGCATAATAAATTGTCCCATAGAAGCTATTTGGCCGGGGCCTTGGAGTGTTTCCCTCAAGAGGGTTTAAACCACGTCAAAACATCGGTGTTTTGATCTATGATCTGTTTGTATGAAGTGGTTGCTCTTGGTGTTCGGTCCTTTGGTAGTACCTTATGTACTCGAACATGGTATCAGAGCTTTTATGAAGAGCCACTTCCGGTTATGATCTAGATCTTGAACTGTTATTGCCGAAACTCGAAAGGGTTTCTGGTTTTGGTATTTTTGTGCATTTCTGAGCCGTGGGAGGTGTTCCATTGTGTCCGGAGCGTCGTTTACATTGAGAAATAGTTTTTTTTTGATCGAAAACGGTTCCCGGTTGCTCCAAAAACGCATATTTTATCAGATCTGAAGGTATAATGTTCCAGTGACGCATTTTTTTTATTTTCTGTTTTTAAAAGAAAAAAATCTCATATTTTATCATTTTTTTTACTGTTAGATTTTTTTTTGGGTTCGGATTGTTGCTTTCCCTTCTGCGTATGCTCTTTTCCGTGCACCTTGAGCGATCTCGGCAAATCAGAAACATAAAGGGAAAGACTTTTTCTAGGCTGCGTATGCTCTTTGCCGTGCACCTTGCACGATCTCGGCAAATCAGAAACAGAGAGAAAACGTAGACTTTCCGGGCAAGCTAATGAGATCTAACTCCACAAGTGTGGAAAAGTTTTTTTTGTTTCGATTTGTGGTGTGTTTTGTAGGAAGAAGAGTTAAAAAAAAAAACCCTTCCCCATTCTCATATTTTACATACCTTTTAATCTAGCTCACTTGGTTCAAAGTTGTTTTATTCCTTAATAGGTCTTGAGTTCAAGTCTTAGGAAGTTACTTTTAAAAGAAAAAGTGCATGCAATTTCTATTTTCAAGTTACTTTATTGTAAAAGTGCATTTCACTTAAATAATAAATAAAAAAAGGACAAGTGAGTCACTTAAGTTTTTTTTATTGTTGCACTATTTAAAAGTAATAACATTGTAAAAGTGAAATCACTTAATTTACAAAAGTGGTTCACTTAAAACAACTTTCTTGTAAAGTGATTGTCAAAAGGTTCATCTTGGGAAGAAGGGGGTTCATTTTTTTGTTGGACATTCTCTAGCTGCCACGTCACTATTGGGGACATCTTCAACAGTTTCTTTGTTCAAGCATAACTTCATCATACAGAGTCAGTTTTCAGTGCCATGTTTTTTTAAACCACCTATTTTTTTGAGCTCTTCGCGTCCAGACTATTGGTTTCTACTTTTACAATCATTAATTTACAAATATGGCCACCCCTTGTGATATTATACTTCATAGTTCCAACTATTTCTCATGGAAATCTCGTATGGAGGATGTTCTACGAAGTAGGGGACTTTTTAGAATTACCTCAGGGAAAGAAACCGAACCCACTGATGATGATAAGAAAATAAAATGGGCAAATAGATGTGACAAAAATCATGGATTGATTGGGATGTCAATCTCTACTAATTTGCGATTCCACATATCTGGAATTGATGAACCTGATGCTGCTTGGGACAAGTTGGAGTCTGTGTTTGGTAAACACAATGAAATTCGAGGTCACCAACTCGAAAATGAGTTGATTTTTTTAAATCCAAGTGACTTTTCATGCATTCAAGATTATTTATCTAAGTACAAAACTCTTAAACTCTTATGTGCAGAATGTAAGATTAAGAGGGAAGACAAACAATGCATTTATCATATTCTTTTCAAACTTGAACCTTCATATTCTGTTTTTGTATCTACATTTTACTCCATGAAAGAATCCTTGAATGCAGCTAGCTATCAAGAGCCTAGTCTTGAATCCTTTTGTGATTCCTTGATTAGAGAGCAAGATAAACTCATTCATCTTGGAATAATCAATAATGCAGATACATCTGGGAAAGTCTTATTGTCCCAACAGAAAGAAAAGTCCAAGTCTCCCAAAAAACAAAATTTTCGCAATAATAAGTCAAACAAGGGTCCAAAACCCTCTCAGTCAGCTCCTTCTTTCAAAAATGACAAAGGATCCAAGCCAAAAGGAAAGAATACTGAGCGTCATTGCAACTATTGCGGGAAAGATAATCATGATGAATCTAAGTGTTTCAAGAAGATGGCATCCTTGGAAGCAACAATGAAGAAGCACCACATCAACCTAAATTCGCCTTCAGAATTTGCCTCTCATGGACATGCACTTTGTGCTTCTGGTTATTCTTATAATGCATGTTCTTATTCTACTTCAAATGAATGGCTCATTGATTCTGGAGCATCTTATCATATGGCTAAGGATCAAGCCATCTTTTCTACTATGCATGAATGTAACACCAAACAAATATTTGTTGGTGATGATAGATCTCTAACTGTTGTAGGAGTTGGAATAGTTCCAGTAGATAATGGTCATTTTAGTGATGTACTATGTGTTCCAAGAATTTCCTACAATTTGTTATCAATCTATCAGATCACTCATTCTGGTGAAGGTAAAACTGTGACCTTTACACCTCACCAAGTTGTAATCAAGGATTTTAAAGATCCTCAACAGGTCTTAGCTACCGGAATTGTTGATGATATTATCAGGTTGTACAAGTTTAACAACTTTGGGTCATCACCTTTCCTTTCAATTTTTGTTTCTCATAGTAATAACTTGAGCAAACTTTGGCATGAGCGATTTGGTCACTTAAATTATTGCTCATTGCAACAACTATGTAAAGACAATATGGTGATAGGTCTTCCGATGGTATCTTACAGGGATGGTGTTTGTTCCGGTTATGTACTCAGAAAACATCATCGAGACAGTTTTGACAAACGTGCCTCTTGGCCCGCCTCGATTCCCTTGGATCTTGTGCATAGTGACTTGTGTGGTCCTCTTCCATCTACTTCATTTTCTGGTTTCAAATATTTCTTAACTTTCATTGATGATTACACCAGACACACTTGGGTTTATTTCCTCAAACTTAAGAGTGAAGTATTTAACATGTTCTTGGCCTAAAAGGCCCTTGTTGAAAAACAGTCTGGTCATCAAATTATTAAGTTAAGATCTAACAATGGAGGAGAATATGTTAACAAAAAGTTCACTACTTTCTACACTGAACAAGACATCCAACAACAACACACTGTTCCATATACACCACAACAAAATGGTGTAGCTGAGCGGAAGAACCGCACCTTAAAAGAAATGGCTAATTGTATGATCCAATCTAAGGGACTAAGTCTTCAATTTTGGGCTGAAGCCATAAATTGTGCAAATTACATAGTTAATCGCACCCCCACTAAAGCATTACAAGGTATAACATCGGAAGAAGCATGGAGTAAAACTAAACCTGATGTAAGTCACTTCCGTGTGTTTGGTAGTGATGCATGGGCTCACATTCCGGATGAAAAACGAAAAGCATTGTAGCCTAAAAGTGAAAAGTGCATATTTGTTGGATATTCTAAAGATGTAAAAGGTTATAGACTTCTTCAACCACATTCTCATGATATAATCATTAGAAGAGATGTTAAATTTGATGAAAATCTCTTGGCCTGCGAGCCTAACTCGACGATTGTGCCATCTTTGACCTGAGAGCCTGATTCGGCATTTGTGCCTTCTTCTTCTTCTTCCAACGTCCTTGACAGGTTTCCAACTCTAGTTTCTGATGATGACAGTGAGGATGAAAATCCACCTCCGCCTGCTCATGTTCCTCCAGTTGCACCAGCACAAGTGCTTCCTCGATGGGTCCGTTCAACATGTGAAGCAGATGGTGATCTTGCCGGCGATCCTAGAGATCAATGTCGAACACATTCTCAATTTCAGCGAGCCTCTTCTCTTTTGGCTCAAGTTTCTGAGAATCATGATCCAAAAAATTTTGCAGAAGCTTCAGGGAATCCAGATTGGGATGCAGCCATGGATGAAGAATATCGTTCCTTAATGGTGAACGATAGTTGGGATCTTGTACCTCTTCCAAAAGGAAGAAAACTTGTCAGATGTAAATGGGTCTACATAACTAAGTATGTATCAGATGGAAGTGTTGAAAGACTTAAGGCAAGGTTAGTTTCCAAAGGTTTTTCCCAAGTTGAAGGGATTGACTACAATGAAACCTTTGATCCCGTCGCAAAAATGAACTCCATCCGCCTTGTTCTTTCCCTTGCAGCCTTACACAACTGGGAAGTCCATCAAATGGATGTCAAGTATGCCTTCTTACATGGTGATTTATAGGAAGAAATTTACATGGAACAACCTCCTGGCTATGTTCAGAATAACTCTAGCCTTGTCTGCCGCCTTAAGAAATCCTTATATGGCCTTAAGCAAGCTCCTAGAGCTTGGTATGCCAAAATGGATAACTTTCTCCTTGACACTGGTTTTTCTAGATGCCATTCTGACCCCAATGTCTATACCAAGAAAGTAGGAAACCATATCATCATACTTGTTCTATATGTTGATGACCTTATTCTTACTGGTAGTGACCCTAAGCTTATAACCCATGTGAAATCCAGTCTTAAACAAAATTTTGAAATGTCAGACTTAGGACATTTGCATTATTTTTTTGGTCTCCAAGTCCTGCAAACCAAAGAAGGAATATTTCTTTCTCAGTCTAAGTATGCTTGTGACCTTCTTCGTCGCTTTCACATGGAAGATTGTACACCAGCCCCTTCTCCCTTCCAGTCTGGAGTCAAACTTTCTGCCACTTGTACTTCACCTGAAGTCGATGCCACCTTATATCGTCAGCTTGTTGGTAGTCTCTTATACTTGACTCATTCCTGTCCTGACCTTTCCTTTGTCGTTGGTCATGTTTCCCGTTATATGCAGACACCTCATGAAAGTCACTGGAAAGCAGCTAAAAGAATACTTTGATATATTCGAGGTACAGTTCAATTTGGGATTCATTACAGTACAGGTGGGAAACCTTTGTTGGTTGGTTTCACTGATTCAGATTGGGCCGGCAATCCTGATGATCGAAAGTCTACTGCAGGTTATGTTTTCAGTCTGGGATCTGGACCTATTACTTGGGCTTGTAAGAAACAACAAGCTCTTGCTCTTTCTTCAGCAGAGGAAGAATATCGAGCAGCAGTTAATGCCAGTCAGGAAGCTTTATGGCTTCGACAGATCCTTTTAGAGTTTGGATTCGAGCAACAGCAGCCTACTCCACTTTGATGCGACAATCAAAGTGCCATCAAGCTTGCCAAAGATCCAATTCTACATCAACGCAGCAAACACATTGAGCTACATATGCACTTCATCAGAAATATTGTTCATGATCGTGTTCTTGAAGTGCTCTTTTTCCCTACAGATGATCAAGTTGCAGACATCTTCACCAAGTCTCTTACAGAAGCAAAGTTTTTTAAACTTCGATCTATGTTAGGAGTTCAGGAACTTGTCATTAAGGGGGGATAGGCTCTAATTCCTCCTTCCTTCTCCTAATAGTGTCACTTTTGTAAATCCTTCAATCCTATCCCAAGTTGTTATTAAGGGGGGATTTTAGGATATTTAGACACTTAGGAGTTAGTTAAGATCAACTTGTGTAATATATCCATTAGGGATAGTGTGTTTCTGTAGTATGCTTAGTATGCATTTGTAAATACTTAATCCAATGGTCACGATATGTTCCCGACATAGAGTGATCCAACGGCTCAACTTCTCTTAGATCAAACCTAACCTTGATCTGTGGCTTAACACTCGATTGGTCCATGATCTCTATTTAAAGAGCATGGGGAGTCACTGTTTAGTTGATCGATTATGAGAAGCTCATTTGTAACTTTCTTTCTTTGCATAATAAATTGTCCTGTATAAGCTATTTGGTCGGGGTCGTGGAGTGTTTCCCTCAAGAGGGTTTAAACCACGTCAAAACATCGCTGTGTTGATCTGTGATCTGTTTGTGTGAAGTGGTTTCTCTTGGTGTTCGGTCCTTTGGTAGTACTCTGTGTACCCGAACAATAAAAACAACAAAAAATTAAAACACAAATTTTGACTGAAGTCATATCACATTGAACTATAGTTATGGTGTATGTGGGTAAATAAAATAAAAAATATTATGAATTTTAAGGTACATTACATGTCGTCGTCACCTCAGCAATAAATCCAATGCATACTTGAAACGGATTGTGCTACGCACGAAAGCCATCAGAACCAGAGTAGTGTTTTTTCCAAGGCACTCAAGGGAAAGACAAATGGCAGACTGTTATTAATATTCTTAACAAATGGATGACTATTATTAACAAATGGCAGAGTGTTATTATTGCTCTTGACAAATGGAAACTTATTATTATTTATTGATTTTTGTTTTTATTTTTATAATTGAAAAAGAAAAAATAATTGAAAATGAAAAAAGTTTAAATCCTAACTGATTGCTATATAATTGCCTTAAGGTAGGTATAATAATTAAATTAAATCTATATTTAGCTGGTTAAAACCATGGTTAAAATTTATTTTCAATTTTCAATTTTATAATTTAGTTTATTTTTTTTAATAAATTTATTTTACAATACAAAATTTGGTAACTAGGTAGGTACAATTCTTTTATCTTTTTATAAATTGGTTTTTGGTATTTAAATTTATGTTTTTTATATTTTAAAGGATAATTAATTTATCTACTATTTCAGTGTAATTGTGTTGTTTTAATGATATGAATGTTATATAAAAATATCAAATCATTTATTATATTTTTTAATTTTCAAAAATTTGAAAAATATGTTTTAAATGCATAAGCAACCTACTCCCGTATTTTTGCCGTACTATATTTTTTATTATGTATCGAATCGTATTCAAATTTGTATCCGTATTCAAATTATGCTACTATTATTTAAGCCTAAACCCAAAGGTATGATTATAACCGGATTTCAAGTATAAAATTACATGACGGCAAATATAAAATATCAAAATAAACATGTATATAACATACCAAAATAAATCTGTATGACATAATAAGCAAAATGTAAACATGGTTTCCAGAGGTAGACCTAAGTGCTTGCAAACCATTGTTAAGGTGGATTGATCCAAGAGTATGGAAATATACTTAATAAAGATAATAAGAATAATAAAAAATGTTATTTAAAGGTGATATTCTAAAAGTGTGAAAACAAAAAAAATAAATTAACAAAGTATCAACAACTTCAATTTTAAAATATTAAAAAAAATAAAAATAGATATTAGAATATTTGATGAGTTCTCAAATAGAATATACTAATTATTACAATAGTTTCAATTAAATTGAATAATTATTTTTTAACATTATATTTTTTTCTTTAAAGTTTTGAGATTAAAAAACTATACCTAAGGAGATTTTATAAGGCCATCATAGGTTGCAAACCTGGATTCCTACTCCATACCATATATGCTTCCTGACCAATGGAATCATATACTATCGGCCATCAGCCCTATACCGATGCACGATTGTGCACTATAGAGTTTCGAACTCTTGATCAGTGTATTCTTCTCTGGATTCCAATGACTCTAGCAAGGGAGAGCCTCTCTTCTCGGGTTGTGATTACAAACATTGGCTCGTAACCATGGAGTTTCCAGACCCCCAACCGTCAACTCGACCTGTATTTTCTTGTTCATTCTTTCTATTAAGACATAAACACTAGGGTTTGTGGAAAATTTTGGGAAAAAATAACATCCATTTCGCCCGTAATGCTTTTATTTTACATTTTCTTAAATTGTAGTACCGGTGAGGTTGAGAAGAGAAATTATGCACTATCCATGATGATGTACATGGGTTTTATGTGTGAGATCTCAAAGAAACTTTCCAAAAAAATCAATAGTATGTATGTTGTTTAACTTAGCTTATTAATTTTTACCTTATTTATCAATTCCATTAATATGTATTCTTGTTTCAAATGGAAAAAGAACATATTAATAATACTAATATAGCATTGAAAACCAAACCAAAATGTAAATGCATTGGGATCTCATTCACCTAGAGGATTCAATAGTAAAGAATATTTGGCCAACAACTTTGCTTGTGACCATTATACCAATTGCAAGAAGATCATAGATTGATCCTAGACCAAAATCTAAAGCTTTCAAGCAACTACACCAACCTGTATGGTTTCGTGGCATTTTGCATAGTGGGAGGTGGCATGACTGATGGAGCATTCTAACATGTTCATGATGTTGGACATTGATCCCATCTACAATATTTGTCAATGTTCCTTTGATATTAACTGACCCCCATACAATAATATTAGGAGACTTGTATCTTGGGTCTTCTCTGAATCTTCCCTACATTTTGATGGTGCTTTGAACACAGGAATTACTAAGTTACTAATCCCCACATCCATGCCATGTAAACTAGGTTTGGCTCATGTGTCAACCTAGTCTAAAACATTCTCAAGTGGCATAAGCTACAGGATGTCCACCAACAATTTGACAAAATGTTTGAAAAAAAATACGTTAACATGGATTTCACTCGGTAGAAGATATGCTTTCCAATGGCATGGTTAGAGATCTAGAGGAATTCAAATCTACCTTGAATATTTATATTTGCATGAGAGGAAGAAAATAAATCAAGTAAATATTTTTGAAAACAATCATTACCTTGGAAATGACAAGCTTGGACACCATAGGTATATTACAATTAACAACATGAAGGCTAATATCCAGGACAAGGAGAATATACAAAACAAGACAAACATAGTGAAACTGCTTTAGAAACTACCATAGCCCAAGGTAGAGTTGTAAGGTGAGAAACACACTATTAAAAATTGACCTAACTTGTTACTTCAATGAAGAAATACCACTCTAGATTTAAATGTATGCCTACTACTTAATATAACCACTCAACTAAATAAGTCCATGGTAACTTGGTGAGGTTCTTAACATTGAATTTTGCATCCATGGTTATTCATTTTACATATAACATAAAACGTAAGCATTCAACATACATACAATTCTAGACTAGAGGAAAGTTAGTGTGAAGTCCAAACACTAATTTTCAAGCACAAAAAAGCATTGAGAGAAAACAAGGAAAAACATCAATGCATAATGTTAAGGATGTCGTCAACGAAGATCCTTTTGAAAATTGAGAAAGCGTTATAAATTCCATGCTAAAAAGGAAGAGAAGAGAAAAAATGGTATTAAACAAGGAACAAATTGCAATTATCTTGTGTTTTAGATTGTGGTCCTAATTACAACATCAAGGAAAATGAAAGAAAAGGTGGTGTCAATATTATAATCCAACCACCCACAATTTGAGATTATACTAGATGCTAGATAGAAAATACTTTTTGTATTAATAAAAAATACACTATATCAAGATTATATAAACTAAAAGTCATGGAATATTTCATCCTATGGTTATGCAATTAGAAATGCATTTGGTTATGGAATTGGATTTGAAACCATGGTTTCCTATTTTTGTTTGACAATCAAATTCATAAAGGGTTTAGATTTTGGAAACAGTCTTCCGTCAAAGAGGTACCAATGTCACTGAACTTCGTTTCCGACAAATATTGAAAAACATCCACAATGCTACACAACCTTGGAACATTGGAGCCTCCTCTCATTTAGGACTAATATATTCTTGTCAACAAAGGATCATTCAAGATTTGACACAACAATCCATCTCTTTGCAACAAACAATCTTGTAGGAAATCCTAACAACTACATGCTCCAAGAATTGGGTATGCCTATTGCACGATTTGTTGCATATTTCACCAATGGTTCATACACACAGCAAGATGATCCCCATCAAATAGAAAAACAAATATTACTATGTGTAGGTAAGTGAGTAATGCTATCCTACAATTTTTGGGTCCAAACATGATTAATAAATGGTGCACTTGAAGTGGTCATGCAAATTGTATACACACCTGGATCTAGCCCTCCTAAGTTACCAGCGTATGTTGTCATGGAATTTTTTAATTACATTTGGCTTCCATGGGACCAATCTCAACCAAATCACATACCAATTCCACCCATAAATCGAAGTAACAAGAAACAAATCCCCCTCAATATGTATTGGACATTGGCTACCCATAAATCCCAAGGATTGACATTAACAAAGTCAACCATGCATTGACATTGGCAACAATGAACGTCAAGGCTTGAACTTCACAACAATGGAACACACTACAACATTAAAATGAATGTGAATTGCACCAACATTCTCCTTCAAACGCTATGCAAAGATGGAATACACTTCATATGTCTCACTTTGAAAAAAGGAAGAGACATGCCTCCATTCTCTGTCCCTTTCACACTTAAAATTGCAACCCTTAATCATTGCACTCCCCCTACCAAATGAAAATACCAATTTTTATTGAAAATATAATTAATATTCAAACTTGATCACTACCTATCCCTTTATTTTTTTACTTACATATGTATACTTTCTCGTTTGACAAATTAATGTACATTTAATTTTACTTGCCATCAATTACATGGGTTTCTATTTATTGCTTATTAGTACTTGCAACAGAGTTTTCCTTTCAATTTCATCGATTAAAATTCCTACTATAGATTCAATAGACTTTCTTTCAACACATAAAATTATGTTATTTCATATGCACAACTTTCTCTCATCTTGCAACATATCAAAATTCTCTTCGACGTTTCATTTCCCCCACTTCGGGGGTATGCTAGTTTATTACATCGCAATTCAGAATCAAATAGAGATATTAATTCAATGGATGTTGTGGCTTCTTGTTTTTTATGTATATTGTAATATCCCCAATCATAAATTAGGAATATTATATCCAAGGTACCAACTTTAATTATGTTGATTTTCAACTTTTTCCCAAACAGTGGCTTATGAAGGCTTATGAGATGTTCTCGTTCAACAATAGTGGCGTGTATGTGTATTTATTATTTTCATTAAAGGTGTGAATATCATCAAAGTGTTTATATTCTGATGATATGTCTCCCAAATCAGATCTAATATAAAATTGGAAGATGGTAAAGAAACTAGGAACACTAGTTCAATTTTGGCCACACTTAACACGGGGTTTCCAACTCTTCCCAAACACTACCATAGCAACTCGAATTCTCCAAATATAAATTTAATTGAATCAAATAGACTCAATTGAAACTATATGACCCATTTATAGACTCCATATAAATTTCAAATAAGTATGAAAGACACCCTCTCAAGACAAGTGAGAAACTAGCTCGATTTCCCCCACATTGGAATATAGTTTTTCAACTTGACCCAAACACTTCCCAATCAGCCCAAGTCTTCCCAAAAAACTCCAATTCGACCATGAAACTCCCACATAAACACAAATAATTTATAATATAATTCATGGAAATCATATGAAAATTTAATACACATTATCTTAAGATTGCTTAACCATACTAGCAGATTTGCACATAAATCACCCATTACTTGAACATTGAACACCATATAATGAAATGATTTGTAAATAATTATTATGAATGTATGGAAACAATAAATATATTGATTAAAACAATATATGGCTCTTATAGAATCTCTAAATCCAGTAAATGCAGAGATAGAGATGTAGAGGTGCGCACCTCCACTAGAAGAGATGTTAAATATAGTAGATTTAGTAAAATGATGAAATCTCGAGCATACGGAAACCTTTTTGAGTGAAAAAAAAGTTTTTCCCACTGGAAACTATGCTATGAAACAGATTGAATAGGTATCAAATCCCATAAATTCTCATAAGTATCGAAACCAGAACCACCATTTCGGCCCACCAACACTGATCCAAGCTCTAAATCAATAGAAAGAAACTCCAAATGATAGGAATTCTACCCCACTATTGTAGATGAATATATAACCTGCAATAAATATCTGTAGAAAAATATGAAAGTGATTTCTCCCCTCAATAATCAGTTGCAATGAAGCACAATGAATATATATGGATGATCTCCTCCTCTCTACTAGCTAGGGTGGAATCTTTCACCAGCGAAACTAGATCAATGGAAGTGAAGGTAAAAAAACACCATGCAATGGACAAGCTAATCTCTCCAAGAGTGAAAAACAACAACAATGATCCAAAATCTCTTTCACTTTTGTCTTCATCCCTTTTATAAATCTTCATGGAGGATTCCCCCCTCATTCTAGAATTATCTCACAAATATTCAATAAAATATTAATAAATGTTATTTTTATGAGAGAATGACACATCGAGACTCATTTAATTCCTCTCTAATTTTATTTGGCCAAATAATAACTCCAACTACCTTGGAAATTCGAATTTGAGAGGCTTAGCTTGATTTTGGGCAAGTTACATTAGCATGTGGGCCCACCCTTCTCCTCTAGCGCCCTCCTTGGCTAAATTTAGGACCCTAAACATGTCATAGGTTGTCATCGGTTTTGATAAGGTGTCATAGGACCTGATTCTTGTCATAAGTTGTCATAGATGTCATAGGTTGTCATAGATTTTCTACTTTTATCCCGGGGAGTTACAACCCATGAGATTCCTCCATGATATGATTCCTTTCACATTGGATTGGAGTTACGCCACACATTTAGACTCATTCCACCACTAATGCGCCCTCCCTGTCCAAATTATCTCAAAATAGTAATAAAAATTATTTTTAGGAGAGAATGATTCCTTGCTCCATAAATTTTTCCTTTGGACCTTGGTTTGCCATAATGCATCATGACCCCAATTCACTACTTTACTATTCTTCTTTAATTTTTCCAAGTGACTTTAGACCATTGAATTCCCTAGTAATGGAGTGGTCCATAGTAAAAAATTTGGGGACATTTAAACCCACCCAAGATTTATTGTCCTCAAGCAATTTAAACCTGGGAGTGCTAATACTTATTCTTCTTCCCCAACTTATGCTCATTGATTTTTCTGTCTCCTTCCTTAGTGATGACTTTTCATAAGGCTTCAATTTCAAGTGGACCAATTCATCAACTCTACATCCCACAATCTAAACTATACTAAGGTTGAAAATGATGTCATGGTTCCATCCCAATTGAAAGGAGGCGAAGCACACTCTGCTCAGTGTATGGTCCTGCAAAGTACTGACATAGGAAAACTCATGAACAATGCCAATAAGAAGAGTGAATCTATACTACCACCACTCAATCAAATCCCCAACAATTGGTCTACTAAGAATCTCATCATATGAAATCCAAAATTGACTCTCAACTCCGGGTCTACTGCTAAAAACATGCCATGCACTGTAACTATAATATCCCCAACTAATATCCAAAAGGAGACCACCATGTTGTTGATATGCAACTTTGATCATAATAATCCCCTCTAGAGATAGCTCCATGTCTCCAATTGTCCTGCCAATAACCCATCTAAAACAACTGAGTCCCAAAATGATAGGGCCCAAATGAACCTGATAAATGTAGAGTGTCTAAGACACCTGAAACCAGCAATACCAAGATCCCATTGTCTATGTTGCACTCCTCCAAACATCATCACTAACACCTGTAGCAGTCTGTCACTCCAAAGAATTCCAAGAACCCATAGTTGGCGCATTCCTTCAATATAGAACAATAAATCAATGTGAAGGATTCTAGGATATCATGATCTAATATGTATCATCCCATACATCAGAAATACATAGAGAGGTATGTCACCATGAAACATAATACAATCAGACAATGATATACCAAATATATTCTTTAAGAAATATTCCACTGAGTGTTTGTCCATCCAAGCAAAGAGATTATCATGTACCCCATACACACAAGCATCAAGTATCATATCAAATCTGCTCCAATGATATAGGCGAGGATCCCATGTCCTATAATGCTACTCCAAAAGAATGTAATATGCATCAAAATAATCATCCATGTGTTCTTTCATCAAAGAATTGAATGAAGAACCTCCACCAAAATCTGAACCAAGCAAGGAGCAAAGAGAAAAATGAGCCTTCAAGGGGCTCAAATGAGTACCATATGTGCATCCATGAATATGTGTATCATCAAGAAATTACAAAGGATGTTTCTAAAAATGTAAAGAAGAAGGTGCTCTAGTCATGTCATCATCAAATGGAGAGATAGGATTTCCATACTCCTCATTTGGCACCATCAGAAAGAAACCTTTCACCCATACTTCATGTTGACACAGATCTATCGACAAGGGTTCACTTCACAATATGTCAACAAAGCTCGACACAAAATCCCATAGATATCGTCCCAGAAAGGTTTTATCCTTTCCAACAACACTCGCAGAGTGAGTGAGGTCTCACCCGAGATACCTAAGGGGGATGCAAGAACCAGGCTTCCGCAGGTATAAGAGGACATGCATTATTCACATCAACTCACTACATAACCTGGAGATCAACACAATTATCATTCGCATTATAACACCATCATTTCATATCAAAACAAACTAATTAGATCGACATAGTAACATGTTAAAAAAACATATTCAATAGATCAATGACACATAACAGATCTATCCATACTACAATAAAATACATCAAACTGCAGTACAACACATAAGCGACAGAGTCATAGATAAAAATTCCTCTTCATTATCAGTTTGTCTTACAACTCAAGGATACAAATCCGAAAAACCCATATCAACAGCTCAAGTCACTATACAAAATGTTATCCAGTGTGAAAGATAGATCAAAATTCTGCAGATGCGAAGATACATTCATTCACCAATAGATCAGATTAGAGCATAAGATCGCTTAATATAATATATGATAAGATAAGATGCCCCAAGGCTTACAATACTACTCCTATTTATAGGCTCACCGGTCATTACAAACTTGGTCCACTTCACAAAGTGACCCATTAACTAACTACTCTGCTTTGTCCACTTTACTTCCTCTTTATTTGCCTTGTTGCACTCCATGACTGGTCTTTTACCCTTGTCATTGACCCCTTCGTCGTTGGTTGTACCAAAACTTCTGCGACTTAGCCCCTTTCCAAGAGGCCCCCAACATAAACTTGTGGCTCGCCCTCGAGCCGTGACTTCAGCCCGATGCTGCTAGTGTGTTCACTTTCTTCTTGAACTCTTCATATGCTATTTTTATTTTTTTGACATCATCCCTTACTGCAGCTTTGAGAATTATGCAGTCCTCAACTGCCTACTTCGTCGAATTCTCACTTTCTAACTACTGCAATTGTTGTAAGTTTTCCTTTATTTGTGACAATACTGGCATCGCTTCGACTATTAGTTGCTCTGCTTTCGACTGCAACTCATCCAACTGTGTTGTTCTCCTCTGTTGTCTTGTCTACTCCTTGTTGACGTGGTGCTGCAATTCCTTTAATTTGGTCACCTTAGTCGTCTGCACAAGTAGGGGCATCGCCTTCAACGAGCCTCTTAATGTTTCAAACTGTGCCTCTGCCTCGCTGAGTAGCACGTTCAACTGGTTCAACTGCTTGTATTGCACAAGACTTCCCCAAAATTGTGAGACCTCTTCTGTGATGTCCTGCACTACCTTCTCCACTTCTATAATTTCTGTTGCATCATCCTCAATAGTGCTCTTTCTCGCCTCCACTTGCTCCGATGGTGTGCTTGGTGCCACCCTTATTTGTAATTCCTCATTTTCTTTCCTGAGATCTGCGATAACTGCTCCCAGTCTCAATTAATTAGCCTCTGTGATCATCTCTTTGGCTATTTCCGACACAACCTCGCATGCCATGCAGATGGCATGTTCTAGTATTCTCCTATCCTCCATCACTTTTGTCCTCTCAGTCATCACTGCTTCCTTTTCTTCGCGGAGTCGTTCAACCTCCGCTTCAATACATCTTACCTGTTGTTTATATTTGATCATTTGATCATGTGTTGACGCTTCTCGGTCATTGATTTCTTCGCTCACCCTAGTGTGTGTACGATGAAGCATGAACATGGGAATCATATTCAAATATATGCTGATAGTGTCTTGTCCTTGTAATGTGGCATCCAATTCTTCATTTCCTGTAGTGATCACACTAGGTAGCACCTGTACGATCTACCATTGAGTGCCGATATCAACATCAACCGAACATACTTCTGATGGAATTAACTCTGCACACCCTGGCTACACCCTTGTTTCCATAATCACAGTGCTTAGTGTCTGCAATAACTGTGACACTTGATGAAAGTAATCTATCACATGTTGCATTACCTTTCTGCGGTTCTCCTCTGCCACAGTCGTCATTTTCTCAAGCAACGGGGATACCAAAAATAGTACTCCCCTCGCCTCTCTCCATTGTGTGCTTTGTTCTGGCTTCTTGCGTTGGGCATCCAACTCCGAATCTGTCGGAGTTCTGTCGATGCATCATGACTTGCAGTGCATGATTGGTCATCCACACCTTCATCCTCATCGTCTGAGTCCTTTGTTTTTTCTTGTGTCTTCGGTACATCTGTTGGCTTCCCATCCTCCGGGTCCGACAATTGGTCGTCGCTGACTAGAACCTTCCATTCATTCGACCATTCATCTACTATGGCATCCAGTTCTTCTTTGCTTAGCTTATACTGTGTTGTCAACCATTATTTCTATGGATCTATCCATGCCTAGATGAAAATTGCTTGAGGCCCCACAACGAGCCTCTTGATCCTCCTATACTTCTTTGTTGCGGCCTCCGTCAGTCGTGGGACCTTCACCGCTTGTGCGCGCAGCTCTTCTAAATAGATATAAAATTGAATATTATTTCCTTTCTGCCTTTCTTTGTCATTCAACACCCATAGGTTATGGTACCATGCCCCTTGACACACTTTAGATGTTTCTGTCTCCATGCCTTGATATTGCGGTGGCTCCATCCATGTGACCAACGCTATTAGTAGTAAGAGCCATGAGTAAATGAAGGGCTTACCATTCTCTTGTGCTACGAATGCATCCTCCATTAATTCATTCAATAAAAAAAACGACCATTTCATTTAAACTTCGGCCGTGCATTGCTCTGCTGATGTGATTAACCCTGATGTGCAATGGTTGGGGCAGTTCTTCCTCATGACCTTGATAGCCAATAATTTTTATGCGATCCTAACAACTCGGTCATTGATTGTGTCGACTAGATACCCCCGAGTGTTTTTCTCCACCCCATACTTAGCTTTCATCTTGGCAGCCAGATTTTTGTCGTTGTCTTTCCCTTGGAAGTACTACGATGGGTCTACCCCTTCCTTGGGTAAACCAGTAATCTATGCAATCAGATCCACAATGATTGGGATCTTTGTATCGAGCCATAATTAACCGTCATGAAAGCATACAAGCAATTTCTTTATGCATGCGTTCACCTCCACCAAATGCCCAAAGTGCAGCATGTGGATAATTTCCATTAATCCTGATCGCTGCAACCCCAATGCCCATTGCATGGGTTCCCTAGTGATTGGGCCTCTGTCTTCATGGACTTTGTCAATAAATGTCCGTGAGGTGCACTCTAGGTATGCGAGAATGTCATGGTCGTTGTATTGCAGCCTTTTCAGTCGCTGAAACACATCTCCAGTGGTGTGGACACCCTCCGGTGTCACTAGCTCCTTTATGGTGTACTTCGAATTCTTTCTGATTATTACCGACGGAGCCCCTTCTTTCCTTGATGGTACATAATCAGGAATGTCTGCTATAGTCGGACCTGTCTTCCTTCCTCTCGCTGTTGTCATCTCTTCTTCTACGGTGCCTAAAGTTCCCGCTTCTCCTCCTATAGTTGCAGCCCATGTCGAGTTGCGGGTATTTTTTGTTCTTCTTTCTGTATCGACCGATCGGTTGGCACTTAGTTTCTCGACGAATTACTCGAGTTGGTGTCGATGCAATTTCTGGATGCTCCTCAAAAATTGTTGTCGTCACCCTGGGTGGCTCCTGCTCACTTGCGCTAGATATCACATGCGCCATCGCAACTCTCCTAGTTGTGTTCTTCTTCAACAAAGAACTCTCACCAACTCAATTCTCTTTCGCTCTCTTGTTTCTGTAATGCTCTTCACTCACAATGCACAATGGGTCAGAATGCTTCCCTTCACGTCCTTTTATACCCATCGAATCGATTTGGAAAATGATTACCAAAATCTATCGTTGATTTACACAATCCTCTGTCGATTTTCCCAATCGGGCGCAATGATGCCGCATTAAATGCATCTCCGTCCACTTGTGTCGTCGTCCGCCGAGTCTTAACTCCTGCATTTATTTCCCGATATGACCAGTTCGCACTGCGTCGGTGTCGACAGGTCCCAAACTTCATCTTTGTTTCGTCACCAAGAATATGGATTCCAACTTTGTCACAGTGCTGTCGATAGACTCCCGAACTATGCGGTGTACCTTTTGCATTTTTATTTTTTTGCATGTCGACTTGTTAGCTTTCTCAGTCGATGTGCGTCGGGATATCTCGATAGGGCTTTAGCTGGCTCCCATTCATTAAGTTCATCAAAAGTGTTCCATCCAACTTTTACAGTTGAAATGCACCATCGTCAGTAATGAAATTTATGACATATGGACCAAGCCAATCATTTGGACCTTACCTGGGTGTTTTGCGAACTTGTTGTCATATAGGAGCACCATGTCTCCGCACTAAAAGTGCTTCTGCTTTACATGGCGATCATGCCATGCCTTATGTCGGTATTTTTCCACTTGTTGCTGAAATCCAACAATGAAGCGATCATCTTCCAGTTGTAGCAATTGCGTCAATATTTCTTCAATCACCCTGTCATCGCTTCTGCGATGCGTAGTCTGGGGACGATGTACTTCATGGGAATCACTGCTTCATTTCCATATACCATCTTGAAAGGAGTCTGGACTGTCAATATTTTGCATGTTGTCCTATAGGCCCATAATACCACAGGAATATTCAAGTCCCTGTAGTCATGGTTTGTATTGCACACCTTAGTGAGCGCATGCTCCAGAATTTTGTTCAGCGCTTCAACTGCTCCATTCGCCTGTGGGTGGTATGGGGTACTTCTTCTATGCTGAATTTGAAACTCCTCAGTCATTTCTTTAATGGTCTAATTGACGAAATGCATACCTTGGTCTCTCATCAAAATATTTGGAGACCCAAACCTGGTGACCACGTTGTTGAAAATAAATCTTGTTGTTGTCGCAGCTGTGCAATCCTTCACTGGTGCTGCTTTGGCCCATCTTGCTAGGTAGTCTGTCGTGGTAATGATGTATTGCGCACCCGTCCTCTTTCGTAGTGGTTTAATGGGTCCCACAATGTCTATTTCCCATTTGTCAAAAGGTTGTAATGTCAACTGGGGCACTAATTGAATCTCATCCCGTTGCGATGGTTTCCCTATCCTTTGACATATGTCGCTGCTCTTGGAGTAATATGTTGCATCACCATGCAATGTTGGCCACCATAAGCCAGCTCTATGTATATTTCTAGCGGTTGTGCGTCCTCAATAATGCCCTCTTGCGATCCCACCATGAGCCTCAGCTAACACCCTTTCTTGCTCATGCGGAAGCACATATTGATGGAGAATTTCATATGGTCCCATCTTGTAAAACTGTCCAGCGATCAATTGGAAGTCAACAGCTCTGACAACTAGTTGCTTCTTATGATTAGTGGTGAACTCTTCAGGTGCTCTTCCCATGGTCAAAAACTGAACCATCTGTTTGTAATGGTCGTTGACCATTTCAATGCGGAATAATTGCATGTCGGGAAGACCGTCATTGATGCTACTTGGTTCCTCGCCCGATTCAATCCTCGACAATTTGTCAGGTCCTGCATTCAATCATCCATGATTCACAATTATCTCAAATTCAAACTCCTGAAACAATAGCAAACACCGACATATATTCCCCCCCAACACAGGCTTATTAACCAAGTACTTTAGTGTTGAGTGGCCAGTAAACATCTTGAAGTGTCCTCCTAACATATAGTGTCAGAATTTTTGCAATGCATATACCTTCGCGAAGCCTTCTCTTTCTATCGTTGTGTAATTTTTCTCTGCAATCGACAACTTTCGGCTAGCAAACGCGATAGGAATTTCGATCAACCCTTCTCCAGGTTGGGCCAATATCACCCCAGCATGATTGACGAAGCATCTACGTGGACATGGAATTCTTTCTTCCAGTTGGGGAAGTATAAAATTGGTTTTGCAACCATATTTTCTTTTAGTATGTTGAGGCTCTTCTGAATGTCACCATTCCTTTCAAACTTCACATCTTTCTTCAATAGCTTCTCCATGGGTGCAGTAATCGTTGCATACCCCTTTATGAACTTTCTATAATATCTTGTATGGCCCAATGTGGCCCTCAGCTTCTTTATTGTCATAGGTTCCGGTCAGTCGATAATGATCGCAATCTTGGTTGGGTCAACCAACATACCTTCCTTGCAGACAATATATCCCAACAAGATACCAAATGGTGTGCAAAAGATACATTTATTCAAATTCAAAGAGATATGATGGTGTCGAAATATTTCCAGCATTAACTTGAGGCTCTCGACATGGTCTTTAAGCAATCCATACACAGTCCAGTCATCCATATACACCGCCAAGAACTTGTGAATAAAATATTTGAAAGCAGCGACAACCAAACTTGAGAAAATTACAGGAAAAGTCTTGACACCAAATGGCATTACTGTGTACTGAAATCATCCCCACTCTGTTACAAAGGTGGTTTTGTGTCGATCTTCTTTCGTAATATTGATCTAGTGATATCCCGAGAACCCGTCTGTGAATGAATATACTTCCTGTCCTCCGACACCTTCAAGTACTTCGTCAGCAAATGGTGTAGGGAATGGATCGTGAAGGCATGCATCATTCAACTTCCTTAAGTCGACACAGATCTGGATTTCGCCAGTCTTTTTGTCCTAGACAACCATGGGGATGATCCATTATGACTCTTTGATAGGTTCAATGATCCTTGCATCCAATATCTGCTCTAACTCAACCTTCACTCGTTCTTTGTATCTAGGAGTTAATCTATATGGTCGCTGCTTTACTGGATTAGCATCAGGTTTAAGGGGAATATTCGTCTCTCCCAAGTCCCTGGAAATACCCTTTATCTCTGAAAAATTCATGGGGAAAAAATCTTGAAATTCATGCAATAATTCGGTGAACTTCCCAATTGTTGTGTTGTCCCAGTAGTCTCCAATACTAGAAAACTTTGGATCCTCTAATGATCCAATATTGACCTTCTTAATTTTCAACGGTTGCTTGAATTTGTCAAATGCCATATCTGGTGCTTTGACGTCGCAAATTAATTCTGACTCTGGGACATAAACAACTCTAGGATCTTCATCATCATCAGGTCCTCCCGAAACATTATAACACTTCATCATAATATTTGGTGTTGCAGTCCATTGTGGTCCCATTGGTCTTTCGGTTGAAACTGTCTCAAATATATTTTCGCAGATTACCTGTAGTGCGCCATCAATTAGAGGATTCTCATCGGAAAAATAGAATGTGCGACTGAATCTAGTGGTTAGATATTCCCACGTGGTTGTTCCCCGTCTCATCTCTACTGAGATGTACCATCTTGATAGTACTTCATCTAACGTGTGGATGAATGCATGGACCCATTCTTGCTTTGGCCTTGCTCCCCATGTAACCTAACATTTTCCAAGATGATCCCTTGGACCCATCCTTTCATCATACTTCTTTCCTTGGTAGCAGTCAGTTTCCCCAAATAATACTTCCATTAGTCATCAACATTGTTTCTAGTTTGTTATTGTAGACTTGTTCTCACCCCACCACCTCATTGGAGTGGCCTTCAATGATTCATCTAATGATAGCAAGTGTTGTGGTTCTGACACTTTGTATTCAAACTCATTGATGAAGATTGTGAGGTTAGGCAGCCCTTCGTATGTCGGTAGATCACATACTTTTGTCGCAACCCATCACAGTGATTGAGTGATCCACACGCACTTCCTGAATGATACCTCATGCAACCTATTTTGCCAATTCTCTAGAGCCTCATCAGAATCTAATGACGCCCAACTAATACTTCAGCACCCCAATTCTCCCTCGGCGATGGGATTGACATAATATTCTGAGATATTATAGATGTTATCCCATTCTCCAGGGAGCTCGTCTTGCATTGGTTTGATATATCTCTGTCCTTCAAGTGGATCAAGTGGAGCGATGACCCTCATGTCATGGTTTTCAAAAGACATCGTTCTTTTCTTGAAATTGATAACTGCCTAATTTTCCATCGCCTAATATATCCACAACAGCGTAGGATATGGACTGGTGTTATCAATGAGTTCTATGACGTCAAAATCTACATATGTATTCAATCCTTATACCTCAACTAGCAGATGAGGAAACTGATCAATTGGTGTAACCTTGATCTGATTTGCTAAATGGATTTGCACAAGGAACCATACTAGTTGCGGCTTCCCCATCACTTCCCATGTTCGCTTGGTTAGCATATTCACATCGGATCCTAAATCTAGGATGATGGAATCCATAACATATGCACCAATCTGGGCATTCATCCTCATCTCCCTTCCTATTTTCCTCCTATACAGGCGGTTGACTGCACGAACCTATCGTCCCTCTTCCAGTTGATGCAAGAAGTGAGCTATCTCTGCTAATGCTTCCTGATCATTTGCTAATTTTAGACAACTTTCTAGAAAAATTTTCAAAGTACTAATCTTTCTTGGTGACTTCTGTGACATTGTTAGGTCAAATATCTGTGGCATCACATAGGCAGGTTCTTTGTGGACTGCAGGTGGCTATCAAACATTATTCTTTATCAGTGCATCTCACGCTTCCCAAAAATTTCCTTCTCTGCTTCGACATCAAATCGTACTTGTTCTATAACGTGGGCCGAACAATTGGAAGTAGCCTATCTTCTCCTATCGCAGCTCCTCCTCTGTTCACTACTGCGACATTTACTAGTTGAATTCTTATCTCAGCGGAGATCTTCTGCACGTTCTAAGATGGATTCGAGTTCGGGTTTGGCTGAGGTTGTGGTGCATTCTTATTCTTCCACTCTGCGATTATCTGAGGACAAAATTCGACAGTGTGATCCGCTGCGCTGCAATAGGTACATTGTGGGGTCGGATTTGGGAAATCCATTTGATAATGTTTGATTTTACCACAATTATAGCATGTGATCGGTCCTTGACCTCGACCAAAAGTTCCTCCACAACCAAAACCTCTGCCACGACCACTGCGGAATCCTCCTCTCAGTCCTCCTCACTGTGGGTTAAACTGGGACTGAGTGTACTGCGACGGATTGTACTATTGTTGATTATACTGTGGTTGACTATACTGTAGTTGATTATACTGCAGCTGATTATACTACGGTTGTGATGGATGTTGCTCGTCTCCCTTCATGAAGTAAGTATCAGCAGTCCTTTCTTGAAGCAAGTCATATGCTCGACAATATTTAACATCATGGACAACAGATCAACAAAATTTACAATATAGATTAGTCGACTTTGACATGACCTTCTGCAAATACACGCATTCCTCTGAGCTATGTCCTTTTCTATGACAAAATCGACACCAGGTCATTCCTCCTTAACTGATTGGATTGGGCTCACCAGACTATAAATATTCGCAGAATTCAAGACATTGGTATCTATGATTCCCTTAGGAATTGCATCGACTACACCACACCTCTTCTCGAACTTCCTTCCCTTTTTTAATATCTTGCAGTTGAATAGTCAATTTTGTTAGCTGCAACTGGATCTGGCTCATGCCAATCCCTGTTTCGCTAATCGGTGAAGCTTCGAGCTTCATTGTGATTTACAGTGCCTCTGCCCGAGATAGGATATTTTGCTACATCAATGGGATATAGATTTGTGGCATCAATCCTGCAATAAACCATTCCTTATGCTGTACGTTGCTCATCCCAAAAATAACTTTATCCATCAGAGTTTTGAACCTTTGATCAAACTCCCACACCGACTCATTAGGAAAAAAATTTATTTCCTTCAATTTTGTGATGTGCTCAGCTCTTAAACTCGTCGATCAACTCAAATCTGATTTCTGCCAGAGTCTTTCGTTGAAGTCTTGCAGGTAAAATTCATGTACCGATCCTGTGCATGACCTCTGAAGGTCGTTACCAGTTGTCCCTTCTTGATAGCTTCATCCTGTACTTGTTTTACCATCCACACTACTTCGCACAAGAACCAATACTGCTTGGGATCCTCCGTCCCATTTCCCTGAAAGAGAGAAAACCTCACGTCGTCTCCCACCATCCTTGGTTGTCTACCGGTGTTTGTAGATCTGCTATTGTTACTGCTATTGTGACACACAACGCAACCCTGCAAAGAGCTTGTGTTTATTCCTCCAAATTTTGGCGCAGTGCACAGGGTTGTGGGTACGTTGTAGCTTTGGGTCTATCCTTCCTCAGGTTCATGGGTATCCTATTCGTCTTCTTCATCGTTGTAAGGTCGCTTAGTCCCTTGTGTCCATGTTTTGCAATCCTTCATTCCGGTCGCACTAGGACTCTCTCTCTCCCTCTCTATCTCAGTCCTCCTATTCTTCTCCGGTCGGAACCTCGCCCCACTTCTTAGGTAGCCACAATATTCCACAGCTTCCCTCACAATTTTGCCGTAGTTAATTTCCATCTACCCCACATCATTCTATCAGACCCACATCTGCGCAATACCCACAACCTCCGCACACCATATTTTACTCATCGGATTTCATCTTTCATATTCCCTTTTCGCAAATGAGCATTTTAATCCACAATGGTAATGCCAATAGGTACCTTCTTCTGGGTCCTTTGAATAATTTTATTTCTACGTCGGTGTATGACCTGACTGTGTCGATGAAAAACTCAGTAATGTACCCTTCCAAAATTCTATCTACCCAGATGTCGACAGCCCTTAAAGCTTTATTGTTAACACGACTCAATTGTTGGATTAGTTCTGGGGTCCAATGCTATGGCTCTCCTCCTTGGAAATTTTTCTTCTGAAAATTTATGTTATCCAACCATTCATACAACAGTATAGGAAACTCACAGAAAAATACCTCGTGGATATCAGTATAGATGTACTTATGCAACCACTATTCTGTCGACCATCCAAGTTTTTGATTTCTTCCTCAGCAAACTCTCGTGTCTTTTTATTGAACCAATCCTCAATCTCTAGCTTTGTCGGATGCCACAGCATGTCCTCTCTCTTTTGCATTAGGGTCTCGGCAACAGAACCGTTTTTTGACATAGATATATCGACAGGAGTTCACTTTGCACTATGTCAACAAAGATCTACAAAGCTCCCATAGATATCGGCCCAGAAAGGGTTTATCCTTTCTAGCAACACTCGCAGAGTGAGTGAGGTCTCACCCGAGATAACTAAGGGGGATGCAGGAACTAGGCTTCCACAGGTATAAGAGGACATGCATTATTCACATCAACTCACAGTATAACCCGGAGATCGACACAATTATCATTTTCATTATAACACCATCATTTCATATCAAAACATACTAATTAGATCAACATAGTAACAAGTTATCAAAACATATTCAATAGATCAACGACACATAACAGATCTATCCATACTGCAACAAAATACATCAAACTGTGGTACAACACATAAGCGAAAGAGTCATAGATAAACATTCCTCTTCATTTTCATTCTGTCTTACAACTCAAGGATATAAATTTGAAAAACCCATCTCAACAGCTCAGGTCACTATACAAAATTTTATCCAATGCGAAAGATAGATCAAAATCTTGTTGATGCGAAGATACATTCATTCACCAATAGATCATATCAGAGCATAAGATCGCCTAAGATAAGATATGATAAGATAAGATGACCCAAGCCTTACAATACTACTATTTATAGGCTCACTGGACGTTACAAACTTGGTACACTTAACAAAGTGACTAATTAACTAACTAACTAATTAACTAACTACTCCGCTTTGTCTGCTTTACTTCCGCTTTATCCACCTTGTTTCGCTCCACAACTGGTCCTTTTCCCTTGTCGTTGACCCCTTCGTCGATGGTTGTACCAAAACTTCTGCGACTTAGCCCCTTGCCAACACTTCATTAGGATGAATGTTAGAAAATATGGAAGTGTAGGATGTAGGAGAATGAACGAACTCACCCAAATGATCAAAAATTGAAAAAGTTTCATCATGTGAATTCTCCATAGGGGTAGGATCATTCATCTCCCTCAAAAGTGCAAAACTTTCCTCATAATTTGGTTCCAAAGTAGTGGAATCATGCACTTCTTCGAAAGGTGTGTAACCATTATCAAGAAGCAACTCAGTTCCTCTTCCACCACAACAAGTGTTTGGATCTCATCAAGCTCATCTTCAAACACATCAAGCATATGCAAGTTTCCATGTTTCTCATGATCCATCATGTCATGAGAATCCTCCAAGCAATCTACCAAATGACAATCAGAAACATAGGAGGAAGAACAAGTATCTTGCAACCTCTCACGAAGTTGCTCATTTTGAATTTTTAGCTTATGAATATCCTCATTATTCTTCAAGTATGCTTCATGTGACCATTTATTAATCTCAACCAAATTGTTTCTATCAAAAATCAAATACATGAAATTACCTTCGATGTTGCACATTGCTCTTTGAATATTCTCCATGTCTTCAAGGAAGGATGGCTCCTCCAATGAAGAAACTCTCCAACAAGAATTTGAAACCAATGCTTGAGTGTCATGGAGTATGCTAAGAGCCTCATAGATCTTCCTTTACTCGTCTTCAAATCCCCTCCAATGAAGGATGGTTCATGAGAGTGAACCTCCTCTTCTTCTTTTTTCTTGGGATCAACTTCACATGGAATCTCAAGTGGTGATTGGGAAGCTGATCTTGGTTCATATTTTGCTGCTATGAGTGCCTTATTCTTTGTTCTGAATGGAGTTGGGACTTGTAACAACCTCATCAAAGCTGATCTCTATGTCACCAATATAGAGGGATGGATATCCATTAGTAGATGTCTCTGGATGGTCCTCTTCAACTTCTAATGAAGCTTCACATTTGGTCCTCCTTTCTTCTCCTTTACTTCAATTGGTACTTTTTTTGTGCTCCTTCAAGAAAGCTGATGCATCTTGCCCCTTGGTTTCCTTAGGATCAAGACTTTTGGAGTATCAACATCGACCCGACATACTTCTGATGGACTTGACTCTGCACGCCCTGGCTACAACCTTGTTTCCATAATCGCAGTGCTTAGTGTTTGCAATAACTGCGAAACTTGATGAAAGTAATCTATCGCATGTTGCGTTACCTTTCTACAGTTATCCTCCACCACAATCATCATTTTCTCAAGCAACCTACTCATCAGTTCATCAGGGATACCAAAAATAGTACTCCCCTCGCCTCTCTCCATTGTGTGCTTTGTTTTGGATTCTTGTCGTTGGGCATCCAGCTTTGAATTTGTCGGAGTTCTGTTGATGCATCGTGACTTGCGGTGCATGATTGGTCATTCACACCTTCATCCTCATCATCTGAGTCCTTTGTTTTTTCTTGTGTCTTTGGTACATCTGTCGGCTTCCCATCCTCTGGGTTCGACAGTTGGTCGTCGCTGACTGGAACCTTCCATTCATTCGACCATTCATCTACTATGGCATCCAGTTCCTCTTTGCTTAGCTTATACTGTGTTGTCAACCATTATTTCTATGGATCTATCCATGCCTGGATGAAAATTTCTTGAGGCCCCACAACGAGCCTCTTGATCCTCCTATACTTCTTTGTTGCAGCCTCCGTCAGTCGTGGGACCTTCACCGCTTGTGCGCGCAGCTCTTCTAAATAGATATAAAATTGAATATTATTTCCTTTCTGCCTTTCTTTGTCATTCAACACCCATAGGTTCTGGTACCATGCCCCTTGACACACTTTAGCAGTTTCTGTCTCCATGCCTTGATATTGCGGTGGCTCCATTTACGTGACCAACGCTATTAGTAGTGAGAGCCATGAGTAAGTGAAGGGCTTACCATTCTCTTGTGCTACGAATGCGTCCTCCATCATTTCATTCAGTAAAAACAATGACCATTTCATTTGAACTTCGGCCGTGCATTGCTCTGCTGATGTGATTAACCCTGATGTGCAATGGTTGGGGCAGTTCTTCCTCATGACCTTGATAGCCAATAATTTTTCTGTGATCCTAACAACTTGGTCATTGATTATGTCGACTAGATACCCTCGAGTGTTTTTCTCCACCCCATACTTAGCTTTCATCTTGGCAGCCAGATTTTTGTCGTTGTATTTCCCTTAGAAATACTATGATGGGTCTACCCCTTCCTTGGGTAACCCGGTAATCTATGCAATCAGATCCACAATGATTGGCATCTTTGTATCGAGCCATAAGTAACTGTCATGAAAGCATACAAGCAATTTCTTTATGCATGCGTTCACCTCCACCAAACGCCCAAAGTGCGGCATGTGGATAATTTCCATTAATCCTGATCGCTGCAACCCCAATGCCCATTGCATGGGTTCCCTAGTGATTGGGCCTCTGTCTTGGTGGACTTTGTCGATAAATGTCCGTGAGGTGCACTCTAGGTATGCGAGAATGTCATGGTCATTGTATTGCAGCTTTTTCAGTCGCTGAAACACATCTCTAGTGGTGTGGACACCCTCCGGTGTCACTAGCTCCTTTATGGCGTACTTTGAATTCTTTCTAATTATTACCAACAAAGCCCCTTCTTTCCTTGATGGTACATAACCGGGAATGTCTGCTATAGTCGGACCTTTCTTCCTTCCTATCACTGTTGTCATCTCTTCTTCTGCGGTGCCTAAAGTTCCCACTTCTCCTCCTACAGCTGCAGCCCATGTCGAGTTGCGGGTATTTTTTTTTCTTCTTTCTGTATCGACCGATCGGTTGGCACTTAGTTTCTCAGCGAATTACCCAAGCCGGTGCCGATGCAATTTCTGGATGCTCCTCGAAAATTGTTGTCATCACCCTGGGTGGCTCTTGCTCACTTGCGCTAGATATCACATGCGCCATCGCAACTCTCCTAGTTGTGTTCTTCTTCAACAAAGAACTCTCACCAACTCAATTCTCTTTCACTTTCTTGTTTCTGCAATGCTCTTCACTCACAATGCACAATAAGTCAAAATGCTTCCCTTCATGTCCTTTTATACCCATCGAATCGATTTGGAAAATGATTACCAAAATCTGTCATTGATTTACACAATACTTCGTCGATTTTCCCAATAGGGTGCAATGATGCGGCATTAAATGCATCTCCGTCCACTTGTGTCGTCATCTGCCGAGTCTTAACTCCTGCATTTATTGCCCGATATGACTAGTTCGCACTGCGCCGGTGTCGACAGGTCCCAAACTTCGTCTTTGTTTCGTCACCAAGAATATGGATTCCAACTTTGTCGTAGTTATGTCGATAGACTCCCGAACTACGCGGTGTACCTTTTGCATTTTTATTTTTTTGAATGTCGACTTGTTAGATTTCTCATTCGATGTGCGTCGGGCTATCTCGATAGGGCTTTAGCCGTCTCCCATTCACTAAGTTCATCAAAAGTGTTCCATCCAACTTTTTCAATTGAAATGCACCGTTGTCAGTAATGAAATTTATGACATATGGACCAAGCCAATCATTTGGACCTTACTTGGGTGTTTTGCGAACTTGTTGTCATATAGGAGCACCATGTCTCCACACTAAAAGTGCTTCTGCTTTACATGGCGATCATGCCATGCCTTATGTCGGTATTTTTCCACTTGTTGCTGAAATCCAACAATGAAGCGATCATCTTCCAGTTGTCGCAATTGCACCAATATTTCTTCAATCACCCTGTCATCGCTTCTGTGATGTGTAGACTGGGGACAATGTACTCCATGGGAATCACTGCTTCATTTCCATATACCATCTTGAAAGGAGTCTGGACTGTCAGTATTTTGCATGTTGTCCTATAGGCCCATAATACCGCAGGAATATTCAAGTCCCAGTAGTCATGGTTTGTATTGCACACCTTAGTGAGCACATGCTCCAGAATTTTGTTCAACGCTTCAACTGCTCCATTCACCTGTGGGTGGTATGGGGTACTTCTTCTATGCTGAATTTGAAACTCCTTAGTCATTTCTTTAATGGTCTGATTAACAAAATGCATACCTTGATCGCTCATCAAAATATTTGGAGACCCAAACCTGGTGACCACGTTGTCGAAAATAAATCTTGTTGTTGTCGCAGCTGTGCAATCCTTCACTGGTGCTACTTTGGCCCATCTTGCTAGGTAGTCTGTCGTGCTAATGATGTACTGCGCACCCGTCCTCTTTCCTAGTGGTTTAATGGGTCCCACAATGTCTATTTCCCATTTGTCAAAAGGTTGTAATGTCAACTGGGGCACTAATGGAATCTCATCCCATCGCGATGGTTTCCCTATCCTTTGACATACGCCGCTGCTCTTGGAGTAATATGTTGCATCACCATGCAATGTTGGACACCATAAGCCATCTCTATGTATATTTCTGGCGGTTGCGCACCCTCGATAATGCCCTTCTGCGATCCCACCATGAGCCTCAGCTAACACCCTTTCTTGCTCATGCAGAAGGACATATTGATGGAGATTTCATATGTCCTATCTTGTAAAACTATCCAGCGATCAATTGGAAGTCAGCAGCTCTAACAACTAGTTGCTTCTTCTGATTAGTGGTGAACTCTTCAGGTGCTCTTCCCATGGTAAAAAACTGAACCATCTGTTTGTAATGGTCGTTGACCATTTCAATGCGGAATAATTGCATGTCGGGAAGACCATCATTGATGCTACTTGTTTCCTCGCCCGATTCAATCCTTGACAATTTGTCAGGTCCTGCATTCAATCGTCCAGGATTCACAATTATCTCAAATTCACACTCCTGAAACAATAGCAAACAACGACATATATACCCCCCCAACACAGGCTTATTGACCAAGTACTTTAGTGTTGAGTGGCTAGTAAACATCTTGAAGTGTCCTTCTAACAGATAGTGTCAGAATTTTTGCAATGCATATACCATCGCGAAGCCTTCTCTTTCTATCGTTGTGTAATTTTTCTCTGCAATCGACAACTTTCGGCTAGCAAACGTGATAGGAATTTCGATCAACCCTTCTCCAGGTTGGGCCAATATCACCCCAGCGCGACTGACAAAGCATCTACGTGGACATGGAATTCTTTCTTCCAATTGGGGAAGTATAAAATTGGTTTTGCAACCATATTTTCTTTTAGTATGTCAAGGTTCTTCTGACAGTCACCGTTCCATTCAAACTTCACATCTTTCTTCAATAGCTTCTCCATGGGTGCAGTAATCGTTGCATACCCCTTTATGAACTTTCTATAATATCTTGTATGGCCCAATGTGGCCCTCAGCTTCTTTATTGTCATAGGTGCTGGTAAGTCGACAATGATCACAATCTTGGCTGGGTCAACCAACATACCTTCCTTGCAGACATTATGTCCCAACAAGATACCAAATGGCGTGCAAAAGATACATTTATTCAAATTCAAAGAGATATGATGGTGTCGAAATATTTCTAGCATTAACCTAAGGCTCTCGACATGGTCTTTAAGCAATCCATACACAGTCCAGTCATCCATATACACCGCCAAGAACTTGTGAATAAAATATTTGAAAGCAGCGACAACCAAACTTGAGAAAATTGCAGGGGAGGTCTTGAGACCAAATGGCATTACTGTGTACTGAAATCATCCCCACTCTGTTACAAAGGTGGTTTCACTTCTTTTGTAATATTGATCTAGTGATATCCCGAGAACCCGTCTTTGAATGAATATACTTCCTGTCCTTCGAAACTTTCAAGTACTTCGTTGGTAAATGGCGTAGGGAATGGATGGTGAAGGCATGCATCATTCAGCTTCCTTAAGTCGACACAGATCCGTATTTCGCCAGTCTTTTTGTCCTAGACGACCATGGGGATGATCCATTATGACTCTTTGATAGGTTCAATGATCCCTGCATCCAATATCCGCTCTAACTCAACCTTCACTGGTTCTTTGTATCTAGGATTTAATCTATATGGTCGCTGCTTTACTGGATTAGCATCATGTTTAAGGGGAATATTCATCTCTCCCAAGTCCCTGGAAATACCCTTCATCTCTGAAAACTTCATGGGGAAAAAATCTTGAAATTCATGCAATAAGTCGGTGACCTTCCCAATTGTTGTGTTGTCCCAATAGTCTCCAATACTAGAAAACTTTGGATCCTCTAATGATCCAATATTGACCTTCTTAATTTTCAACGGTTGCTTGAATTTGTCAAATGACATATCTGGTGCTTTGACGTCACGAATTACTTCTGACTCTGGGACATAAACAGCTCTAGGATCTTCATCATCATCAGGTCCTCCCGAAACATTGTAACACTCCATCATCATATTTGGTGTTGCGGTCCATTGTGGTCCCATTGGTCTTTCGGTCGAAACTGTCTCAAATATATTTTCGTGGATTACCTATAGTGCGCCATCAATTAGAGGATTCTCATCGGCGAAATAGAATGTGCAACTGAATCTAGTGGTTAGATATTCCCACGTGGTTGTTCCCCGTCTCATCTCTACTGAGATGTACCATCTTCACAGTACTTCATCTAACGTGTGGATGAATGCATGGACCCATTCTTGCTTTGGCCTTGCTCCCCATGTAGCATAACATTTTCCAAGATGATCCCTTGGATCCATCCTTTCATCATACTTCTTTCCTTGGTAGCAGTCAGTTTCCCCAAATATTACTTCCATTAGTCATCAACATTGTTTCCAGTTTGTTATTGTAGACTTGTGCTCACCCCACCACCTCGCTGTAGTGGCCTTCAATGATTCATCTAATGATATCAAGCGTTGTGGTTTTGACACTTTGTCTTCAAACTCACTAATGAAGACTGTGAGGTTAGGCAGCCCTTCATATGTCGGTAGATCACATACTTTTGTCGCAACCCATCACAGTGATTGAGTGATCTGCACGCACTTCCTAAATGATCCAGATGGATATCGGTGGCCACCCACCTATTCCATTGGCTCAAAACAGTTTCCCATTTTGCCAATTTCCTTGTAACTTTTCTACGGTTTTTTGGGTCCTAAACTTTCGGGGCCGTTTTGAGGCCCTAAACGACCTTTTTTGGCAATTTGGGAGGCCGAATGGCTGCGAATGACATTTATTTGGCCTCATTCGAAAGTTGTAAATCTCGGATAGACCTTTCCAATGAGCTACCGAGCGCCCCAAACGGAGATCGTATGCAAAAGTTATGACCCCGGGAAGTTGACTGTTCAACTAACCACCTTGGGGCCGCAAACTTTATGACGGTTCATCTTCTAGGGTTAGGTTTTTTATGTTTGGGATTCTTTCCCTCATGCTTATGATAAATAGGCCCTTTCGGCCTCTCTTTGTATTCATCTTGGCACGAATGATCATAGCGGCCACATATCTTCTCAGAGATAGCTACCACCATTCCAACTATTGTATTTTACAGTCTGTTCTATTTCTGCTATTTAATAGAATATGTCTTTACTGTATCATTGTGTTCTTGCAATATATATCTGTATATGATTCTGTATATGCTATCTTTTGTTTCGTTCCCACATAAATCCGGATCACTGAATGATACCTCATGCAACCTATTTTGCCAATTCTCTAAAGCCTCATCAAAATCTAATGACGCCCAACTGATGCTTTAGCACCCCAATTCTCCCTCGACGGTGGGATTGATGTAATATTCTGAGATATTATAGATGTTATCCCATCCTCCAGTGAGCTCGTCTCGCATTGGTTTGATATATCTCTGTCCTTCAAGTGGATCAAGTGGAGCGATGACCCTCATGTCACGGTTTTCAAAAGACATCGTTCTTTTCTTGAAATTGATAACTGCCTAATTTTCCATCGCCTAATATATCCACAACAGCGTAGGATATGGACTAGTGTTATTAATGAGTTCTATGACGTCAAAATCTACATATGCATTCAATCCTTATACCTCAACTAGCAGATGAGGCAACTGATCAATTGGTGTAACCTTGATCTGATTTGCTAAATGGAGTTGCACAAGGAACCATACCAGTTGCGGCTTCCCCATCACTTCCCATGTTCGCTTGGTTAGGATATTCACATCGGATCCTAAATCTAGGATGATGGAATCCATAACATATGCATCGATCTGGGAATTCATCCTCATCTCCCTTCCTATTTTCCTCGTATACAGGCAGTTGATTGCACGACCCTATCGTCCCTCTTCCAGTTGATGCAAGAAGTGAGCTATCTCTGCTAATGCTTCCTGATCATTTGCTAATTTTAGACAACTTTCTAGAAAACTTTTCAAAGTACTGATCTTTCTTGGTGACTTTTGTGACATTGTTAGGTCAAATATCTGTGGCATCACATAGGCAGGTTCTTTGTGGACTGCAGGTGGCTATCGAACATTATTCTTTATCAGTTCATCTCACGCTTCCCAAAAATTTCCTTCTCTGCTTCGACATCAAATCGTACTTGTTCTGTATCGTGGGGCCGAACAATTGGAAGTAGCCTATCTTCTCCTATCGCAGATCCTCCTCTGTTCACTACTGCGACATTTACTAGTTGAATTCTTATCTCAGCGGAGATCTTCTGCACGTTCTAAGATGGATTCGAGTTCGGGTTTGGCTGAGGTTGTGGTGCATTCTTATTCTTCCACTTTGCGATTATCTGAGGACAAAATTCGACAGTGTGATCCGCTGCGCTGTAATAGGTACATTGTGGGGTCGGATTTGGGAAATCCATTTGATAATGTTTGATTTTATCACAATTATAGCATGTGATCGGTCCTTGACCTCGACCAAAAGTTCCTCCACAACCAAAACCTCTGCCACGACCACTGCGGAATCCTCCTCTCAGTCCTCCTCACTGTGGGTTAAACTGGGACTGAGTGTACTGCGACGGATTGTACTATTGTTGATTATACTGTGGTTGACTATACTGTAGTTGATTATAATGCAGCTGATTATACTACGGTTGTGATGGATGTTGCTCGTCTCCCTTCATGAAGTAAGTATCAGCAGTCCTTTCTTGAAACAAGTCATATGCTCGACAATATTTAACATCATGGACAACAGATCAACAAAATTTACAATATAGATTAGTCGACTTTGACATGACCTTCTGCAAATACACACATTCCTCTGAGCTATGTCCTTTTCTATGACAAAATCGACACCAGGTCATTCCTCCTTGACTGATTGGATTGGGCGCACCAGACTATAAATATTCGCAGAATTCAAGACATTGGTATCTATGATTCCCTTAGGAATTGCATCGACTACACCATACCTCTTCTCGAACTTCCTTCCCTTTTTTAATATCTTGCAGTTGAATAGTCAATTTAGTTAGCTGCGACTGGATCTGGCTCATGCCAATCCCTGTTTCGCTAATCGGTGAAGCTTCGAGCTTCATTGTGATTTACAGTGCCTCTGCCCACGATAGGATATTTAGCTACATCAATGGGATATAGATTTGTGGCATCAATCCTGCAATAAACCATTCCTTATGCTGTACGTTGCTCATCCCAAAAATAAATTTATCCATCAGAGTTTTGAACCTTTGATCAAACTCCCACACCGACTCATTAGGAAATTGTTTTATTTCCTTCAATTTTGTGATGTACTCAACTCTTAAACTCGTCGATCAACTCAGCTCTGATTTCTGCCAGAGTCTTTCGTTGAAGTCTTGCAGGTAAAATTCATGTACCGATCCTGTGCATGACCTCTGAAGGTCGTTACCAGTTGTCCCTTCTTGATAGCTTCATCCTGTACTTGTTTTACCATCCACACTACTTCGCACAAGAACCAATACTGCTTGGGATCCTCCATCCCATTTCCCTGAAAGAGAGAAAACCTCACGTCGTCTCCCACCATCCTTGGTTGTCTACCGGTGTTTGTAGATCTGCTATTGTTACTGCTATTGTGACACACAACGCAACCCTGCAAAGAGCTTGTGTTTATTCCTCCAAATTTTGGCGCAGTGCACAGGGTTGTGGGTACGTTGTAGCTTTGGGTCTATACTTCCTCAGGTTCATGGGTATCCTGTTCGTCTTCTTCATCGTTGTAAGGTCGCTTAGTCCCTTGTGGCCATGTTTTGCAATCCTTCATTCCGGTCGCATTAGGACTCTCTCTCTCTCTCTCTCTCTCTCTCTATCTCAGTCCTCCTATTCTTCTCCGGTCGGAACCTCGCCCCACTTCTTAGGTAGCCACAATATTCCACAGATTCCCTCACAATTTTTCCGTAGTTAATTTCCATCTACCCCACATCATTCTATCAGACCCACATCTACGCAATACCCACAACCTCAGCACACCATATTTTACTCGTCGGATTTCATCATCAATATTCCCTTTTCGCAAATGAGCATTTTAATCCACAATGGTAATGCCAATAGGTACCTTCTTCTGGGTCCTTTGAATAATTTTCTTTCTGCATCGGTGTATGACCTGACTGTGTCGACAAAAAACTCAGTAATGTACCCTTCCAAAATTCTATCTACCCAGATGTCGACAGCCCTTAAAGCTTTATTGTTAACACGACTCAATTGTTGGATTAGTTCTGGGGTCCAATGCTATGGCTCTCCTCCTTGGAAATTTTTCTTCTGAAAATTTATGTTATCCAACCATTCATACAACAGTATAGGAAACTCACAGAAAAATACCTCGTGGATATCAGTATAGATGTACTTATGCAACCACTATTCTGTCGACCATCCAAGTTTTTGATTTCTTCCTCAGCAAACTCTCGTGTCTTTTTATTGAACCAATCCTCAATCTCTAGCTTTGTCGGATGCCACAGCATGTCCTCTCTCTTTTGCATTAGGGTCTCGGCAACGGAACCATTTTTTGACATAGATCTATCGACAGGAGTTCACTTTGCACTATGTCAACAAAGCTCTACAAAGCTCCCATAGATATCGTCCCAGAAAGGGTTTATCCTTTCTAGCAACACTCGCAGAGTGAGTGAGGTCTCACCCGAGATACCTAAGGGGGATGCAGGAACTAGGCTTCCACAGGTATAAGAGGACATGCATTATTCACATCAACTCATAGTATAACCCGGAGATCGACACAATTATCATTTTCATTATAACACCATCATTTCATATCAAAACATACTAATTAGATCAACATAGTAACATGTTATCAAAACGTATTCAATAGATCAGCGACACATAACAGATCTATCCATACTGCAACAAAATACATCAAACTGTGGTACAACACATAAGTGAAAGATTCATAGATAAACATTCCTCTTCATTTTCATTCTGTCTTACAACTCAAGGATATAAATTTGAAAAACCCATCTCAACAGCTCAGGTCACTATATAAAATTTTATCCAATGCGAAAGATAGATCAAAATCTTGTTAAAGCGAAGATACATTCATTCACCAATAGATCATATCAGAGCATAAGATCGCCTAAGATAAGATATGATAAGATAAGATGACCCAAGCCTTACAATACTACTATTTATAGGCTCACTGGACGTTACAAACTTGGTACACTTAACAAAGTGACTAATTAACTAACTAACTAATTAACTAACTACTCCGCTTTGTCTGCTTTACTTCCGCTTTATCCACCTTGTTTCGCTCCACAACTGGTCCTTTTCCCTTGTCGTTGACCCCTTCGTCGATGGTTGTACCAAAAATTCTGCGACTTAGCCCCTTGCCAACACTTCATTAGGATGAATGTTAGAAAATATGAAAGTGTAGGATGTAGGAGAATGAACCAACTCACCCAAATGATCAAAAATTGAAAATGTTTCATCATGTGAATTCTCCATAGGGGTAGGATCATTCACCTCCCTCAAAAGTGCAAAAATTTCCTCATAATTTGGTTCCAAAGTAGTGGAATCATGCACTTCTTCGAAAGGTGTGTAACCATTATCAAGAAGCAACTCAGTTCCTCTTCCACCACAACAAGTGTTTGGATCTCATCAAGCTCATCTTCAAACACATCAAGCATATGCAAGTTTCCATGTTTCTCATGATCCATCATGTCATGAGAATCCTCCAAGCAATCTACCAAATGACAATCAGAAACATAGGAGGAAGAACAAGTATCTTGCAACCTCTCACGAAGTTGCTCATTTTGAATTTTTAGCTTATGAATATCCTCATTATTCTTCAAGTATGCTTCATGTGACCATTTATTAATCTCAACCAAATTGTTTCTATCAAAAATCAAATACATGAAATTACCTTCGATGTTGCACATTGCTCTTTGAATATTCTCCATGTCTTCAAGGAAGGATGGCTCCTCCAATGAAGAAACTCTCCAAAAATAATTTGAAACCAATGCTTGAGTGTCATGGAGTATGCTAAGAGCCTCATAGATCTTCCTTTACTCGTCTTCAAATCCCCTCCAATGAAGGATGGTTCATGAGAGTGAACCTCCTCTTCTTCTTTTTTCTTGGGATCAACTTCACATGGAATCTCAAGTGGTGATTGGGAAGCTGATCTTGGTTCATATTTTGCTGCTATGAGTGCCTTATTCTTTGTTCTGAATGGAGTTGGGACTTGTAACAACCTCATCAAAGCTGATCTCTATGTCACCAATATAGAGGGATGGATATCCATTAGTAGATGTCTCTGGATATCCATTAGTAGATGTCTCTGGATGGTCCTCTTCAACTTCTAATGAAGCTTCACATTTGGTCCTCCTTTCTTCTCCTTTACTTCAATTGGTACTTTTTTTGTGCTCCTTCAAGAAAGCTGATGCATCTTGCCCCTTGGTTTCCTTAGGATCAAGACTTTTGGAGCATCTTTTTGAAAAAGATCCAAAAATTCTCTTCAAGTAGGAAACACATGCATTCCATGAAGCTTCGTATATTTCACTGCTCTTTTCACAAGTAGGTTTATTTTTACTCCTTTCATGATCGTCCAAAGGTTGATCTTTGATTGTGGAACATGCATCTTATCCATACACATGGCTATAAGAATAACCATCATTTCTTCTTCCAAATGTGATATGATGGGAGATACTTGTAGAAGGTACCTCCTGGACATTTTCTTCCTCATGTTGTCTGCAATACTCTTCATATTGCTCATCATAGTCATCATCATACTGCTCATAGAAATCATTTTCCTTTGAGGCATAGAAAGAATACTCCTCCTCGTACTGCTCATACTCTAAATATGAATAAGACATGGCTACAATTTTCTTCCTCAATGGATGAATTAATGCATAGGTGAAAGGACCATGCTCTGATACCACTGTAATATCCCCAATCATAAATTATGAATATTATCTCCAAGGTACCAACTTTAATTATGTTTATTTTCAACTTTTTCCCAAACAGTAGCTTATGAAGACTTATGATATGTTCTTGTTCAACAAAAATGGAGTGTATGTATATTTCTAATGTCCATTAAAGGTGTGCATCTCATAAAAGGTTTTAGAGTCCACTTATATGTGTCCCAAATAGGATATGATATAAAATTGGAAGTTGGTAAAGAAATTAGGAACACTAGTTCAATTTTGGCCACACTGAACACAGGGTTTCCAACTCTTCCCAAACACTACCAGAGAAAGTGGAATTCTCTCAATATCGATTTAATGGACTCAAATAGACTCAAGTGAAACTATATGACCCATTTATAGACTCCATATAACTTCCAAAGAAGTATGAAAGACACCCTCTCAAGACTAGTGAAAAACTAGCTCGATTTCCCCGACATTGGAATACTAGTTTTTCAACTTGACCCAAACACTTCCCAATCAGCCCAAGTATTCCCAAACAACTCCAATTCGACCATGACACCCCTACATAAACAAAAAAAAATTAATAACAGAATTCATGCAGCTGATATGAAAACTTAATACACATTGTCTTAAGATTGCTTAACCATATTAGCAGATTTGCACATAAATCACCCATAAACTTGAACATTGAACACCATATGATGAACAGCTCTGTAAATATTTATTATGAATGTATGGAAACAATAAATATATGAATTACAACAATATATGGCTCTTAAGAAGCTCAAAATCTAAGAAATGCATAGATAGAAATGTATAGGTGCGCCCCTCCACCAAAAAAGATGATGAATATAGTATATTTAGTAAAATGATGGTATCTCGGGCATATGGAAACCTTTGAGTGAAAAAAAAATTGTTTCCCATTGGAAACGATTCTATGAATCTAATGGAATAGGTATCACAACTCAGAAATGCTCAGAAGTATTGAAACCAGAACCACCATGTCACGTCCCCTCCCATCGATCTGGAGCAAGGAAGGGAACATGACTACAAATCCTTGGGATTTTACACAAAACTAAGCCCCATTCATCAATTTCATAAAAAATAAAACACATGTGTGTAGATACATAATAAAAAAAACATGTACAACGGAAGTAAACTATCCACACACATTTCACATGCATTCAACATTTCAATAACAATCATTAAATTGATTACATTGCAGATGTAAAAAACACAGAGAATACTTATCTTTATTGTGAAGATTCCCCAAGCAACTAGCTACACAACTGCAATGTTCCACCCAACCATAGGCCAATTGTGTTCATCAATCTCTCAACACAATTTTCACTCCTGAGATGGGCATGACTCCTACAAGGAAAAGGGACACTCAAGCTCATACATAGCCAAAGAAAGGGATACCCATCTCAACCCCAACATTCTCTTCCCATTAGAGAAATTTTGAGGTCAAAAAAGGGCCTCAAAACAAAGAAAATGTACTATAAAATACAACCAATCACATTCTAGTAGATGACATCATCCCCCTTGGTGAGGTGGCATTGCATGAGTTAAGAATGCTTATTTGTCAAATTTTCTATGGTGGATGAAAACACATAGTTAACCAAGGTAGTGGTGTAAGTACTTTTAAGTCATAAAGTAAAGTACTCATAATGATAGTCTTTTCATAAAATAATATTATTGTCATTTTCAAGTAAAGTACTCATAATGAATGTCTTTTCACACTTTCACATAAAATAATATTATTGTCATTTTCAAGTGAAGTACTCTTAATTCATAAAGAAAGTTCTTTCACATTTTTTTATAAAATAATATATTATCATTTTTATGTTTTTAATTTTAAATTATATTTCACTCCATTCTATTTAATAACATAATGTCAAACTAATAAAAAATAATAATAGATTTAATAAATAATAATAATAATAATAATGCAATGTGGATTATAATAATATTATTGACATTTTACATGTAAATAAATTCTCAATTAAATTACATTATTAAATTCATGAGAAAAGTACTAAATATAAAAAGTCAACATAAAATTTAAAAAAAAACTCTTAAAAATGTTTTTTATTATTTAATTTCATTTGCAAGTTCAAGACAAATAAATGTTAAAGGACAATACATTTTTTGGAATTTACAATGAATCTTAGTCACATCAATGTAGACTTATTTTATTCATTTTATTTCTAGTGAATTTTTAAAAGTAACTCAACCATGGTTATTTATATTGTGCATAGAAAATAGTGTGGGAGGTGACTTGTCATATATACCTACCCCATAAAACCCCCAATTCATAATATTTTAATATATCTCATATTTTTGTAGTACATCTCTTAGGAGGCCCTTTTTTGACCTCAAAATATCTCTAATGACACACAACAATCTCAAATATGAGGCATGGATACACATTTTCAACAAAGGGATTTACAAAACAGGGTCCATGGGTTTTCCCCAAATCGTGGGCACACCAAAAACAGATTGTGGGAAGAGAAAATCAACCACAGGGAAGAAATCGACTTCTCCCATGAGTATGTGAGCATTCAAATGGCCAAAAACGACCTCTATGGAACCTCCAAATCGATTTCCCCTCTTCCCCACTGTTATACATTACAAAAACTCCCTTCCCAACTAGAAAAAATGAATGAAACCACAACAAAAACATGGAGGAAAACACCCAGCAAGCTCCAAAATCGTGAGAGAGCCAACCTAATGGGTGAAGAATGAATTGGGGAGCAAATTCATGGCTCTTTTCTTGCCAAAGAATCCAAACACGTTTTTCCCCAAAATAGTGGCTTGCCCATACTCGAATTTGGATAGCTATACCTCCCCATTCCCCAAGGCATTAACTACATCAACCAACTCTTTGAAGAAATAAATGATTGGGTACAAAATTCAACATGGGTGGTTGAGGGTTTATGGGTTTTCTCTCATTGATACTTGGCTTGACTTGATTGGCTCCAAGGGTTTGAATATTTTCCTCCCAAATCCTTGTAAAAATCATGCCCCCATCTCTTGTTGCATTGTAATGCATAGCTAGTTGTGGGTATTTTATTAAAATGCATATTTACATGATATTTGCAATTCCATTGATCCTGGCTAGCACGCAAACCATATGCATCACTAAATCGATGGTGTGGACTTGGCCTTGAGCTCCTCACCACGATTTTATAACAATATTGTACATCATTTACATTTTAATGCAATGGGGTTAGAATCAGGATATTACACACCATTTTGGCCCACCAACACCGATCCAAGCTCTAAATCAATAGAAAGAAACTCCAAATGATAGGAATTCGACTCCACTACTGTAGATGAACATATAACCTGCAATAAATATCTGTAGAGAAATATGAAAGTGATTTCTCTCATCAATAATCAGCTGCAATGAAGCAAGATGAATAGATCTAGATGATCTCCTCCTCTCTACTAGATAGGGTGGAATATTTCACCACAAAAACTAGATCAATGGCAGGGAAGGTAAACACCCACCATGCAATGGACAAGCTAAACTCACCAAGAGTGCAAACAACAACAATGATCCAAAAGCTCTTTCACTTGTGTCTTCATCCCTTTTATAAGTCTTCATAGAGCATTTCTCCCTCATTCTAGAATCTCTCACAAATATTCAATAAAATATTAATAAAGGTTATTTTTATGAGAGAATGACACATTGGGACTCATTTAATTCCTCTCTAATGTTGTTTGGCCGAATGATAACTCCATCTACCTTGAAAATTCGAATTTGAGAGGCTTAGCTTGATTTTGGGGAAGTTACATTAACATGTGAGCCCACCCTTCTCCTTTAGTGCCTTCCTTGGCTAAATTTAGGACCTAAAACATGTCATAGGTTGTCATAAGTTGTCATAGGACTTGATTCTTGTCATATATGTTATACTTTGTGAGAGATTTGTTATTTTTAGCCTGAGGAGTTATAACCCATGAGATTCCTCCATGATAGGAGTCCTTTCACCTTGGATGGGAGTTACACCACACATTTAGACTCATTCCACCACTAATGCGCCCTCCTTGTCCAAATTATCTCAAAATATTAATAAATTTGATTTTTAGGAGAGAATGATTCCTTTCTCCATAAATTTTTCCTTTGGACCTTGGTTTTCCATAGTGCCTCATAACCCCAATTCACTACTTTACTATTCTTCTTTAATTTGTCCAAGTGACTTTAGACCATTAAATTCTCTAATAATGAAGTGGTCCATAGTAGAAAATTTGTGGACATTATAGATTCAATAGACTTGCTTTCAACACAAAAAATTATATTATTTCATAGACACAATTTTCTTTCATCTTACAACATATCTAAATTATCTTCCGTGTTTAAGGGGTATGCTGGTTTATTGCATGGCAATTCATAATCAAATTGAGATATTACTTCAGTGGCTTCTTGTTGTTTATGTATATGCACATTTTATATTTATATTATTTGCAATTATGCTCGTTATTTTTTAAATATTAATGTAAATTGAAATTTGGAAGCTTGTAATGTGGCTATCCATACCATAACTCAAATCATTAAACTAAGGTGCCACGATTATAATCATTATAAATATTTTATTATATAAATGTTATTAATCTTGTATGAAGAGAAATAAAATGTATTTTATATATCAACATAAGTCAGATATATTTAAGTGTAATTGCATAGTTATAAATTAAAATATTAAAAAATAAAGTTCTTGACATGAAAGTAAAAGTAAACAACATAAATCAGGTATATTTTAAGTGTAATGGTATAGTTATAAATTAAAATATTAAAATTTTTTAAGCATCACGGAAACAGAGTAAAGTTCTTTAAAAGTAAAATATACTAAACATATAAACTAATTTTTTAAATACCACTGGAATTAAATGCTCTGACATGGCCTTCAACCTAGAAAAAATAATCAATTCAAATTTCAAATATGTTACCAATAACACATATGTGAAAGTGAAAAAACACAAATCAAATCTCGTTTATCTCTGCTGTGCTGCTCCTAAGCATTTTGGAAAAACACTTATATTTGGATACCAAACACTATTAATCTATAATAATCCTAATTTTTCAATTCTCTCTAATTCAATCCACTCATAATAAAGTAGAGATTAGCTTCGGTGGCTTAAGCTCCACCCAAGAAAAGTAGGACTTCAAGTAGACTGGTTGAGTTTCTTGGCTGCCTGGGCCTCCGCCTGGGCCTGGGCCTTCTTGAAGAGCTTATGATCTGTGTGCTCTTTGAAGGTCTTCGCCGGAAACAATGGAGGATGCTTCTCGTCCACCACTTCTTTCATGGGTCCGATCAGGGCATCTTTTGGTGGATCGCAGAACACTGCCCACGAAATCCTCACCTTCTCTTTGTTCACCAGTCCTCTGTGCAGCCCGCTCGTGTATTGCCCGTTGCTCAATATCTGATGCAATTCAAACATTAATTACTAGATGTGCTCATAAACAATGAAATTATTACTCAAATTCGATGAATGGCGTACCTCGACTTGGTCACCAATGTGGACAATGAGGGCGCCGGGAATGCATTTAGCGGTGACCCATTTGCCTTCATGGAAGAGCTGAAGGCCGGGCACCATGTTATGCAGAAGGAATGTCAATGCGCTGATGTCGGTGTGCGCCTCCACTCCGAGAGCGAGCTCCGGTTGTGGGCAACGGGGATAGTAATTTATTTTCAATTGCATTTCCAGGTTTTCACCGCCCAACACGCGCTCCATTCTGTCTTCCTCCACGCCCAGATCCAACGAAAGCGTCCCCAGCATTTTGCTCACAAGCTTTCGTATATGTCGACCATAGGCGTCTGTTACCTCGCTGCAATAATGTAAACATATATACATGAATTATTTACATATGAATTAGTGTACACAAGAATTAAGAAGAGGTATATACATACATGTATTCTTGGGGATGTTTAGGCCAGGTGGTCATGTCTCTGCGGTCTTCAGGCCAGAGGAGGTGGAAATAGTAGTCCTCCCATTCAAGCTGACCGCTAGCGTTGTTGGCGAGCTTGGAGCCGTAGCCCGCTATCTTCCCCGCTGCGTGGTCGTTGGCGTATTTCTCCTTCTCCTCGACAGGGAGATCGAAGAAGGCCTTCCCCGCTGCCTGCAGACGCTCTATCAGAGTCTCAGATATGCCGTGGTTCAGCAGTTGCATGACTCCCCACTCTCTGCTCGCCTTGGCCACCTGACGCCCGATCTCCTTTTGAATTTCCTCATCCCCAGAATCCCATCCGGCAACATCTACCACTGGAATCTGCGGGCCTTCCAGGCCTCCTTTCAAGCTCAGAACGCACTCAGTGGACCTCTCCTCCACAGGTCTCACATACTCGGCAGGAATCGCGTCCAGGCCACTCAATGCCAGGCTCTCCACTCGCGCCGGTGCCATTTTGATAATTGGAATCTTGAATTGATTTCAGGTGTCTTAGAGAAAATTAGAGGAGCAATGAATGGAATTGTAATGGCGGGGATTGTGGTATAAATAGCTTCGAGATTGTTGAGAATGAGTTTTCCACTGGTCCTGAGGTAGATGCATGTGCCGGGTAGTTGGGATCCCCAATATGAAATAATAAGATGGCGTGTACCAGCGAAGATATTGGATCCCAATCAAATGCAGGTCTTTGAGAGCGATATCGCGTTAGAATGGTAGAGGAAAGCATGGAGAGAATTGTAAGTAGGCACGTGATTTCAGTACCTAACTATCGAAACATTAAAATTAAAATTGGTGTGGACGTGGACCGGTTTTGATGTGATGTTTGCGGCTCTATGGTATTGGTCATCCTGAACGCTGCTGGTTTTCTTCAAACCATGGCCTTCTCCTTGAAGAAGCTTCACGATGCCAACATAAATGGAAAGTTATCACAATTAGATAAATAGTTTGTTTATAAAAATGGAAGTTAAGTTACCACATTTAGATAAATAGTTTGTAGCGCCAGTTATCCCACGCCTGTTTATAAAAATGGGATAAATAATTTGTTTTATTCAATGATAAAAGATGGTATGCTTGGTTAGTTGTTATGCACGACATCGTACTCTCTAATTTTAAAGAATATTAAATTATATATTTAAAGAATATTCATGGACGATCTAGAATATTTACTTATTTTAAGCAATCCTACAATCTACATTATGTAATATATACAGAGATCATTATAGGGATGTTACATCTTCATCTCTTATATATATATATATATTTATTGGTAAATAAGTGAAGAACTTTGATATTAATTTGTATATCTATATATATATATGTAAATAAATGAAGAATTTTGATATTAATTTGCAAAACACATAGTTACTGTTGTTAAATATAGTCTTTCTCCCACAAGGAGAGATCGGTGTGTAGAAATAAGCTTGAAGCTTCAATTTGAATACACAACAAGAAAATCTATCTTTTAACACCACAAGTTAGCACCACTTATAATTTGTGGTGTAAATCTGGTGGTATTGGCACCACTTACATTTATGTGGTGTTAAAGTGGTGTTATTAGCACCATTTATATTTTGTGGTGTTAAAGTGGTGTTATTAGCACCATTTATATTTTGTGGTGTTAAAGTGGTGGTATTAGCACCACTTATATTTTGTGGTGTTAATATGGTGTTATATTAATTAATATTATTGAAAATTGAGTTTTACCTTTACGAGAAATGCCATGTTGGCAAGTACCATAAAGTGGTGCTAAGTTATTATTTTCCACATGGACATATACACTTGGGATTTTATTATGTGGATTTGCATCATAAACAAATTCACAAATAATTATTTTGAAAATAATTCAATTCAATATTTATTTATTTTTTGATCAATTAAAATAAATGATCAAAGATTAATTTATGAGTTTTTGCACCATACAAGAAATTCAAATATTTATATTTAGAATATTTAAGGAAATAAATTCAAGTGATTTATTTATGAGGTTTACACCACAAGCACAAGTTCAAAAACAATATTTGGAAAATAGCTCAATTCATTTATTCATTTTTTATATTATTTAAATATATAAATACAATCGACAAATCATTTATGAGGTTTACACCACAAGCAAAACAAATTCAAAAAAAATATTTGGAAAATAGTTCAATTCATTTATTCATTTTTTATATTATTTAAACATATAAATACAATCGACAAATCATTTATGAGGTTTACACCACAAGCACAACAAGTTCAAAAAAAATATTTGGAAAATAACTCAATTCATTTATTCATTTTTTATGTTATTTAAACATATAAATACAATCGACAAATAAATAAAAAACATCTATTTTTAATTTATTATTATTATAAAGTAGTAATAAAATTATTTGATTTTAAATTTGATTATTCATTTGAGATATTTTTAGCTTCTTCAATTTTTTTGATGGAAATTAGTATTATTATTAAGTTTTTAACACAAGACATGGGTTTTAGATCCATCTATATGATCAATGGAGAAAACCTCTAGCTAAGGCCCTAAAAGAAGCTTTTAGGAATCTAGGACCAACAAAGACACCACAAAGGTCCCCACACATATTCCTAAGAGTATTCTTAGCCTCTAAGTATGGGCATTCACACTATTATAAGTTTTTAATCACTAGGGATAGGTCCAATGGCCCTCAATATTGTTGAACGAACAATCATAGGCCTTAGCCTAAGGAATCCTAAGCATAAATAAATGTCATGTTGTCAAGTACCATATAGTCTGTGGGGCTGAGATCATATTTGTCACATGGACATGTACAAAAATGATTTAATTATGATGATTTGCACCATAAACACAACAACATTGGAAATAATTATTTTGTGATAACTTCATTCACATTTTTTCATTCAAATAAATGCCCATGATTAATTTATGAGGTTTTAAACCACAATCACAACAAATTCAATTATTTGTTTTTATCACTATTTAAACCAACGATTCATTTATGAGGTGTTGCACAATAAACATACCAAGATCACAAATAATTATTTTCTAAATAGCTCAAGTCGACTATTCATTTTCAATATTATTCCAATATTATTCAAGCAAATAAATACCCATGATTCTTAAATTTGACAAATAATTAAATACAACCATTTTTTAATTTATTACTATTATAAAATATTAATAAAAATTATTTGAATTGAGATTTCATTATTGATAGGGCATATTTTTATTGATATTATTAAATTTTCTAATAGATATTAATATTGTTACTAGGCTTTGTGCACAAGGCATGGGTCTCAAATCCTTAGAGATGTTCAAGGGAGGAAACCTCTTCCTTGGGCTCTAAATGAATCTTTTAGGAATCTAGGACCAAGAAATATGGTCAACACACATATATTCCTAAGAATATCCTCAACATGTATGTGTGGATATTGATTGCATTATAAGGTTTGATCACTAGTGATAGGTCTATTGGCCCTCAACCTAGTTAAGAGAAGAAACCTAGGCCTTAGCCTAAATTAAACTTCTAGGCATATAGGGATAATAATGATTTGTCACACTAACACAAATGACTTTTTGAGAATATCTATGGCCTTATAATAGGGATAATGGGGGGAGTTGGAGGAACTAAAACTAGGTATAAGCCTTTAGGGAATAAAGATGATTAAGGAAGGAACCCCATGCCTTGGACCTTAGAGAAAATCTCTAGGCATATAAGATTAACAAGTATACCTTGAAACACCACATAAGGACTCATAAGGGTATCCTTGGCTTGATATTGGGGGTATTAATGTAAGTAAGAGGTTGTTTTTAAGCACTATATATGGGTGTTTAGGCCCTTAACATGTTTGAGAGAGGAAACCTATGTCTTATTCCCTAGTAAAATATTTTGTGCATCCAAGGAAAAATACAACAACTCAAAGCACTACACATGACATATTGGGGTTATTATCTACCTCTAAGTAAGCAAATCAACACCATTATGAGTTTTTTGGTAGTATGCACGGGTCTTAGGTTTTTGTATAATTTCATAGGAGGAAACTTGGGCCTTAAACCTTAAGGGAGCTTTAAACCGCACCCATAAACTCCAAAAACTATCCTTGGCATCTGAGCATTCATATAAGTGACACTAGGTATATGCAAACCTTAGACATAGTCATGAGAGGAATTACAAGAACTAGGCCCTAAAGGACGGTTTTAGGCATATTGGGCTAATAGCAATTACTAAAACTATCACTTAGCAGATCATGCAATGTATAAGATATCATTATTCTCAAAGTGGGATATGAGTGGAAATATGTGGTTTTGCGTACTAGCGATGGATTTGAGTAAATATTTGGGGAAGAAATTGAAAGAATTATACCCTAACATAATATTATTGAGGTAATGGGAAATGATAAAGACCACGAACCATAACATACACCATTTAAAGTTGATATTTGGCATAATAGTTGGATATTTGCATAATCAAGAGTTTTTGCATAGAGGGATGGATCTCAAGCCCTTTATTAGAGCCATAAAAGTAAATAAAGATCCATATGTAGGTGTCCCAAGGCCTTCGTAATGATATTACATAGAAGATGACCATGCCTTTATCCCTAAAGAAACCATTAAGGCATCCAAATCCATTGAGACACTATGTATCTAGGTCTTATGGCCTTTTATCCTTAGATAAGACCAGTGGAGGAGACCTAAATATCGACCACTAAAGGAATCTTCTAGCCATCGAGGGATAAGAAGGTTTCCTCCAACAACAAAACATGCTTATTGGAGGACACCTTAACCTTTGCCCCTAAAGGAAGCTTGTAACTATCTAGGGGTAAGACGTTTGCCTCCACCAACCATACACAACCTCCTAGTTGTATAATTGGCCTATGATTGAGGGTGTTGTTATAGTTAGGTGTTGTTACATGGAAAGCACATGTATTAATCCTTTGGGAATTATGTTCCAGGGAAGAAGACCACGTTTTTGGCCCTAAATAAATCATTCACGCATCTAGATCCATGAATACTACCTAAAAGAAGCATTGCTTACTTCAGAGGGGTATCTATGGCACTATGTATCTATGTATTGTGGCCTTGTGGCCTTACACATGGTTAGTGGAGGAGACCTAAATCTAGAGCTCTAAAAGATTCTTCCATCTGTCTAAGGCTAAGAAGATCGCCTCAACCAACCACACATGACCTCTTGAGGGTATCATTGCCATATGATTGAGGATATTAACACCATTATGTGATTTTGAGAAGTTTGTAGGTATCTTAGGATCTCAGGAATGATGCTATAGAGAAGAATACCATGCCTTTGACCCTAAATAGAGCACTAAGCAATCTAGAGCCTTGAACAATGCCTCAAATCACCATGCATGACTTTGCAAGGGTATCCATTGAGCTTTGTATCTAGGTCTTAGGGACTTGAGGTCTTGGACATGGTGAGTGGAAGGAATTTGAACCTTGGGCCTTCAAGAAATATTTTATCCATTGAAGGCTAAGAAGTTTTCCTCCACCAACCAAACATGACCTCTTGAGGGTATTGTTGGCCTATGATTAAGGATGACAATTCCAGTAGGTGGGTTTGAAAATATGTATGTTTCTCAATGCCTTGGTAATGATATTCTAGGGGAAATATCGTTCATTTGGCCCTAAAGAAAGCATTAAGGAATCCAAAACCATGAACAATGCCTTAAAGCACCATGTGTGACTTTGCAAGGGTATCCATGGCACTATGTATCCAAGTATTGGGGACTTGGGGGATTGGAAATGGTCATGGGAGGAGGCATGAAGCTCAAGCTCTAATGGAATATTCTAGCCATCTAGAGATAAGAAGGTTCTATCCACCAACAACACATCACCTTGCAAGGGTCATTGTCCTATGAATGGGGATGCTAGTGACATTAGGATGTTTTGAGGAGTATGTACATGTATTAGGGTGTTGGGAACCAATTTTTAGGGAGGAATAACATGCTTTTAGCACTAAAGAAATCATTGAGGATTCCACAGCCATGGACAATTCCTCGAAAAACCACACATGACTTCGTAGGGATATCCATGGAATTATGTATCTAGGTCTTGTGACCTTAGGGAATTCGACATGGTCAATGAAAGAGACTTAAAAATAGGGCCCTAAAGTAAACTTCTAGCCATTCGTGTCAAAGAAGGATGCCTTCACCAACCACATATGGCCTCTTGAGGGTATCATTGTGTTAGGAACCCATGTCTTTGCTTTGTTAGTATATTGTTGTTGGACGCATATGCTTTGTAAGTTGTCCCGTAGTATTTGTTGATCCATAGTTTATATTAGCCCATAGTATTGACCCATAGTATTGGACGCATATGCTTTGTAAGTCGTCCCATAGTATTATATGTCCCATGGTTTTGACTCATAGTATTGGCGCCTAGACTTAGCCCATGGTTTGTATTGACACATAGTATTGACCCATGGTATTGGTTCCTAGACTTAGTATATAAGTGTGTGTTGAGGCCTATGAAGGCACCATGAAGTTAATTGTATTGAGCTTGCTCAAAGGAGGTTGCCCCCTCGAAGTGGCCCGTGATCAATATAAAAGTGATTCTGATTTTTGTTATTTCTGATATCTCGTGTATTTGCATTAATTAATTATTGCAGGTTCTTCACATCTGGTATCAGAGCACTTTCTTGGGCTCGTTGGGTGGAATTTCTGCCAAATTTTTTTTTCGCATCTGTTGCAGCTTTGGATTTGGGAATAATCCCTATCCGCTTAATTGTGGGAAGTACTTGGGCATAAGCCCTAAAACTCATTGTGAGGAGTACCACAGGAACCCCAAAGTAGTTGGCCCATTGAGAGGACCTGCCAGCGAAAAGGGCAACGACCCCTACCTGATTGACTAGTTCCCACCCGTGAGGTAAACCAAGAGCTGTCGTTTGTGGCAAAGCGGTTATCAGTTTTATCTGAGCCGTGGAGTGAGGGGTACTGCCCCAATACGCAATCTGTCAAGCAGCATTGGTGGCCGAGTGAAACACCTGAACTTTTAGGAAGCCGTACATACCTGGGGTCCATATCTATTTTCAGTTGAACTGTTTCCTATCACTTCCGCTCTAGATCCAGCCATTTTAGATCTATTCTGAAAGTCGTTCCAGATCCAGTCGTCGTTTTAGATCCAGCCATTTTTTATCCCTTTCGCGCCGTTGCAGATCCATCTGTTGCGGATCCCTTCCGTGCCACTGTTGCCGATCCATTTCTGGAAAAAAAAGAAAAAAAAAATCTTTTTTCGGCCATATCTCCCTTGTTTCAACTCTGTTTTCCCTGAAACTTCACTGACATCCCTGCAATCCCATTCTGCATATTTCATTCCTGAAGACCCTATCCCAAATTCCACTTCCCAAGACCAGAAATCCCACATTTGTCTATTTTTAGGGTTTGCCGTAACTTCTTCAATTTTCATCCGATTGCCTTCAAATTTTACCATAGAGTTCCCGCTTCTGAAATCCCCATTTTTTGCTTCTCTGTCTCTCAGAAAGTGTCGAAAACCTAGTCAAACCCCAATTACCCCTCTGAGTTTTTCCCAAATTCAAATTTCCCCTTACTAAATAAGCTTGTGTTTGTGTTTTTCTATCCATTCCCCCCCTCCCACACAAAAAAAAATAAAAAAAATTACTGGTTATGGTTGTCATTTGCACAGGAGCAAACACCATGGAGGAAGCACTTGCATCCATCCAAACCAAACTCCAATATCTGGATGAAAAATTTCTCAGCCTCCATCTTCAGCATTCAGCCATGAACAATAACTAACAGCCAGAATCTTTTGCAGCCACCGGGTTCTCTTCTTCCAACAATTTTCGTGGGTCGAAGCTTGATTTTCCTCGCTTCAATGGTACTGATCCGACTGGATGGATATACCGAGCAGAACAATATTTCAGTCTGCATAATACTTTTGATGTTCAGAAAGTTCCACTTGCATCCTTTCATTTGGAACAGGAAGCCCTTCAATGGTACCGTTGGTACATCAAAGCTCATCCCGAGCCAAACTGGACAGATTTTTTCCAACTTTTTTTGCCACGATTTGGTCCTAGAGATTTTGACGACTTCACAGGAGCACTCACTAAACTTCACCAAACTGGCACAGTGAGAGAGTATCAGACGAAATTTGAGAAACTAGCCAATCACACAGAAGGATTGTCTGATGAATTCTACATGAGTTGTTTTATCAGTGGTCTCAAGGATGAAATCCGCTTAGAGGTCAAAATGTTTTGTCCCAACACAATGATGGAAGTCCTAGGGTTGGTTAAGCTGGTCGAGGACAAGATCGCAGCTCAACAATGCTCCAAAACCACCTTTGTTCCCTTCAGAAATATGGATTCCCAAAGACCTCCCATCACACCTACTCCTCAACCAACTCCTATCAAGCAATTGTCTGAAACAGAGATGCAGACATGCCGAGAAAAAGGGATTTGTTATAATTGTGATGAGAAATTCACTCAGGGACATAGATGTGTTCAACAAAAGCTCTATCTCTTGGATGTGGATTCTCCACCTGCCTCAGAACTTGATGAAGAAGCTCCAGATACAGTAGATGATCAGGTCAACATTCAACACCCGCCTGTTGACACCCCATCTCAGGACGACCCACCCGAGATCTCTCTCCATGCTGTAACCGGCGTCACCACACCACAAACAATGTGAGTCAAGGGATACTTCAAGAAGCTCCCTCTTACCATCCTCATTGATTCTGGTAGCACTCATAACTTCATTGATCCTCGGATTGCCAAACAGGCTGATTGTTTTGTCCATCCTTTCTCCAACTTTGAAGTCATGGTTTCCAATGGGGGAACCTTACCTTGCAAGGGGAAGTGTCACAATGTGCGTATCTCTATCGACGATTATAACTTGCGCTCTCACATGTTTGCCTTGTCCTTAGGCAGATGTGATGTGGTTTTGGGCATTCAATGGTTACGCACACTTGGCCCCATCTTATGGGATTTTGCTGAACTTTGGATGCAGTTTTCAGTCACTGGGGCACAACACAAATTTGTGGGCTTACAACCAGGGTCTCTCTGCATCATTAGTTCACATCGCCTAGAAAAAATAATTAAGAAGAATTCACATGGTGTCATCACTTAGCTCCATTCCATTCAGATGCACCCATCAACAGTCTCCACTACTTCCTTGGATAGATATGCAGGTGTCCTTGCTGAACCAATGAGCTTGTTGCCTTCAAGAGACCTTTCTGGTAAGAATTTAGCCGCATCGACCTCTCAGCAGGAAATGATGACTATTTTGCATACAGTACAGAAGTGGCAGCCATCCCTATTGGGGAATTATTTATGCATCAAGATTGATCTCCATAGTCTGGAAACTTTCCTGGAACAACGGGTCTCCTCCCCAACACACCTGAACTGGGTTATCCAACTCATGGGTTATGACTATGCAACCACTTACCAGAAGGGTAAGAACAATATGGTGTAAGATGCTCCTCCTCGCACATTTGATGACCCAGTTTCTCTTACAGCTATTTCTCTGCTTGTTCCAAATTGGTTGCAATCTGTTCAATGGGGCCATCTCTTATATGAACTCCATGCTTCTTCATTAGTAGGGCACTCTGGGTTCCTCAAAACGTATGACCAGGAACAATGTAACTTCTTTTGGCAGGGACTCAAAAGGACAATTCAACGGATGGTGGTTGACTGTGATACTTTCCAGGTCAACAAGGGTGAAACGACCCTCCTTTCGGGACTGCTCGAACCCTTGCCCACCCCTCCACAGATTTGGACAACTATTTCTATGGATTTCCTAGAAGCGCTCTAGTGGTCTAGTACCACATCTCAAAGGACACCATATGAAGCAGTATCTGGACAGGCACCACCAGTTATTCTTCCATACACCTTCATCAGCTCCCCAGTTCCGGCAATTGACTCAATTCTTCGAAACCATGATCAGCTTCTTCTCATTCTGCAGGACAATTTTCACATGGCAAGAATTCGACTGAAACAACAAGCCGATCAGCACCGTTCTGAGCGCACTTTTCACATTGCTGATATGGTTCTTCTTTGTCTACATCCTTCCATGCAATCCTCCCTGAAACTCCAAAGACGCCAGTGGCTCGGAATGCAACCCGAGGATGCTACAGGGGACCCACTCCTTCAGATTCTGCATCAATTTCCACATCTAAAGCTTTGAGGACAAAGCTTTTTCTAAGGGAGAGGGGATGTTACGAACCCATGTCTTTACTTTGTTGGTATATTGTTGTTGGACGCATATGCTTTGTAAGTCGTCCCGTAGTATTTGTTGATCCATAGTTTATATTAGCCCGTAGTATTGACCCATAGTATTGGACGCATATGCTTTGTAAGTCGTCCCATAGTATTATATGTCCCATGGTTTTGACTCATAGTATTGGCGCCTAGACTTAGCCCATGGTTTGTATTGACACATAGTATTGACCCATGGTATTGGCGCCTAGACTTAGTATATAAGTGTGTGTTGAGGCCTATGAAGGCACCGTGAAGTTAATTGTATTGAGCTTGCTCAAAGGAGGTTGCCCCCTCGAAGTGGCCCGTGATCAATATAAAAGTGATTCTGAGTTCTGTTATTCTGATATCTCGTGTATTTGCATTAATTAATTATTGCAGGTTCTTCACACATTGGTCTATGATTAGTGATTTTAATGCCAATAGTTGGTTTTGATCATTAGACACATGTATCGGGGCCTTGGGAATGACACCCTATAGAAGAGGACCATGCCTTTGTCCCTAAAGAAATCATTTAGGCATACAAAGCCATAAATAATGCCAGAAATCACCACACATGGCTTCAGAAAGTATCCATGGCACTATGCATCCAGGTCATTAGGACTTGGGGCATTGGACATGGTCAAGGGAGGGGACCTAAACCTCAGGCTCTGAAGGAATCTTATATCCATCCAAGGATAAGAAGGATACCTCAACAAACCACACATAGCCTCTTAAAGGTAGCATTGGATTATGATTGAGGATCTTAGTACAATTAGATATTTTGAGTAATATCTACTTGTTTCAAGGGCTTGGGAATGATATTCTAAGGAAGACGACTATGTGTTTGGCCCTAAATTAATTCTTATGGCATTTAGAGCCATTAACAATGTGTCAAGGCCTCAAGCATAACTTCGTAGGGGTATCCATGGAACTATGTATCTAGGTTTTTTTCTTTTGGGCATTGGACATGGTCAGTAGAGGACACTTGATCCTCAATCCCTAAAGGGATATTTTAGCCATATAAGGTTAAGGAGGTGGTCTCCACCAACCACACATGGCCACTTGAGTGTATTATTAGCCTATGATTTATGATGTTGGTGACAACAAGTTGTTTTGAGTAGTATATAGTGTGCTAGGGCCTTGGGAATGATGTTCTAGGGAAGAAGACCATGCCTTTGGCCCTAAAGAAAATTTCGAGGCATTCAAAGCCACGAACATTGCCTCAAACCACCATGAAAAACTTTGGAGTGGTATCTACAGTGCTATGTATTTGGATCTTGTGGCCTTAGGGCCTTAGACATGGTTAGTGGAGGAGACCTAAACCTTAGGCTCTAAAGGAATTTTCTAGGCATCTAGAACTAAGTAGGTTTCCTCCACCGACCACACATGGCTTATTGAAGGTATCATTGGCCTATGATTCAGTATGTTGGTTCCATTAGGTGGTTTAAGAATTATGAAGGTGTCCTAAAGCCTTTGGAATGGAATTATAGGGATGAAAATCATACCTTTGGCTCTAAAGAAACCATTGAGACATATAAATCCATGCACAATGACTCAAATAAATACACATGACTTTGCATGGGTATCCATTTTTCTATGTATCTAGGTTTTGTGGTCTTAGGACCTTGGACATGGTAATAGAGGAGACCTACAACTCAAGCTCTAAAGGAATCTTCTAACCATCTAGGGCTAAGAACGTTTCCTCCACCAATAACAAGTTGTCTCTCGAGGTCTTGTATCCATGGGGAAATGCCTCTAAGCACCATGCATGACTTTGTAGAGATATTCGTGGCACAATGTACATACATGCCTTGGGGCCTTGGACATTGTAGGGGGAGGAGACTTGAATATTTGGCCCCAAAATAATCTGTTAGCCATACAAGGCTAGGAATATTGCCTCCACCAGCCACACATGGCCTATTGAGGTATCATTAACCCATGGTTGAGAATAGTAATGATTGAGGTATCATTGGACCATGATTGAGAATATCATTGGCCCTTGGGCCTTGGACATAGGCATTGTAGGAGACTTGAACCTCCGGCTCTAAAAGAATCTAATAGCTATCTAGGGTTAAGTAGGTTTCCTCCGCCAACCATGCATGGAATCAGGGTATCATTGGCCAATGATGTAGAATATTGACACCATTAAGTGGTTTTTAGAATTATGTAGGTGTCCGGGGACCTTGGAAATGACATTCTACGAGAGAATACCATGCCTTTGGCCCTAGAGAAACCATCGAGGCATCTGGATCCTTGAACAATGCCTCAAATAACCATGCATGGTATCCATGGTTATATATATCTAGATCTTATGGTCTTGATGCCTTGGCCATGGTCAATGGAGGAGACCTAAACCTCAAGCCCTAAAGGAATCATCCAACCAACCATTCAAGGGTAAGAAGGTCTCCACCAACAACACATGGGGTCCTAGGGGTATCATTGGCCTATGATTGATTATATACGTGCCATTAGGTGGCTTTGAGCAATAATTTTTTTAATTTAACCTCAACCATACATGACTTCACATGCGTATCCATTGTACTATGTCTCTAGGTCTTGTGGACTTGGGGCCTTTTACATGGTTAGTGGAGTAGACTTGAACATACACCCTTAAAGGAAGCTTCTAGTCAGCCAGGGATAATAAGTTTTCTACCACCAACTACACACAACCCCCCAATGGTATAATTAGTTACTATTGAATATGTTGTTACCATTAGGTGGTTTTGATTAGTATGTTCATGTATCGGGTCCTTGGGAATGATTTTCCATGGAAGAATACCATGCCTTTGGCCATCAAGCAATCATTCAGGCATATAGAGACATGACCACTACATAAAAGTACCATGCATGACTTTGGAGAAGTATCTATGGAACTATGTATCTAGGTCTTGTGGCGATGGGGCCTTGGACATAGCCAGTGGAGGAGACTTGAATCTTGAGCTCTAAAGGAATCTTCTATCCATATAGGGATAAGAAGATTGCCTCCACCAGCCATGCATGCCCTCTTCAGGGTATCATTGGCCTATGATTGATTATGTCATTTCCATTAGGTAGTTTTGAGTAGTATCTACATGTCTTAGGGCATTGTGAATGACATTTCAAGGAAAATGACCATGCCTTTGGCCCTAAATAAACCATTGAGGCATCTAGAGAAATGGACAATTCCTGAAGCACCATGTATGACCTTGCATTGATATTTGTGCCACTATGTATCCATGTCTTGGGGGCTTTGGGTATTTGGTCCCTGGACATGCTCAAGGGAGGAGACATAAACCTATGGCTCTAACGGAATCTTCTAGCCATCCAAGGCTAAGAAGATCACCTCAACCAACCATACATGGCCTCTTGAGGGTATCATTGGCCAATGATTGAGGATATTAATGTTATTATGTGGTTGGTGGAGGAAAATATCTTTTCCATTGACCATGTTGAAATCCCTAAGGCCTCAAGACCTAGATACATAATTCTATGGATACCCCGAAAAAATAATTTGTGTGGTGCTTCGAGACATTGCTCATGGCTATGTATGTCTCAATTATTTATGAAGGTCCAAAGACATGGTATTCCTCCCTGCAACTTCATTCCCAATGCCTTGATACATGTACATACTACTCAAAATCACCTAGCTGCACTGAAATCCTCAATCATAGGCCAATGATATCCTCATAAGGCCATGTATGGTTGGTGGAGACACCTTTCTTAGCCCTAGATGGCTAGAAGATTCCTTTAGGTCTTGAGCTTCATGAGGGTATCAATGTCTAATAATTTTTCCTCCATCAACCACACATGGTCTCTTAAGGGTATAATTGGCCTACGATTGGAGATGTTGGTGCCATTAGGTGGTTTTAAGCAATACACACATGTCTTGGGGTCTTGGGAATGGCATTCTATAGAATAGGGTCATTCCTTTGGCCATAAAGAAACTATTTAGGCATCCAAATCCATTAATAATGCCATAAAGCACCACACATGGCTTCATAGTGTGTCAATGGAACTATGCATCCAATTCATGGGGACTTGTGGCATTGGACATGGTCAAGGGAGGATTCATCAAAGTTAGTACCTAAATCAAACTTCTATCCATGTAGGGATAAGAGGGATACTTAAACCAACAACACATGGACTCCTTAGGGTATTATCAGCTTATGGTTGAGGTTGTTAGTGCAATTATATGGTCTTTAGTAATATCTATGTGTGTCAGGGCCTTGGGAATGATATTCTATGAAATTCAACTATGTGTTTGGCCCTAAATTAATTCTTGGACAATTTAGAGCAACGAAGAATGTGTCAAGGAATCATGCATGAGTTCATAGGGGTATCATGGCAATATATATCTAGGTTATTGGCCTTGGGGCCTTGGACATGGTCATCAGAGGACACCTGATCCTTAATCCCTAAAGGAATATTCTAGCCATCTAAGGCTAAGAATGTGGTCTCCACCAATCACACATTACCTCTTCACTGTATCATTAGCCTATGATTGAGAATGTCAGTGTCGTTAGTTTGTTTTGATCAGTAGTAGGTGTCTTAGGGCCTTGGAAATGGTGTTCCAGTGAAGGAAACCATTCCTTTAGCCCTAAATAATTCATTGAAGCATTCAAAGCCATGAACACTACCTAAAGACATTGGAGTGGTAACTATGGCACTATGTATCTAGGTATTGGGGCCTTGGACATGTTTAGTGGAGGAGACTTAAACCTCAAGCTCTAAAGGAATCTTTATCTATCTATAGCTAAGTAGGATTCCTCCACCAAAAAAAATGGTGTGTTGAGGGTAGCACTGGCCCATGGCCGAGGATGTTGGTGCCATTAGGTGGATTTGATAATTATGAAGGTGTCCTAGGGCCTTGGAATGGCATTATAGGGATGAAGATCATGCCTTTGGCTCTAAAGAAACCATTGAGGCATCTAGAGCCATGCGCAATGCCTCAAAGAACCACTCATGACTTTGCATGGGTATCCATTGTACTCTATATGTAGGTCACGTGGTCTTGGGTCCTTAGACATGGTAATGGAGGACACCTACAACTCAAATGCTAAAGGAATATTCTAACGATTTAAGGCTAAGAATATTTCCTCCACCAACAAAAGGTGTTTTCTTGAGGGTATCATTGGCATATGATTGATGATGTTTGTGCCACTCTATGGTTTTGAAAAATATGCATATGTTGTAGGGTATTGGTAATGGATTTCCAAGGAGGAAGGCCATTCCTTTGGCCTTGAAGAAACCATTGAAGCATATTGAGCCATGAACAATTCCTTGAAGCACAATTTGTCTTTAAGTGGGGATATTCATGTCATTAGGGTTTTTTAAACACTAATAATGGGACTGAAGGCCCTAGACATGGCTAATAAACCAAACCCTTATTCCCTAAATGAATCTTCTAATCATCTACGTTCAAGAACAATGCCTTTAACTACCACACATGAGCTATTGATGGATTCATTTGCATTTCAATGGTGATATGGATTCAATTAGCACTTTTTGAGCTCTAGGTATGGATCTTGAGTTGCTTGACATGGTTTGGGTAGGAAACTCGAGCCTTAATCCCTGAAGGAAGATCCTAGGAGTCTAAGGAAATGAATGACACCTCAAACTAGCACACATGGCCTTTGTCTGGGTATATGTATGGAATTAGGTGGTTTTTAGTAGTAGGTATAATTCTTGAGGCCCTAGAGATGATCAAGGAATGAGTCCCATGTCATATATAATAAATGATGTTTTTAGGCATTTAATTACTAGAGGATGCATTGAAGAACCAAACTTGACCTCCAACAGAGTCCTTTCCCTCCAAGTGGGGATGTTAGTTCCTTTAGAATCTTCACATAATTAGGTATGGATCTTGGGGCCTTGACATGTTTAGTGGTGGAAACCAAAGCCATGGACACTAAAATAAGCTTATAGGTATCCAAGGCTAAATGACACCTTGAACCAACAATCATGATCTCCAAAGAGTGTCCTTAGCCTACAAGTTGTGCAGATACCATTGTCATTATGAGGTTTAACACAAGGCATAAGCTTTAGGGCTCTATACATTCTTAAAGGAGGAAATGTTGATTTTTTTCCCTAAAGGAATATTTTAGGTGTCCAAGGATAAGAAAAATACCTTGAAGAATCACTCATGACCTCCTATGATATATGTATTTTTAAGTGGGGAAACGTGTTCCATTAAGACTTTTTAAGAACTATGTATGGATGTAACCACTCTAGACATGGCCAGCGGAGAAAAATTAAGATTTTGGTTGTAATGGAATTTCCCAAGAATCCAAAGCTATGATCGGTGCCTTAAGGAGGCACCACACTTGACCTCTTGAGGGTATCCTTTTTCTTTGGCTATGGCTCTCCATGCCATTAGTAGGATATGAGCACTAGGTGGCGCTAGGGGCATTGACATAGTAAAGGGAGGAATCCTAGGGCTCATGCCCTAAACAAAGATTCTATGCCCTTGTGGCTCTTGTATTATAAAAATTATTATGTCCAAATATATATAAGAAAACATATAAATCTAGCTTGAATATTGTTCAACACAACTATGAAATAATTCATTACATAAAATTTAAAGATGCAAAATATTTGCAATTTAACATCACCTTTACCACAATACAATATAAATTATAATTTTCTTTTTGAAATATATAATTCAAAGGAATAAAAATTTATGATAAAACCAAAGTCTAAACGAATATACTCCACAAAAATAATTAATTTGGTTTAAAAATTAATAAGTTGATAATTACACGGGGTTTTTCTTATATGAAGGTGGGTTTTAGAAACACTATTTCAAAAACGACACTCGCGGATCGAAATCTAGGACGAAGAAAAAGAAAGCGGGAAAACCCCAAACTTGGTCCGCCAAAGACAAGATGATCTTTGTCAGTGCGCTTCTTTCCTGTTTAGGAGAAGGAGGGAAAATTAGGAGCATGAGGTCCAGATTCTGGAGCATACACTCCAAGATCAACAAGGGGAACATTCCCGAGGACCAGTTTCCTACAGGAGCCGGCACGAGTCTTCCTTCTTCAAGGTGTGGAAGTAGATTTGGAAAATTATGTTGAATACCACCACGAGGAAGAGGATGTTCATAATACAAGCTAGCTCCCATCCCAGAACAATGGGAACTTTGTTAGGGATGAGGACCATAGACCGGAAGAAAACTGGGTTCCGGTTGTGGAGTACGCCATGGAAGGGGTTCAATCAAAGATGGAAACCCTAATCGATAGCTTGATTCGGCATATCAATGCTACTACCAATATTCAACCATTCAGTGCTTGATTTAGGGCCAAGAATGGAACCCTGACTTGTATCTGCTCTGTGAAGGATTTTCCCGGATTGGATGAGGCAGAGGCACGGGCATTGCAGCAGAAATTGAGCAACCAACAGAAATGACTCTTGGGGCACAATTCAGGTGTGGGAAATGCTATTTGCATTACCAAGTTTATGATTTTTTCAACACTTCCATTCTCCCACCAGGAACAGCTCTGACGCTAGTAGCGTCGAGTTGATTGGAGCAAGTCCTCTTGTATCTGGTATCTTCCTTCACACAATTTACAATTTAGCATATATCCATATTTTAACATCTCATATTAAAAAATGATTTTGTGACAGTTTTTCTTTTATCTCAGTGTTTTTCCATTTCCCCCCTGGCAATTTCGCTTTGAGGCACCTAGCTTCGGTAGCTATATTGGTTTTGTAGAGATTTCAATTTGTTGAACAAAAGCAAAGACAATTTACTGAGACTATTAGGGAACCTTGGTTTGTTTCCAACATATGTAAGAGGGCGTAGCCATGTGGAGCCAGTAGTTATGCGTCTGAGCAATTATCTTCTGCTCCAAATCCTACCCTATCTAGAATATTTCTCTTTTTGTATTGATTTCTGACAGATTTATTATCTCTTGCGCAGAATGTTTGCCTTGATAGTAACTCGTTTAGTTGATTTATGAATGTAGTTGAAGTGTATTTAGCATGCACCATTTCATGGGATAGCATTCTTTCTTATTGGCATCTAATTTTGCAAGGGTCCAATAGTGGTGGTGCAACCTTAATAGCATGGATGAGTTTTTCTATTTGTTAATATTTTTATTTGTCAGTACATGCATAGTCTATTGTTTGGAAATTTATAACATATCATATTTTCAGTTTCAACTTTGATTTTTGTTTAAAACTATAGCAGAGAGCATTTAATTTTGCTCTCTTCGAAACAGTAAATGGCTCTCATTATTACTTTAATTCTAAGCCTGAGCTTTTACTTGATTTGCTGTAGACGAAATCTAATAAAAGAGACTCTTATTCATGTTTATATAGTAATAGAAATCCTGCTGGTATAGTTACAAGTTCAAGTTCATTTGAATAAATGCAACATTGCATCCATTTCATAAATATAAAAATATGATTACTAATTTTGTTAATAGGGCGCTTGATCCGTATGAATTTTGTATGGTTTATATATATATACTATGTTATGTTATGTTATGTGATTCTCTTTTTTTGTGCTTTGCATAATTGTTATTTTATGGTGCTGTGGAAATTCGCAGAAGGAAAAATCTTCAAGGTGCTTGGGTTAACCCTAGGTGTAGTAGCCACCGCGATTGGAGTACTTGTAGCCATAGGGTTTTTGAAATGGAATGTTTTTCCTGAACGAAAGGTTTTGAAATTGCTCAATCATTCATCATTAACTTATTTTGGATTTGCATCATGACTTGGGGATTAGTCAGTTTCTTTGTTTGAATTTGAATGGCTTAGATTTCAAGAGTTTTTAGTTTGGAATCAAATGACGTGGGTTTACAGAGATTTTTGTTTGTATTTTTGTCAAGGTCGTTCCTTTGTACCTCTCGGAGCTCGCTCCTCGAGAAAGCCGAGGAGGACTTAATATAACGTTCCAGTTGGCTACAACACTTGGGATCTTCATAGCAAATATGGTCAATTACAGAACTTAAATAACAAAACACTGGGGATGGCGTCTCTCTTTAACTCTGGGTTTTGCTGCAGCCCCTGCACTTTTAATGACCGTAGGAGGGATGTTCCTTCCTAAGAACCCAATAGTCTTCTAGAACGTGGTCATCTCGACAAAGGACGGGCTATTCTGGAGAAGATCAGGGGCACCGAGAATGTAGAAGCAGAGTACAAAGTCATGGTGGATGCAAGTGAATTGTTTAACACCATCAAACATCCATTCAGGAATATTTTAGAGAGGAGGAATCGTCCACAGCTAGTGATGGTCATCTGCATACCCATGTTTCAGATATTGATTGGAATTAATTCAATATTGTTATATGCCCCTGTTCTTTTCGAGACTTTGGGATTTGGTGAAAATGCTTCTCTATTACACTCATCTGTCATCACTGGGGCTATTCTTGCAGCTTCCACCGTGGTGTCCATCGCCATTGTTGATAGATTGGGGCGCAGGGTACTGCTACTTAGTGGTGGCATTCAGATGATGGTATGTCAAGCAAGGTCTTTCTTGCATTTTTTTCAGGCTTTGTGACTTTTTTTGAAGCATGACATCATAACGGCCTTCGGAGACACCAAAAAGTCAAAACTGTCAAACATAAGCACCAACGTGCTCACCTGGTTTAAAAGGTCCCATATATGCATGTACTATATATTATACTATAACAAGTTTATAAATTCACAGGTTTGTGAATATATTCAAAGATTGACAGGATAGTGAATATATAAAGAGATGGACATAATATTATATTGAGTTTCTCCATTTCCAAATTTTAAAGGGGCATGTTTCCATTTATAAAACTTGCATCCATTTCCCTGTATTGTGCATCTAATGCTGGAACTAATGAACTGTAGTGCGCTGCCATGAATACCGTCGATGGCATTGATTTATGGTGATTGTCTATACTCTTTCTATTAACACAAACGCATGGAATGGTTAACCTATTATCGTATACACCTGGAATGGTTAAGCTATATGTCTTAGTGTCAGTTTTATGTATTAGTTGAAATGTAGCTTTGTAAAATATTATGTATTAGTTGAAATGCAACTCTGTAAACTATGTATTGTATGTATAAATATAGAATTACAACCCTTTTTTATTCATATACTTTCATTCGGGTCTGTTCCATTCCTGTTCATTCTAAATATTATTCTACTAGTATGTACATAGTTTCTGAGAACATAGGACGGATGTGAATTTATGTAGAATTATAATCCATTCATGTGCATCCATCGACTTATTTACTTGTTGTTTGACCTATTTTATGATTTTGTTGATAAAATATGAAAATTGAACTTCAGTATCCAGGAATATAGAATCACAGCCCATATACTTGCAGTGTGATCCCTTGTCTCATCTTTTTGGATTTCTTTTAGCTCATCCGCGAGTTATTTTTTTCCTGTTTTCTTCATGATCAGCTTAGCAAGTTTTATTTCGTTATACAAATATAATAAATTTCTTATTTTTTCATGTTTTCATCATGAATTTTTATTTCGTTATGAAAATATAACAAGAAATTTGCACTACTACTCTCACATGAAATGTATCCAATGACAAGTATCATGGGAGAATATATAAATTCAATATAGTCATCATAAATTTCTGAAAGATTTCATGAATTACCTCTTGACTTAAATTTAATCCTTTGATATATGTAACGCCCATTATTTTCCTGGGTAAATCTATATTTTGGCTTGTATTTTGATGTGAAAATTAAATATAAAACTTCATCTTACTCTAAATATGTTGGTTTGGTTTGGTGGTATTCATGAAAACAAACTTTTGTTTTGGCGATATTTTTAAAAGTAAAAGTTAATCTAACCTGGTGAATGTTTTGCTGGTATTTTCTAAATCAAATGGCTAAAATCAGTAGGAAAATAATTATGTATATTAATCCTCAATTTTGACATTCTAAAAATGCTTACTTTGAGAATTGAATTTTGATTTTTGAAGCTAATTCTATGCTAATTTTAGTGAAGTAATTAATTTTTTTTCATAGAGAGTAATGGAAACATACCAAATTCAATATATCTAAGAGATGGTTTCAGAAGGATTATTAACTTCAAAATAAGGTTTTAACAGTGGGAATTATATCCTTCCCTTAAGTTTACACCAGCTTTAACAAAGTTCCAAATTACTTTGTTTTCCATTTACTTAGGTTGTGTGCAACGGTTTTACTGAATTATGGATTTTGTTAATGATGGATTAAAATGAAATAAGCTTTAGGAAAATGTTTTAATATACATTTTTTAACCTTGTTAAGAAGTATATGTATGTGGTGCAAAAAGATATAAATCACATATTATATAATTTATATATAATATGTGATTTATATTTTTTTGCACCATTTATTATTTTATGGTGCTTTGCACCACTTGTTATTTTATGGTGCTTTGCACCATATACAAGTTTGTGCATATTAAATAATAATAATAATAATAATAATTTTGGTGTTTCGCACCAAAAGGTCTCAATCCATATTGGATTGGTTTTGGTGTTTTGCACCACAAAACTTCAATCCACCTAAGATTGGTTTTGGTGGTTTGCACCATACACCATGGAATGCCACATATTCATTTAACACCAAAAACCACTTTTTTACAAACACCACTTTTGCACCATAAATATTAGCACCACTTGCATATCCCCACATTATCACCACTTTTGCACCATAAATATTAGAACCACTTGCGTATCCCCACATTATCACCACTATTTGAAAAATGAGGATTTCCCAAATCCTTTACAAATAGTGGTGCTAATGTGAGGCTAGAATGCCCTTTTTCTTGTAGTGATACAAAATTTCTAAAATAAAGTATCTATATTGGCCTGCCTACTTCTATGATTGATAGTTTTTATATTAGTACAGAGAAGTTTTGGTAGAAATTTCAAAAAGACTAGTGAGAATCCTATATCTATAAGTCGAATTGGCAAAAAAAAAGGAGACCATCTGAAGTAGAAATATAAGGAATACCTGGTTAGCCCTGTGCTAGAGTTGCATCATCATCAATGAGTATTGGGGAGTCTCTGGAGGCCCCTCGGGATGGCGTTGTATTGGGTCCACCGTCGTCGAGGTGCTCCGCCATGATCCTTATCTTAGTCACCATTAAGCGATTTGTTCTCTTATGATCTTTAGCCAACATTCGATAGTCCACTATGTCTTTCGCAGTCACCTTGTTACCCCTCAACATGGAGTGCATGAGGTTACACAGGACCCAGTGCAAAGCTGTTGAACGATCATAATGCTCTGCAGTGTGCTTGATGTTCCCTGGGCTCTAAATCCAAGGATCCGGGGGGTTGATGTGAGTGTCATGTGTTGTAACTGTTGGGTGCAAGGCATCGTCCCGCTGTTCCTCCAAATAGTTGTTGCTGATCTTATGTTTCCCTTTGGAAGAAACCCCGTGCTCCGAGCTCTAATGAGAAGTCCTCTGTATGAACTCAATTATGATACGTTGTGCTAATCTAGTGAGGTTGTCATTGATGATATTCGCTTCATTCTGAAGCTTTCTGAGAATATCCTTGTTCTTACTTTAAGAAGGGTTTTCCAAGGAGGCATCCATTAGAATTTGTCCCAAAGTAATATTGTTGGTCCAAAAAGCCACGAGAGTCCTTTCGAAGAGGGCAATCCTCCCTCTCATGGACCCCGGGTCAGGTTCCTAGAAATTGAAGGCCGAAGTAGGTTGAATTTGACTGAGAGTATGGTATTTGTGCCAGACTCCTTTCTCTTTGTCCTCAATTCTCTTTTTGAAGTCATGCACAACCAGAGAGGTATAAGCCGTTCCAACCTTTGCTGCCTTCATTTCATTCATAGTTAAGGAACGATGATCTTGACCGGCTATGTAACACTTCCTTGGTCTCGCCATCATATGCTCATTGTAATTGAGCGATTTGATGAGGAAATTGATTCTATACCGAACAAACCATAAAGGAAAGTTTGGTATATTTTCCCGTCAGCACTGCTTTTCTAGGCTCTTTACCATTATTGCCTTGTACTATCTAACCGTCCTACCTAATTTCCACATGATGGGATAGTACTTCCCACAGATTCTGTGCATCCTGCTAAATCTATTACCACAGCTCTCCATAAGCAAATTAAGGATGAGAGTATGTTGCATTAATCACAATATTAGGTGCCATATGCTCCTCATGGCCTTGAGTGGTCATTCGAGGATGGTTGTCCCTTCTTTCTTTGCTAACGGTGTCTAAATTGACATTTATTGTACCCATGCCATTCCTGACATCATGATCATTCGCCCGATGTGACAGCTGCAGGTTTTTCTAGCATGTGTTGAATGTCGTCATATCTTCATTCGCCAGTCGGAGACATGTGGAGAAGAGAGACTCATCCCCGAAGTTGGTACGCGGAGCATTAATATTTCTGGCACCTAGTTGGTTCCCGATATTGGTTAGGTGTTCAGCTACTTTGTTAGATTCCCTTCTTACGTGGAGGGGAATGAGATTTGAGAAATCGCTAGCAAGAGTAGCCATGATTTTAAGGTCCTCCTCAAGTCGCCAGTTGTTGCTAAGCTTGCTGACAAAAGAGCCATGTAGGATTTTGCTTAGGATTTTGATTAAAATTTGCGAGTCTCCTTCCACTATGATCCAGTTGAAGCTCTAATTTTTGGCAATTTCCAGGCCTTCTATGAGGGAAGCTAGTTCTGTCGCATTATTGCTGCTTATACCAGTATACCCTGTGAAAAATCTTAGAATACATCCCTTGTTGTCTATGAAGACTCCCCCATAGCCTGAATGCCTTGGATTTCCTTTTGAGGCTCCATCAAAGTTGAGCTTGATGAAGTTGGTGGTAGGGGGGATCCAACTATTGGGGTTGTCAATGTTTGGCTGGATAATATGAGGGGTTTCAATCCTCAAGTGGAGATTGAGATCCCATGTTCTAAGAATGATGGCTTCCAGTCCATTGAGTTGCTTTTCTTGCTCCGACCAATGTTGCATGTCGACAGTTTCCCTTATGATGGCTTTGATTCTGCTCTAGATATCCTCCTTGGTCATGGCTTGGGATTTAAAGACTCTTATGTTCCTTTCTTTCCACGTTTCCCAAAGGAGAAGAGGGGGAAAGAGGTTCCATACCCTGTTCAACAGGGGGATATTAAATTGGTAGTGCTTCCAATTTAGAAGTGAATTATTGATGCTTTCCCAGTGTCGTTGATTTGTTCTAACAGTCATTGCTCCTCTGTCCTAGAGCACATTGACAAAGGTACAAGAATTGAAAAGGTTATCAATATCTTATCCATCATGTTGACAAAGATGGCAATAGTATGGACCAATGAATCCCTTTTCTTTCCATTTTATCGCATGTGAGGGTTCTCTTTTTAACAAGGAGCCAGAGAAAGGTAGCTACCTTGGGCCATAGGCTCCCCTTCCAAATTTGATTCCATATGGGGTCATACGGGAGGTTATCATGCTCAACCCGGATGAAGTAGCCTTCCTTGATGGTAAAGCGTTCTTTGGGAGTGTATCCCCATCTTAATTTGTCGTTGTCATCCATGATTTTGATTCTTCTGTTGTTCAACTCTTCATTTATTACTATACCCATATCTTCTTGAGGTTGAATAGGCCATTGGTATAGAGGCTTCTAGTTTTTCAAGTCTTGTCGCTCATCCCTTATGCACCATAATTGGTGGACCTTGGTGATCTTTTGTTGATCCAGTTCTTCCTTGAGGGTAGGATCTGTAAGAAGACTTTGGAGTTTTGGCACTTGTTGCCAAGAGTACTCCCAGAAGAGGGCACTTTTGCAATCTCTAATTTCCCAAAAGTTGTGATTTTGAATCAGTTTACGGTTGGTCCAATCCAACTTCCAGACAATGGATCTGTGCATCTCTTCATTAAAGAGTATGAGATCATGCTAATTCCAGTGAGGGATACATTTGTCTTGCCATAGAAATGCCCACGGTTCCTGATTGTGAGTGATCCATTTCCACCAAATCTTGGATCCCATGACCTAATTTAGAAGGTTTGGCTCTATAAGCCCAAGTCCTCCTTTTAGTTTGGGGTGGCAGGCTTCCTCCCAATTTACCAAAGCCCATTTCCTTTGATGCTCATTACTTCCCCATAGAAAGTTCCTCTAGAGATTCTTAATTCTTCTGATAATACACTTAGGGGCCTCCAGAACAGAGAAGAGATAAAGGGGCATGGATTGAAGTACATATTTGACTAGGATAAGCCTACCGGCAATGTTGAGGGAGCAGAAGGTCCAATTGGAAAGATGATTATTGAGAAGGGTCAGGAGATCTTCACAATTTGCTTGACAGAGAGGTTTGTCCATGAGCGGGTCTCCAAGATACTTTGAAGGCACGTTATTAATAGAAAGACTAAGACAGCTGGAAATTCTTCTTTGGATTAAGGGGGGCATATTTGATCCGGATTTATGTGGGAATGAAATAAGATAGCCTATACATAATCATATACAAAGATATATTGCAAAGAACACAGCGATACAGTAATGTAACATACCCTTTTTGTTGGAAAACATTTTGTGTTAGAAAACATTATGATAACTTTAATTGTAAAGTTTTATGTTGGATAGGTGTCCAAGGATGACTGTAACTTGAAAAATATATTATTATTAAATAAATAAAATAGGAGACAAACACCTAAGAGGACTATTGAAAGAGTGGTTACTGATCCACTAGGTGGAATGGAATCTGGGGTAGAAGGCAATGGACAAGTGACAGCATCATGATGCAACTAACTAGCTATTGGTATGGGACAACTCCCTTGAAATGTGGTCATAGTGCCCTAAAAGATGGGACTAGAGCTTGAGGATCATTTATTCCAAACTGACCACTAAAAGACCTAGGCAGTCTATATAATAGCCATCAAATTTTGAACTGAGGTTCATCACTTTTCTTGACAAGGAAACTTACCTTGGGGTTTTGTTGTGTTTGCACCTAAGAGATTTGATGAGGGGATATGCTATGTTGTTGATCATGTTGTGAGTCTGCCAAACTCTTATTGAGTTCAGGAGGTTGATGCTGAGTGTTGAAGGCATTTTATTTCAGAAGGTTGATGTTGAGTGTTGAAGGCATTTTTGAGTGCCTTGCTTCTACACAGATTCCGTCTACTTAGTGGTTCAGTAATCAGGCTCAGGGGTTCATAAGAAGCCAACAGTTGAGTTGCTTCTTCTGGAATAGGTTGGGAGGAATAGGCCTCCTTGGGTGTTTGTCGTCCCTATCTTTATCTATAGGTTCTATTTGATTATTTGTTATTAAATAGTTAAATCTGTTTATTTGCAAGTATTTAATTTTTATTTACAGAATGTGTTCTGGTTTAGATACCCCTACTTTTAGTTTTCTGAACCAAATTAAAATTATGAATAGAAATGATGAATGAAATAAATAATCTCTTCATTTTTCCCCATGCTATAGGAACTGCATCGTACTCTAGTACAGAGACAAATTAAGTTGAATAAGATAAATGATAGGCAAACTAGCCATGTGAATGAGAAGATAAAAACATAGTATTTTTCTCAAGTTACTGTTTACTGTTAAAATTCCTATGTATACATGTTTCAGTGTTTTCATTGTTATCTCTGCACAAATAAGTGTTTTCAAAATATACAGTAAGGTTTTCTTCATTTTATGAATATCAGTTGTTTAGGAATAAATAATTTTCCTTTCTAAGAATTATATAATTTATTTTCTCTGTTATGGTATTTAGAAACATAGATAAATTTATAGCAGATAGTTAAAGAATTTAGAATTCAAACAAACAACATATTGTTATCATTTTCCTAATTAGAAATAGTGCAGAGTAATAAACACAAAATTATTCATGTACAGATTCACCTATTTTTTTTATGCTATCTATTAATTCATTTGACAAACCAATCTTCTTGACTTATAAAAGAAGTCTTAGGTTACAAACCTAGGGTTTACACTTTGTCATTCTCAAAGCCAAACTTTCAAACCATTGAAATTAACATCAAATGATAGCAACAAAGACACTAACTAATGTCATTACATTTCTTAAATAGAACCGAGTTATGGTTTCAACATCACAGTGGAAAAATTTAGCTTAGCACTATTATTTCTCATAACAGGTTCAAATTTAAACTTAGTATCTTAAAACCTTGGCATATAACCAGTTGTCGATTAACTATTGAAAGGAGAAAACTCAAGCAATGCATAGTATATTTCATTACCAGTAAACAAAGTACACAAGTTTTCATTCACCCTATCGAATCGAACTAAACAACATTGATGTGTTTTCTTTCATTATTTCTTTTATTATATTGACAGTAGAACAAGCCAAACAGAAGTAACAAGAAGGGCAAGTTTGGATGTCATTATCATATCAAGGAGTAGAGTCAAAACCAAACATTTACACTATAATCGTTCCTGTAGGTCGAATAGTCAAATTCATAGTATCATCTCCAGGATTTAGTTATTATAATGTCTGTAAGATAATTCTAAACAGAAAAACAAACACCAGTTCGATGCCGAGATTCTATCGAAGAGTAACATCAAAACTATACATTCCAAGCAAAGACAAACCCTAACCCTGGAAATTTTCATAAGAGAAAAACGCAGCAAAATTTTTATAAAATCGACGAATTGTACATAGGCCGAGACCTTCCCATATTCATTTCAACATCTACCATCGTTCTTTGAAACACATAATTTATTACATTATCAAAGTCTGTGAGAGAGGACACTTCCACATGATAGTTACAATTCAAAAATAGCAGGCTCGTGCCTTTTGGGTCGAGGAACTATCCTCCCTAATCCTTACATTTTACAAACCCTAAATACGATTAAATACAAACTCGCCGAGTTAAACATGAAGACCACAGAATAAACAGTTTGGCCATCACTTCCATCTAGCAAGAGTACAATGCAACCTCCGAGGCTTACCGGTTAGTGTAGCCGTATCCAACTTTCAATGTCCAAACTGGAGAAGCCATCGAATCTCTGCACCTGCAAACAACCATGACATTGTGGTAAAGAACAGTTATCTTTCCAGAAACAAGTTTAGTATTAAAAAAATAACTACTACTATGTTAATCTTCAATTATGAAAGCTACAGGAAAGAGTTGCTAGGTACATTACCTTCCAGTGTTGGTACAAATCCAAAGAACGCTAGATAGTTGCAATCGCAACTCTAAAACTCTTACACAATCGAACGATGAGAAGGAAGGTATCCACACCGAGTTAGCAACCTCTACCCAGTTATTTGATGACGAGACTTAAAATAATCTATGGCAAAGACTTAGCCCCATTCCGAACCCATTTCCAAAAGGAAAAACCTTCAAACAGGATTAAGTATCGAAACACATGAAGAAAACAGACTCGAGTTGCAAACCATGGCAAATTTCCACTGTACAGAGAACTGGAGAGATTCGACTCATAAACCTTCACAGGTCACGGGTTTAAAATGCAAGAGCTAAGCCTCTACAATGCAAAAGAATAACCCTAAAAACCCTCTGCCTGTCGGCCAGTTGCAGAGCCACTACTACCGAATGCCAAGGAACAAAAACACTATGATCAAAATGGAGGAAGGGTTTAACCCACATTCATTAAAACCCTGCCAGATCAACGATGGAGATCACCAGGTTGGATTTACGAAACAACAAGCCATCTACCTTATTAAGTGAGCCATCATCACTATTGCCACGAAGGAGCCAGCTCATTAAACTATCGAGCCAGTATGTTTACAACTCACCATAAGAACGGTTATCACCATAGTAATGGCACGTGATCGAGCTCTTACACCATCCACGGTGGAACTCCAATATCTTGAAAGTTGCATGCATTCAATGCTTAGGCAGCATTGTATCTGCCAACCTGTGGCATTTTAAAGTTCACATCATAGTATTAAACACAATGTGCACATTGCATATGGTAAAGTTGTGATGCACCACCCCGTCACAACATGTTTTATATAGTTTGGATAGATATTCGCTAGGGTTGTATAGTATCACATAGGGTAACAATAATGCACACAAAACACAACATATAAAGTTATATTTTATAAGAGTTCGATAATGTCTCAATATACAATGCAAATAGACTATAGAAATAATCCAAGGAAATGCACACAATTACATCCTAATGCATAGTGTAATGGAAATCATGTTAATAAATCAAATTATCACCATCATCGTAGAGTATAGTCTCTAGAACAACATTTTAAATCACTCATACATAGAATTTCTACAAATTGCTATGGAGAGAAAGGATAGACATTTATGAACAGTTCAACATGAAACTTAAACGAAAATCATATATAATTTATGAGTATAAAACTGTGACACGATCGATATAGACCCTCTCTTGAATAAAATAGAAGCTTATAAATTACATTAATTAAGATGCACTATTTGTCTCAGTAATCTTTTTCAGATGTCTTTCTCTTGAACGACTTTAGTCTCGAACCAAGATTTTACCAGTAGAATGCCCCAAAGTTTTATCTCTTCAAATATTTTTACAAAGGAGATTACTAAAAATGGTTTGGTCACTTGTTGCAACTTTAAATCCTTACCTGTAAACTGCCACAAGTACGAATTCACAAGCTTTATCAGGAATGCTAAGTAAGCCTCGGGGCATCCGTAGGACCCCTTCATCAATCAACAAAAGCACATTAGTCAAACTAGCTGAATCATCAATCATAACAACAACAATAGAAGTTTGCAATGGTACAGCTAAGTGTGAATAACATCAGGACATAAACGTGAATCATTTAGTTGCAAATCTTATACTATAAACCAGCATGGCATTTAGTACAACAAGATAATCTTTTATGCATTGTTTTATTTCCGCACACATTAAATAAGCATTAATTGTCATGTCGAAAATTTTTAAATTTTTGTGATTTTTTTGGGTTGTTACATGTGGTATCAAAGCGCAAGTTCAAACTCTAGGCCTAATTTAGGCTCATGCGCGCAAACAGAAAACAAATCAGAAAGTTTATTTTACTAACTTTTGCAATTCAATTTTATTTTGCACAGAACAAATTGACCTTTAAATTGCAGGTATGGAAATACCAGAAGAATCAGCAGAGGACAGATCTCCTCGTAATGAACGCATTAATAATAACAATTCTGAAGAAATTTATGTTGAGTTAAACAACCAGTCTTCTGAAATTTTGCGCACTGTACATGATTTAAAATCTGAGTTAAAAGCTGTTAAAGAAGAAAATGAACGGATCCTTAAGGTACAGGAAGAGTTACAACAGAATTTAAAAGGAAATTGTCATAGTGATGAAAGAGGCAGAAAATCGTAATTGAAGGATGATTCTAAAACAATGTCCCACCAACATAAGCATAAGAAGATGAGAAATGATAAAAGGAACAGTTACTCATCCTCTAAATCTGATTCCAGTAATAATGACTTTAATTATGACAGCAGTAACAGTGAATGTTGCTCTAAAAAGAGAAAACATAAATATCATGAACATATTACTGGTGAATTTAAAAAGATTAAGCCACCCACCTTTAATGGCGAAAGTGAAAAGGCTGAGATAGCAGAAGCTTGGCTGTCTGGAATGAAGAAATACTTTAATATTTACCACTACTCTTCTCGACTGAAAGCCAAGACGGCTATTTACAATCTTACCGGGAAGGCAGATATTTGGTTGCAGGATCTTAAAATAATTAAGAGTATAAAAGAAAAAGAAGTAACTTCGAATATGTTTAAAAGTTTGTTTAAAAAGAAGTTTTTGTCGGAACAATACTTTGAAGATAAGTCAAAGGATTTTTACGATTTAACGTTGGGTACAATGAACATGAAAGAACTGTGCAACAAGTTCCTTAGCTTGCTGAGGTATGTGCCCTATATGGACAAGGAAAAGCCTAAAGTACAAAGGTTTCTCAGTTGTCTACCTTTTAATATAAAAGACCGTATTGAGTATGATAATCCTTCCACTTTGGAAGAGGCCATGAGGAAGGCAAATTTTTGTTTTGATCAAAATAGAAAAAGAGAAGGAACAACTGGATGGAAGAGCAATAAGGCTAATCAATTTGAATATAAAAAGAAAAATTTTAATCATAATTCTGGAGATTTTAAGAAAAATTTTAATAACATAATTTTTCCTAATAATTACCGAAATAATGCATCTCAGAACTTTACTGCTGCAAGAAACGTACCTAATAATAATAATCACAGCAATAACAATAATAACAAGAACAGGTATGCTGAACAGAAATGACCCATGAAATGCTATGAATGTGGTGGACCACATAAGAGAGTAGATTGCCCACGCAACAAGAGGACAACCAACAATATTCACACTATGCAAGTAGAACCTACAGTTGGAGATATCGCAAGAGAAATGCCTAGGATAAATGCAGCACTGGAGAACCATCAAGCGGACCATCAAACATCCATGGTCGAAATTGAAGGTATGATACAAAACAAGTCTATTTCTATTCTAATAGATCGAGGTGCAAATTTGAGTTATATTTTACCTACTTTAGTAAACCGTTGCAAGTTAAAAATAGAGAAATTTGATAATGCACGGTTAGTTCATCTTGCAACAGAAACTAAAAGAAAGGTTACAGATTATGTCAAGGATTGTGAAGTATTTTTAAGTCAGTTGAAAATGCAAATTAATCTGAATGTTTTACCCTTAGGGTCATATGATTTGTTGATTGGTATGGACTGGCTTGAACAACATAGAGTTTTAGTGAATTGTTATGACAAATATTTTACATGTGTAAATAATGAAGGTAATTCATAAACAATAAAAGGAATTCATAGGAAGATTTCAGTAAGGCAGATTTCTGCTCTACAAGTAAAGAGAGCTGCCAGAAAAGGCTGTAAAATGTTTGCTGTTAATGTCATTAATGACGAGTGTACATCTAAAGAAGACAAGTTAAAACTAGAGGATATTCCCATCCTTAGGGACTTTTCTGATGTATTCCTGGAAGAAATTCCAGGATTACCTCCGAAAAGGGAACTTGATTTCACCATTGAGTTAGTACCCGATGCGGTACCAAACTCGAAGGCTCCCTATAGGATGAATATTCTGAAGTTAAATGAGTTAAAATCTCAGCTGAAAGAATTAATAGCTAAAAACTACATAAGACCCAGTGTGTCTCCTTGGGGAGCACTAGTAATTTTTGTTAAAAAGAAGGATGGTACCATGCGTTTGTGCATCGATAACCGTCAGTTTAATAAAATGACAATTAAGAACCGATATCCCTTACCCCGCATAGATGATCTATTTGATCAAGTACGCGGAGCAAAGATATTCACTAAAATTGATTTAAGGTCGGGTTATCATGAAGTCCCGATAAAAGACAAGGACATATTCAAAACTGCATTCAGAACGCGTTATGGACACTACGAGTTCGTAGTTATGCCTTTTGGGCTAACCAACGCACCGACAGTGTTCATGTGTTTAATGAACAACGTTTTGCATAAATATTTGGATAAGTTCGTAGTGGTATTCATTGATGATATTTTGGTTTACTCAAAAACTAAAGAATAGCATGACGAACATTTAAAAATCATTTTACAAGTACTTAGAAAACATCAGCTTTACGCTAAGTTCAGTAAGATATAAAGATAAAATTCATTATTTGGGTCATATAATTTCTAAAGATGGTATTTTTGTTGATCCTGATAAGATAAAAACAATTAATGAATGGCCTATCCCTAAAGACGTAACTGATGTACGGTCATTCATGGGAATAACTGGTTATTATAGAAAGTTTATTGAAGGGTTATCTAGAATTGCTAATCCCATCACTTCCTTGCAAAAGAAAGGGAAGAAATTCGTATGGGATCAAAAGTGCCAAGAAAGTTTTAATAAGTTAAAAGAGTTATTAACTACAACACCCATCTTAAAAATTGCAGATCCCAATAAGGATTTCATCGTATGCACGGATGCATGCAACGATGGACTTGGAGGGGTCTTAAGCCAGGAAGGTCATGCAATTTCTTTTGAGTTAAGGAAGTTAAAAATACATGAAAAGAATTATCCTACTTATGATCTTGAGTTGGTAGTCGTGATACATGCATTAAAAATGTGGCGCCATCACTTGATCGGAAGAAAATTCATTTTAATGACTGATAATAAGGGATTAAAGTATTTATTGGATCAAACAAATCTTAACACAAGGCAAGCTAGGTGGTTAGCTTTCCTTAGCGAGTATGATTTTGATATTCATCACATTAATGAAAAGGAGAATAAGGTTGTTGATGCTTTGAGCAGAAATGCTAGATTGAGTTTTGTGGCAGCAATCAATACTTTTAAGACTGATATGGAAAATCAGATCAAAGAAGAAATTAAGCAAGACGAAAATTACCAAAAATCACATGATAAAGTGGCTGAAAATTCATCTGAAAATTTAATAACAGATTATAGTATTAGTGAAAAAGGCTTCTTAACATATAAAAACAAAATTTATGTACCTAATATTTCGAAATTTAAGTTGTTGATTTTGGATGAAGTTCATAAGAGTCCTTATTCAGGACATCCTGGTTATTAGAAAATGATAACTATGTTGAGGAAATACTATTTTTGGCCCAACATGAAGAATGAAGTTGCTGAATATATAGATAGATGTTTTGAATGTCAGACTATTAAAGCTGAACATCAACATCAAGCTGGACTATTGCAGCCTTTACCAATTCCAGAATGGAAATGGGAAATTATAAGCATTGATTTTATTACAGGTTTGCCTAAAAATTAGAAGCAGAATGAATCAATCATGGTTGTTGTTGATAAACTTAGTAAAGCTGCTCATTTTATTCCTATTAAAAGTAATTTCTGGGCTTCTAACATTGCAGATGTTTTCATGAAGCAAATTTTTCGCTTACACGGAATTCCAAAGGTAATTATTTCAGACCGGGACTCTAAGTTGACCGAAACTTTTTGGACAACACTATTTAAAGGGTTAAATACTAAACTAAATTTCAGCACTTCTTTCCACCCACAAACTGATGGTCAAACAGAAAGGGTAAATCAGATTTTAGAAAACATGTTAAGATTGTATGTTAAAGATCAGCCATCTAAGTGGGAAGATTTCTTACATTTAGCAGAATTTGCCTACAACAATAATTATCAAGCATCTGCTAAGTTAAGTCCATTTGAAATTTTGTATGGAAGAAAATGTTGTACTCTTATTTCTTGGGATAACCCTGTAGATAGATTAATGTTAGGACCAGATTGATTGAAAGAAATGGAGCTAGATGTGAAACAGATTCAAGGTAACTTAAAGGTTGCCCAAGATCGGCAGAAAAGCTATGCTGATTTGAAACGCACTGAAAGAGAATTTCGGGTAGGAGACCATGTTTTTATAAAGGTAAAACCCAAGAAAAGTTCTTTGAATCTTGGGAGTTGTGCTAAACTAGCACCAAGGTATTGTGGACCATTCGAAATCCTATCAAGGATAGGAGCTGTTGCATATCAATTGGCATTTCCATATAATTTCAAAATCCATAATGTTTTTTCACGTTTCTGTTTTAAAGAAGTATGTGCATGATGCTACTCATGTGCTGAATTGGAATACCATACAGGTGGAACCCGAAGGATATTTTCAGGTGGAACCGGATTGTATTCTCGACCGGAGGGAAATTATGCTTCGGAATCACACCATAGGGCAGGTAAAGGTGCAATGGAAGCACCTTAGCCCTGATGAGGCTACTTGAGAACTAGAAAGTAATATGCGGGTAGCATATCCAGTTCTATTCCATGAGGAACTTGATGATGAATAAGCAACATCGAGGATGATGTTGAGCTTAAGTGGGGGTGTTTGTAACATACCCTTTTTGCTGGAAAACATTTTGTGTTAGAAAACATTATGATAACTTTTATTGTAAAGTTTTATGTTGTACAGGTGTCCAAGGATGACTGTAATTTGCACAATATATTATTATTAAATAAATAAAATAGGAGACAAACACCTAAGAGGATTGTTGAAAGAGTGGTTACTGATTCCACTAGGTGGAATGGAATCTGGGATAGAAGGCAAAGGACAAGTCGTAGCATCATGATGCAACTAACTAGCTCTTGGTATGGGACAACTCCCTTGAAATGTGGTCATAGTGCCCTGAAAGATGGGACTGGAGCTTGGGGCTCATTTATTCCAAACTGACCACTAAAAGACCTAGGCAGTCTATATAATAGCCATCAAATTTTGAACTGAGGTTCATCACTTTTCCTGACGAGGAAACTTACCTTGGGGTTTTTCTATGTTTGCACCCAAGAGATTTGATGAGGGGATATGCTATGTTGTTGATCATGTTGTGAGTCTGCCAAACTCTTATTGAGTTCAGGAGGTTGATGCTGAGTGTTGAAGGAATTTTATTTCAGGAGGTTGATGTTGAGTGCTGAAGGCATTTTTGAGTGCCTTGCTTCTACACAGATTCCATCTACTTAGTGGTTTAGTAATCAGGCTCGGGGGTTCACAAGAAGCCAGCAGTTGAGCTGCTTCTTCTGGAATAGGTTGGGAGGAACATGCCTCCTTGGGTGTTTGTCGGCCCTATCTTCATCTACAGGTTCTATTTTCTTATTTGTTATTAAATAGTTAAATCTGTTTATTTGCAAGTATTTAATTTTTATTTACAGAATGTGTTCTGGTTTAGATACCCCTACTTTTAGTTTTCTGAACCAAGTTAAAATTATGAATAGAAATGATGAATGAAATAAATAATCTCTTCATTTTTCCTCATGCTATAGGAACTGCATCGTACTCTAGTACAGAGACAAATTAAGTTGAATAAGATAAATGATAGGCAAAATAGCCATGTGAATGAGAAGATAAAAACATAGTTATTTTCTCAAGTTACTGTTTACTGTTAAAATTCCTATGTATCAGTGTTTTCATTGTTATCTCTGCACAAATAAGTGTTTTCAGAATATACAGTAAGGTTTTCTTCATTTTATGAATATCAGTTGTTTAGGAATAAATAATTTTCCTTTCTAAGAATTATATAATTTATTTTCTCTGTTATGGTATTTAGAAACATAGATAAATTTATAACAGATAGTTACAGAATTTAGAATTCAAACAAACAACATATTGTTATCATTTTCCTAATTAGAAATAGTGCAGAGTAATAAACACAAAATTATTCATGTACAGATTCACCTATTTTTTTTATGCTATCTATTAATTCATTTGACAAACCAATCTTCTTGACTTATAACAGAAGTCTTAGGTTACAAACCTAGGGTTTACACTTTTTCATTCTCAAAGCCAAACTTTCAAACCATTGAAATTAACATCAAACGATAGCAACAAAGACACTAACGAATGTCATTACATTTCTTAAACAGAACCGAGTTATGGTTTCAACATCACAGTGGAAAAATTTAGCTTAGCACTATTATTTCTCATAACAGGTTCAAATTTAAACTTAGTATCTTAAACCCTTGGCATATAGCTAGTTGTCGATTAACTATTGAAAGGAGAAAACTCAAACAATGCATTGTATATTTCATTACCAGTAAACAAAGTACACAAGTTTTCATTCACCCTGTCGAATCGAACTAAACAACATTCCTGTGTTTTCTTTCAAGATTTCTTTTATTATATTGACAGTAGAACAAGACAAACAGAAGTAACAAGAAGGGCAAGTTTGGATGCCATTATCATATCAAGGAATAGAGTCAAAACCAAACATTTACACTATAATCGTTCCTGTAGGTCGAATAGTCAAATTCATAGTATCATCTCCAGGATTTAGTTATTATAATGTCTGTAGGAGAATTCTAAACAGAAAAACAAACACCAATTCGATGTCGAGATTCTATCGAAGAGTAACATCAAAACTATACATGCCAAAGCAAAGACAAACCCTAACCCTGGAAATTTTCGTAAGAGAAAAATGGAGCAACATTTTTATAAAATCGACGAACTGTACATAGGCTGAGACCTTCCCATATTCATTTCAACATCTACCATCGTTCTTTGAAACACATAATTTCTTACATTATCCAAGTCTGTGAGAGAGGACACTTCCACACGATAGTTACAATTCAAAAATAGCAGGCTCGTGCCTTTTGGGTCGAGGAACTATCCTCCCCAATCCTTACATTTTACAAACCCCAAGTACGATGAAATACAAACTCGCCGAGTTAAACACGAAGACCACAGAATAAACAATTTGGCCATCACTTCCATCTAACCAAAGTACAAGGCAACCTCCGAGGCTTACCGGTTAGTGTAGCCATAGCCAACTTTCAACGCCTAGACTGGAGAAGCCATCGAAAATATGCACCTGCAAACAACCACGACATTGTGGTCAAGAACAGTTATCTTTCCAGAAACGAGTTAGTATTAAACAAATAACTACTACTGTGTTAATCTCCAATTATGAAAGCTACAGGAAAGAGTTGCTAGGTACATTACCTTCCAGTGTTGGTACAAATCCAAAGAACGCCAGACAGTTGCAATCGCAACTCTAAAACTCTTACACAGTCGAACGATGAGAAGGAAGGGATCCACACCGAGCTAGCAACCTCTACCCAGTTATTTGATGCCGAGACTTAAAATCATCTTTGGAAAAGACTTAGCCCCATTCCGAACCCATTTCCAAAAGGAAAAACCTTCAAACAAGATTAAGTATAGAAACACATGAACAAAATAGACCCGAGTTGCAAACCATGGCAAATTTCCACTGTACAGAGAACTGGAGAGATTCGACTCATAAACCTTCACAGGTCACGAGTTCAAAACGCAAGAGCTAAGCCTCTACAGTGCAAAACAATAACCTTGAAAAACCTCTGTCTGTAGGCCAGTTGCAGAGCCACTACTACCAAATGCCAAGGAACAAAAACACTATGATCAAAATGGAGGTAGGGTTTAACCCACATTCATTGAAACCGTGCCAGATCAACGGTCGAGATCACCGGGTTGGATTTACGAAACAACAAGCCATCTACCTTATTAAATGAGCCATCATTACTATTGCCATGAAGGAGCCACGAAGGAGCCATCTCATTAAACTATCGAGCCAGTATGTTTACAACTCACCATAAGAACGGTTATCACCACAGTAATGGCACGTGATCGAGCTCTTACACCATCCACGGTGGAACTCCAATATCTCAAAAGTTGCATGCATTCAATGCTTAGGCAGAGTTGTATCTGCCAACCTATGGCATTTTAAAGTTCACATCATAGTATTAAATACAATGTGGACATTGCATATGGTAAAGTCGTGATGCACCACCCCGTCATGACATGTTTTAGATAGTTTGGATAAATATTTGCTAGGGTTGTATAGTATCACATAGGTTAACAATAATGCACACAACACACAACATATAAAGTTATATTTTATAAGAGTTCGATAATGTCTCAATATACAATGCAAATAGACTATAGAAATAATCCAAGGAAATGCACACACGTACATCCTAATGTATAGTGTAATGGAAATCATGTTAATAAATCGAATTATCACCATCATCGTAGAGTATAGTCTCTAGATCAACATTTTAAATCACTCATACATAGAATTTCTGCAAATTTCTATGGAGAGAAAGGATAGACATTTATGAACAGTTCAACATGAAACTTAAACAAAAATCATTTATAATTTCTGAGTATAAAACTGAGACACGATTGATACAGACCCTCTCTTGAATCAAATACAAGCTTATAAATTACATTAATTAAGATGCACTGTTTGTCTCAGGAATATTTTTCAGATGTCTTTCTCTTGAACGACTTTAGTCTCGAACCAAGACTTTACCTGTAGAATGCCCCAAAGTTTTATCTCTTCAAATATTTTTACAAAGGAGATTATTGAAAACTGTTTGGTCACTTGCTGCAACTTTAAATCCTTACCTGTAAACTGCCACAAGTACGAATTCACAAGCTTTAGCACGAATGCTAAGTAAGCCTCGGGGTGTCCGTAGGACCCATTCATCAATCAACAAAAGCACATTAGTCAAACTAGCTGAATCGTCAATCATAACAATAACAATAGAAGTTTGCAATAGTGTAGTTGAGTGTGAATAACATCAGGACATAAACGTGAATCATTTAGTCTCAAATCTTATACTATAAACCAGCATGGCATTTAGTACAGCAAGATAATCTTTTATGCATTGTTTTATTTCCGCACACATTAAATAAGCATTAATTGTCATGTCGAAAAATTTTAAATTTTTGTGATTTTTTTGGGATGTTACAAGTAAACACACATTCTATTAAATAGCGGAAATAGAACAGACTGTAAAATACAATAGCTAGAATGGTGGTAGCTATCTCTTAGAAGAGATGTGGCCGCTATGCTCATTCGGGCCAAGATAATTACAAAGAGAGGCCGAAAGGGCCTATTTATCATAAGTATGAGGGAAAGAATCTCAAACATCAAAAAACCTAACCCTAGAAGATGAACTGTCATAAAGTTTGTGGCCCCAAGGTGGTTAGTTGAACAGTCAACTTCCTGGTGTCATAACTTTTGCATGCGATCTCCGTTTGGGGCGTTCGGTAGCCCATTGGAAAGGGCTATCCGAGATTTACAACTTTTGATTGGGGTCAGATGCATGTCGAAGGAAACCATCTGGCCCCCCAAATCACCAAAAAAGGTTGTTTAGGGCCTCAAAACGGCTCCACAAGTTTAGGACCCGAAAAACTACTAAAAATAGTAATTTGCCAAAATTGCCAGAGGATTGTTTTGAGCCAGTAGGAAGAGGTGGGCCGCCACCAATATCCACCTGGATCAATATTGAAAAAGAAGAGCTGATATTTGTCCAAGTTGATGCAGGCTCCATAGGATTTTTCAAAACGTTTTAAAATAGATTTGAAGTTCTTGGCTTCCTTGTAAGAGGGGTGGCCCATTATAAATGTGTCATCTACAAACTGTTGATGGGAGAAATTTGGAGCATCTCTGTGCAACTTGATTCCTGTGATATTTCCATTCTGGATTTCAGCTTTGATATATCTTCCCAACCCCTCCGACATCAGAATGTAGAGGAAGGGAGAGAGTGGATCACTTGCCTAATGCCTCTAGAGGGAGATAAAGGATTCATTGAGGCACCATTTACAAGGATATAGAAGAAAGTAGAGGAGATAAGTGCAAGAATACAATCAATAAGATCTTGTGAGAGAAGAGAGGAGCTGCGTTAAAGGATTTTCAAAATCGAGTTTCAAAATCCTTTAACGCAACTCCTCTCTTCTCTCACATTGATACTGCGTAATGACTATTTTCAAACAATAAGATCTTGCCAAAAGCCGAAGGCATGCAGAACGCCATAGATGTAATTTCAGTTTAACCTATCAAAGGATTTGGACATGTCCAACTTTATTAACATGTTAGGTTTTTTGGTAACTTTGAGAGAATGAATGACTTCATGAGCTAGGATGACACCATCAAGGATCTTCCTACCTTCCACATAACCCGATTGCTCCAAGGAGATTAGAAGTGGGAGGATAGGTTTGAGGTGATTTGTAATGACTTTGGTGATGATTTTATAGATGACATTGGATAGGGATATTGGTTGGAATTTGTCAAGGGTGGTAGGATTGGCCCCTTCGGGGATGAGATTTAGGAAGGTAGAGTTGAAGGCAGAAAGGATACCCTTGGTTTGATGGGAGTCTTCAACAATATTGAGAACTTCCTCTTTTATAATATCCCAGCACACTTGGAAGAAGTCCGTGGTGAAACCATTTGGCCCATGGGATTTCTCGGTTTGCATGGTCTTCTTCGCAGCTTCCACTTCTTGCATGCTGATCAACATCATCAATCCTTTGTTATGATCTCTTGGAGGGAGACAGGGGATGTTACGAGTAATTTGCTCAATTTCCTGCCTTCTATCAACCTGCGGCTCAGAGAGGAGATTTTTGAAGAAGGAATTGAGTTCAAAAGTAATGTCCTCATGCTTGAAAATGTTTCTGCCATTAATGTCTTTGAGCATTGCAATTTTGTTGTGTTGTTGGCGTTGAAGCATGGAATTGTGGAATAATTTGGTATTTTTTCCCCCTCTTTGAGCCAGGTTACTCTTGATTTTTGCCGCCAAAGGATTTCTTCTTGTTTGAGCCTTTCATCCAGTTGACAATTGAGGAGGGTTTTTTCCCGTGCCATAACCTTAGAGCATCCAGACATAATGATTTATTGCTAAAGCTGAGTCATTCTTTCCTCAATTCGCCTTTTTTCTTCAGAGATATTTCTAAAGGTTGTTTTGTTCCAATCTTTGATTCTCTGTTTCAGGTTTTTAAGTTTTTGTTGAAATTTATACATTAGAGAGCCTACAGGTATTGCTGCTTCATTCCACCAACTTTTGATGTTAGCTTTGAAGTCAAGATGAGTTATCTATAATTTTTCGAACTGGAAAGGTTTGTTATAAGAAGCTCTGTTTTCGGTGCTTTGAAGACAGATAGGCCAATGGTCAGATCCATTGGTAGGAAGGATGGTAGCAGTCCATTCATCTCCGTGAGTAACCTGATTAGTAGACAAGAGAAACCGATCCAATCTTGAGGCAATTTGGTGGTGTTTTCCTCTTTGATTGTTCCAGGTATGGATACCATTGGTTGTTTCCCTATCTATCATGTTGAGTTTGTCAATAAAATTTTTGAAGGCTTCGTTGTCCTTATCCAATCTTCGGATGCCCCCTTTTTTTCCTGCATATTGGTAACCATGTTGAAGTATCCCCCCATAATCCAGTGGTCGTCCTGGTGAGAGTCGCGGAGCCATTGGAGATGATTGAGAAGCTCAATCTTGTGATTCATGACTTGCAGACCATAGATATTGGTTACAAGACCTCTTTTTTTGGTGCCTATTAAGTGATAAGTGGTAGAGAGAGTCTTTGGGGTTGATTCAAAATTATCTAACCATATTTCATTTGGATTCCACAGTATCGCTAGGCCTCCAGAGGCTCCAATAGCATCTACTGCTATAGTGGTTGAAGATTTCCAATTTTTTTGGGCAATTGTTTCCAAGGTTTGGGTAGAGCACTTAGTTTCTTGAAGCATTATAATAGCCTTATTTTCCATTGCAATCTTGTTTTTAAGAAGACGCTTCTTAGAGGGGTCGTTCATCCCTTGAATGTTCTAGAAGATAATCTTCATTTCTTAGGAGAAGAAAGAGCATAAAAGAACTCAGTTAGCTGATTGTACTGGCCCGAGTCCAGCATCAGGTTGCTTACCTCATCCAGTCATTGTCTATTAGTTCTTCTGCCTTTCTTTTTGTCATCTTGATGTTGTCTTTTGAGATCCTTTTTACCATTGATTTTAATTCCTAACCCTGGGTCTTTATAGATTACCTTTGGACCTTTGTTTGGGGTCGTTCTGGCTTTGATAACTGCTTTTTTAAAGAGTTTTTGTTGGGGTTATGAGGTAGGAATTTTTTGTTTGCAGGATTCCTCAATTTCCCTCAAATCCAAATCCCCGAGTTCTGAATCATCCATGTCTTCTTGATAGTCTTGCATATCTGCATCTGAGTTACCTGTTTTTGTTAGGTCGGGCTGAGTAGGGTTGGTGGCCACTTCATGGTTGATAGAGGCAATTTCCTCTGAGGAGGTGGCTAGGGATTCAAATTGATTTTGATTTCTTTGTCAGCATGGGGGGGTAATGGCTTCTTATTGTTCCTTCTTCTACTAGCTACTTTAGTAAATCCATACAGATCTTTATTTTTAGAAGGATCCTGATTTGGGACAACTTTGTTCAAGGGGCATTCTCTAAAGAGGTGTCCATGCTCATGGCATTTTCTGCAACGAAAAGGTATATGCTCGTATTCGAGAGTTTTGGTCCACTCTGTGTCTTGGTAATCGAGACAGATCTCCTCTGGGAGAGGTTGCGATATGTTCATGTAGACACAGATTCTGGAAAAGGAAGTATATCGCCCATTTAGAGTGGCTTTCAAAAATTTGACGAATCTCCCCACGGTGTTTCCTATTCCTTCCAGGGTGGTAACATCCCAATATTCCTGCGGAAGGTAGAAGAGTCTAATCCAGACCGGGAGCTTCTTTGAAGTCTTCCTTCTCTGGACTGAATTTTTCTTTCCAGGGTCTCATATATAGACCAGCCGTGTTAACAAAATAGGGTATGCCTTCAAAGGCTGCAATGTAGTCATCAGGATGATTGAAGATAACAGTGAAAAAAACCTTTGGATCCAAGCTTAAGGTCATATTGGCCTTAAATTAGCGTTCCAGTTGTGCTTGATCCATCCACTAAGAGCACATTCAGATGGCCATAACCCCATGAAATTACATATGATCGCGTGATCATGCATGTATTGAATATATTCATAGACTTTTGGAGATGTTACTTCGTACCTTGGTATTGGTCCTTTTTTATATTGGACTTATGTTGTTTCCGTATTGGTCACATTGTTCAGAATTTCCAGCTTCTTTGTACCTTTGGGCGCGTCTGACCTTGTTGGGCCCTTACCCTTTTCGGAATCGCACGAGGGGTTGGATTGTTCTCTTGTTTCCATCATCTTTGCATTGAGCTAAGAGGTCTTCTGCCACCCTCCTGGTGGGGCCATCAAGGATCAACTCAGGTCTTGTAAGTTGTTCCCACCATTCCTGTTCAGGTGGGGCAAGATCTACAGAGATTTCTAGCAGAAAGAAGGACAGGGGTTTCGAAGCTAGAAAGGAAAAGCATCAGGCAGAAGAAGCTTTACCCACGGGATCCTATAAAGATATATATATATATATATATATATATATATATATATATGAATGTATTTATATTTGTTATAATACTTTAATAAATAATAATAATAATATATAAACATTTTTATCTATTTAATTATATAAAAATTATAACATATATAATAGTACAATTTTAGAAAAAACAAGAAGATGTTTGATGTTAGATACTTCCCCACTTGTAAGGATACGGTGTACTTCCCTACTAATATTAATGCAATGTAACAGTGTGAAAGTTATAAAAAAATGTTATTGAAATATATAGTTTTTTATTTAAATAAATTTGGTAGCATTAAACAATATGATGATGTATATATGTTGTTGTGAAGATGCTTGAATGACAAAAAATTATTTAAAATAATATGTAATTTAATTATAAGAAGATGTATACTATCGTGAAGATATAAATTTAATATTTAAATAACAAAATTTATATAAAAATATATAATTTGATTATTTTTGTAAATATTAATATTTTTTTAATTTTTAATTTTAAAAATATTAAATTTATAATTCAAGAGAATATTTACGGATAATGAAGAATATCTAATTATATTAAGTAATTTTATTCATTTTTGCAAAGACATTTATTTCATATATTTATGTAAGGAAGTAAAAAAAAACAAAATCATTCTAGTTGTGTACTTCACACTAGTTGTGTACTTCACAAATACTGTGAATATGATGTAATAATATAAAATTTAACAAAATAATTTTTTTGGGCAATATGTTGTTTTTTTATTTATAAAAACCTTGTTTGATTGTGCAATTTTTTTTTATAATAATAATATGTTAATTTACAAAATATGATGTATATGTTGGTGTGATGATAACAGTGCACCTAAATGACAGAAATTATTTTAAAAATCTAAACTTAAAGACAATAATTTGCAATTTTAAAAATTAATAAATTCAACTCCGTGAAATTATGAAGTTAACCTTAAGAGTGAGGTTTGAGTGGATTAACATAATAAAAACTTTGGCTTCGGTTAAGACGACTTAAAATTATGAGATTAACCTTTAGTGTAAGGTTTGGGGTCTTTAACCTAATAAAAAACTTTTTTAAAATTTGTATTTAGTGTTGTTAGGTTTGGGGTCCTTAACATAATATATAAACTTTTATAAGAATACTAAATTCTGTTTTGTGAAAGTGGGCATGTAATTTGATAAGATGGAGCTGCTCCTAGGGTTTCATGATTTTACTGCAGGAATCTCTGATTATGACAGTTGATCTGATGAATTGGTGACCTTCGGCGACTTGGAGTCCAGCTGATTCGATGAATCAGCCTAGTATCAGCCAAGGAAAAAAAGTGGGAAGTTTTTGCATTAGTCGGAGGTTACTATTCTTCACTTCTGCTAGATTTTTCGGGGTTCCTGCAGTACGGGTTGCTTTTTACTATCTTGGTGCGAAGTTATGATCTGGGATCTGCTCCATTTTTAGTTTAGCAGAAGTTTGTGACTTATTTGGGGGCCCTTTTCCCACTTGTGGGGCAGCTACTATCTTTACCCTTTGTGACAGTTGTCCTGCCCTTTTATTCTGGTGACCGACAGCTGCAGGTCGTTCTTTGTTGGGGGTTTAGATGTCCTCGTTGGGGGATACATTCCAAATCTCAAACCCTCATATGTCGGCAGCTCGCTCCGGTCCGGGTGTGCGGCCTGACTGTGCCAACGGTAATGAATCTCATGGGGGTCGCCTTCGAGGTTTGAAGGAAAAACACCGGCGTCAGTTGAAGACAATCAAAGCCCGAAATGAGATTACTAGGTTCGACATAGACGCTGATTATAATCTCGACAGGATTCGAATACTGGCTGAGCGAGCTTTGATTGGCCGTTTTGAGTATACTTCGGGCACCAAGATGGAAATCTCGGAATGGGTTAATCGGGTTTGGGTTCCTCTCACTGGTTTGGCACCCCGCATTAATTTGCTTCTGAACCGCTGGATTTTGTTCACTTTTACAGAGGCGGCTCACCTCGACTTGATTCTGTCAAATTTCTGGGAATTTAAGAGGGGATCCTTGTTTATTAAGCGTTGGCATTTAAATTTTGACCCATTCAAAGAAAATCAGACCCCGCGCCATCTGTGGATGATCATACCTGGCCTGCCCATTGAAATATGGACTGAGCACGTGTTAAAAGGCATTGCAAATTCAGTTGGAAGATTTGTCCATTTTGACAAACAAAATCTCTTCGGGATGGACCGTCGTTATGCCAAAGTGATGGTAGAAATAGACTTGAAGGGTGGTTTGCCAGCAGAAGTTTTGATTACTTGGGGTTCTAGGGTTTGGCATCAAGTCCTGGATTTCTATAAGATCCCTTTCAGATGTTTCTTTTGTCGAAAGACTGGACATGTTAAAGCTCCGTGCCCATCCTTTTGTGATTGCTCTCGGCTTTCTTCGGAATTCTCATCGCCCGGAGAAGACCTGCAAATTTCTTCATTTCAAAAGGCTGGTAAGTTATTAAAAGACCCCTCTTTAAATTTCCCGGATTTGTCAAACGATGAACTGGCTTTCATTGAATCTTCTGAACATTTATTATCGAGTCGTATATCTAAAGGGGAAGTCCACTTACGGCATGATATAGTGACTGGGCTGCCTGTATCTAAAACGGCAAATTGTTCTTCTGATATCAATGTGAGTCGTAAGCTCTTTGACGACATGGATTCTGAAGCAATGAAATTGGGGCTTTCGGTACCATCTCCTGTTGTGGATTCATTGTCGAACCCTAACCCTGACAGTGCATTTTTAGATAATCGTTCGGGAAAACAACACATAGGGTCCATTGGAGCAATTCCTGTATCTTCTGGGGATTCACAATGTGAATCTCGTCAAAATGAGGGGCATATTTCGTGGGGAGATAAGGGTGCTAACCCTTCTGATGAAGCTTCTAAATCATTGGATTTGAATATATTAGCCAATAGTGGCTATCACATGTCGGCTTACGGGGAGGAATTCCCTCCTCTACCGGCTTACACTAAGAATCCTAGCTGTGGGTCTGATGCCAACCCTGTACTTTCCCTGAATTTTCAAAATGTTACCATAAGAAGAGGCAAGAAGAAAAAATCTGACTCAACCACTCCTGATCCTTACACACCTATTTCTCGGAGGTTGGAGGAAGCTGAAAAGCTAGAAAAGACTGATCCCCTGGGGCTTAGAGCAGTGACCCCAACTAGGAATGTTTCTTGATGTCTTTGCTGTCATTAAATGTTAGGGGATTGGGCAAGGTGACTCGGGCTCAGGCCTTGTCCAATCTGATTAAAGATACTGGCCCTGCAATCTTGTTTCTTCAGGAGACTATGTGTGAGGACAAATTTGCTATCCACAAGCTCTGTAATATTCTTCCGGATTGGGAGGTTTCTGCTATTAGCTCATGTGGACACTCGGGGGGTCTTGCTGTAGCTTGGAATCCAATTTTTTTTTATCTTAATGCCTTTTTTACCCCTTGGGGTATTTTATTAAAAGGATTTATTTGTAGCTTCCAGAAATCTATTTCCTTGCTCAATTGTTATGCCCCTTACAGAGAAAGACAAAACTTCTGGACAACTTTGAGAGGATCTAGGCTTATGGATTTACCTGATTTAATCATTGCAGGCGATTTAAATTTCACTTATCAAGCATCTGAAATATGGGGCATCTCTGCAAGGATGGATGATTTGGGGGATTTCTTCATAAGTCTGCTCATGGAGAATAATCTTGTTGATGTTCTGCCACATAAACTATCCCCCACATGGTCTAATGGTAGATATGGTGGAGAAGGTGTCCACAAACATCCTGATAGATTCCTAGTTAAGTCGACCCTGTTGGCATATTTTCCGAAGCACAGGTCTTGGGTACATTCAGTTAAATTCTCGGACCACTGGCCCATTGTTCTACAGCTGGAGCAATTTGAACATTCACAACTATCACCTTTCAAATTCAATGCATCGTGGCTCGATGATGATTCATTCTGTCACATGGTTAGAAATTTCTGGGTAAGACGTGAGGTATTTGAATCAAATCCTGTACTGAACTTATGTTACAAACTGAAAAAATTAAAAGAGGTTGTTGTAAAATGGATCAGAGAAAAGAAGTTGGCAGATAAAAATGAACTTCATCAGTTAGAATCTCAACTACAGGATGCTATTGCTGCAAATGTTAACAATTCCCTTTTTGTGGAAGCATTTGAGATTATGAAGAAACTGGAGTTGAAAAAAGAAGAGTTAATATTACAGGAAGAAAAAGCATGGAGATTAAAGAGTCGTGCCATCTGGATTTCACTTGGTGATAAAAACACTAAGTTTTTCCATTCCTTTGCATCTGCTAGGCGTAGGTCTAAGTATATTTGGGAAATACTTGATGACAGCGGGATACAGTGCTCTGGTATTGACAGTCTTAAATCTGAAGCTTATTCATATTTTGATGCAATTTACTTTGATCCTGGGGATTGCTGCTTAAATGATCAGTTTGAAGTGGCATCTCTATACCCTCGGTTTTTTGATGAGCAAGAAGCTGAATACATACAAAGAGAGGTCACAAAGGATGAAATTGAACAGACACTAAAATTTTTTGCAAAAGATAAATCCCCTGGGCCGGATGGATGGCCAGTGGAGCTCTATCTACATTTCTTTGAGTTGATGGGTGATGAATTACGTGAGTTAGTCAACTTCTCCATGATCAATGGATACATCCCAGGTGGTCTCAATTCCACATTTGTTACCCTCATACCAAAGAAAGACAAGCCTGCATCTTTCAGAGACTTTCGCCCTATTGCTCTTTGTAACTTGTTATACAAGCTTATCTCAAAAATAATTGCAAACAGACTGAAGAAGGCCCTTTCTGCTCACATCTCTGAGGAACAATTCGGATTTTTAGAGGGTAGACAGATCCACGATGCAATCGGCATCACTCAAGAGTTGATCCACAGCATCAAGATACATAAAAAGAAAGCTATGTTGCTTAAGATGGATTTAGTGAAAGCATATGACAGGGATAATTGGTCATTCATCAGAATGATTCTCATCAGGATTGGATTGCCCTCTATAATCATTAAGTGGATTATGGCCTGTATTAGATCCATGAATATATCTGTTTTGGTGAATGGTAGTCCTACTGATTTTTTCAGCTGTTCCAGGGGATTAAGACAAGGTTGCTCCTTATCCCCTCTCCTGTTCATTTTGATAATGGATGGATTCAGCAGATTGGTAAACAAGGCATTGATGGGTGGACAAATCAAGGGTATCAAATTCACAAAAGATTGTGTTTTTTCTCATATAATGTTTGCAGATGATGTTCTTGTGGGTGGAATTGACTCCGTGGAAGAATGGATGATGTACAAAAACATCATTCATACATTCAGCAGAGCTACAGGCATGTTAGTCAGTGCAGCAAAATCCAGTTTTTTTCATCACTCTCTTTTGGATGAACAGATAAGGGATATTCGATCTGTCATGCCATATAATTGTTTCTCCTTTGATCAGGGTTTTAAATATCTGGGCTTCATTCTTAAGCCTAACAATTATCTGATTAGGGATTGGCATTGGCTTCTGAAAAAAATTGAGGATCGAATTGCACAGTGGTCCTATAGGCTCTTATCAATCGGTGGAAAGCTTATTCTGGTGCAGTCGGTGCTATCTAGCATCCCTGTATATTGGTTTTCTCTGTTGGAAGTTCCAGCTTCCATCATCAAAATCATTAAGAGATACTTCTTCAATTTTCAATGGAATGGGACAGCAAACAGTGGAAAAATCCCTATGGTAGCCGCTGATGCTCTTGCAAGACCATACAAATTTGGCGGCTGGGGAATAAAAGACTTGGAGGTTTTCAATATTGCTCTCAGGTTAAAAAGTTTTTGGCGTGGCATTTATGGTAATACCCTCTGGTCTAGGATTATACATATTAAATACATAAAGACGGATGTCAATACTTGGATTCAAAATCCAAAATTGGCAAGCTGGAATTTCTCACCTATTTGGAGGGGGTTTATGAAAATTTTCCACTGGATAAAAAATGACCTATTTTGGCAGGTTGGATCCGGTTCTCAGATCCGGGTTGGGATTGACCCTATTATCGGTTTTGAACATGATCATTTTCTTCCTCCTATTATTCCACAGTATTTACAAATTATAGGTCTGTCCACATTAAACAAGATACATCATCATAATTGTGGCAATGCTGAAATTTCGAAGTGGTTCTCGGCTCAAGAGATAGGAATTTCTGGGTATCTTGCTCGAGTATGGGAAGACTATACAAATAAATTGAACTCAGCCGGTGTCCGGTTGTGCAACTCTGATGACAAACTGGTTTGGGGTGGAAACGCAGCAACTGGCACTGTCACGGCAAGATCTGCATACAAAAGAATTCTACAGCATAAGTTCATCTTCCCGCTGGATTGGTGGTATTTAAAGATTTGGCAGTGGCACATTCCAGTTAAATTAAAATGTTTCTCTTGGTTAATTTTACAAGATAAGTTAAAGACATGGGACAATCTTTGCAAGCGAGGTTGGTCACGCCCAAGTTATTGTGTTCTCTGTAAAGATGATGTTGAATCTCGACTGCACCTATTTGTTCAGTGTTCCTTCTCACGCAAAGTCTGGGAAGTGATATCTATAAATTTAAAAATCACTCAATGCTGGGCAGTTGGGGATTTTAATATGTGTTTTTTAAATTGGTATAGACACTGCAAGAAGTACCTCTATCTGGCTGTAATCAGGTGGAGAATTGTGCTATCTTTCGAAATTCTCCACCTGATTACATCCAATGTAGCTTGACTGCCCTTAAAATGTACAATTCTTGCAAGGTGGATGAGTTGATGCTGAAAACAGACAGAGTTAGTATTTTTAATCTCAAAGTGGATCGGCCTATCCTGTTCTTTGACGGTGCTTCACAAGCAGGTTTTTGTGCTATTGGAGGTGTTATTTATCTGAATGATTCGCATTTTTTTACTATCAAGCTCAATTGTGGAAAAGGATCAAATATGAAGGCGGAATTAATTGCACTTTGGTGTGTATTAAAGGTAGCCAACATCTTTGGGATGACTAATATAAAGGTATATGGTGACTCTCGGGTCACCATCAAATGGGCAGAGGGTAAATTCAAGCTCAACGTTTTAAATCTGAGGCACTGGGCCTCCAGAACGCAATTTGAGCTCACTAAACAGCAGAACATCATATTTGAGCATATCTATCGTGAACATAACTCTCTGGCGGACAAGCTCTCCAAACAAGCACTTGATGGTTGTGAAGGGCACTTGATTTGGGAGGAATGGTGTGAGGGAAGCATCCTGGACTGTGGCTCCATTTACTTCTACGACTGATCTGTTGATGGATTATCTGTCTCTTTTTGTATTTGCTGTTTCAGATGGGATTATATTTTGGATGTAATATGCATTATGCATTGTAAAGTTTTTTGGGGATGTTTTTTTGATATTACCTGTAGGGGTAAAAATCATTCCATGATTCGTCAGAACTTTGTAGACAACATCTTTGGTCTTTTCCGAAGGATCCATCTGGTTGGATCAGGAACTCATATTGTACTATTTGATTCAGTCATGAATATCAATAGTAGCTTTTTTTCTCTGGAGAAAGTGGGCATGTAATTTGTTTTTAAAATGTTTAAAGTAATAAAATTACAAAATAAATGATAAATTTCATTAGTTTATAATTTTAATAAGAATACTAAATTCTGTTTTGTGAAAGTGGGCATATAATTTGTTTTAAAAATGTTCAAAGTAATAAAATTACAAAATAAATGATAAATTTCATTAGTTTATAATTTTAACGAAAAAATAATATGTATAATATTTTAATAATGAGTTGTTTGTGTGAGTGAGTGAATTGTTGACGACTTTGTATAGCGTATTAAAAATAACATAAAAACAGAAATATTGATAAAATAAGAAAACGAAGTTTTTTTATTGATATAACGTGAACTACTAAGGTTGTCATATTAAAGTTAAACACTTGAATCATCCAAATTAGGAATCATGTAGGTGAGAAATAGCAATCTTAAATATAAAAAATTGCAAAGAATGATCATGCATTCTAGAATGCATACCTCTTCCCTTTACAACAAACATACCCTTAATACTTTTAAACCATATATTTTAAATTGTTCGTCATCGTTTTAGAAAAGAAAATCTTTAACAATCGAAGCTTCCTTGAATGCCTAAGGACCGAACTTCCTCACCTAACCATGATCAAGGTCCCAAACCTATCTCCCTCACCCTTGGTAAAAATTTCTAATGGTTCCCATAATCCACTTGGAGCCAAAGGTTCCCTTTACCTGCATGTGGGACGGTTTGAGGTATTGTTCATAGCATTGAGTCCTAGGAGCTTAATTTAGGGCCTAACGCCACTTCATTCCATAACCATGCTCATGGCCTTGAGACCCATCCACTTTGTGTAGAACTTCTTAATGGAAACCTTATTCGACTCAAAGGCCAAATATCCCCTAGAGATGGTTTGTGTGGTGGTTTAGGGACTTTATTATGGAAATTAAGATCAAGCATCTTCATTTAGGACCTAATCCTTTTACTCCTTCCCCAATAATGGTAAAGTTATCAAGACCCATTCCCAGTTTGAAAAACCTACAAAGCAGCAGTGTCATCATCAACGATTGAATTGTAGGCATCTCATGATCCTCGGAAATCTCATGTTCCCTAGAAGAAAACCTCAAACTGGTAGTAGCCTTGATAAAGATGTTTAACTTGGATCCCACTTTGCAATTTTTTTTCCTTTATCTCATCCATTTGAATCAACACCTTCCCCTTCTCCTCCTTACTATCCATTAAGACCTTTCCCATAATAGATTTGACATGAGCTAGTATAAGAAAATAATCCTAAAATATTTAGTGTATTGGCCTCTAGAAGTACCTAGATCATAATCCATCGGGTGCGTCTTTGAGTCAATCTCATTAGTTCAGGTGAAACCCTTCTATGTCTTTACTCAATCGTATGTATCTATGATTTCAATGTGAATAGGGGGGGTAGTCTTGAGATAATCTGTCTCACCTTCTAGTACCTATTGTTGTACTCATGGTTGTGAGGAGCTGCCCCTCTCCCTTCTCATCTTGCCCCCACTTCCACATCTTACCATAGATAAGAAAGGCAAGGTTGAATACCATAGAAACCAAGTTAAGTTTCATGAGAAGGTATGAAGACATGAATTTACCCACGAAAGGAAACCAAGGAGAGCCAAAGAGCCAACAAATCCTCTTGGCAGCCACGAACCCCAAAGCACAAACAAAAAATCAAAGGGGGGTAGACAAATTATTCAAAATGAAACTAATCGAAAAAAAATAATGCCAAAGAAGAGGATTAAACCATTAATCACTCACTTGAAAATGTTAGGATATTGAAAATTATGCATAAACATAAAACAATATATTTGCTAACATGCAAATCAATAGCAAGAATCTACTAGTCTAGCCTTCTATCCATACAAGAACCATATAATCAAAATAGTAAGTAAGAGACAAGAGAAAAAGAAATAGTACACTAGATATATGTGGTAAAAACCCAAATGGGGAAACATCCACGGGAAGGTATGGTCTTCTTTATTCTTTAGAAATCTCCAATCTTACTCTTGAAATCCACTCCACATATGCTTATCACAACTTTACAATAATGTCACAACATAATAACTTGATACCCAAAGGGTATCTTCACCTCTATTATATAGCTAGAGGTATGGAAGAATTGCATTCCATACTACACGTGGGATAAATGATTTTCCACCTCATTATATAATGAATGGTAATAGGAGAATATTACTCCACGATGCATGTGGGATAACTCCTTTTACATAAGACGGAGACAATTATGCCTTCCTTTGCTAGATAAGACATCATAGCATCTTATGACATCACACTAGACATCATTACATATATAATATTAACATTACACATTCCAACACTCCCCCTTAATGATGGCTAGGGAGAAGGAACACACATATGGAGAAAGATGACATTGCATTAACATTTCCCCTTGATGACAACTTCCCGCATCCCCAACAAACTTTGAAGATACACAAACTTCGCTTCTGGCATGAATTTGGTGAATATATCTACTACTTGTTGTTCCATGGGACATTACTCCAAACAAATAACACCATCCGCAACAAGATCTCAAATGTAATGAGTACCAAGGTCAATGTGTTTAGTCTTGGAGTGATACACTAGATTGAATCTAAATTTCACTGTGATTGTCACATCTTAAGTCAGTAGGAGATGTATGAACTATTCCAAGCTCCGCAAGAACATGTTGAATCCACACTACTTCTTTAGTTGCTTCCTTAGCTGCCCTGTAATTTTCTTCACAAGAAGAAAGAGAAAGAGTTCTCAACTTCTTACTAGACCATGAAATCAAACCTGAACCAAGATGAGATGTAATTTGCAGTAGACCATCTATCTGAATTATCTCTTGCCCAATCAGCATCTATATAACCAAGAAGTGAAACTATAGCCATGCTAGAATGGTTTTCATGAGGCTTTTGCATAAACCTCGAGACCATGTTGACTACAAAAGACAGATCATTCCTACTATGTGTCAAATATATCAAACTCCCCACAAACTAATGATACAAAGTGGCATCAATAAGGGGAGTATCACAATCAACATTTAACTTTACACTAGACTGTAATAGCATTGGTGAAGGCTTACAATCGCTCATATGAAACCAAGTAGGTAAACCTATTGCATACTTAAGATGAAAAAGGAATATACCATAAGCCATTATATGTCAAATCCGAAGACGCAAAAAAAATACAATAGGCTTAAATCTATAATTTCAAATTGATGCTTAAGATTATTCTTCAATTCTTGTATAAATGTAAGTTGGATGCTAGTAAGGATAAGGTCATCCACATAAAGTACCACAATGAGGACATAATCATCAAAGTTCTTAACATATAGATTTGGATCAAATATACATTTCTTAAAACCATAATTTCTTCAAGAAATAAGTATCAATTTTCTCATACTAAGTTCTAGGTGTATGTTTATGACCATATAAAGACTTGTTTAATTTTCATACCAAACTTGAAGTTTCAGCAATGCTAAAACTAGGTGGTTGTTGCATATAAATGTATTCATGGAGATCACCATTCAAAAAGGAACTCTTGTCATCCATTTGGTGTATTTTCCATTGATAAGATGTAGCAAGAGAAAGTATGGTTATTATTGTGTTCATTTTATCAAATGGAGCAAAAGTTTCAGTATAGTCTACACCTTGTTGAGAAAATTTTTTGCTACTAACTGGGCTTTATGTTTTTCAAAATGTTCTTCTGTAGTAAACTTTGTTTTTATATTCATTTACAAACAACTAAATTCTTTCCATGAGAAAGGGGAACAAGAGTCCAAGTCTTGATCTTAATTAATGAGTCATACTTAGCAGTCATGGATTTTTCCCATTCAAGTTTATCTTTATCTTGATCATATTTAGAGGGGTCATTGTGGCCAATACTTTATTCATAAGAGCAAATTCAGATCTAGTCTGTCTAGTCTTAGAAGGAATACCGATCTTAGAACCCATTGATTCAAGAGTTTTCCAGGCCTAAATAAGAAGAGGAGTAGTGGTAGAAACCACACTATTAGCTTTGGAACATTTAGGTGGATCACTTGAAGAAGAAGGTGAACTAGGATCAAGATCAAGCATAGAAGTAGAGGAAGGGGTAACTGATATAGGAGCAACATAAGATGAAGGAAAATTCAAGGTAAAACGAGGGTCAACAAACTCAAGTGGAGGAGAGATTTAATTGCATTGAACATTTCGTCGGATGATGACACCCTAGGTAGATGGATCAAAAAAATTGTAATCTTTGGAATCCTCACTATAACCAATGAAAACACATTTTTGATATTGAGGCTCTAACATTTTCATTTTTCATCCTGAATATGGGCCTAACATTCAATGCCAAATATCTTAAAGTTACTAATATTGGGTTTCCTTCCATTCCATTTTTCTTTAGGAGTTGTTACACCCAAAATCTACACCTTTGTAACCTCAGTGCCTAAATCCTTGAAGTCCCAAGATCAAGCTAGTCATTTAGAGCAAGTTGATGGCCTTTACCCACGCTCCTAATTAGGCCTGTGCAGGGTTTCTTTGAGCAACATGCGCCAGCATAGGTTTCCCTCATGCAACATGCGTCAGAGTCAGTTTCATGGGATAAAGTAGTAGCTTTCGAGAGAATTCTAGAAGTTGGATGAGGTGGATTTCTATCCCTAACTCGTAGGTGAGCTGGCCTTCGGTTCCCTAACCTTTGGGAAGGATCCCTTAACCCTCTCCCCATGATCCTCAACCTACTCTATCCACTTGGTCCTATAAATGCAAGATCCCTCTCCATTCCAAAGGGAGGAAGTCTATGGTACTCTTATGTTGGTGAAATTAGCTCAGTAATTCAACACTCTAGTCTTGGAGGCACCTACTTCTCTCTAGGAGTTTTGGCTTGGCTTGTCGGAAGGAGAGTGCGACGTTGAGGCATTGGTTGTAATCCTCTCTTCTATTTTACTTCCCACTTTTTATACAGTAATATAAATGCTTTCCCTAAATGTTGTGTTAATTATATTTATAGTTCACCTCCTCAACTGTTTACTTAGGCTAGTTAGTGTTTAGGCATATTTTACTGCTTCTATCATTCCTATGTGTCTTGACAGGTTTTGCAGCTGAGATCTGAAAACCGTGAAGCTCGGAACAACAACGAGGATAAAGATCTACGAATATGAGGTAATATTGCTTAATTATTTGATCTATAACTAGATCTAGGAGAGTAGTTTCATATTCTGTCTCATTTTTTCTAGACTTGCATTAAGCTAGAGAGGTCACGCCGTAAGTCCGCTTTTGGTAGATTGTTTGATAACAAGAGTAACCTGCAAAATTGCTTTAGTAGGGACTCCATTTAAAATATGGTTAGCACAACAAATTGCTTCAACCCAAAAACATTTATGCAATCCTTAAGAATAAAGCATACATCTAGCCATTTCAAACCAAAGTCCTATTTTTCCTTCCAGCTACCCCATTTTGTTAAGGTGTATAAGGAACATTATTTTGATGTTGAATTCCATGCACAGATAAATATGCTTTAAATTATTTTTTAGGGAATTCCCTCTATTATTACTTCTCAAAGTTTTAATAATTTTACTAGATTCATTTTCAACCATGGATTTAAATTATTGAAAATACCAAAGGTTTTACTTTTATGTTTAAAAAAATAAACCCAATATTTCTACTATAATCATCAATAAAACAAAGAAAATAGATAGCATGAGACACACAATGGGTTTCAAGAGGACCACATATATCACTATGAATTAATTGCAATTGTTCTTTAGCATGCCAAGATTTACCTTTATCAAACATTTCCCTATGATGTTTACCAAGTACACAACCTTCACAAACACCTTTAGTGGAAGAAATTGAAGGTAATCCAAGTACAATTTTCGATAACAGTCGCATTTTACCATAATTCAGGTGACCTAATATTTCATGCCATAATTTACTTTGCTCATCAATGTGAGCAACATAGGAATAACATGGTTGATTTTTAATTGAATTAAAACCAATAAACTTATACAAACCAACATCATGATCAACATGACTGAAAGAAACAACTTCGGAGTTATGTTCGATATCTTTTAAAACATATTTATCTAGCTAAGCTTCAAACTTATAACGTTTTTGACAAGCACAATAAATAGAAAGAAAATTGATGGGCATGACTTTAAGATGAAAAGCATATTCCATTGTGCCATTAGGAACTTTAACGTCGCCCGATCCTACTACTAAAAGATATTTACCATCACTAATTGAAACTTTATGTGATTGTGCCTATTAGTGTCATAAGATGTAAATAAAGAAGTTGTACCATCCATATGATTAGAAGCACCAAGATCCATTATCCATCCCAAAAAAGAATAAGATTTACTTGGGTGAACATAATAGGTACAAAAGACTACCAACGGTTCTCGAGAGGATTTCTTCTTGGCTTTAGCAAGTTCATGTCTCTGTTTAAAGCAAATATTTTCAGGGTGCATGGTTTTTCCACAATACTTACAAGGAGTATGCATTTTATTCTTAGGATCATCATTAAAGGCATCATTAGAAGAGTGATGGGTCGATCTTTTAGTATGTGGTTTATAGTTTTTATTATGATTCTTTTTACTATGTTCTATTAGAGCTTTACCATTAATTAATTGACTAGAAGCAATCAATCTATCTTTCTCACATATCAAACCTTTACAAAAATATTCAAAGGAGCTTGATATATTACTTTTAGACATTCAAATATCCCTATTTCTAGTTTGTATGAACTTATCAAAGGAAGAAGGTAATTTTTTTTCTACAAGAATAACAAGGGAATTATCATTTTTCTTGTAATATTGATCATACTTAATTAATTTATCATTATATGTTTTTATTTCAACACGAAATGACTCTATTCTATCAAAATATTTAGGATCTAACTCATGGATCCTCTTTTCAAGATAGTAAGACAAAACAACATTTGATTTATCAAATAAAGAATATAAAGTTTTCCATACCTCAACCGTGCTATCTTCAACCTCAATATATACCTATAAACTATCCGAAACAATTTGTCCAATGAGTCATATTGCTTGATCACATTGATCTTCCCATATAGATAATTCTTTAGCATCGTTTGGTTTCGCTTGTTCACCTTTAAATAAGTTCCATATATTCTTACTTCTGAGGACGCAAATCATCAATGTCGAAACCCTGCAACAGCTTACAGATGGATCTGTGAACCCAAAGGGGAAACAATGAAAAAAAATAAGGTTTCAATGAAATTTTTGTCGAAAAATAGGGCCCACATGCTTTCTATGTTCCAAGGGTATGTGGGTAACATGGACCGCATACTTTCTATATGTATAGGGCACATGTGTATGCACTTCTAGTGAAGGAAAGGTGTGTAGGTTCCCAAGACTGCTCGAAACTGTCGAAAATGATCTGGTAAGCATTCGTTTTCCAAAAGTGGTTCAGAGGCTGTTGCATCTTAGAAGTGACTCTATTCTTTATCTTCACGTCCTCTTATACTGAACTGGGTTTTTATTTTTATTTTTTTAATGACAGGTTTTACCAACAGGAATATTCTACTGTGAATTGTGTTTGGTGATAAAGGATTTTACTATGGATTGTGTTTGGTGACATTTGTGGCGACCCCCAAGGAACATATTGAAAAGATCATGAAAGACAAGTTCTGTGTTGGGGAAAAAGAAAATCCACTTATAGAAGATTTACATCAAGTAGTTAAACAATTATGTGCTGAATTATACACCAGGGATGTGCATTTTTTGATGGAGCTGATTCAGGTAATTACTGAGTTACAATTTTCGTAGTCATTTTATAATCTTATATGTTTTCTCTGTTTCCATGGTAAGATTAGTGTTTTTTTTTGGGTGCAGAATGTGGAGGACAATGACTATGAACCACATGTGGAACCTTCGTTGGAATTTGTCATTACAATTGAAGATGTCATTGGCATAGGCGCTTTGACGACCTTGATAGCTTTTAACAATGAGAAGGGATTTTAGAAACAAAATATTGATTCTATATGCAGAGAAGGTGGTTATATTGGAGAAAAATGTATAAAACGAGCCATCGAATGACGACCGTGGCTCCGATCGAAAAACCGCTGACTATGTTGGATTCAGGACGTCAGGATAGTGCTAGGGGTGCCCCTCTCCTCCGATCCCATGGCCTGGGTGTCATCTTGTAGGTCCATCTTGGAAACTAGGGTTTTGCTCAGTAAGGGAGTGTGCAATTCTTGCACACGGGGGTCAAATTTGCAAAATCATCCACCAGGCACTTATTGCTAGTGTTCCCAGTCGGAACCTGCCTAGATACACTTGCAGGACTCCCCAGAACCTGGTTTTGTTGCACGGTTGGAGTTCTATGCCCCCGACAGGCATCCAGCAGGTGTCCCTGAAGACCTTTTGGAGGCGAGACGGAATGAGGGGAAGAAAGACGACCGTGGCTCCGATCGACAAACTGTTGAATCCATTGGATTCAAGACATCGGTATAGTGCCAGGGGTGCCCCTCTCCTCCAGTCCCGTGGCCCAAGTGTCATTTTGTAGGTCCATTTTGGAAACTAGGTTTTTGCTCAGTAAGGGAGTGTGCAAATTTTTGCATACGGGGGTCAACTTTGGAAAATCATCCACCGGGCACTTATGGATAGAGTTCCCACCCGCAACTTTCCTAGACACACTTGCAGGACTCCCTAGAATCTGGTTTTGTTGCACAGTTGGAGTTCTATGCCCCCGACAGGTATCCAGCAGGTGTCCCTGAAGGCCTTTTGGATGCGAGATGGAACGAGCCATAGAATGATGACTGTGGCTCCGATCGACAAACTGTCGACTCCGTTGGATTCAGGATGTCGGGATAGTGCTAGGGGTACCCCTCTCCTCCGGTCCCATGGCCCGAGTGTAATCTTGTAGGTCCATCTTGGAAACTAGGGTTTTGCTCAGTAAGGGAGTGTGCAATTCTTGCACACATGCGTCAAATTTGAAAAATCATCCACCAGACACTTATGGCTAGCGTTCATAGCCAGAACCTGCCTAGACACACTTGTAGGACTCCCTGGAACCCAGTTTTGTTGCACGGTTGGAGTTCTATGCCCCCGGCAGGTATCCAGCAGAAGTCCCTGAAGGCCTTTTTGATGCGAGACAGAACAAGCCACAGAATGACAACCGTGGCTCCAATCGACAAACTGTCGACTCCGTTGGATTCAGGACGCCGGGATAGTGCTAGGGGTGCCCCTATCCTCCGGTCCCATGGGCCAAGTGTCATTTTGTAGGTTCATTTTGGAAACTAGGGTTTTGCTCAGTAAGGGAGTGTGCAATTTTTGCACACGGGGGTCAACTTTGGAAAATCATCCACCGGGCACTTATGGCTAGCATTCCTAGCCGGAACCTACCTAGACACACTTGCAGGACTCCTTGGAACCCGATTTTGTTGCAAGGTTGGAGTTCTATGACCTCGACAGGTATCCAATAGGTGTCCCTGAAGGCCTTTTGGATGCGAGACGGAACGAACCATAGAATGAAGACTGTGGATCCAATCGACAAACCGTCGACTCCCTTGGATTCAGGACGCTGGGATAGTGCTAGGGGTGCCCCTCTCCTACGGTCCCTTGGCCCAGGTGTCATCTTGTAAGTACATCTTGGAAACTAGGGTTTTGCTCAGTAAGGGAGTGTGTAATTCTTGCACACGGGGGTCAAATTTGCAAAATCATCCACTGGGCACTTATGGCTAGCGTTCCCAGCTGGAACCTACCTAGAAACACTTGCAGGACTCCCTGGAACCCGGTTTTGTTGCACGGTTGGAGTTCTATGCCCCCGGCAGGTATCCAGCAAGTGTCCCTGAAGGCCTTTTGGATGCGAGACGGAACGAGCCATAGAATGACTACCATGGCTTCGATCGACAAACTGTCAACTCTGTTGGATTCAGGATGCTGGGATAGTGCTAGGGGCGCCCCTCTCCTCCGGTCCCATGGCATGGGTGTCATTTTGTAGGTCCAGTTTGGAAACTAGGGTTTTTCTCAGTAAGGGAGTGTGCAATTTTTGCACACGGGGGTCAACTTTGGAAAATCATGCACCGGGCACTTATGGCTAGCGTTCCCAACCGGAACCTACCTCGACACACTTGTAGGACTCCCCGGAACCTGGTTTTGTTGCACGGTTGGAGTTCTATGCCCCCAATAGGTATCCAACAGGTGTCCCTGAAGGCCTTTTGGATGCGAGACGGAATGAGCCATATAATGACAATCATGGCTCCGATCGACAAACCGTCGACTCCGTTGGATTCAGGACGTCGGAAAGTGTTAGGGGTGCCCCTCTCCTCTGGTCCCGTGGCCCCAGTGTCACCTTGTACGTTCATTTTGGAAACTAGGGTTTTGCTCAATAAGGGAGTGTGCAATTTTCGCACACGGGGGTCAACTTTGCAAAATCATCCACCGAGCACTTATGGTGATGATGATGATGGTGGTGATGATGATGAAGACGTTGATGATGATGGTGATGGTGATGGTGATGAAGATGATGATGATGATGATGATGATGAAGATGATGATGATGATGGAGATGTTGATGAGGAGCCTAGAGATGACAATGATGATGAAGATGGTGATGATGATGAAGATGGTGATGATGATGAAGACGTTGATGATGATGGTGATGGTGATGAAGATGATGATGATGACGACGAAGAAGATGATGATGATGGAGATGTTAATGAGGAACCTAGAAATGTTAATGATGATGAATATGTTGATGATGATGATGATGGTGATGATGATGAAGACGTTGATGAAGATGGTGATGGTGATGAAGATGATGGTGATGATGACGAAGAAGATGATGATGATGGAGATGTTGATGATGAAACTAGAGATGACAATGATGATAAAGATGTTGATGATGATGATGATGATGATGGTGATGATGATGAAGACGTTGATGATGATGGTGATGGTGATGGAGATGATGATGATGATGATGGAGAAGATGATGATGATGAAGATGTTGATGAGGAACCTAGAGATGACAATGATGATGAAGATTGTGATGATGATGAAGATGATGATGATGAAGATTATGATGATGAATATGGTGGTGATGATGAATACGTTGATGATGATGGTGATGTGATGAAGATGATGATGATGATGATGGAGAAGATGATGATGATGATGGAGATGTTGATGAGGAACCTAGAGATGACAATGATGATGAAGATGTTGATGATGATGATGATGATGATGATGGTGATGATGATGATGACGTTGATGATTATGGTGATGGTGATGAAGATGATGATGATGATGACAAAGAAGATGATGATGATGGAGATGTTGATGAGGAACCTAGAGATGACAATGATGATGAAGATGTTGTTGATGATGATGATGGTGGTGATGATGATGGTGATGATGATGAAGACGTTGATGATGATGGTGATGGTGATGAAAATGATGATGATGATGATGGAGATGTTGATGAGGAACCCAGAGATGACAATGATGATGAAGATGGTGATGATGATGAAGATGGTGGTGATGATGAAGACGTTGATGATGATGGTGATGGTGATGCAGACGATGATGATGATGATGATGGAGAAGATGATGATGATGGAGATGTTGATGAGGATGATGGAGAAGATGATGATGATGGAGATGTTGATGATGATGGAGAAGATGATGATGATGTTGATGTTGATGATGGAGATGATGATGATGGAGATGTTGATGATGACATGTATTTGTAGCAATGATTAGATAAAAGTTGGTCAACATGACATACTCATGCAAGCCAACATTCACAGAGCATTGATCATGTGAAGATTTCAATTATTGGCAATGGCATTTCACATTGGAATTTCATTTCATCTCCTCCCTTCAAACTAAATTTTTTTTACGTCTTGAATTTTTACATTGCCCTTGACACGAAGTTTTAGTGACAAAATAACCCTTCAGCAATGAAGTTAGGCTTAAAAAAATATCATTTAATAATTTTTTTTATTAAAGAATAATTCATGGAAATTAATGTTTGGCCACATGTAATGCAACAAAACAAAACTTTCAATTTGAACACGTTGCATTAATGGTGTAATTGAAATTGCGACATTCTATTCCAAATGACTTGGCTTTAAAGACCGGATAAATATAGTATGCCCTTTATAGAGGTTATTCATTAAAAAACACATTGCTATTGAGACTGTACTATGATGTTCTCCCCTTCCTTAGTCAAAAGAAGATTAATAAGGTTGTTTTTCCAAGGTATAGGATGTTTTGGATTTCTCAACTATTATTGCATGTGAACTTGCATGTATATCAAGCTACAACAAATCTTTCACGGAAGTGGATTTGTCTATGTGAATAGATAAGTGAAAAGCTTTTAGCAACAAGACCTATAAATTTTAACTTGGAAGTATTGGAAATGTACAAAGTGGGATTGAGAGGCTTGATGGTGATTGTAGTAGTGGGCATGGTATTGGTGTGAATGATGTCGTGATAGTGGAATTAAACATTAAGATGGTGACCCTAGAGCTTGGATCCTAGCCTAGAAACACGAGAGCCTAGCCTAAAAACCCTAGTTGGTAGCGTAAACCATAGTTTGTATTCTAATCACAATGAAACCCTATTATGTAGCCTAATATCTAGCCCTAAATTATAATACATATAGAAATTAAATCATTTTCATTGTACATGTATATCCATGTGCATACATTTGAATCCAAATCACTATACACATATATTCATAGTATCTCATCTATATAGCAAGGGTCCATCATCAACTAGAAAACAGTTGTACCTAGCACTGGATACCTAATTTAGAAACCTAATGGTTTGAAATTGGTTGTACCATGAAGATTTTTATATGGTGGATATGCACACCTATGACAACCTTCTCAATGGATGGAAAACCAAATATTATCATAACATTAGTAAATCTTAGTCCAACATGTAGTAATGCTTACATGTTCTAGTGTTGATGGCGCACTAATGGATGCATGCAACTTGATGAGGGTGTATGTGTGATTCCATTGATGTAATGCAAGTCCTAAATGTCTTTAACAAGTGTCTGAGTGTCCAATAGATGAATTAGGATGTCCTAATACCCCTCAATCCCTTCCAGACAGAATTCAAAAGCATTTGGGGTATTGGGGTAACAAGTAGGTGTGTTGAGGTGGATATAGTCTAAAAAATACACCTCATAGTAGTCATTTATTGTAATGTCAACTATATGTGTTTAAGTCAACGTGTCTACATAATATTAGATCGCTATCACATAATGATAAATTAAGGAAGTCCTAATTGTAAATGGTAGTGGATGTGATGGTCATCAAATCAAAGGTGGCTATATCCGTGAGTGAGAATTAATGAGCTAGCTATATATTGTGCTCAAGGTTGTCCTATTTGTATGGTGACAATTGATTAAGAAATGATTCCATAACTTGGTTATTAATTTGTTGCATGATCTTAAGTAGACAAAATGGTCAATATAAATACTAGTGACGACATTTCGTTATGTAGAGTATGGACATTTGGGATCTCATTATGTAGAGCTATTAAAAATCATGTTGGATCTCATTTTAACCTTTTGACAACAATGGACATTTTCTATTTTAAGTATTCTTTTCCTGGTACTCAAGTTCCCAATATATATCTTATGTGCGATGAGGTATGATTTGTCCATCCATTTATTCCGTTTGTTTTTAGATTAATTCTCACACATGATTTTGTTTCAGTTAGCCTATGTTTATAATTTTTTCTTAACATAGATACCATTACAAGCTTTTACATGTGGAAAGATAAACCCATCTAAACTATGATATCCAACTTCTCTTCTAAGATCTAGGTAAGCTTTAGGTTGATTCACATTATCAACTAATGCATGGACATCATTGGTACCAAAAATTAAGACCACATGCCATGGAAGGATAGAAGTAAAAAACAAATTTAGACAACATCACATCATGATACACACAACATGAGACAACAACATTAGACAACAAGATACTAATATAGACAACATCGATATAGATCACATAACTGAAAATCCATGTACATCAAGGCTACAAAACTCATCTAAACATATACAATTTCTGGAAAATAATGGAACATGGTTCCCAATGTACATACAATGGCAACTCGTGCCGTATAGAAAATGTGACAACTCATGCCGTAGATCCAAAATACATGGCAACTCGTGCCGTAGATACAAAGTACATGGAAACTGGTGCACAAAAGTGCCAAATCATGGATAATGTACATAACATGGTGTGTCAAGCATTGTGACCACCCTCATCATTCCTAGGCACATCTCCAAAGTTGATCTTCCTACTCTTCGAGCTACCGGTGCCTCGGGTCTTGCTTCGTCTAGGAGTAGACCGTCTCTCCGGGCTCTGGAACAAATGATATAAGATGCCATCATTTTCAAGCATTTACAACATTTACCACATTTATAAAACAAATGTAGAATTCAAATCTTAAATAAATCACCTTTGATGCGAGTGGGAAACGTAAGGCAGGTGTCTTGGATCTGCGGAGCCTCTCAGCAACTCCACCCTACAACATTTACAACAATCATTTCATTGAAAAGTTATAATTGCTTAAATTAATTTTTGTTAATGCATCAAAATATTTTCATAAATTAGCTTGATTCTCACCGTGAACACCTCTGACGATGGACATAGCTGGGCTTCTAGGCTAGTAGGTGGAGCAGATGGCTGGACAACCAGCTCTGATGAAGTCATGGGGGGGGCGCAGATGTAGTGGCAGCCACTACAGGTGAAACCACTGGAGATACAGATGAGGATATTGGAAGAGTAGATGCCACAGTAGTGGCGAGAAGTGGGGATGATATGGTGGGAGAAGACATGGTGGTATGGGGTCGAGGAGGACATCGTGGATGATGAACCCCTACCGGTTGTACGATAGAGGGTATCAAACGAAAAGGACTAGGGGGGATGTTGAGGGATGGTGCACGGGAGGGCAGTCCTACATAGAGGGAGGAGGATGGACAAAAGGGAGGTTATGGACGAAGAGGGGAGGGTGGAAGGAAAGGGGGGCGTGGACGAATGGAGGAGGATGGATAGACAGGGCGGTGTGGATAAATTGGGGAGGATGTATAGATGGGGGGGTGTGGACGAGTGGGGGAGGATGGATGGAGGGGGGAGTGTGGCCGGGGAGGGGGGGCTGGATGGAAGGGAGGGGGTGGACGGAGGGAGGGGTCTAGATGGAAGCGAGGGGGGGGGGGACTCATGTGAGAGGGTGGAAACATAGGACTAAAATGGGGACCTGGAGTTGTTGGTGGCACCTACATATACATTTGTAATATCACAATTTAGTAAACAAACAATAAATTAAACCATAGTAAGTCGTAACAATTCAAATTAAAAGCATGCTTATAAGTACACATTGTACCTATGTATATGGTGATATGCCAATCCCTGGCGGGGATGGTTGATCACCGTAGTCAGGGAACACCTGTGGACACCAAAATGCATGCATGTTATGAACATGTTAAACAAGTCATTATTTAGGCAATCAAGATATTCAAAAACATTGTATGAACTATCAACGTGTATGCCATAAATATAAATACTTAAGTAATATAAATGACATAAGTAATAACAATATTGTGTGAGGTACTGAAAATACCTCCATGTGAGGCGTCGCAATTTTAGTTGCAGCTGCCATTGCTACATCCAGGTTGGGAGATCCTACGTTCTCCCATGTTGGTGTCTCAACTTTGAATAACTGTACATTGAAATAATAGTTTAAGTCAAACAAAAATACTTTAAAAATACTTTACAAGTTATCAAGTGATGATTGAAAACACATTAAAAAAATTACTGACTTGATCCATATAAAAGCCCTCGATCAGGCTAGGGAAAGTGTGCCCACAATGGGGACAAAGATGTGGTATTGTCCCCGTCAAACTGGAATTCCCAGGATGGATACCATCAGTCACAGGTCTATCTCGGCCCTGCCGTGAAGGCCCTGCACCTGGATCTCTATCAAGGTCACCCGAACTCTCCACTGTAGTCGCTGCTACAAAGGAGGTGTGTCTGAGGAGTCCTCGTGCCACATTCCTCATTGCCTCCTCGATCTGATCAAGCTTGTGGGGTAACTGAGGTGGCTGGGGATAGGGGTTGGGGTCGTTCCTAGGAGCTGGTCCTCTCAGTGGGTTCCTCCTGGTAACAGATCGATCTTGGGCAAAGCCACGCCCAACACCGTGGAACTCGGTTATGTCAAAATAGTTGACATGTAAACCGAGCATAAACTCAGCCCACAGTTGCCAAAGGAAGTACTGTGGAACCTCCATATTATTGCAGGGAGGTTTATCGTACACCATGAACCAGCTCTCCATCCAATTGTCCCTCCATGGTTGGTAATGACACCAATCCATGCAGACACGTGGCTTTCTAGTGTTGGATGGTTGTTTTTTTCTTGGATCGGTGAACACACTGTATAATTGGGCCTTTGTAATATTCAAATCTTTTATTGCTTCCTTGGAAATGCCCATGGAGTAATACTCCCGCATCCTAGCCCTATATTTGGTCATGTCGTTAATTGGCAATGTGCATGGATGAGGGAGTCAATTGAGCTCTCAATTGACGTGGCAAGAGACACTCGAGATGGTTCCCCCGTGTTTCTTAGGTCTCAGGTGTGCACTCTCATTTCATTTACATAATGGTTAGGGTCATCTTGTTCAACATTTGGTTTAGGGTTTTGGTTTTCTTCGTCATTTGGATTTTGTTGATGGTTTTCTTCGGCATTGGGTCCAAGGTTTGGGTTTTCTTGTGTTCCACCAGACTCCGAGTTAATATTTGGTTCACTCATTGTCTCGGTTTACAATCTGCAATTGAGAATTGGTCCATGGTTTTAAAAATTTGGGAATTATTAACAATTTAATAAACAAAAAAAATCAAAAAATTGACACAAAGAATGAATAAAATGACAAAAAAATTCGAACTTACCTATCGAATTGATGTTTTGATGAGTTGGTGAATAGATTTGGGGGTTTTGGAGTGGAAATGGCCTCCTTTGGTCACTGTAATCACACGCACGCGAGGGTGGAAGTCGTGCTTGGCTCAAATTGGTAGAATGGGGACATTCGGATGTGTTTTTTATTTTTATTTTTAATAGGAGCGCGTGCGCGCCACCTTAGCGTGCACGCGCCAAATGCGTGCATGCACCAGGAACGTGCACGTGCCTCGGTTCGGTACCGAACCTAGTAGTGCGTGCACGCTTCCTTAGGTGCGTGCGCGTAGTTGTTTTAATCCCGCTAGCGCGTCCCCATTGCAATGGTTTTGGGGACCAACTTTGTGCGCCCGCCCGTAACCTATAAGGATCTAAGGATGTTGATAAAGTGTAGATAACTAAAGAGGTGGCCCTCCCTCCAGAGAAAAAGGTTCCCTCACCAACAATAAATAATGTTGAGTATGTGGAAACTAAATCCTCTATTAGTATTTCTTCTTCAATCTACACCTTAGTATTGATTTGGGAGGAAAATGAGGCAAACTCTTCATACATAAAATGAGATCAAGAAAAGGAGAATACCTAATGAAAAATAAGAAGGATATAAAAAGGGATTTGGACATAGATTTTGATCACCAAATTTTAGTAGATAGAAAACCCTTCATAACAAATAAAAATTATGAAAAAACAAAACAAACAACCAAAAGCCCTCAATGAATGTTAAACCATGATCATTCTATCCCTAAATGTAACGAGGCTATCAGGCTAGGGGTCTCTCACATAAAGCTATCCTTGAAAAGAATGGTGCCTTAATTTAAAGTATAAGTATTTAAATTATTATTCTCATCTAAAAAATTATAGGGTGAGAGAATTTTTTCTTCCTTCATAAAAACAAATTGTAAACTATTATTCTTATTTAAAAAATTCATAAAAATTGTGTCTTCCATGTGTTTTTTAGTTTTCGGTTTCCCAAGGTAGTCCTCAAGGCATTTCCGTAAGATGGATTGATGGCCATAGGGAGATCCACGGTAGAGGATTGGATGTCAATATCAAGTTACATATCTACTCCATGAGGTTGTGGTCGATTGAGCAGGCTACTCGAAGATAAGAGTGAAGAATATTTTGCACCTATGAAAGGAAGGAATCGAAAGAGTAGCAAGTAGATTAGATTAGTTCGACAGCTGCATGTAGATGCAGTTTTAGTACTGAATGACTCGAGGATGAGTCAATGGATAGCGGTGGGGCTTATTGGGGCCTAATTGCTCAATGTAATGGTCATTAGTTCATTAATGGGTTGTTTGTGATGGGTTGTTATGATTTGTTACATGAAATAAGGGGATTAAATGAATATTTTATTTATAAAGCAGTCCATGGGACTAATATAAATAAGATATTTCGGGAGGCCATTGGGATCATCTTGTATTTGCTATTATTCCATATTGTACTAGTTTTGTGTGCTTAAGAGAAGGAAAGGGTTGGTATTTTCGTAGATTCTTTGTCGACAAGGGCAAGGGAGGCATCTTATGTATTCAGGTTTAGAGTTTCAATATTGAATAAAGAGAAGATATGGGTTCTTTCTATTTTCCATGTGAGTTCTTTGTGTCTTCCATGTGTTTTTTACTGTTATTTTTAGTTTTGTAGTGAATATGTTCTTGTTAATTTAGGGTTTATTGAATAAAATTGTTTACACAAGGAAAAGTGATAACACAGTCAAATAAATTAAGCACCCCCCTTTCATGATGCTCTGGGTGTGATTATCCATGGAAAATTCGAACATTAATAACCTATGAAATCCGCCTTCTTAATGGAGGCTCAACGTCTTTCACCAATGTGCCTTTATCTAGTTGAACACCATCAGTGGAAAGCTTATCAGCTAGGATGTTATTGTGTCTTCATATGTGCCAAAAGGTATACTCATTGAATCTTGGAGATTGCGGGCAATTCTACAAAGATGTGATTTTGAATCTTGTTGTTTTTGTTGACACAATTATGAACTTAATAAATAACATGAAGGGATTCCCCAAAAATTATTAGCCAGGATATTTCCAGAGACATAATGATATTTGTTCCAAGATATAAAGCATAATTTTTTGTTGTAGTTCCTAGGCCCCATGAAAACTGAGTCACTTGCTTTTCTCCAAGGTTAGTAAGGACCCCTCCCTCACCTGCCATCCCTAAAGGGGATGGTTAGTTATGTGCCAACCTTCGATATATGAACTAAGGGATGGATTTCCTTTGTATTTTATTTGAAAGTTGGTGCAAATATGATTTTTCAATGAAAGTGGATTCGGGGTTCTACACACTTGGCTTGAAGGAAATTTTCTCTAAATTTTAGACTAAGGAAAGAAGGAAATACATCAAAACCAATTTGATGAAAATTCTTATGTTTCCTCTGAAACTATGGAATATAACATTATCGAAAGAAATTGGAATGTCCTTTTGGTTTTGATCATTGAACTTAAAGTGAGTACTCTAGCAAAAATTCCGACACTTAAGAAAATTCTAGTACAAATTTATTTGAGAGGAATTATAGAGTTTCTTGAATTATAAATAGGGCATAGAAAGTATAGTTTATTGTTTTACTACTAAAAATTCCATTTTGTTGTGTTGGATGTCATGTTCAAGGGAATATTGTAGAGAATTGTTCAGGTTTTGGAGGTAGATAGATATGGTTGAAGAAGAAGCAAGGAGAATAAATGATAGAGGAGAAGGAGAATACTTAAGAAAATGGACTTAGGCTTGGGATCCAAAGGAAAGGAAGATAATCTCAACCTATAGTTTTTAGTGAAATCTTTGGATTCTTGAAGTTTTGATATTCCAAGGAAATGACTCTAAAAATTAGGAAAACTTAGTTAAGGGCATATCCATAAGGTATAGAAATACTAATAGTTTTTCAACATGAAAAAGAAAGTGAAGACATTTTAAATGGAATGTAACCTATAAGGATCTAAGGATGTTGATAAAGTGCAGATAACTAAAGATGAATGTAAGCAGTTTTGTACTAAATATGGTCCATCGTTTTCTAAATTATATAATCTCAAATTATTTAATGGTTAAGGGAACTATTAGATATCTTAACCCCATAGCTAAAGAAGGAAGATAAGGTAATCCTGATGTAAACTCCCTCTTGTAGGAAGTGTATCTCAAGTGAAAGAGGAGGCCGTCCCTCAAGAAAAAAAGGTTCCTTCACCAACAATAAATAATGTTGAGTATGTGGAAACTAAATCCTCTATTAGTATTTCTTCTTCAATCTACACCTTAGTATTGAGTTGAGAGGAAAATGAGGCAAACTCTTCATACATAAAATGAGATCAAGAAAAGGAGAATACCTAATGTAAAATAAGAAGAATATAAAAAGGATTTGGACATAGATTTTCATCACCAAATTTTAGTAGATAGAAAACCCGTCATAACAAATAAAAAATATTAAAAAACAAAACAAACAACGTCAAGCAATATGCACCCCGCAGCAGAGTGTTAAATGCTGCGGGGCCATATGATATGCTGTAACATCAACCAACAAAATTGTCAGAAATGTACCCATGCCAAAATGTGCCATCCACCTTCGAACATGAACATGGGCTCGACCATGCAGCCATCCTCCCATGGCATAGCTTACTGCATCCATGACTATACTCGGCGGTCTGTTGACGTGGCGCGGGAGAGACCTGCTCGGCTGGATGTTGACGCGGCAGCAGAGACGTGGCCCATATTGGGGACGGCTCCAAGGGCTGCATCATGATGGTGCCGCACATGATATCGGGATCCGGGAGATTTGGGAGATCTGGGGGCCACAGATGGGACGATCCGGGAGATGGGCTCGGACGGCTTGGACAGAGGGGTCTCTTCGTTGTTAATGCACCCTGACCTACCCACCAACCGCGCATTATCACTATCGGAGCCCGACGGTCTTCAATCCCATTCTTCTGCGTCTGTTTGGAAAATTGCAGAACGAGGTCGCATACAGAGTTGCAGCAGGCTGGTCGCGGTCGCTACAGTAGCAGGACCTCTCGCACATATCCTCTGCAGTCCATTTCAGGTCAGGACCTCTCGCATATATCCTGCAGTCTGTTTCAGGTCTGCAATAATTAAGTGATTCAAAATAATCCATGGCTAGTTCTTTTTTTATTTTATTCGGTGCTAATTACAAAAGTCATAAAGCTCCATTCACTACATCGCAATCCTTTGGGTCCGCATGAATTAAAAAAATTGTCGCATTTTATTGATAACATCTAAAAGATGATCAGAAAATTGTATGTTTATTGAAATTAAATTTCTTAGATAATGTAATGAATTCATCAATAGATAGTGAGCTTTTGAAAATGTGTAGAATGTATGAATAAAAGCCATGTAGAGATCTGTCATGATCTTTTATTCCTCGGATGTTTCAAATTCTTTGCCTCTCCTGTAGCATTCGAATTATGTGTCTTGTTTTTAATTATTTCAATAAGTACAGTGCATATTTATAGAGCAATCCACCATCTTTGAGGAGCATTTTGTATTTTTTAATCACTTTAAAATGTGATTAATATACAGGTTCTGTGCAATGGACCTTAACGTTATTCATTATATTTACCAATACAAAATGTAATAATATTTGTTTACATAATATTTTAAATATTTTAGTTTTATTTTTTTTTTAGATTAGTTTTTAGTTTTATTGGTTGTTAGGTTTTTTTTTATATATTAAATATTAAATTTTATGATTTAGTTTAGTTTTTTAATTTTATATATTTGATTTAAAATTTTATAATTTATGTTAGTGGTTAATTTTGATAATATATTTAATTTATAAAGTATTAAATTTTAAACTTTATAAAAATTTATATTAGATTTATTTTATGATTTTTTTTTTTTTAATGGAATGAAATGTTTAATAAATACAGATATGTAATTGATTTCTATTTTTTTTAATGGAATGAAATGTTTAATAAATATAAATGTGTAATTGATTTCTAGATTAGTCTTTAGTTTTATTAATTTCTAGGTTAGTTTTTTGTTTTATATATTATATTTTAAATTTTATGATTTAGTTTAGTTTTTCATTTTATATATTAGATTTTAAATTTTATAATTTATGTTAGTTGTTAATTTTGATATTAAATTTATTTTAAATTTTAGGATTTAATTTAGCTTTTCATTTTATATATTAGATTTTAAATTTTATAATTTATGTTAGTTGTTAATTTTGATATTATATTTATTTATAAAATATTAAAATTTGAACTTTATAAAAATTTATATTAGATTAATTTTATGAGTTATTGTTTTTTTAATGGAACATAAATGAAATGCTTAATAAATACAAATATGTAATTGATTTCTAGATTAATTTTTAGTTTTATTGATTTCTAAGTTAGTTTTTTGTTTTATATATTACATTTTAAATTTTATGATTTAGTTTAGTTTTTCATTTTATATATTATATTTTAAATTTTATAATTTATGTTAGTTGTTAATTTTGATATTATATTTATTATATAAAGCATTAAAGTTTGAATTTTATAAAAAATTATATTAGATTTATTTTATGATTTATTGTTTTTTTTAATGGAATGAAAGGATTAAAAAATACAAATATGTAAAAGTTTTGCGTAATTTTCAATAACTTTTTAAAGGTTAGGTTAAAATGTACTAAGTTGCTATATAAACATTTAAACTTAAGGCTTAATGGATAGATCTCAAGTTTATGTCAAGTTTACGATTAAACTTTGATTTTTTCTTGCTTTTATTTCAACATCTTCTTCACAATATAAGGATTATAGTTGATCGTTACATTATATCATTTATATGTGTGTTTTATTAAAAAAGATCCATCTTACCTTTGAATTTATCTAGTATCATGATAGGTATGGTATATATCTTTATTTCTGTCAAATTATTGGTATTGCCCGGTTTCTTTAAGTGAATGCATGTTTCTTAGGTTCCCCTCTCAATAGTTAGTTTAATGGTCAAACTTACATTATATCATTTATATGTGTGTTTTATTAAAAAAGATCCATCTTACCTTTGAATTTATCTAGTATCATGATAGGTATGGTATATATCTTTATTTCTGTCAAATTATTGGTATTGCCCGGTTTCTTTAAGTGAATGCATGTTTCTTAGGTTCCCCTCTCAATAGTTAGTTTAATGGTCAAACTAAGTTTGATATTCTTGGAACAAATCATTTTCAAAGTTTACCTTACCTAAGAAGTTGTACATCAATGTGTGAGTTTTTTCAACATATGCAATTACACTTCTCCTTAATACCTTTTTGAACTTTAAGTTGGGACGAACACTATTAAATTTCGTTTACATAATATTTTATTATTTTTTAAAGTGCTTCATGTAGGTCCAAGTTGATGAATCACTTACACTTCTCCCTCATACACTTTAGAACTTTATCTATATTGGAATTAAAGTTAGTTGGGGATAGAATTTTGATTTGTATTTAACTACTATCCATCATTCAATTGGGGTATTTTTTTGCAAGAAGGCCACACACCAATAGCCTGAGATCCTTGTCCTTGTTTCTTATGCTTCCAATGGAACTTTCCTTTACCCTTATATTTAAATACAATATGCTTGGCATCTAGTATTTTATTTGAAATTAATCTTTTCGCTTCTAGGGTTCCATACATTCTCAACCATTAAAGCTCTTCAACTTCAATTCGAATTTCGATGCAAACATATAAGCATCTCCCAAAGTGTTGAGAGTTAGGAATTCCATTTCTTCCTTCACCTAATAGTGCGAATATGGTTTGAATGTGATAATCCATAATCGATTAGGGCTTCTATCTTTCAATTTAATTGACATACACGGATACTATGCAATGCAATCTATAAAAAATTGGCTTTGCTAGTTATGCAACTAATATCATTGTATGCATTCATTATCATAGTGTCTTGTAAAGATTGAAAACTATTTCAACCATGAAATGGTATTTGGGGCAAATTTGAAGGAGGAAAATGCATTATTGTATTCCAGATTGATTTTATAGGCGTTGTTCCAAATTCGAAATAAACAATTATAAAAACAAATATGAAAGATTAAGCAATAGATAATTACCTCTATAAAATAAAATTGTGAATATGAATATGAATGATCATTGAAAAAAGTATGGCAGTGGACACTTACTTTAAAAATGTAATCTCTAGCCACAAAAGCCAAATTATCATCGCCCAATGCAATTCCACTGTAAAATGCTTCGACTTAGGACTTGATAGTCTAACTCAATTCCAATGGATGAGGCGTACACATAAATTAGGTTAACAATGGGGTTAACTATGTTTCAAATTGTTGTTGGTTTAGAATTTGTAGTCATTTGGTGTTATGGAATATGTTTATGTGCAAAACTTGTTAGAAGATGTTGTGGGTAAATAAGATGACCATGATCTATTGAAGGTGTTGGGTGTAAGATATGATACTTTCTAAGTTCTATTATAATACTTTATAAATATTTTATCTTTGTATGTGATTGTGTAAAGGTTTTATAATGGGCAAGTGGGAGGAGATTAATCAGTTGGAAGTTGAAGATCCGGAAGATATGGTAGAGTTTTCCACTGAAGATTTGACATGGACAGAAATTTGGGGGGACCAAGTTTCAATTATTCCATATTGTAGACTTCAGGATTTTATCATAGGAGAGCAAGCGAGAGAAAGTGCCCCTACCCAATTTGTTGTGCATACTCGACGGACCCGAAAAGTTGAGGAGATCACAAAAATTCATTTTGACACGTATTTTGAGTATGCTATGTGAGTTTTTACAATTACTCGTCATTGATCATGTGAAACATGATTAGATATTTTTTTAATTTATCATTCGAGTTAATTGAGAAAAAAAATGCATATATATTTTTAATTCATTGTAAATATGTATGGTAGGTATTGTTGTGCATATGGTCTGGAGTCCACTCGTAAAGTCCAAGTTGATAGGCTTACAACGACTGCACTTGAAACTACAAAGAAGAAACGTAGTTTGCATGAAAGCATTAAAGTTGGATGTCAATGCCACTTCTTTGTGCGTCGGATTTGCCTTAGACCAAATGATGCCGTTATTACATATAAGGCATGTAGGCATATTGATAAATCCAGTGTTGTGTGTCATGGGAAGGATGCATTTGGTAGGCCTCAGACTTTCAATTATGCACCACATCTAACATATAATATGCGAGGTAGAGTAAAGCAGATCGTTGATGATGGATTTAATGTCACAATGATATGGGATAAATTAATCTATGATGTGGAGCATGAATCTGGGAAACTGTTCACAGGAAAAGCTCGAGATACTTTGATGACAAGACAAGATATTTTAAACATGTATAATGATATAAAAAGACAAGAATATGTGAAGGACCAAAGTGATCCAACTAGTGTGGATTGTTGGTACAATCAATTTTCAGATAAGTTTTTTTTCTACCAAAAACAAGATGTTGTGCAAAACATTCCATTTATCATTGGTATACAAAAAAGTTGGATGCGATCGATGATGGTGGAATACTCACACAATAATATTATATCCATGGACTCTACATTCAGCACAAACAAGTATGGGGTGAGTACACATTTCTCATGGATCTCATTTAATTATAATCATTAAAATGATTTCCTATGTGTGGACTTTAAATATATTTATGTGTTATTGTAATGTAGTATCAACTCTATACATTGATGGTTTTCAACAAACACCAAAATGGTGTCCCAATAGCTTGGATCATTTCATCGCGCAATACTACTGAGGATATTAAAAAATGGTTATCGGCATTATTTAACATCGGACTGAAAGAACGTCCAGATTGGCATGTTCTTGCTTTCATTACAGATGATGCTGCAGCCGAGATTCAAGTGTTAAGGTGAATTATGCATTTATTTTTAGAGTGGAGGGGGAGAGAAGACTAATGTTTCATTACATATATACATATATTTATTTCTTTTGGTATAATGTTATTTCAGGTGTTTAACCAATTCATCAATATTATTATGCGTATGGCATGTTCGTCGTGCATGGATGAAGAATGTTTTAAGCAAAGTCCATGGACAAGAAAATAGAATCTCAATTTTCCGTGCTTTAGGAGAAATCATGCATTCATGTATGGATGATAACTCGGTACAAAAAGCAGTTACAAGGATCTTTGATGAATTCCGTGATCAAAAAACGTTCTTGGAGTATTTCAAAGCCACCTGGATAGACAACAACAAAATTTGTAAGAGTTGTTTTGTAACTTTTTGTCATGATTATATTCTAATTCTCTACTGTGATATTGTAGTTACTACTTTGTCTCTAACCTCCTTCGTTTTCCAGATATGTGGGCGAGAGCTTATAGAAAGTTTCCCCATTCGAATCAAGATACTAATAATGCAATTGAGTCCTACCATAGGTACTTAAAGCAAAGTTACCTTGATGAGAAGAACAACGCATGCCACAGGAGGATTGATTGGTTAATTCATGTGGTGTTGGGAAAGGTTAAGCCTTATTACATTCATATTCAACGTTTAAAGGATGCTGGTATTATACGACCTAGAAAATCCAATGAACAATTAGCTAGATGTCAGAGTAAAGCAAATGAAATCCCAGATGAAGAATGCGTATGTGATGAAAAAAATAACAACGAATATTTGGTACGTAGCCAAAATAAGAACACTCGTGGTACCTGGTATAAGGTCATATATACAGGGATTGATTTTTTCTTCTGTAGTTGTGACTGGGCACTGAATGGAAATGTTTGTAAACATGTCATAAAGGTTGGTAAGGTGGTAGGAAAAAGTGTCTTTGGTGAGCATGTATCACCAATTGTTTCTAGTGATATTATCGAGAGGCCTAGATTTCTAGTTGATTTAAACGAACCAGTTGTTTTAAGCCCAGAAATCCAAGCAGAGCTTCATCCAAGAATTGACTCTCCGAATGGTAATTACTCAGATCCTGTTGATTTCACAACTACAGGACTAGATAATTCCATGTCAGAGGCCGATGAAATGGAATTTCTTATGTCATCAACTCATCAGACACTTAGAGGTTTATTAAATATAACACCTACAAGTGTGGACCAGGCACGTACACTTAACAACCTCGTCTCAAGTGTAGGTGAAGAGTGCAATAAAATGTTTAATTGTACTATAACTCCATCTAAGATCAGTAAACAAAGACATCATAGTTTTTTGAGCCCGCTCAATAAAAAACGACAGCATGGTCAAGCATTGCATTCAAAAAAAGGTGCACCAGAATTTCAAAGGGTCGGAGGAATTCGCACAAAAAATAAAAGCATGGACGAGCAAATGGAGATTTCTTCTTGAAAACAAAGAAATGTCGAGCATAGATCAAATATAGTGCAGCGTTCTGTTCCATACAATAGAGGTATTTCAATATGATATTAGATTTTAATTAATTTGAAATAAGGTATATGATTGAACCCAATGTCAAAATATAATAATTTTGGTTATCATTATTATAGTTGAAGGATCTACGTCTCAACCTATTCAAAGTTGTCGGCTCCAATTATTTCACGATAGTGCTGTGGAGGCTAGCCCATTGTTGGTTGACAATTCAATAGAAGAATTAGTAGTGAACAATACATTCAACCCACTCCCACAGAGTAACGAGACTTATATAGGTATTGTAGTTAATTTCAAGCACCATCTATTTCTAAAGTGGACTTTTGGCCATAGTGAGAATACTTTCTTGGTTGTTTTTACAACAAAGGAATCTATTTTTAAAGAACTTTCACAACATCGTGGAAAAACAAATTTTCATGAAACACACTTCGAAGGTGCCAGACCGATTCATACAAAAAGGAAAACCATAAATGATCAAATGGAGATTTCATCCAGAAAACAAAGAAATTTGGAAGATAGGTCAGATATAGTGCAACATTGTACTCCAAACAATAGAGGTATATCAATTTGATAGTATTTTTTTATTTACATGAATTGATGTATATTTGATTGCTTTAATGGCCCTAATGCCATAGTCTAATTATTGGTAATTGTTGTTGCAGTTGAGGGATCTACATCTCAATCAATTCAAAGTTGTCTACTTCAATTATTCCATGATAACATTGTCTCGGGAAACTCAATGTTGGTTGATAAAGAAATAGTAAATGTAGAAGTGAATGAAACATTTAATCTATGACAACACATACAGTCATCAAATATAGCTATTACTGATAGTTTTTTTGTACCAAATGTATCAGAGATAGGTCCAACATTGCCATTTATTCCAGACCTGAACACTTGACATGATTTGTTCAAAGGTGAAAATCTTTGACAAATTATGAATACTTTTAAAATATTTTATAGGCTCGACACAATTTTCCAATCGATTATGTTGAAGTGTTAGAAGACTATGTCATCGGAAATCCTACACCTCTTGATTGACATCTTGAAATTTGGCAAGGCTTCATTATGTTTTAAACATTATTTATTTTAGAAATATATTTACGGTTGATAAATGTATCACGTAGTGTACTAGTGCATGTTCTTTCATATAGTGATATCAACTATTATTTTGATTAACTAATAATTTAAGACATTGGAATTTTAAATTTGATGTCTTTTTATTATCTCCCCTATATGAATTGGGGCCAAACTTATAATACAATTGTGGGTATCATGAGGAAAACATCTATAATAATGAAACACGATATGTTCAATCAAATGGGTTGGCGTTTCATGTTTATCATATATGTGTGGGATATTTTGTGGAGCCATTTTTTTGTCATCTCTTATTTTAGTGAATAGGTTAAACCAAATGTGTTAGATTCACATCTTGAACATTAACAAGTTTAAAAGTGGTGGATGTTGTATTTTACAATTTTTTTAACATTTGTTCCAAATTATTAAAATCCAACTCCCTCATTATATGTGGTTATGTCTATTATGTATCCATGAAAGTAGTAAGAATTACAAATATGTGCCTATTTTTTCATAGATTAGGAAGCTAGCATTATTTATTCAAACATTACATGTATTACACGTTTTCACTACTTATCTATTTTCCTTACAGGAATGGATAATGCGGATGTATCAAAATTTATCTTTGCTCTCCAAGACATAAGGCAACAAGAACATTTCATTTCTTACTTTCGGAATAAGATAACAAATAGAAATGGCTATCATTGCCACCTTTTTGATGATATCCTTTTATTTCTATCAATGCTCAAGGAGATAGTGGACCAATTTGAGCATGTGTGTCAAAGAGAAGCCAATAGAAAGATGAGAAGAGATTGGTTACAAAGGCAAATTGCACGTGACGTTGTTGTTGATGTGAACTGGTGTTGCATGTGTCATGAATCCGGGTGTAGATTTGACTATGGAGAGAGCATGAGAATAAATAGACCTATCTACAGGTATGTGTATTACTTTTTAATATTTTGTTTAGTAATTTCTTTAAGAAAATTCAATGATTACAATAAATATATTTAATAAATGATTTGTTAATACTACAATGTTTTTGTTGATGCAGAGATTCTAAGTTTAGTTGGGCATCCGATGAGATTAGCAAACATGAACAATTTGTTCTTCATCTACATCGTAATATCTCTAGCTCTACTGCATCTGAATGTCACATTTTTTACTATACACTTAGTTTTCTTTCTAGGATGAGGGCATCACTCCTACAAATTGAACATATTTGTGAAATCCACGGTGTCGATGTAAGTTGGTATTGTATATGTCATAGATCTGACATATAATTGTTTCTGGAATGGTTGGTGTATATCATTTTTGGTGTAATTTGAAGGATGTTAGATTTGAGTAATGATGTTATATTTGTTAAATTTCAAATTGTATCAAATTTAAATAGAATTCTTATCAAATTTATAATTTTAAAAAAATGTTTGAAATAAAAATTGGAGACATTCATTTTCCTACAAGAAAGAAGCCATTTAATAGGTAAACAAATACACAAACTTTTTCCACAATAATGTAAAAATTTATGAAAAAAATTAAAATTCTATTTTAAAGGAAATGTGAGAAATCTGGAGAAAATAAAAAAATTCTTTTAGTTTTTGTCAACCATGTGAAAAAAGTTGAATAATTTTTTCTTTTGTATAGCAATGCATTGTGTTTAAGAGGTATTTTGGTCTTCTTTGAAACATGATAACTTTTTCTCAAACATGATAACTAGTGTATAATATAATATCCGGTATATTATACACTAGTGTATATTTATATGTATATTAAAAAATAACATGAAAATACTTCCTAATCCACATTTCATTAATAATTTATATAGATTTTGTCTATTTTAAAACCAAAATACTTAGCCATTCACATTTCATTCCTAATCTATATAGATTTTGTTAATTCTAAAACCTTTATTTTGGATTTAGTTTGTTTTCATTATAAAGATGCACACTTATGACTATTTGGTAAAGTGGAGACTATTTGATAGTAGATAATTTGTAGCAAGTTCTTCTCTCAATCTCTTTCCATTTTTTTTTTTTACATTTTTTTTTCTTAAATAAAAAATATAATCATGATATGAGAAGTGGTTATATGTGTGGTAGAGCTTGACAATGGAATCACTTCAAAAATAATGACTTTATTATTTGTAAATGTAAATTATTTTTATAAAACTAGATATTAAGATGTATAGTGTTAATTTTAAAAACAACAAAATATTACAATTTACAATTTGTTATTCTATGCCAAGGTGGGATATACTAATCATTGGCTTGCAATATTTGCATTTTTTCGCAAATTATTTTCTAAAGTTTTTCAAAAAAAATTAAAATTTTGTTATTAAACTTAATATTTTTGAAAATTAAAATAATTTAAACAATTTTTAAAAATTTAAAAATCATTTAATTGGTTGAGTACATTTTGGATGGGACATAAATCCTTAAGGGAGTGCTCTCAATTAATAGAATTAAAAGATAAATAAAATTAATTTATAAAAGAAAATATTATAGGAATTGCACCTATCTTGTCTTGTACAAATATAATACACCACGTCATGTATCAATACACAATACTACATAGTTGACATCATTATAAGTATCAATTTATTTGATTTCCCCTCCATCCCGCAACGCATTTTTAAAAGGGTTCTAACACACCTTGATCTATATCACAACTATAAACTAATATTACTCAAACAAAATAGTTCAAGATTGTTTTTATATAATTCAAGATAAAATGACAAATATGCCATTACTCATTATAAATAATATTTGTTTTATAAAAAACCCAATGTATATTGTTGAAAATCATTAAAATTTTATTTTAAATTTATAAATAATTAGTAAATTAAAATGAATTGTAAATTAAATTATTTTTTATAAATTAAAATTATTTCAGTTCATAAATCTTATATTAAAATTGAATTCTTAAATCTAATATTACAGATCTAGGTAAGTTCACAATTAACCTCTAAAATATTTATGATGAATTAAATTAATAAAATTAATAATATATATTAATATTAATAAAATATTAACAACTTTAATAAAATTAAAGTTAATGATGTTAATATTTGATATGAGGAATTCAATTATAAATAATACTTAATGCTCAAACTGATGCAGAAATATGCAGAAAGCTAAACATGATAATATTTATACATGATCTAGATCTATATGTATTGATTCGGAGCTATTTAATTATAAATAATATTTTTTTTATAAAAAACCCAATGTATATTGTTGAAAATCATTAAAATTTTAAATTTATAAATAGTTTATAAAATAATTAGTAAATTAAAATGTTAAAAAATCTGAATAGTTTTGAAATAAATAGTAAATTAAAATGTTATAAACTATTTTTCATAAATGAATTGTAAACTATTTTTTATAAATTAAAATTATTTCAGTTCATAAATCTAATATTAAAATTGAATTGTAAACTATTTTTTATAAATTAAAATTATTTCAGTTCATAAATCTAATATTAAAATTGAATTCTTAAATCTGATATTATAGATAGGTAAGTTCACGATTAACCTCTAAAATATGTATGATGAATTAACCTAATAAAGCTAATAATAAATATTAATACTAATAAAATATTAAGAACTTTAATGAAATTAAAGTTAATGATGTTAATATTTTAAAATATTAACAATTTTTGTAATGTTAATGTTAATATTTAATTAATGTTTATTAACAACTTTAATGTTAATATTTTATTAATATTAAAATATTAATATTTTAATGAAGTTAATGATGTTAAAATATTAACAAAAATTGTGATGTTAATATTGTATTAATGTTAATGTGATATTATAAACTTATATTACATTTTGTTATTATTATTATAATATTAAAGTCAATATTAATAATATCAATAAAATATTAAAAGCATTAATATTAATTTTATTATTATATTATATTATCATTGCAATATTAATATTTATATTGATATCAATATTAACAAATTATTAAGATTTCAATAATATTATTAATAACAACCATAATAATAATAATAATTTACTATGTAAGAATAAAATTTATAACATAAAATACTAACAATTTTGATATTCATTTTTAATCTTAATATTTATGTTAATATTTATTAACACTCACACTTATGTATCCCTCTAATAAATTGACAACTATTATAATAATAAATATTATAAAATGTGAGGTGTATTATATTTTATTATGTGTAAAGAATATTAATATAACAAAAAGTTTATATTTTTATTTAAAATACTGATTTTATATTCTTATTTAAGTTTTGTTTGAATAAATTTTAAAGGAAATTATGATAAAAGATTATTGTTCTATGTTTTCACACTTCACTTGGAATAATAAAAGACAATTTAATAATTTTAATTAAGATTTTACAAATTTTAAAGAAATTTTAGGTTTAATCATTTCTATACTAGCATATTTAACCATATTAAATAATAATAGGTTAATGTCATCGATCAATCAACTCAATCAAGGTTAACCATCATAACCATAAACATCCAATATTAGAAAAAAAATATCATTAATGTTTATATTTAATCTTAAACATAACCTTATAAAATAATTAACTCTTAAAAACAATCTTATAAAATTATTATTCATGGCTTTCATATTTTGACATAATGTTAGAAACATTATTTTTACATTATTATTTATTAAATGTTTTATTTCTACATTGTTGCTTCTTAATTGTGGCTATATGAGATATTAATAACATTAATATTAACTCTAATGTTATGAACATTAAAGTCAACGTTAATAATATCATTAATATTAATAATAACACTAATACCATTATTATTAACATTAATGTTAAGAGCATTCAAATAAAAAATGGTCAAAACACAACTCAATCATAATTAAATCACGAGAAAGAGTATTAAAGTCAACCATGGTAAACCAAAGTCATGGTTCCATGGTTAACAAAGTCAATAAAGTCATCAAAGTCAACCAAATTCCACCATGGTCTACTAAAGCCAGCTATGGTCAACCATAGTCAAAGCCAACTGAAATTCAATCATGGTCAAATAAAGTCAACCAAAGGTCAACCAATATCAACCATGGTCAACCTTAGTCAACCCAAATCAACCATGCTAAACCAAAGTGAACCATGGTGAACCTAAACATAACTCTAAATGACCATGCAATTGTGATATAACCACCAACGTATATAACAATTCAACCATACCCAAACACAGTAAACCATGAACAATCGTAGTCAACCACGAACAACCATGCTTATCTATGAACCATAACCAACGATCCGTTCTGTAAATTTTGAATATAGCTTAGGTTTCGGTTTGCTTAGCTCTTTGTATTAAAGTTGTGTTTACTTACTAATGTCCAACCAAAGTCAACCATGGTCAACGAAAGTCACCCATGGTCAACCAAATTCAACCATGGTCAATAATGTATACACCAGTGTATATATCGGTATATACACTGGTGTATATTCCAGTATATACATTTTGGTGTATACACCAGTGTATATCTGGTATACACTATTTATACATATGGATTGCAATACATTTGAAATAAGCATGCTTAATTCGATTAAGGATGTGTAATTTTAAATTCTTAATAAAGATGCGCTAGTGGAATATACACTAGCGTATATGTATATACATTGGTGTATATTCCGGAATATACACTACTGTATATACCGGAATATACACGGGTGTATACACCCGTGTATATTTTGGTATATAGACTAGTGTATATATTGGTATATACACTAGTGTATATTTTGGTATATACACTAGTGTATATACCAATGTATATACCGTATACACTAGTGTATATTGAGGATCTATATTCAACACCAGTGTATATACCGGTATATACACTGATGTATATTCTAATATATACATAGAAAATATACATTGGTGTATATACTGAAATATACACTGGTGTATATACCGAAATATACACCAGTGTATATACCGGTATATACACTGGTATATATACCAGTATATATTTCGGTATATACACTAGGCTATATACCGGAATATACACCAGTGTATATACACTGGTGTATATTCCGATATATACACTGGTATATATGTATATATCGGTATATACACTAGTGTATATTCAAGAATATACATCGGTGTATATACATATACACTAGTGTATATTCCACTAGTGCATGTTTATTAAGAATTTAAAATTACACATCCTTAATCGAATTAAACATGCTTATTTCAAATGTATTGCAATCCATACGTATAAATAGTGTATACCGGATATACACTAGTGTATATACCGGAATGTATATACCAGTGTATATATCGAAATATACACTAGTGTATATACCGATATATATTTTGGTATATGCACTGGTGTATATACCGATGTATATTTTGGTATATACACCAATGTATATACCGGTATATACACCAGTGTATATTCCGGAATATACACTGGTGTATATACTAGTATATACAGGTGTATATACTAGTATATACACCAATGTATATTTTGAAATATACACTGGTATATTCCGGAATATATATTGGTGTATATAGGAAAATATACACCAATGTATCGGTATATACATCAGTGTATATACCGATATATACACCAGTCTATATACCGAAATATACACCAATGTATATATCGGTATATACATCGATGTATATTCCAGAATACATCAGTGTATATACATATACACTAGTGTATATTTCACTAGTGCATGTTTATTAAGAATTTAAAATTACACATCCTTAATCAAATTAAACATGCTTATTTCAAATGTATTGCAATCCATACGTATAAATAGTGTATACCAGTATATCGGTGTATATACCTGTATATACACTGGTGTATATTTCGGTACACCAGTGTATATACCGGAATATACACTGGTGTATATACCGATATATACACTGGTGTATATTTCAGTATATGCTGAAATATACACTGGTGTATATATCGGTATATACACTGGATGTATATTCTGGTATATACACTGGGTGTATATTCTGGTATATACATTGGTGTATATACCGAAATATACACCAGTGTATATACTGGTATATACACTGATGTATACACTGATGTATATACCGGTATATACACTGGTGTATACACTGAAATATACACTGGTGTATATACCGAAATATACACCAATGTATATACATTTCGGTATAATATACACTGGTGTATATACCGAAATATACACCAGTGTATATTCCGGAATATACACCAGTGTATATACCGGAATATACACCAGTGTGTATACCAGTATACACTGGTGTATATACACCAGTGTATATGCACCAGTATTTGATTATTTATTTTGGAAAAGTTCTAGAGTTTCTTTATGCTCTACTACACCCCTTTGTGATGACGAACTTTGATGCCGAGGAGAAACTACCTACAAATTTTGAGCTTGAAAAGGCTAAGATTATTAAGGATTTTCATAGAAATCTATCACCAGTTGGAAACTCTAACGTCGACTGGACCAAGGAAAGTCAAGAAGAATAGGCCCAACTCATCATTCAACGAAAGACAAAAATAGTGGCCATACAACAATCATTTTAACTCGTTAAATATGCCCTGCAAATGGTAACTTGTCTAGCTACACAATTTGCTTAAGAATGTTGAAAGATATTTGCCTAAAAATAATCTTGATGAGACTTTTTTAGAATTAGATATTGGCCATTCGATTATTGAATTTCTACCATGAAGATATTGTATGGAGACTCTTTCCTTTTTCCTATCCGGGTAAAGCATCTACCTAGTTTTATAACTTATATGTGTTATTTATTCATAATTGACAAGAATTTGAAAACACCTTCTTGGACAAATTCAAGAGAAATTGAACCAGAACATGGAGGGGAAATGGAATCAATCCTAAGTCAACTAGAGCCTTGCAACTCGCTACATGTTTGAGTCTCGACAATCTACCTTTTAAATTGAACCAGAACAACAAAAGAAGTTTGTTAATGGATCGATTTGCGAAAATTCTAGATACATGAGTAATTAAGAGCTAGAGGCTCTAAAATTTGGTGTGTTTTTTACCAATCCACAATTCGGTGAATTCATAGTCACTGTCATGAAATTTAAGTTATTTAATAAAAGAATTAATGTATCTAGCTTTGTGTCGAAACTGTTTTCCATGCTAATGCGGGCCACTTCCCTCCTTATTGTCTTACCAAAAGGCATGATAATGAGGAAGAAGACTTAAAATTATGGACTTCACCATCAAAGAAGCCTTACAATCACATTGGTAAGGAGTTATAAGAAGATCACAACAATCGAACGTGTCAAATCTCAGATGATAGTGCAAAATAAAGACTTATATGGTAAATTTAATATAAGACTTACTTATAGTTGTCTCTTACTCTTTGCGCCTTGACACATTTGATAATTTATGGTTGTCTCTGCGCCTTGAACCAATTGATATTATAAGGTGAGGATGTGCATGCATAATAATCCTTAGTCATGACTATGCGATGAGGATTTAAATGGACGAGGATGTAAAGACATGTAATTTTTATAAGTATTTTGGTGGCAAGTGTCGAAGAGAAACATGGTGAGAAACCACATATTTTTGGAAGGACAGAGGGAGATTACATGATCATGATCATGCCACCCATCAAATTGAAGACAATTCCTGAGCCAATTTTTTATTGTAAATTTGATTAATAACCATTGTGGTACTTTGGTCCAAATTTGATTAATTCCTGAGCCAAATGTTTGTGGTTCTAGTTGCATGCCATTGAGTGTTGTTTAGAGTTGTCGTGAGTCCGTGACATTCATGCAATAAATGAATTCTTGTAGAGGAGGACTCATCAAAGGGGAAATTTGAATTTCATTTTGACGAAAAACTAGTGAACGTTGGTATCCAGGTTCACATAGGTAGTAGGCACAATGTTTCATCCTTGTTTTGGGTCTAGTAGTGGTTCTGGTATTATAGCCATAGTCATTAACACATTGTCATGCCTTATATCTCAGCCCGAATTGAGTCAGGATTCATAATCAAATCCCAGTGGCTAGTACATCGTAGTCATCAGTCATCTCTCGTCACCTTGCAAAGCTAAGCAATGAGTGCATGACATGAGTGAGTGAATGATTATAATTTATGTTATTTCCAATATTTTGAATGACGAGTCGAATTTTATAGAATAGGAATTTCAACATATAAATTGAAATTTATATGGATGGGTAATTTCAAATGTTGCCCTTCTTTTGAAATGTTGATATAAATTATGTCCTTCCTATTGGAAGGATAAAATTCGGATTTTAATTTTTTTTGAAGGGCAATTTTAACTTTACACTTCTAGGAAGGGCTAGAACCCTTTGGAAAGGCCGAGAATGGTTCAAATTTGAACGCTGGTAGAGACTAGCTGCTTTGCATCTATTTTTCTTGTTAATTATATATTCATCATATCTTAACTAAAATATTAAAATTTAAAGTTAATAAATAAAAATACTAAGATAAAAGTTTTAATAATTTAATTTTAAAATTAAAATATGAAATGTTCTATTCAATTAACAATCTATACTAATAAATATTAATTAACATATAATTTTTAAATTTCTAATATACAAACATTTTCTACTTAATCTTTTCTAACTAACTTAAAAAGAATTATTTAATTAAAATCTTACTTTTTGTACGTTTTAATATTGAAATTTATTTTTAATTAATTATTTTGATTTTTTCATAAAACTATAAATAAATATATTTTTTATTAAGATAAAACATCCAATATTTCATAGACTTTGACTTTTTTCATAAAACTAAAAATGAAAACATTTTTAAAGATATCATATTTATGATCTTATATAAAACCATCTTTTAATTACTTATTTAGATCTCTTTAAAAAAAAAACTATTTTTCTAGATATAATATTCACTACTTCATATATATATATATATGATTTGTTATTTTGACTTTATATTCTACTTTACTATATCTTATTTTAAATATGATATATAAAAAAACATATATTTTTAATTATTAATAGTCCTCAAATTATAGATATATTTATATTTGTTTCTAAAATATATAATTTTACAAATTAAAAAATAAATATTTATACTAACAAAACTCTATAAGTAGCAAAACTCTTTTAGTAAGAAAAAAACTTTAAAAAATGTAAGAAAAACAAATATAGATATCCATAACTATAAAAAAAAATTAAAATATAACATTTATGATCTCATGTAAAAACATCTTCTAATTAATTAATTAGTTACTTTGTTTTTTTAACAAAGATCAATTTTTTAAGATATAAAAATCACCATTTCATATCCAATTATTAATTTTCTTCTTTTATTTTTTAATTTGTTATTTTCATTTTATACCTTACTTTATCATAATAGATCCAATTATTAATTTTCTTTTATTTTTTAATTTGTTATTTTCATTTTATACTTTACTTTAACATAATTTAATTTGGATTTGATATATAAAAATACAATTATTTCATACTTACTTTAACATAATTTAATTCGGATTTGATATATAAAAAAAAATAAAAAAAATATTTCAAGAAATAAAAAATTTATGGTTTTTTTTAAAGCATTGGTCTTCACAAATACTTAATTTAGATCTGCAAATTCTTCATTAAAATGGTTTTTTTTAATGAAATTATTTTTTTGAAAAAAATTAAGAGTTGAGGATTTGTTCATTCATTTTGATCTAGTAATATATTGGTATGTTGTATAGTTTTTTAGACATGTTAAGTTCGAATCTTTTAAAATATTTATCAATGTCATTTATTTAAAATGAACAATTAAAAAACTTAAATGTTTGTCCCATCATCTATCCTCTCATTAGACTCTTGAGTCTTGCGTACTCATACTCATCAAATATATTAAACGCCATAGCAAGAAAATATCTACATTTAATTTTAAATACCAATCTAAACACTATTGTAATACATCTCATCTAGTCGAGCCTAACCAAATCTTTAATATATCATAGATGTAGTGAATGTAATGAATACACACTAGCATATATTCAATTTGTTTTCCTACATGTTCTTTGATTATATTTAAGTTAAATGTGTAGAAAATTAAATAATAACTCATTAATATAGTACATATGTTGTAATTAAAATTAAGGATATTTAATAGCTAGTATTAAAATTATTTTTATTTATCTATTTAATATAAATGCATACAAAAATTTATAAATTCAAAAAAGAATGTTCCATATATTAACTTGTTTTAAATTGAATATAAAGAATGATATCAACTAAATTATATTGAACAAATTTAAACAAAAATCCAAAGAAAATATGAAATATTTGATGACATAATATAAAATAAAATTTATATTTAAAAAGAAAATGTAAAAAACATATTTCATTTATGATACTTGATTATAAATGATAATAAAATATTCAAATAATTCCACATAAATTACTAAAAAATAAATAAGATATTAGAATTTTTTTTAAATGATTAGAGAAAATGCAAAAACAAAATATGAATTAATCATAAATACATAGTATAAAGATCTAAGTTAATTATAAAAATAAATATGGTTTACATATCCACAACACACAATAGTTTGGTAGTAGTTATACTACTTTTTACATTGATTATTTCCATGGATAGTAGCTATTCTCAGTGGCTTCCTCCTAGCAATGTTGTTGGATTGCATATGACTCAACCAAGCAAGTCTATTTCTAAATCCAGCATGACTTAGATTCACAAGTGTGAGCTTTGTGTGTTTCAAGATTCTTTGTTGTCGTCCTCTAATTTCTTTATTCACCTATACAAGACACAAAAAAACATAACTAAAAACACCACAATTCAAGATAAGAAGATCACTTACATAACAATACAAAATTAAAATATAAGATTTCACCTATAAAACAAAAATATTTACTCACTGGTGTAGAATTAGGAGTGTTTTGAATATTAGGTGTCTCATAAGAGTCATCTAATCTTAGATTGTCTTGTAAGCACTCTTCTACAGAACTCTGTGTACAAAATGCATATTCAAACATACTTAGTATATATGATTTTCAAAACTAAAAAAAAAAGAAAAATATACAAATCATATTAAAAAATAATGTAGCTACAAAATAATTTTGCACGCACTTCAATCATATCGTTGTGGAATGCATTATCTTTCTCCTTTTCTTTATCCTCCGTGGTGGAAGATGATCCTTTGTCGGATAAAACCATTTTATTGAGATTTTTCGTTAATTCATGAAAAATTTCAGAATTTTGCCTTTCTCCTTCTATGGAAGTCTACATAATATAAATAAAGAATTCATGTCAACACTAAAAATTTGCATAACATGTCAACTAATTAAAAACTTAAGTATTTGAAAATAACAAATTGAAAAAAAAATATCTTATAAAAAATACTAGTTTACTTACTTCTATAACACAATCATTGATTGGAGTGTTCTCCATGTGTGAAAATGAACCTTCATTGGAACATGTGAACTCATTCAACATCTTTTTAATTTCAATTCTTTCTAATGTATCTTCACGTCGTTTCACTTCCTTTGATTTATATTCTTCTATGCGATCAAAGATTCTCTTTATGGCCTCAATGCTCAATTGTTGTTCATGACTCACTTCCTAACATATATATACACATAAAAGTTAATACAAGTAAACTACTTATATAAATGAATAGAAAAAAATCTTAAGATGAAACCTTAATATGAACACACCTCTTTGGATATCTCTTGATTTACCAAACGCCTTCTTAAATTTTTTAGAGCCATTTCCATACGAAATTCAAGGCGAAGGCTTCGCAAGTCATTAATTTTCTGAACTACTTTGGGATCCTTTTTTGGCCAATGGGAATCATGAGCACGTGGTCGTCCCCTTTGACGAGGTGGAATTTGATCAAGTTGATGGATTCTTTGTCGATGTTTATTTAATGCATCGAGTGTAGTAACTACATATTTATTCTTGCAATTACCAATCATACAATAATGAAGTGGATGCAATCCGGGCCGCTTAATAATTTTGTAATCCCAGTCTACCCGGTGAGGCTCCATAAAACACTATCTACAAAATAGCCAAAAAATTTTCACAAAATTTTATTCACATAACAATAAAGAAATAAATAACTTCCATTTTCATAAAAGAAATAATATGCATAATGAAACTAACATTTACATATTTACTAAAATTCAAAAAGGTATTAAGGAGAAATGCAATTTCATATGTTGAAAAAACTTACACATTGATGTACAACTTCTTAGGTATGGTAAACTTTGAAAAGGATTTGTTCCAAGAATATCAAACTTAGTTTGACCATTAATCTAACTATTGAGAGAGGAACCTAAGAAATATGTATTTACTTAAAGTTTATTAATGTAATTATAGATATGCCATTTGAATCCTGTGGCTTGATGGTTTCCCCAAAATTAACTTCAAAGCATCCTTAGATTTCTCACCGAATTGATTAATGCAATAACATATTTTTGAAAAAAAATCATCTACTTTTAAATTGAAAGCTTTGTACATGACACAACTTTGTAATGTAAATTTTCACAAACCCTCAAAAATCAATATAACATTACCATCTATCAAGCCAGAAATGTTAACAACTAGAATTAGACTCAAATGAATAAAACTACTATTCCTAACTTTTAGCATAGAAGTTTTATAATATAATTTTAGTTTTAAAAAATAAATATAAAAAAATAACTTTTTAAAAATAAATCTAAAATATTTAAAATATTATGTAAACAAATATTATTACATTTTGTATTGGTAAATATAATGAATAACGTTAAGGTCCATTGCACAGAACCTGTATATTAATCACATTTTAAAGTGATTAAAAAATACAAAATGCTCCTCAAAGATGGTGGATTGCTCTATAAATATGCACTGTACTTATTGAAATAATTAAAAACAAAACACATAATTCGAATGCTACAGGAGAGGCAAAGAATTTGAAACATCCGAGGAATAAAAGATCATGTGGGTAACTACGTTTCATAACTAAGTCCAATTGAAGGCAACAGTCTTCAACGATGGCTTTGCAAGTTCAATTGCAAAGCTGCCAACAATCACTCAGTTGATGGCCCTTGATTCAAATGTTTGCTGCTGAGCAGCAACCTAAACCGCCCAAAACGAAATGCACAGCAAATCTCCAAAGTTGAGTTTCCTTAGAACATAAACGCTCACCTACTATACTATTTGCAAACTACTTCTAACAGCCTTTGCTTCAAATTTTGGGCTTTTCCAGCAATGACAGATGCAGGACCCTGGTAGTGCATGGACTTTCTTTTGAAATAGACTGCAAGGGAGATATGATACTGAAATCCATTAATTCAGAAAGGTTAAAGTGGCAAGGCTAGAAAGAGAGGAATCTTGCAGAGCTTCTACAAATGATGACATATGCCTTGCAATCAGTCGGCATTTCACCAAATCCTCTGCTTGGATCTCACAATTTCTTTTGACCGCTTGTTGTTAAATAATGTGATCCATTGCTGACGGTTGACTGTAGGAAAGAAAGAGATGGGATTCCGTCGGGTGAATTCAATTCCTTGAAGGCCATATGTGAGTTTGAGATATGCCTCGTACAGTTCAGGATAGCAACTCAGACAGAAACCTATGAAATATTTTTTTAAAATTTCCCATATTACCATCTGTTTAAAGTCATTTTAATGGGATCTATTTAACATAAAATGAAAATCCGAAAAGGCACTTCGTGAAATACAAGCGACATAAATCCCTACGCGCGCTGTCCACTTATCTATCCTATGAAATATTTTTTAAAGTTGTGTCATATTTTTCCCGTTCGTGAAATCCAAGCGACATATATCCCTACACGGGTTGTCCACTTATCTCATAGTTTATGTTATCAAAGATGGTGGATTGCTCTATAAATATGCACTGTACTTATTGAAATAATTAAAAACAAAACACATAATTCGAATGCTACAGGAGAGACAAAGAATTTGAAACATCCTAGGAATAAAAGATCATGACAGATCTCTACATGGCTTTTATTCATACAGTCTACACATTTTCAAAGCTCACTATCTATTGATGAATTCATTACATTATCTAAGAAATTTAATTTCAATAAACATACAATTTTCCGCTCATCTTTTAGATGTTATCAATAAAATGCAACAATTTTTTTAATTCATGGGGCCCCAAAGGATTGCGATGTAGTGAATGGAGCTTTATGACTTTTGTCATTAGCACCGAATAAAATAAAAAAAGAACTAGCCATGGATTATTTTGAATCACTTAATTATTGCAGACCTGAAACAGACTGCAGGATATATGCGAGAGGTCCTGACCTGAAACGGAGTGCAGAGGATATATGCGAGAGGTCCTGCTGCTGTAGCGACTGCGACCAGCCTGCTGCAACTCTGTATGCGACATCGTTCTGCAATTTTCCAAACAGACGCAGAAGAATGGGATTGAAGACCGTCGGGCTCCGATAGTGATAATGCGCAGTTGGTGGGTAGGTCGGGGTGCATTAACAACGAAGAGACCCCTCTGTCCAAGCCGTCCGAGCCCATCTCTAGGATCGTCCCATCTGCGGCCCCCGGATCTCCCAGATCTCCCGGATCCCGATATCATGTGCGGCACCATCATGATGCAGCCCCTGGCGCCATTCCCAATACAGGCCACGTCTCTGCTGCCGCGTCAACATCCAGCCGAGCAGGTCTCTCCCGCGCCACGTCAACAAACCGCCGAGGATAGCCACGGATGCAGCAGGCTATGCATTGGGAGGATGGCTGCATGGTCGAGCCCATGTTCATGTTCGAAGGTGGATGGCACATTTCGGCATGGGTACATTTCTGACAATTTCGTTGGTTGATGTTACAGCATATCATATGGCCCCGCAACATTTAACACTCTGCTGCGGGGTGCATATTGCTTGCCACAAACAACCAAAAGCCCCGGAGAAAGATATTCTATTCCTAAATGTAATGAGGGTATCAGGCTAGGGGGCTCTCACATAAAGCTATCCCTCAAGAGAATGGTGCTTTTTCAACCTGTCGGTTGATGGGCACGCATAAATTGCAGTTTTGGAGAAGACTTTCTAACGAGTTCCACAAATCAAAGAGACGGAGCAGGCGAATCGCGATTCTCGAGATATTTGATATAAACATATCTGTTTTCTCGGCGCGCAAAGCGCTCCCTCGACAGAAGGTGATCCCGTGAAGACTTTCTATCGAATACCATAAATCAAGGAGACGCAGGAGGCAATTCTCGAGATATTTGATCGAAGCAATTAGGTTTTCTCGGCGCGCAAGACGCTGCCTCGACTGATATGACTAGGTCAGGACGGTGGCCCTGATGCAATCGTAAATAATAAGAACACCCTGGTCGTCTGGATAATGGGACGGTGGCCCTGTTCACCCTACAGTAAGAACACCATGGTCGTCTGGATAAGGGGAAGGACCGAGAAAGGTGGCCGATTTCATCACAATTGTTAATATCCACCTACTCTTCCATGACCTCCTCCTCTAGCTTGAGGTTATGGATTCTCGAATACCCAAAAATAAAAGTTCTATTTAATCTATCATCGAGGGCATCTAGGGCACTACACTTGTCTATGTTGTGTGTACAGGTGCCACATAATTCACAATATAATGTGTTAGGGACTAAATAACACTTCTACATAATCAAATAGTGTCGGGGGTTGCCCATATGTTCTAGAATTCTCACAAAATTCCCTATGTACTTGATAGTTCTAAACATTCAAGAAATAATGATATTGCATTGGGCTATGAAACATAGTATAGGTAGTCATTTTTGCAACTCTTGTAGATGGTCTTCTTGGCAAAGGTACCATAAGGGAGTTGAATGAAGACCTTCCCCTCAACCTAGGAAACTTTGAGGTGGGATGCCCCATGGTCATATATCCTATGCACCCAACTTTCTCACGACCATCTTTGGGTCTCATTAGCTCTTGTATCTTTTCTATGAGGGCATCAATCTAGTTTTGAACGTATGATAGATGTGGACCTACTACTAGCACAACAACTTTGACATTGCCAGAGTACTTGGCCATGGCCTTAGTCTTCACGGCTTGTTCTAAGACCTATCTTGGTGCATCAATCTATTGTCGTGTGAATGAGATTTTACTCAACGGAAGCAATCTGTGAATAAACCATTATTTATGATGAGTATCATGGATGGGAAAGCAAATCCTACCCATTGGTCCCAAACTCTCTACACATATTCCTAAGTAGATTCTCCTTACAATTGTTGAATAATTGAATCTCTTTCAACTTTGCAATACCTTGTTCAAAATACCTTGTTTCTCTCACTTAGGTAATTGAAATTCCACAATATACTATTGACCTACCTCTTGCAAGGTAAGTTGCACAATTCTAGGAGGGAGTTCCACAAACTTCAATACCATTGTAGAGTTCTACCCCTTAGATTTGTTTGAAACTCTACCAACATGGAGGCATCCTAAGCCCCCTTTGATCTCCATATGGCTTCACATAGAAATCAGTGTTTCTCTGCATCCTCTTTGATTCCCTTCCCACGATATTTTGAGCATCACATAGGGGATCGACCATGGATTCCTACCATCCTACTAAGTTGAAACCCAAGTAATATAAATCCACTAGGACCTAATTATGTAACCAGATCCGAACCCACTACTAATGCTGAACTGTGATATTTTAGGATTAGGATCACTCAACAATAGCAAACCTCACTAGAATTCACTCATGTAGTGTAGAAAGAAGAAGAAGAAATGATGAATCAATAATCACTCATTACACAGAAAAGGGAGAAAAGTTGTTGTATCATACATCAGCTGTAAGCTGGCACTCTGTAAAATGAATAATAACTTAATACAATCAAATGGATTTGAATGCCTCTAAGGTCATTCGAATTCACCTCAAAGTGTGGCTTGGATAGCATATGAGACATCATCCAAACAAGTGGCAGTGGTCATAAAGGTCAACTAGTCAGTCAAATAAGTCTAACTAAGTCTAACTGAGTGCATGGGCACTGATGTAGGGAAGGAGAATCCAATGTGGGCGCATGAGGAGCTGTCCGTAGTCATAATAGCTCAAACTAGTCTCAATAGGTGCCTATCTAAGTGCTTCAGTCAGTTAATTGATCAATCATCCTCTGAATCAAGGAACTAAGTCATCAACCAACCAACTAACTGAAGTAACTCCTAAATAGATGGAATAAGGCGTACTTGTGCTCCAGTGATGAAAGCATGGGTGTATCAGTGGCTAGGAGGGCTAGAACTAAGCAAAACCAGGCTCCTGGGGGTTGCAAAATAAGGACTAGGTGCTGGGAGACTGGCATACTGATGACTGGATGCATGCAACTTGCATGCAAATGCATGCAGAATTGCATGCAGGCATGCAAAATACAAAAATGACAGTGAGAATATTTCAACACCCTCCCTCAAGCTATACTATGAGGTACTACTGAACAACTAAATAGTAGGGCCTGGTGACTGAGACCAAAGGTCACCCCATACAACAATCTAAATAATAAAAGAGGAAAGAGGGAAAACCCAGTGGGAAGAAATCCCTCCCTCAAAATAGACTGAAGGATGCTAATGTAGCATGTCATCACTCACCCCGGAAGGAGGAAAGTGTCCTTCTTTTCCAAAGAAGGATCGATCGATCTGAAATGGATGAGTAATTTGAGAAGGATGAAACCTTGCATTCTGATAATCTGATCTGGTTCTTTGTTGATCAGTTGGATCACCAACAAGATCACCGGCAGATCAGAGAGTAGTGGCTTCCCATCTCGGAAGAGGAGACCATCAGGTTCTTGTGGAACTGGATCTCTCATTCGATCATCTTCTGAATCAGTTGCTAGATATTCAGGTTCTTGTGGATCTAGATCTAGCATTCGCTCTTCATCATCATCACTCTCATACTCTGAATTTGAACTATCATGTGATGAAGATTCGCTCTCTTGGAGCTCATCAAGCATTGGAGGTGTAGTAGGCAAGCTATCATGCTCAATAGGATGAGCATCATGAAGAGGCCATTCCTCAAACTGTATACTCCTATCAAGAAATGTAGTCATGGTAGAGGGATCAAGAAACTTGTAGGCCTTTGCATCCAATGCATAACCCACCATCATGCACTCTCTGCTTTGTGGATCTAGGGCTCTCCTTTTCTCATTTGGAACCCTTTCCCATGCTCTGGATCCAAACACTCGAAGATGAGACACATCAAGTTTGTATCCCATCCATGATTCGAAAGGAGTAATGTCTTTGAGTCCCTTGTGAGGAACTATGTTCTGAATATAGGAGGCACAGTTAATGGCTTCTGCCCAAAGACTAGGGTGCAACCCTTTCGACTTTAGCATGCAGGTGGCCATTTCTTTCAATGTTCTATTCTTCCTTTCAGCAACACCATTATGCTGTGGTGTTTAGGGAGCAACATGTTGCATCTCAATGCCCTCTTCATCACAAAAGGTTTGAAAATCACCCTTAATGTACTCACCTCCATTGTCAGTGCGAATGGCATTTATCCTCCTATCTGAAAATTTCTCTACAAAAGACTTGAAAAACATGAAGAATCCAAATACTTCTGACTTCAATCTAAGGAAATATACCCATGTGAATCTGGAATAATCATCAATAAAGGTGAGTATATACCTTCCTTTGTTTAGCGATAGATCTGGAAATGGCCCAGCAACATCACTATGCATGAGATCTAGAGGATGAGAGGCTCTCCTTGCCTTCCCTTTCTCCAATTTCTTCTTAAGATGCTTTCCCATCAAACAACCATGACAATTTCCCTTGGAAAACTTGATCTTGGGCAGCCCATCAACCATCTCCTTTGTATGCATGTCTTGCAAGTATTGATAGTTAAGATGCCCAAATCTTTCATGCCACAATATGCTTTCTTCATTGGCATGAGTGTGGAGAGCAGATTGCCTTGAGAGAGGTAAGAAGTGCGAGAACTCATACAGTTTCGACTTATGATTTGTAACTCCTTTTGCAATGGTAGATCTTGATACCATGTGTTGAATTTCAACCTCATTAGGAGAGAAGATCACCCTCTTGGGCTCTCCAGTGTGGGTCATCTGATATATAGAAAGTAGATTAGCAGTGAGAGTTGGGACATAGAGTACATTGGTGAAGTATCCATGATCTAACTTGATTCTTCCAATCCCTTCAGAAGAGATTTCAGAATCATTTCCCAACATATTGGATGGTCCAACAGTAGCTTTGAATCCAGTGAAGAGATACTAGGAGGAAGATATGTGTCTTGAAGCTCCAAAATCTATGATGAAGGAGGTTGAGTTGATGCACTTGCCATGAGGGCATGTCATCTCTCTTTGTTCTCAGATGTAGATAGTTCACTCTCTTTCTTCCTAGCACATGTAGGTATTGGGAGATTATTCTTCTCAAGGAGTGAGGCCATGAGATCTATGGTCTTCTTCATGCATGAACTTTCAGGATGGTATCCTCGATTACAGTATGTGCACTTGGATTTTCCCTTCTGAATGCTCTTGTCCTTCTTAGGATTTGAGGCTCCATCTGACTGTATGGGAGCCTCCTTCTGCTTTTGATCATTCGAATTTCTATTAGAAATTTTTTGTTTTCTTTTTCCATTCGCTCTCCTTGAATCAGTAGCTGCAAGAGCTGAATCCAACTTGGCTTTTATCACTCCCATGTGCACTAGCTTCTCCTCCTCAAGAGTTAGAGATTGCATGAAGTCTACAAGCGAAGGGAACTTCCATTTTGGATGGACATCTTGGCTGACTGGAAGGTTGAAATAAACACTGAATAATCAGGGCCAAGCTTCGACAAGATGGAAAGGATGAGTTGTTTATCCTCCTTCTCAATCCCATACCTCTTCAACTGTGAAATCAAGTTCTTGAACTTATTGAGAAACTTAGTGATAATTTCGAAACTGCTTGGGCTCATGGAGATGAGCTCATTTTCCAACTTTGGACCCTTCAAATCATCAGTCTGACCAAGAAGAGATTCGATCTCATCCCAAACCTCCTTTGGAGTCTTCAAATCGATAACATGAAAGTGTAGGTCTTCAGAAATGGAGAGTAGCAGCAATCCTACTGCTTCATCAAGCTTGTCTAAGTACTTGGATTTCTCTACTGCACCGGTGGGCTCAACTGCAGAGCCATTCACTACTCTGGAAAGACTCTTGGACTTCAAGAAGATGTCCTTTTTTGCCTTCCATTCGAATTAGTTGAATGAATTCAACTTGAGATCCATGATAGTGCAGAATTCGAAGCTGAAAGAGGGGAGATTCCTACAAAACAATGAGAATTATGAAAAGAAGATCTGTTGCAATTCGAATTGAAAACTGCCTTAGGACATTGAGCACATTTGACTAAGTCCTTCACACTTGGCTAGACCTCACTGGATTGCTCCAGTGAATTCAAGGTAATAGCACCAAGATTTGTTGTGGAAACGCAGAGGCTTCTGGTGCTCAATGAAAGACAGTTGCTCAAGGAATTGCTGCAACTGCTACTGCTGCAATTCGAATAGCTATTATCAGCTCTGATACCATGTGATATTTTAGGATTAGGATCACTCAACAGTAGCAGACCTCACTAGAATTCACTCATGTAGTGCAGAAAGAATAAGAAGAAATGTTGAAACAATAATCACTCATTACACACAAAATGGAGAAAAAATGTTGTATCATACATCAGCTGTAAGTTGGCACTCTGTAAAATGAATAATAACTGAATACAATCAAATGGATTCGAATGCCTCTAAGGTCATTCGAATTCACCTCAAAGTGTGGCTTGGATAACATAGGAGACATCATCCAAACAAGTGGCAGTCGTCATAAAGGTCAACTAGTCAATCAAATAAGCCTAACTGAGTCTAATTGAGTGCATGGGAACTGAAGTAGGGAAGGAGACTCCAATGTGGGCACATGAGGAGCTGTCAGTAGTCATAGTAGCTCAAAATAGTCTCAGTAGGTTCCTATCTAAGTGCTTTAGTCAGTTAACTGATCAATCATCCCCTGAATCAAGGAACTAAGTCATCAACCAACCAACTAACTAAAGTAACTCCTAAATAGGTCAAATAAGGCACACTTGTGCTCCAATGATGAAAACAAGGGCACATAAGTGGCTAGGAGGGATAGAATTGAGCATAAAGAGGCTCCTGGGCGCTGCAAAATAAGGACTAGGTGTTGGGAGACCGCCATACTGATGACTGGATGCATGTAATTGCATGCAGATGATTGGATGCATGCAGAATTGCATGCAGGCATGCAAAATACAAAAATGATGGTGAGAATATTCCAACATGAACTAGTATTGGTTACAGTACTACTTGACAATCCTACACCAAGAGCACTAGTACTTCCTCTTAACATTGCTCCAACTTCAATACTAATAATATACTTAATGATTGTGCCAGGAATTCCAAGGACACGTAAGAAAATTCCAAGGACACTTAAGAAAATTCTAGTACAAAATTATTTGAGAGGAATTATAGAGTTTCTTGAATTATAAATAGGGCATAGAAAGTATAGTTTATTGTTTTACTACTAAAAATTCCATTTTGTTGTGTTAGATGTCATGTTCAAGGGAATATTGTAGAGAATTGTTCGGGTTTTGGAGGTAGATATATATGGTTGAAGAAGAAGTAAGGAGAATAAATGATAGAGGAGAAGGAGAATACTTAAGAAAATGGACTTAGGCTTGGGATCCAAAGGAAAGGAAGATAATCTCAACCTATAGTTTTTAGTGAAATCTTTGGATTCTTAAAGTTTTGATTTTCCAAGGAAATGACTCTAAAAATGAGGAAAACTTAGTTAAGGGCATATCCATAAGGTATAGAAATTCTAATAGTTTTTCAACATGAAAAAGAAAGTGAAGACATTTTAAATGGAATGTAACCTATAAGGATCTAAGGATGTTGATAAAGTGCAGATAACTAAAGATGAATGTAAGCAATTTTGTACTAAATATGGTCCATTGTTTTCTAAATTATATAATCTCAAATTATTTAATGATTAAGGGAACTATTAGATATCTTAAGCCCATAGATAAAGAAGGAAGATAAGGTAATCCTGATGTAAACTCCCTCTTGTAGGAAGTGTATCTCAAGTGAAAGAGGAAACCCTCCCTCAAGAGAAAAAGGTTCCTTCACCAACCATAAATAATGTTGAGTATGTGGAAACTAAATCCTCTATTAGTATTTCTTCTTCAATCTACACCTTAGTATTGAGTTGAGAGAGGAAAATGAGGCAAACTCTTCATACATAAAATGAGATCAAGAAAAGGAGAATACCTAATGAAAAATAAGAAGAATATAAAAAGGATTTGGACATAGATTTTGATCACCAAATTTTAGTAGATAGAAAACCCGTCATAACAAATAAAAAATATTAAAAAACAAAACAAACAACCAAAAGCCCCGGAGAAAGATATTCTATTCCTAAATGTAATGAGGGTCCCATGCTAGGGGGCTCTCACATAAAGCTATCCCTCAAGAGAATGGTGCTTTTTCAACCTGTCGGTTGATGGGCACGCATAAATTGCAGGTTTGGAGAAGACTTTCTAACGAGTTCCACAAATCAAAGAGACGGAGCAGGCGAAGATTCTCGAGATATTTGATATAAACATATCTGTTTTCTCGGCGCGCAAAGCGCTCCCTCGACAGACGGTGATCCCGTGAAGACTTTCTATCGAATACCATAAATCAAGGAGACGCAGGAGGCAATTCTGGAGATATTTGATAGAAGCAATTAGGTTTTCTCGGCGCGCAAGACGCTGCCTCGACTGACATGACTAGGTCAGGACGGTGGCCCTGATGCAATCGTAAATAATAAGAACACCATGGTCGTCTGGATAATGGGACGGTGGCCCTGTTCACCCTACAGTAAGAACACCATGGTCGTCTGGATAATGGGAAGGGCCGAGAAAGGTGGCCGATTTCATCACAATTGTTAATATCCACCTACTCTTCCATGACCTCCTCCTCTAGCTTGATGTTATGGATTCTCGAATACCCAAAAATAAAAGTTCTATTTAATCTATCATCGAGGGCATCTAGGGCACTACACTTATCTATGTTGTCTGTACAGGTGCCACATAATTCACAATATAATGTGTTAGGGACTAAATAACACTTCTACATAATCAAATAGTGTCGGGGGTTGCCCATATGTTCTAGAATTCTCACAAAATTCCCTATGTACTTCAGAGTTCTAAACATTCAAGAAATAATGATATTGCATTGGGCTATGAAACATAGTATAGGTAGTCATTTTTGTAACTCTTGTAGATGGTCTTCTTGGCAAAGGTACCATAAGGGAGTTGAATGAAGACCTTCCCCTCAACCTAGGAAACTTTGAGGTGGGATGCCCCATGGTCATATATCCTATGCACCCAACTTTCTCACGACCATCTTTGGGTCTCATTAGCTCTTGTATCTTTTCTATGAGGGCATCAATCTAGTTTTGAACGTATGATAGATGTGGACCTACTACTAGCACAACAACTTTGGCATTCCCGGAGTACTTGGCCATGGCCTTAGTCTTCATGGATTGTTCTAAGACCTTTCTTGGTGCATCAATCTTTTGTCGTGTGAATGAGATTTTACTCAACGGAAGCAATATGTGAATAAATCAGACATCTCTTACAGAAATTTGGTGGACTGTTTAACTCTCATCTTCTTCAAACCTTGGGTCTGCTTCCTTCAAAAATTCAATAGTCTGTTGTTCCAAAGGGTTCTCTTTCAGAGTTCGGTGAACTGATGATCTATCTATGCAAGAATTTCGGTGGTCTGCTATTCATAAATTTATTTGGTATGTCCTTTAAATTTTTGGTGAACTGATCAGTGTTTTGTCTTCTGCCTTTACATTTTAGTAGCTCTGAAAATTTTGGATAACTGAGAAAATTCGATGGGCTGAGGTCTCTATCAAGAATCAGTGGTCTGCTTTAAGTGTTGGTAACCTAACTCGGTGGAATTTCTTCCAAATTTCGTGGTCTGTAATCTCTCCTTGACAAAACTTCGTGGACTGCTCCTTGACTAAATTGAGCAGACCTATGACATTGGCATGAGCATAATCCTGTGGTGATTTGACATGAGCTCGAAGTCCTGTGCATTGGCAGAGCCTGGCATGTGAGCAGACCTTAGATAACCTGGCATGAGCAGCATGTGAACATACTTCTTGTTGATTGGCATGAGCAGTGGGTGAATAGTCTTTAGATTGCTTTGATTTGACAGAGATGGCAGTAAAATCATAGGATTGATGACAATGACAGTGACTTGATTAACATGATGGGATTAGTGACATGTGAAGATAATTGAAGATGTTGCAGATAGTGCCAGCAGTGGACTGGGTTTATGACAGTAATTACAGTAGAGAATAAAATCAATGATCCAGTACAGCTTTGCTTCAGACTAGGGATGGTCTTACAGTAACAAGTGTGTGAACAGTATTGACTGCTCAGTGGTATATTGATACATGCTAGAAGTGAAAGCAGAGCAGAATTACTTGTTCAGTGATGGTGAAGAGTACAAGGTTATACATGAGCAGGTTATGGCAGTGAAAAGACTTGTTGATATACAGGGATGATTTGGCAGTGAACGGTATGCACAAGCAGATTCAGAGATTGGTATGTGACAGATTTACAGGTTGTGCAATGTGGTACCGAGTGTGTCAGTGACAAGGCTGACGTGGCAGTGAACAGTGAACAGAGGTTATCAGCAGCAGAGAGTACAGGGTTTGTTGTTTGACAGGTCCACAGGTTCAGCAATCTTTTTCTACAGGGTGGTAGGGTGGTGCTAGGGCTCACAATCTTGTGAGCTGAGCTGTTGTAGCAGCTTGTCAGTTGTGGCTGACGAAGCCTGGGGTTGTAGCCCCTTCCAGTTGTAGCTGGAGAAGTTGTATTAAATTTGTAACCCCAGTTATTGCTGAGTCAAATTTTATCATAAAAGGCTTCCGTGGTTTTTTCCCCCAGGACTTGGGTTTCCACGTAAAAAATCTTGTGTACTATGCATCTTTTTTTTATGATTGTTGATGATATGCTGCTATGATTGGTGATTAGCAACTTGCTCTCGATTAAAATTTTATAATTGGCAAATACTGATTCACCCCCCTCTCAGTATTTCAACATTTTATTTGAAAGTTGGTGCAAATATGATTTTTCAATGAAAGTGGATTCAGGGTTCTACACGCTTGGCTTGAAGGAAATTTTCTCTAAATTTTAGACTAAGGAAAAAAAGAAACACATCAAAACCAATTTGATGAAAATTCTTATGTTTCCTCTGAAACTATGGAATATAACATTATCAAAAGAAATTGGAATGTCCTTTTGCTTTTGATCATTGAACTTAAAGTGAGTACTCTAGCAAAAATTCCGAGGACACTTAAGAAAATTCTAGTACAAAATTATTTGAGAGGAATTATAGAGTTTCTTGAATTATAAATAGGGCATAGAAAGTATAGTTTATTGTTTTACTACTAAAAATCCCATTTTGTTGTGTTAGATGTCATGTTCAAGGGAATATTATAGAGAATTGTTTGGGTTTTGGAGGTAGATAGATATGGTTGAAGAAGAAGCAAGGAGAATAAATGATAGAGGAGAAGGAGAATACTTAAGAAAATGGACTTAGGCTTGGGATCCAAAGGAAAGGAAGATAATCTCAACCTATAGTTTTTAGTGAAATCTTTGGGTTCTTAAAGTTTTGATATTCCAAGGAAATGACTCTAAAAATGAGGAAAACTTAGTTAAGGGCATATCCATAAGGTATAGAAATACTAATAGTTTTTCAACATGAAAAAGAAAGTGAAGACATTTTAAATGGAATGTAACCTATAAGGATCTAAGCATGTTGATAAAGTGCAGATAACTAAAGATGAATGTAAGCAATTTTGTACTAAATATGGTCCATCGTTTTCTAAATTATATAATCTCAAATTATTTAATGGTTAAGGGAACTATTAGATATCTTAACCCCATAGATAAAGAAGGAAGATAAGGTAATCCTAATGTAAACTCCCTCTTGTAGGAAGTGTATCTCAAGTGAAAGAGGAAGCCCTCCCTCAAGAGAAAAAGGTTCCCTCACCAACAATAAATAATGTTGAGTATGTGGAAACTAAATCCTCTATTAGTATTTCTTCTTCAATCTACACCTTAGTATTGAGGTGAGAGGAAAATGAGGCAAACTCTTCATACATAAAATGGGATCAAGAAAAGGAGAATACCTAATGAAAAATAAGAAGAATATAAAAAGGATTTGGACATAGATTTTGATCACCAAATTTTAGTAGATAGAAAACCCGTCGTAACAAATAAAAAATATTAAAAAACAAACCAAACAACCAAAAGCCCCGGAGAAAGATATTCTATTCCTAAATGTAATGAAGGTATCAGGCTAGGGAGCTCTCACATAAAGCTATCCCTCAAGAGAATGGTGCTTTTTCAACCTGTCGGTTGATGGGCACGCATAAATTGCAGGTTTGGAGAAGACTTTCTAACGAGTTCCACAAATCAAAGAGATGTAGCAGGCGAACCGCGATTCTCGAGATATTTGATATAAACATATCTGTTTTCTCGGCACGCAAAGCGCTCCCTCGACAGACGGTGATCCCGTGAAGACTTTCTATCGAATACCATAAATCAAGGAGACGGAGGAGGCAATTCTCGAGATATTTGATAGAAGCAATTAGGTTTTCTCGGCGCGCAAGACGCTGCCTCGACTGATATGACTAGGTCAGGACGGTGGCCCTGATGCAATCGTAAATAATAAGAACACCATGGTCGTCTGGATAATGGGACGGTGGCCCTGTTCACCCTATAGTAAGAACACCATGGTCGTCTGGATAATGGGACGGTGGCCCTGTTCACCCTATAGGGCCCTGTTCACCCTATAGTAAGAACACCATGGTCGTCTGGATAATGGGACGGTGGCCCTGTTCACCCTATAGGGCCCTGTTCACCCTATAGTAAGAACACCATGGTCGTCTGGATAATGGGACGGTGGCCCTGTTCACCCTACAGTAAGAACACCATGGTCGTCTTGATAATGGGAAGGGCCGAGAAAGGTGGCCGATTTCATCACAATTGTTAATATCCACCTACTCTTCCATGACCTCCTCCTCTAGCTTGAGGTTATGGATTCTCGAATACCCAAAAATAAAAGTTCTATTTAATCTATCATCGAGGGCATCTAGGGCACTACACTTATCTATGTTGTCTGTACAGGTGCCACATAATTCACAATATAATGTGTTAGGGACTAAATAACACTTCGGGGGTTGCCCATATGTTCTAGAATTCTCACAAAATTCCCTATGTACTTCAGAGTTCTAAACATTCAAGAAATAATGATATTGCATTGGGCTATGAAACATAGTATAGGTAGTCATTTTTGTAACTCTTGTAGATGGTCTTCTTGGCAAAGGTACCATAAGGGAGTTGAATGAAGACCTTCCCCTCAACCTAGGAAACTTTGAGGTGGGATGCCCCATGGTCATATATCCTATGCACCCAACTTTCTCACGACCATCTTTGGGTCTCATTAGCTCTTGTATCTTTTCTATGAGGGCATCAATCTAGTTTTGAACGTATGATAGATGTGGACCTACTACTAGCACAACAACTTTGGCATTCCCAGAGTACTTGGCCATGGCCTTAGTCTTCATGGCTTGTTCTAAGACCTTTCTTGGTGCATCAATCTTTTGTCGTGTGAATGAGATTTTACTCAATGGAAGCAATTTGTGAATAAACCATTATTTATGATGAGCATCATGGATGGGAAACGAAATCCTACCCATGGGTTCCAAACTCTCTACACATATTCCCAAGTAGATTCTCCTTACAATTGTTGAATAATTGAATCTCTTTCAACTTTGCAATACCTTGTTCAAAATACCTTGTTTCTCTCACTTAGGTAATTGAAATTCCACAATATACTATTGACCTACCTCTTGCAAGGTAAGTTGCACAATTCTAGGAGGGAGTTCCACAAACTTCAATACCATTGTAGAGTTCTACCCCTTAGATTTGTTTGAAACTCTACCAACATGGAGGCATCCTAAGCCCCCTTTGATCTCCATATGGCTTCACATAGAAATCAGTATTTCTCTGCATCCTCTTTGATTCCCTTCCCATGAGATTTTGGGCATCACATTAGGGATCGACCATGGATTCCTACCATCCTACTAAGTTGAAACCCAAGTAATATAAATCCACTAGGACCTAATTATGTAACCAAATCCGAACCCACTACTAATGCTGAACTGTGATATTGTAGGATTAGGATCACTCAACAGTAGCAAACCTCACTAGAATTCACTCATGTAGTGTAGAAAGAAGAAGAAGAAATGATGAATCAATAATCACTCATTACACAGAAAAGGGAGAAAAGTTGTTGTATCATACATCAACTATAAGCTAGCACTATGTAAAATGAATAATAACTGAATACAATCAAATGGATTCGAATGCCTCTAAGGTCATTCGAATTCACCTCAAAGTGTGGCTTGGATAGTATATGAGACATCATCCAAACAAGTGGCAGTGGTCATAAAGGTCAACTAGTCAGTCAAATAAGTCTAACTGAGTGCATGGGCACTGATGTAGGGAAGGAGAATCCAATGTAGGCGCATGAGGAGCTGTCAGTAGTCATAATAGCTCAAACTAGTCTCAATAGGTGCCTATCTAAGTGCTTCAGTCAATTAATTGATCAATCATCCCTTGAATCAAGGAACTAAGTCATCAACCAACCAACTAATTGAAGTAACTCCTAAATAGGTGGAATAAGGCGCACTTGTGCTCCAGTGATGAAAACACGGGTGCATCAGTGGCTAGGAGGGCTAGAACTGAGCAAAACCAGGCTCCTGGGGGCTGTAAAATAAGGACTAGGTGTTGGGAGAGTGCCATACTGATGACTGGATGCATGCAACTTGCATGCAAATGCATGCAGAATTGCATGCAGGCATGCAAAATACAAAAATGACGGTGAGAATATTTCAACACCCTCCCTCAAGCTATACTATGAGGTAGTACTGAAGAACTAAATAGTAGGGCCCTGGTGACTAAGACCAAAGGTCACCCCATACAACAATCTAAATAATAAAAGAGGAAAGAGGGAAAACCCAGTGGGAAGAAATCCCTCCCTCAAAATAGACTGAAGGATGCTAATGTAGCATGTCATCACTCACCCCGGAAGGAGGCAAGTGTCCTTCTTTTCCAAAGAAGGATCGATCGATCTAAAATGGATGAGTAATGTGAGAAGGATGAAACCTTGCATTCTGATAATCTGATCTGGTTCTCCGTTGATCAGTTGGATCACCAACAAGATCACCGACAGATCAGAGAGTAGTGGCTTCCCATCTCGAAAGAGGAGGATCATCAAGTTCTTGTGGAACTGGATCTCCCATTCGCTCATCTTCTGAATCAGTTGCTAGATATTCAGGTTCTTGTGGATCTGGATCTAGCATTCGCTCTTCATCATCGTCACTCTCATACTCTGAATCTGAATTGTCATGTGATGAAGATTCGCTCTCTTGGATCTCATCAAGCATTGGAGGTGTAGTAGGAAAGCTATCATGCTCAACAGGATGAGCATCATGAAGAGGCCATTCCTCAAACTGTATACTCCTATCAAGAAATGTAGTCATGGTAGAGGGATCAAGAAACTTGTAGGCCTTTGCATCCAATGCATAACCCACCATAATGCACTCTCTGCTTTGTGGATCTAGGGCTCTCCTTTTCTCATTTGGAATCCTTTCCCATGCTCTGGATCCAAACACTCGAAGATGAGACACATCAGGTTTGTATCCCATCCATGCTTCGAAAGGAGTAATGTCTTTGAGTCCCTTGTGAGGAACTATGTTCTGAATATAGGAGGCACAGTTAATGGCTTCTGCCCAAAGACTAGGGTGCAACCCTTTCGACTTTAGCATGCAGGTGGCCATTTCTTTCAATGTTTTGTTCTTCCTTTCATGTATAGGGAGCAACATGTTGCATCTCAATGCCCTCTTCATCACAAAAGGTTTGAAAATCACCCTTAATGTACTCACCTCCATTGTAAGGGCGAATGGCATTTATCCTCCTATCTGAAAATTTCTCTACAAAAGACTTGAAAAACATGAAGAATCCAAATACTTCTGACTTCAATCTAAGGAAATATACCCATGTGAATCTGGAATAATCATCAATAAAGGTGAGTATATACCTTGCTTTGTTTAGAGATAGATCTGGAAATGGCCTAGCAACATCACTATGGATGAGATATAGAGGATGAGAGGCTCTCCTTGCCTTCCCCTTCTCAAATTTCTTCTTAAGATGCTTTCCCATCAAACAACCATGAAGTTTCCCTTGGAAAACTTGATCTTGGGCAGCCCATCAACCATCTCCTTTATATGCATGTCTTGCAAGTATTGATAGTTAAGATGCCCAAATCTTTCATGCCACAATATGCTTTCTTCATTGGCATGAGTGTGGAGAGCAGATTGCCTTGAGAGAGGTAAGAAGTGCAAGAACTCATACAGTTTCGACTTATGATTTGTAACTCCTTTTGCAATGGTAGATCCTGATACCATGTCTTGAATTTCAACCTCATTAGGAGAGAAGATCACCCTCTTGGGCTCTCCAGTGTAGGTCATCTGATATATAGAAAGTAGATTAACAGTGAGAGTGGGGACATAGAGTACATCGATGAAGTATCCATGATCTAACTTGATTCTTCCAATCCCTTCAGAAGAGATTTCAGAATCATTTCCCAACATAATGGATGGTCCAACAGTAGCTTTGAATCCAGTGAAGAGATACTTGGAGGAAGATATGTGTCTTGAAGCTCCAAAATCTATGATGAAGGAGGATTGAGTTGATGCACTTGCCATGAGGGCATGGCATCTCTCTTTGTTCTCAGATGTAGATGGTTCACTCTCTTTCTTCCTAGCACATGCAGGTATTGGGAGATTATTCTTCTCAAGGAGTGAGGCCATGAGATCTATGGTCTTCTTCATGCATGAACTTTTAGGATGGTATCCTTGATTACAGTATGTGCACTTGGATTTTCCCTTCTGAATTCTCTTGTACTTCTTAGGATTTGAGGCTCCATCTAACTGTATGGGAGCCTCCTTCTGCTTTTGATCATTCGACTTTCTATTAGAAAGTTTTTGTTTTCTTTTTCCATTCGCTCTCCTTGACTCAGTAGCTGCAAGAGCTGAATCCAACTTGGCTTTTATCACTCCCATGTGCACTAGCTTCTCCTCCTCAAGAGTTAGAGATTGCATGAAGTCTACAAGCGAAGGGAACTTCCATTTTGGAATGGACATCTTGGCTGATTGGAAGGTCGAAATAAACACTGAATAATCAGGGCCAAGCTTCGATAGGATGGAAAGGATGAGTTGTTTGTCCTCCCTCTCAATCCCATACCTCTTCAACTATGAAATCAAGTTCTTGAACTTATTGAGAAACTTAGTGATAGTTTCGAAACTGCTTGGGCTCATGGAGATGAGCTCATTTTCCAACTTTGGACCCTTCAAATCATCAGTCTGACCAAGAAGAGATTCGATCTCGTCCCAATCCTCCTTTGGAGTCTTCAAATCGATAACATGAAAGTGTAGGTCTTCAGAAATGGAGAGTAGCAGCAGTCCTACTGCTTCATCAAGCTTGTCTAAGTACTTGGATTTCTCTACTGCACCAGTGGGCTCAACTGCAGATCCATTCACTACTCTGGAAAGACTCTTGGACTTCAAGAAGATGTCCTTTTTTGCCTTCCATTCGAATTAGTTGAATGAATTCAACTTGAGATCCATGATACTGCAGAATTCGAAGCTGAAAGAGGGGAGATTCTTGCAAAACAATGAGAATTATGAAAAGAAGATCTGTTGCAATTCGAATTGAAAATTGCCTTAGGACACTGAGCACATTTGACTAAGTCCTTCACACTTGGCTAGACCTCACTAGATTGCTCCAGTGAATTCAAGGTAATAGCACCAGGATTTGTTGTGGAAACTCAGAGGCTTCTGGTGCTCAATGAAAGACAGTTGCTCAAGGAATTGCTGCAACTGCTACTGCTGTAATTCGAATAGCTATTATCAGCTCTGATACCATGTGATATTTTAGGATTAGGATCACTCAACAGAGCAGACCTCACTAGAATTCACTCATGTAGTGCAGAAAGAAGAAGAAGAAATGTTGAATCAATAATCACTCATTACACACAAAATGGAGAAAAAATGTTGTATCATACATCAGTTGTAAGCTGGCACTCTGTAAAATGAATAATAACTGAATACAATCAAATGGATTCGAATGCCTCTAAGGTCATTCGAATTCACCTTAAAGTATGTCTTGGATAGCATAGGAGACATCATCCAAACGAGTGGTAGTCGTCATAAAGGTCAACTAGTCAGTCAAATAAGTCTAACTGAGTCTAATTGAGTGCATGGGAACTGATGTAGGGAAGGAGACTCCAATGTGGGCACATGAGGAGCTGTCAGTAGTCATAGTAGCTCAAAATAGTCTCAGTAGGTTCCTATCTAAGTGTTTCAGTCAGTTAACTAATCAATCATCCCCTGAATCAAGGAACTGAGTCATCAACCAACCAACTAACTGAAGTAATTGCTAAATAGGTGGAATAAGGCGCACTTGTGCTCCAGTAATGAAAACAAGGGCGCATCAGTGGCTAGGAGGGATAGAACTGAGCATAAAGAGGCTCTTGAGCGCTGCAAAATAAGGACTAGTTGTTGGGAGACTGCCATACTGATGACTGGATGCATGTAATTAATTGCATGCAGATGACTAGATGCATGCAGAATTGCATGCAAGCATGCAAAATACAAAAATGATGGTGAGAATATTCCAACATGAACTAGTATTGGTTACAGTACTACTTGACAATCCTACACCAAGAGCACTAGTACTTCCTCTTAACAATGCTCCAACTTCAATACTAATACTATACTTAATGATTGTGCCTGGAAAACTCATTACAAGATTAGAAAAAGGAAATATCATATGATTTAAAGGCTCCAAAGGAGTGGTTGAAGCTGAGCTAGTTCCATTTCATTTAGGTATCCTTTGAACAAAGTGGAGGGGTTCAAGATCTTGAAATAACCTTTGTACATCCAACAATACTTATTAATTAGGGTCATCTTGATTTTTTACCTTGGTTGGGTCACTTGGATCAAGTTGTTTTGCAACCTCTTCTAAAACGATCTCTACATCAACAATTTGGACAACAACATCCCTCTTTACCACCTTATTATCTCACTCTTTGAACTCTGTCGAAATCCCCTCTCCCCAATTTCCTATTGGAGGGATTCCATCCATTGCTATATCTCTCTCTCTCCTTCAATGAGGTGTTGGCTAGCTCTCCATGTCTACGCAGCTTCTACAATTCATTCAACCTTCCTTTGTCACTCATTTATTCACTTATCTCTTTTTTGTTGCTTGCATCCAATTTATCCACCAACATTACTTGTAATGTTTGACCTCCTTAGAACCCATTCATCCCTTGTGATATTCTATGAATTCCCCCCCCCAACCCTTCTCTACTAAATATTTCACATTCCACAACTCATAAACACCTTATCCAACCACTCCCCCATCGCACAAGGTGTTTGCATGGCCTTGGAAGCGAGGCTAAATGGAAAAATTCCCTCTTCTACCAACCAAATTTTATTTCTCTTATCAGTCTTACTCATGTCCCTTTCTTAAAAGAGACCTATGATCTAGACAAGGATTGATGATTTTCCATGGTAAATTCCACCATGTATCCATTAACAATGTTGTCTAACAAAAAATCTACCACTTGCATGATCTAATGGTCAGGCCGATGAACAGGTTAGCAGAGGTCCATTCGACACTTTTCTTCTTTCTATTTCCTGTTTAGGAACAATCCAAACAACATTACCATTTGTTGGTGTTAGATTGAGACTATGATTCTCATGCAAGGACCAATAATGGTCCATTGCAATATAGTTGCACTAACATTTTCAATCCTTCCAGAGGGAAGAAGGAGAAGGTCTGACCCGAAGTGAAACCAAGACCGTGGAAAGATGGGGGAATAATCTTATAGTATGACACAAATTTGAGTCATACTAGTGGTTCAACATCTAAATATTACTCCTAATATATAGGAATAAAAACATGTCATAGATGCGAAATGGAAATCATAGCAACCAAGATATAATCATGTCCATATAGAGATAATAAATCTTACTCAACATGCAAACATATTCCACATAAAATTTAAAGGGGGGCCCAATGCTCTCTTTTCATTCATAACATTTAAAATACAACCAAAAGGAACTTACATTACATTACCAAAGGTTTAGATAATGCTCACCATAGACATCTTGCAACCTTCATTACAATGAATACCCAGTGACAAGAGGAACCCAAATGTTCTCATTAACATTAATATTGCAATAGTGCAAGAAACCCTTTTCTTCAGTTTACATGGGTTCTTATACAAAATGAGTGTGAAAATCCTCACAGCAGATCTAAGAGATGATGTATAACTCACAAGAGTAATTATGATTAAGCAGGAAAATAGAAGAAGAGTGAACAATACAGTATAATGAGCAACAGAGTAATATGGTACAGTAGAACTCAAATAGAAGCGATAATACTTCACACACACTAATTAATTAATCACAGTATGGACAAATAAATAGTACAATGGTAGAGAGGATTCGAATGCCTAAGGTGGCAATTCGAATTAGCCTCTCAGAGTGATCATAAGATCAATAGAGTGTCATCGGAGCACAACCAGGTGTCCTCATGATCATCGGAGCACAACTGGAAGTCTTCATCATCATCAGTGGAGTCATCAATGCTCAAGTAACTGTCAACCATCAGTCAAACTAACTCTGGTAGGTGTAACTGAGTGTAACTCAATGTAACTAAGTGTAACTGACTGTAACTGACTGTAACTGAGTGTAACTGAGTGACAACTGGACTGGTAGGTGAAGAAGGGCGAGTTGCTCCCTAAAATCAAGGAAGAAGGGTGCATTAAGCAATTGGAGGGCTAAAACTGAATAGTGAGAAGCTCCTGGGGGCTGGCTAACTGAGGGCTAGGTGCTAGACTGATGACTGGGATGCATGCAAAATGCATGCAAACCCTAAAGGTGCATGCATGACTGAAAATGTAAATGATCAAAATACTAGTGGGACTAGGATGGAGTATAGGAATATCCTAACACCCCCCCTTAATCCATCCTGGGCCCTGGTAACTAAGACCAAAGGTCACCCAATACAATGAATAATAACAATCAATAAACCAAGGAAGTGGAAAAATTCCATGGGAAACATACCCCCTCCTCAAAAAATAGACTGTAAGGCACACATAAAAATAAATGCTCCAAACTCAAGCATGTGTGATGCTTGGTCATATGTCTGGAGGTATCTTCTTCTTGGGAAGAAGTGGATCATGCTCAAAAAGCATGTGCTTGTACTTGCTCTTCAGATCGAATGTGATGAGAACAAATCCAACAGTATGAGAATGATCCTTGAACCTGTGATTCGAATCAGCTGAGGTAGGATCAAATCTGTGAAAGTGCATATAGTCTTTTGTCTTCTCCTTCGAACCACCATGGGTGAGATTATGCCAAAAATAACTATTACATGTTTGCTTGAAATCAAAATCAGATTTAAGACTTTCAAAACAGTTTCTTGAGATCTCCTTTGAACCAGCAAGGGTGAGATCAAAACTATCATATGCATGAGAAATTATCCCAAGCAGTAATTGCTTAGAAACCAAATTAGATACAAGACTTGAATCATGGTTTCTTGAGATCTCCTTTGAACCATGAGAGGTGAGATCAAAACCAGTAGATGCATGAGAAATTATCCCAAGCGAATGGCCACAGTTTCTTGAGATCTCCTTTGAACCAACAAGGGTGAGATCAAAACCATGAGATGCATGAGAAATCTTCCCAAGCGAATGGCAATTGCCATATTCTTCAATGACCTTCTGAAAGCATGGAATTATGATCATGTAGTAGTATAAAATAGGAGATAGCTGGAGAGGAGCGAATGCATTACCTTCAATAGCTGTTTTGACCTTCGAAATAATCATGTGATCATGATGCAAACCAACAGACTCTGGTGCAAGAGAGGATTTAGGACCTTCTGCAATATCTAGAGTGTGAGCTGGCACAGAAAGAGAAGAAAGTTTGAGCATGATTGGAGAATCTGCAAGTTCTTTGTCAACAACTTCAATATGAGATGATACTGGTTCATGATCTGAGATACCATCAAGAGGAGCAAATGCATCACTTTGCTTTCTTTTGAAGGGGTTTGGACCAAATCCTTCATTCTTTCTGCTAAATTTTTCCTCCAGGTGAGCCCATAGCTCTTTTGGAGTTTCAATATCAATAATGATTGGGAGCAATATGTAATCCAGCATAGTAAGCTTCATTCTTCCAATGTGCATGTCACCTTTATTCAACCAGTCAATCTTCTCATCAGAGGATTCGAACTCTCTTTCAAAATAACAATCAAAGAGATCATGGCTCTTTAAATATACTATTATTTTTGGTTTCCATTCATCATAGTTGAATAGAGAAAGAGGAGTGATTTCTTCTAATTCAGGATACATTGAAGCTGTAGAAGACCTGCAAAAACAATATAGAATAACTGCAACTGCTACTGCTGCAAAAATGCAGAAACTGCTGCAACTGCTGCACTCGAAATCTTGGTAATAACCTGCAAAAAACTCTCAAGAATGGAGATAAACAATACTCTCAACATGCTCTGATACCATGTGAAAATCCTCACAGCAGATCTAAGAGATGATGTATAACTCACAAGAGTAATTATGATTAAGCAGGAAAATAGAAGAAGAGTGAACAATACAGTATAATGAGAAACAGAATAATATGGTACAGTAGAACTCAAATAGAAGCAATAATACTTCACACACACTAATTAATTAATCACAATATGGACAAATAAATAGTACAATGGTAGAGAGGATTCGAATGCCTAAGGTGGCAATTCGAATTAGCCTCTCAGAGTGATCATAAGATCAATAGAGTGTCATCGGAGCACAACCAGGTGTCCTCATGATCATCGGAGCACAACTGGAAGTCTTCATCATCATCAGTGGAGTCATCAATGCTCAAGTAACTGTCAACCATCAATCAAACTAACTCTGGTAGGTGTAACTGAGTGTAACTCAATGTAACTAAGTGTAACTGAGTGTAACTAAGTGTAACTGACTGTAACTGACTATAACTGAGTGTAACTAAGTGTAACTGACTGTAACTGAGTGTAACTAAGTGACAACTGGACTGGTAGGTGAAGAAGGGCGAGTTGCTCCCTAAAATCAAGGAAGAAGGGTGCATTAAGCAACTAGAGGGCTAAAACTGAATAGTGAGAAGCTCCCGGGGGCTGGCTAACTGAGGGCTAGGTGCTAGACTGATGAATGGGATGCATGCAAAATGCATGCAAACCCTAGAATGCATGCAAACCCTAGAATGCATGCAAACCCTAAAGGTGCATGCATGACTGAAAATGTAAATGATCAAAATATTGGTGGGACTAGGATGGAGTATAGGAATATCCTAACAATGAGTTGCTAACATTAACCTTGTCAATATGGCTACAATGGGGTAAGGATGACTAGGTCGATCCACTACCCCTAGTCAATGTATTAATTTCATCAAGAAGCAAGCCAATTATGCAGTTAAGTATCTGATGGAAGTTGTATGCACAAAGGAAGAAAATACAAAGGAACTTTTGATAAAGACTAAAGAAAAGGACAACAATGAGGATCAATGCATCGACAAGAATATCACAATAATAGATGCACAAATAACTTTTGTCACCCCAGATATCACTATAAAAAACATCAATGAGAACATCTATAAAGTTAATCAGATACATGATGAGATTGATGCTCATGTGAACATTATAAATACCAGCCTAGATCCAAATCCTAAGGCTCTATCAAGCCCTAAGAGGGATCAAATCTCTTGAGGTGCAAACCTCTCCTCGAAAAGGTCCTTGAGTGCAATACCTGAGAAGAGGTTTGCACCTCGGGAGATTTGATCCCTCTCGGCGCTTGATAGAGCCTTAGGATTTGGATCTAGGCTGGTTTCAGTCGTGGCGGTGACACAAAACTAGATTTTTATCAGCATGGTAAGGAAAAGGTTAAGTTGAAAACACAGATACGAGTACCATCACAATGTAAGTAATAAGTTTAAGGATTGAGTAAATTGTTAAAGTGTAAAATAGAGACAGTAATTTTGCAAGGATTAAGCAAATGAATATATGGTTCACATTGTGATAATTCTCAATCTATCTTCTTCATCTTTTCTTATTTTCACACCTGGTAGTTTTGACATCTTCTCATATCGATCATATGAGAATGGAGGTTGAAATCGTAGACCTACCAATTCTTTAACTCGAGATATTGTTGTAAATGTCATACCCTACCTCTCTTGCTTTCCAATACTAATAGTAGCTTTCTCCAATGTCAATCCTTGCGACTTATGGATTGTTAAACCCCAAGTGAGTTTCAATGGAAGTTGTTTTTTATTACCTCTTTCGATAGGTGTAATAGGAACAACTTGAGGAAATGATTCATCCCATGGTCCCCCCACATAATTATCAAATTTTATCAAAACATATGTGGGTGGTTGTGGAGGCGAATTTCCAGGGTTATATACAATTTGTTGTATAACTCCAAGAGCACCATTGACGAGTCCTGCATCAGTCCAGAGGTTTGATGTCAGCATTAACCTTGCTCTAATGGCAAGTAATTCAACTTCCAACCCTTCTTCATCTCCTTCCATAGAATAGTTGCTTCTTACAGATGTAGTAATACTGGTCGCAATGGGACAGTTTAGGCTTCTTATTAAACGCTTGTTATGACAATTCACATCATCATTTGTCGCAAACAAATGTATCGCCTCATCGAAGGTCCTTTTCATCGTATCATGTAAGGAAGTATCTATACGAGTCATCAGTAATTTCCAATCCTCTATTGTTGGAATTACAGATCTCTAATATTCATTAACACATTACGAAAAGATATTTGTTCATTGCTTTGTCCAGTTTGTCGAAACACAGTATCGAGGGTCACAACTGTTGTGAATGTGTTCCACAATTCTTTTGCAATACCTTCCGATGCATATACAGGCTTATCCATGATAGGCGACAATTGTCCCAAATCACCGACCAATATAATTGATCGCCCACCAAAAGGTATATTAGCATATTCTGGGAATGCTTGGCGAAGTCTTGAATCTATTTTGATTAATAGATGTTTTCCAATAAAACTCATTTCATCGATCAAAATATATCTAACATTCCTCAACTCTTCTTGTAAGTTAATAAAGTCGATCCTCGTAAAGGATTGATTTCTTTGATCGGTATATGAAGTGCAGAATGAACTGTTCTTGCAGATATGTTGAAAGTTGCCACCCCCGTAGGAGCCAGAAGAAGTAATGGAATTTTCCCTGGATGAGAGAGATTTTCAAGTGTACTTTTAATGGCTCCAATCAAATATGACTTTCTGGTTCCTACAGTTCCTTGGATTATCATGCGTAGTGGATCAACACCCATTCTATAATGCTCAAGGATAACATTGTATGTTATTCTTTGCTTATCCCCCAAACTATCAATTGAGTAAGACTTTGTAGGTTGATCAGTAGAAATCGTTTTCAATTTTCGCATATCAGAGATGAAATGAATTGCACGATTGGAGGTCTCTTCATCTACAAAAGCAGTGTTCCAATCATGCATATGATCAAGATCCCTATGTCCAAGCATCTCAAACTCATTATAATTTATAAATTGATTTTTACATAATCCACATATGATTTCCCATTCATGTTTCCTGGAATCTCTTTGTGGAATTGGATGTTCTTCTTCTTCGTTGGATTCAACTTGAGCATCTGTAGGCACATGTTGGCGATCAACATGCCAAGGTACATATTGCAATTTTTTCCAATTATGTACTATTTGATCAGATGTGTGGCCTATATCTATTTGAAAGTCACGAAATGTCTTGTGCAAAACCAACTCGGACCAACAGAATTTGACAAACTTCTCATCTTTTCGATCAGGAATAGAGTTAAATCTAGGAAATACACGTACAATAGATGCATTACTTCGTGGTAACCATTTTTCCCCCCATCGACGTTTTTCATATGACCAATATTTGACAACATCTATTAATGTAAGTTGCTCCATATTCTCCGGTCACTTAATATATGCATCAATCAGAGAATTATCATTGTCGGCGTTATATGTTTCAACTTGTACTTGTTTGAAACCTTCATACCGACATTTAGAACCACAAAACGACGGGTACATTCTGAAAGAGGAAGGTCTAGAAGCATATGGCATGTCTCCTGTGCACCAATGTCCCTATCCACAATGGATTCACACAACAAACTTTTTTATGCACGTGCTGCTGGTTCGTTCGGATTCTGGATAGAAGAGACTCTCATCAACATATTGTGGAAAGTTTCAAATCCCTTTTCTGATTTGGCAACGTATTTTGCTATGTAATTAGTAACGACGTGCTTGGCAAGTACAAGCTGCCAATCTATATTAGCCCTACACATCATAAGTGTTTCATGATTGTGTGTATTCACTCTGTCATCATTTTGTCTAGGTTCATACTTTTTTCTCCTTGTTCATCAATGTAAAGTTTTGACTGGTCACATAGATCCCATGGTGCGTGGTACTGACATACCAATTTTCCTCCCTTCTTTTGAAGACAACTTCTCTCATTGCAGGCAATATGACGCTCAACACAGTTACGAAGTTCCTCATAATTAGTCATTGGATCAGTTTGAAATATTTGTTCTGTTCCTTTTACACAAGGATGATCATCTACATTATCTCCAATTTGAATCTTTCGTTGATGTCCCTCACGTGGATTTATTGCATGCACACATTTGTCGAAATACTTTTTTGCAGATATAACTTCTCTAGGATCATCCCAATTCAGAGTGTCCATGTTGGGAGCATTTTTTAACCAAAGAAATCCATGGACATGAGGAGATCCACGATGTTGCCATTCGTAGTGACACCAATAATTTGTGGCCTAATGAAAATGTTCGAAAACCTCTTCTCGAAACATTTTATGTCTCAAGTGCATATATTGTGCCACGATGCGAGGATTATCAATTACATTTTGACGTTTCCATTTTCTCGCTTCACGTGGATATGTAGGACTTGTTCCTGGCATTAATTTATGCAAATCAGGCCACTGCATATCTGTTGCACTTAGTGTGAAAAATATTGTAGGACAACCTATCTGTTGAATCAAGTCAGATAACTCTTGGCGACACTTGCTCCAATATGCACGTGTGCCTCTTAATACTATTCCAAATCTCATTAATATTTCTCCCAATATTGAATCTGGAAGATTTTGTAAATGTCGTCGTAACTCTTCCATTGTTGTCGATAGTTCACTAATATTTTTTTTGACAAAAACTGTTGAGGAAGCTTGAGCACGATGTCTCATTATGATATTTAGTAAAAAATATCTAAAGCGAGGGTGCCTTCCAAATCTGTTATCATGATATCTGAGAAGATGTTTTGCATACTCATGTAGATGGACATTTCGCATTCGCGGTTGTAACCAATAAGCCTCTCCTTTAGGGAACAATGTTGGAAATGCCATATCAAATAATCCAACAGTGTTATACTCGTTAATCGGAGATGAGCCAATGCCAGTCCAGTTAAGCACTTCATTCGATTCATCATTTGCATTATTTTCATCCGGATTAGGATTATTTTCCCATGCTCTAATAATTTCTATCTCTCGTGGTGCACTTGGAAGCCTTGATGCAAAAGAAGTTGTTTGTAAACCGTCTAAAATGTCATCAACTCCTAGTATACCTTCCAACAATGCAAATTCTGTGTCGTCGTCAATATCAGGAAGAGTAACAAAATTAAGCATATGTGAGATATCTATGGCATTTTCAAGTAACTCTTCTACTGCATCATAATCAACTTGAACATCTCAATAATATGGATCATTTTGAATCTTATATAATAATGCATCCATAACTTTTTGTTTTCTAACAGTGAAATCATAACTGGATCCTTGTCGTCCTTTTTTTCGCACAACAACCATTAAGTCCAAGTAGTTAATATGTCGTGGCAATTTATTAGCAACATCTTTTATCTCTTGCGGAAAACTAATGGTGTGTCCTCGATATTTGTATTGTCCACCTATTGAATGCATCACCTGCAGAATTGGACTTGCACATGCTATCAGCGTCTCTTCAACTTGTGTTAGATCTTCAAGGACATGCGGTTGAGATCCTGGATCCATGTGGTTCATAGCTGAGAATCTGTGATTAGATTTCTCTCTCAGACATCGCACGTAGATTGGACTTGTATTTGTATTACGTACATGGATTCCAGCATATGACTCCAGGCAAACATGACACATTCCCACTTTTGCTAACTGATCAACTCGTTCACAAAAATTGCGATGTATAGTATACATATTTTTAGATGGTACCGATATATTATTGTCAATTTAAATCTTGTTATCTCGGACCATTACAGGTTGAGCATCTCTGGCCATTGCTCGTTGAGCATCTCCCACAGTTCGTTCTACGGGTAGATTGGTTGAATATTGTCTTTGTCTTTCCGCAAATTGATTTCTTTGTTGTTGCACTTGCTTCAACTTTCTCTCTCGATACGCTCTTTGTCAATCAAGGTTTCATTTTCTTCGTTCTTCTCATTCTTTTGCTATCATTTCGTCCAACCTTCTTTTTCGAAGTTCTTTTTGTCTAAGTGCATTTTGTTTTTTTCGTTCTTCTAGTTCTTCAGTTGTCATTTTTTTGAGATATCGTTTAAACTCTCCGTCTCATTCTTTTGGGGTAATTTCTTTAGATGGTACCCGCGACATTAGCGTCCATCTCAATTGCCATATCATGTTCTACATTTTGATTTATTTGTTGTTCTGCAAATTGATTTCCTTGTTCTTCGATATGCTTCAACTTTTTCTCACCATTCGCCCTTCGTCCTTCAGTGTCTTGTTTTTTTGTTCCTCTTGTTCTTCTGCTGTCATTTTGTTTAACTTTATTTTTCGATATTCTTTCTGTCGATCTGCGTTTCGTTTTCTTCATTCTTCTCATTCTTCTGCTTTCATTTCATACACCTTTCGTCTCACCTCTTCTGCTTTTCATTTCAAGTCTTCTTGATGTTCTTTTGTTGTCATTTCTTTACATGGTACTGCGATATTAGCATCCATCTCAATCGCCATATCATGTTCTACATTTTGATTTATTTGTTGTTCTGCGATATTAGAGTCCATCTCAATAGCCATATCATATTCTACATTTTGATTTATTTGTTGTTCTGCAAATTGATTTCCTTGTTCTTCCAAATGTTTCAACTTTTTCTCACGATTCGCCCTTCGTCGTTCAGTGTCTTGTTTTTTCTGTTCCTCTTGTTCTTCTGCTGTCATTTTGTTTAACTTTCTTTTTCGATATTCTTTCTATCTATCTGCGTTTCATTTTCTTCGTTCTTCCCGTTCTTCTGCTGTCATTTCATACACCTTTTGTTTCACCTCTTTTGCTTTTCATTTCAAGTCTTCTTGATGATCATCTGTTGTTATTTCGTTAGATTTTTGTTCCTCTTTTGTTTGTCTCATAGAATCTTCCGCATGCAAATCTTCCATTTCTAGTGTTGAATCAATATAAAAAATGTCAACGATTAACATATACCATGAAATTAATGCATATTTGTTATCCACAATGAAATCAATGCTCGACACTGAAAACTATGCAATTTAAAATAATAATACACTAAAATCTATGCAAGTGTAAATTTCAATATAGTTTAAAAATTCAAAATATTTTCCAAAAAAATAGGTGCTTTGGGAGGATCGAACATTGGACCTCACATCAGTTATGCCCACACCCTTACCATTATCCCCACACCCTTAACATTGAAATCAATGCAATTTTAATAAATAATACACTGAAATCTTTGCATGTGTAAAATTCAATATAGTTTAAAAATTGAATATATTTTCCAAATCTAAGTGTTTTGGGAGGATCGAACCTTGGACCTCACATCAATTATGCCAACACCCTTAACACTATACCCCACGTACTTCTTATTATAAATAGTATAAAAATTCTATTTAAACTTGACCTAAATTTAACATATATATAATAATTTTATATTTAATATATATTTAATTTAACTAAATTAAATATTGAATATAACTAAATTTAATTTAAAATTATATAATTTCAAATTAACTAAATTAAATATTAAATATAACTAAATTAAATTTGAAATTATATAATTTGAAATTAACAAAATTATATATTAAATATAACTAAATTAAATTTAAAATTATACAATTTAAAATTACCTAAATTAAATATTAAATATAAATAAATTAAATTTCAAATTTAAAAAAACTATTTTATATTAAATTAATACAGTGTGGACGGGAGTGGAGGAGGATGGCGGCGGTGGGAGGGTGGACGCCAGGGAGGGGAGGAGGGGATGCGCTGGAGGTGAAGGGGAAGGTGTAGGCGGGAGAGTGGACGCGGGGGAGGAGAGGAGGGGTGCAGGCGGGAGAGTGGATGCAGGGGAGGGGAGGAGGGGTGCAGGCGGGAGGGAGGACGCGGGGCAGGGGAGGAGATGGAGCAGGGGGAGGGAGGATTCGCTGGAGGTGATGCGGATGGTGCAGGAGGGAGATTGGACGCAGGGGAGGGGAGGAGGGGTGCAGGTGGGGGGGAGGACGCGGGGGAGGGGAGGAGATGGTGCAGGGTGAGGGAGGATGCACTAGAGGCGAAGGGGATGGTGCAAGAAGGAGGGTGGATGCGGGGGAGGGGAGGAGGGGTGAAGGAGGGAGGTAGGACGCGGGGGAGGGGAGGAGATGGTGCAAGGGGAGGGAGGACGCACTGGAGGTGAAGGTGATGGTGTAGGCGGGAGGGTGGATGTGGGGGAGGGGAGGAGATGGTGCAGGAAGGAGGCTGGACGCAGGGGATGGGAGGAGATGGTGCAGGCTGGAGGGAGGACGCGCTGGAGGGGAGGAGATGGTGGTGGACGCGAAGGGGATGGTGTAGGCCAGTTTTAGAATTACCTTCTAAAATCGAAAATAAAAAAGAAATGACGGAGCTAAATAGATTACCTTCTCTTTGCTACTTTGATCGCGGATCCACTTATCTTTGCCACTTGTTTTAGAATTTTTTTATGTTGTTTTTTGTTTATATAGGCTTTGATTTCAATCGTCTTTTTTCAATCGAAAATACACGTCCCTTTTTAATGGCCAACAAAATATTAATGAGTTTTTTAGTTAGTTTTTATTTACTTTTTACTTTTTACATTTTATTACTACATGTAACGGGACACATACACGTTACAAGATCTCCCTCATTTTTTACTTTTTATGTTTTATTATGTGTAACAGGACACACATGTAACGGGACACATACACATTACAAGATCTCCCTCATATTATCACTTTTTACTTTTTATGTTTTATTAGGTGTGACAGGACACATACACATTACAAGATCTCCCTCATATTATCACTTTTTACTTTTTGTGTTTTATTAGGTGTAACGGGACACATGTAACGGGACACATACACATTACAAGATCTCCCTCATATTATCACTTTTTACTTTTTATGTTTTATTAGGTGTAACGGGACACATACACGTTACAAGATCTCCCTCATACTGGGTTGTAGAGCGCCTCTCGGCGCAACAAGGATTCCCTTCAAAGGAATTGACATAGAATGTGTTGGGAATAACATCACAAAAATAGTTTCTACTGTCAATTCTATCAAGTCTCTTCAAATGGCGACAAAAGAAATTAAAAGAAACAACTACACAAGAAGCAAAAGTGTCAACGAAACTTCACCAAGTACATACTTAATGTGGATTCTGAAACAAAAGAAACAAGAGGAAGCAATGCAGGTAATCAATCTTAGATGTCTCAAGTCATCAGTTCGACACATAGCCAAAATAAAGGACAGCATCAACAAACTCAGCTTTAAGGACAAAGCTTTCCTTAAAGGGGAAGGCAATTTTGTGTATCTAAATAATAAAAATATTAATTAATCACAAATAGGATTAATTAATTAAACTAACTAGTTAAATTCCAAGGGGTACATCGTTCCATTGAAATGACACCCATTTGACCTGTAAATGGTCAATACTTGTAAATGTAAATATCATCTATTATTCATTATTTATCAAACATGTGGGTTTTCAAGAAATTGTGGGCGTTATCGAATTAATTGTAGATTTCAGAAGTTTATATCACTTCAGTAGACATGTGATAAAATCCATTGAGACTTCTTCCCAGCATTGGCAAGGTATGTCTAATGGTTGTATAAGTCCTAGGGTCTTAATTGTTTCCACCTTATTCTATTGGAAAACCAAGAATTGGGCCACAAAACTTTGAACATTAGAGTTAAGACCTTCCCAAAAATATTCCTTCTTGACCCTGTGGTAAGTTTTCAGGAATCTGGAGTGCCCACCTATAGGAGAGGTGTGTGATTCTGAGAAGACCTTTTGTTTGAGTTGGGAGTCTTTGCATAAATATAAGCAATCCTTATACCATAGTGAATCATTTTTCCACACAAAAGTATCTGATACACTGGGATCGTCATGTATATTTTGAGTGAGCATCCACACAGATACATCATTTTTCCATTCTTCCCTTGTTTCTACTACCCAATCGGGTTATAGAATGCCCCAACATCTTCATATTTTCTGGAAAGCACATCTGCCACCACATTATGTTTCCTTTTTCGATATATTATTTCAAATTCATATCCCAACATCTTGGTTACGCATTTTTGTTGCTCTTCCGAAGATAATCTCTATTCCAAGAAGTATTTAAGACTATCATGGTCTGTTTTGATCTTGAAGTGTCTACCTATTAGGTAAGGATGCCATTTCTTAAGAGCGTGTAGAATTGCCAACATTTCCTTCTCATAAATGGGATTATGTAAGTGCTTTCCCTTGATTGGATTACTTGTGAAAGAAAGTGGTTGTCCTTCTTGCATTAGAAAGACACGAATGCCATTTCCAGAAGCATCACATTCCAAAATAAAAAAATTTCTGAAGTCTGGTTTCCAAAACATGAGCTTTTCACATTGCCTCCTTAAGTTGTTCAAAAGCTTGAGTTGCCTCTGGAGTCCAAGAAAATGCATCTTTCTTCAATAATGTTGTTAGAGGTGCTTCTATTCTTCCATAGTTCAGAGAAAACTTGCGGTAGTACCCTGTCAGACCTAAGAATCCTCGAAGACTCTTCATGGTTTTGAGAATCGACTAGTTGATCATGGATTTAATTTTTTGGGGATCTACCTTGACACCTTCATGAGATACAATATGACCCAAATAGTCTACCTCGTTTACCCCAAAGAATCATTTGGAAGGTTTTGCATATAGTTGTTTCTCCTTTAGTAGTTTTAGTACTCTGTCAACATGTTGAACATGCTCTTCCAAAGACTTGTTATAGACTAGTATATCATTAAAGAATACTAGCACAAATTTTTCTAAGAAAAGGCTTGAAAATAGAATTCATCAAACCTTGAAATGTGGAAGGCGCATTTGTGAGGCCAAATGGCATGACCAAATATTCATAATGAACTTCATGATTTTTTAATGTGTTTTTGGAATGTCTTCCTTCTTCATTCTAATCTGATGATATCCGGAACGGAGATCCAACTTTGTGAATAAAACTACTCCATGTAATTCATCAATGACATGAATGCAAAATTTATCTTTAATGGTGATCTTGTTGAGATATCTATAATCTGGACACATACACCACGATCCATCCGACTTGTGTACCATTACCACTGGTGCAGAGTAAGAACTTTAGATAGGTCTAATTATGCCAGCCTCTAACATTTCTTCAACCATATGCTCAATTTCACTCTTCTGTCTATAGGGGTATCTATAAGGTCTGATGTTAGGAGGAACATTTCCCATAATTAAGTGAGTAGCATGATCAAAATATCGAACAAGGGGAAGACCTTTTGGAATATCTTCAAATACCTTGGAATTCTTATCAATCGCCTTTTGGAGATATGGGGAAATATGAGACTTAGATGTTTGAACATTTAATGAGCATAATTTTGCAATTACACCTTGATGTCCCTTTTTTTTATCAATTTTTCCATACCATTAGAGCTTATCACCTTTCTTGGTTTCCCTATGATACCATTTAACTCATATTATTTTCCTTCCCATAAATATTTCATGAAAAGCTTCTGAAAATTAAAAGCCATCGTTCTCAATGATTGTAACCATTGAACTCTTAATACAACATCTGCACCCCCAATTGGAATAGCAATCATTGGACTATTCAATACATATTCCCCCATAGTGAGATTTATATTATGGCATTTTCCTGAGAAATTGATAGTTCCTCCATCTGCAATCATTACTTGAAACTATGGTGCTAGATATACAAAGCAATTGAGAACCTTGACTACTTTACAATGAATGAAATTATGAGTACTACCATAATCAATCAACATTGTTACCTTTTTCTTTTTTATATATCCTTCGATCTTGAGAGTTTGAGTGCTAATTCTAGCCAATGCACGACATGATATGGTGGGAGTAATTTCTTTGGAAGTAGTATCTTCTATTTCTTCATCTTGATATGGTTCCTATTCTTTTGGTGCTTCTTGTTCATTTTCTTCATCTGCTTCACAATCTATGTAAAATAGTTTCTTCTTAGTGCACTTGTGGCCCTTACTATATTTTCTATCACAACTGTAACAAATCCCTTTTGCTCTTTTTCCCTCTAGTTTTTGTGGTGTCAACCTTGTAGGTTGTGGATGACTCGAGACCACACTTCCTTCTTTATAGTTGTAAGTGGTAGACTTCCTTGTTGGCATAATTTTGTTTTCAACTTTTCTTGCCACCCTGAATGCATGCTCCAAGGATTTAGGTTCCCAAAGGTGAACCTCATGTTGGATGTTATCTCTTAAAGTTCCTATGAAGAGGTTAGTCAGATGCTCCTCTGGAATATCTATGACCTTGATATTCAATATTTGGAAGTTCTCAATGTGCTCCCCAACTGAACCCTTTTGTTTGAGATTTATCAGTTGGATAAATAAGGTATTGCTCTTGGTTTCCTCATAATGTGCTATCAATTCCTCCGTAAAAAATGTCCAATTTACAAGTGGTTTACGCGAGCAAAGCCATCTATACCACACAAACTGATTAGGTTCTAAATATAAAGATGCAATGTGTACCTTTTATGTGGATTGCACCTCGTGTATCTCAAAGAATTGCTCCATATGTAGTATCCATGTGACTGTATCTATGCCATCAAACTTCCTCATATCGATCTTTGGGATGTAGTTGGTTTTTGAACCCATGTTGGAGTCCCTAAAGTCATGATGTATGTTCCTTTTGTTTTCATCATGAATTTCATGGGAGATCTTGTCACTTCTAGGAGGACCTTCTTGCAACAACTTTGACAATCCTTCTTTCAAAAATTCCATATCCCCCTTCAAACCCTTCAAATCGTCTATGTCCTTTTTCAAATAATCCATCTTCACTTTCATTTCATTGTTGGTTTTTCTTGGGATTGATGTTAGTGCATCTTATGTCACTGTCTTCTCTTGTAAATCAGATATGTCCTTGCGCATTTCCTCACCTTCATCATAAGTCCATGTAGAAACTATGGAGTCTTATTTGGTATAGAGTTCCCCCTTTTAGGATTAATTTAGAACAATATAGATAGGTGTCACACCCTAGGGTTCACCACAAATAGATCCTTCTACTCAAGTTATTCAAATTTAAAACTACGTACCTTTTTCAACCCTGATTGGAAGACTGTTTTATGTACGACTTAGAACTGAGGTATAATTCACGTTTAGACTCCCCTAGTTCTAAAACTTCGACCTTGTATACTTATGTGTACTCTTTCCTATGCCATAGGTATGAACTAATTCTGATGCACCAATAGAAAGTTATTTTGAATATCCCAACACTTCTTATTTTTGTTCCTTTCAGAAGATCGAACTTGTACGAACTTCCACATGTCCAATATTTCGGATCCGAGTCTGAAAATTCTACCAGAGATACTGTGGTCTGTACTCTTTCTTATGAAACTTGTCTCACTTAATTTGGATCTTGCATGCCCTAGATATGACCTTTTTCCCTAGAACACTTGTTTTAGACTAGTTTGTGGACTAGTAAAAAACCCTAGATTCCTAGGCTAGTATCTTTGAATTGGCGATGTCTCAAGACTTGAATTTTGCACCATAGATAGCTCGACATGTTCTAGAAGTTTTTTTTTAATTTATCCTTCAGAATCCTTGTAGAAAAAAAATTATAGTGAAAATTCCAAGTTGACTCATTTTGAAGAAACCAGTCCTGAGGAAAGAGCTATGATACCAAATGTTATGCAACCAAGTCCTAGATATAGCATAAAAATAGCAGAAATAGACCATAAGAAAGTAATCCATTCCTTAATAATTAAGAACTGATATGTATAACAATCATATTCGAGGGAGGAACCTCCTTACATAGTGTACTAAGTACATAAGACAAGACAAGATACAATGATGACTAAAATGAAAAGGTCTGATTCCTATATATAGGAGACCAATGGGTATAATAACAACTTATAGACCCACTAATAGACCCAATCCGACATCAATAATATGTAATGAACCATAATAAAGGGGTTAATGTGCCACAATATTTAGGGCTTAACAATATCCCTAGAAAAGGACTAGGTTCTAACAGCCTTACTCTTAATGAATTAATTCTTAATTTTTGAGCATTAATTCAATATACTCTAGGATCTTTACTGAGAGAATAACATGTACAACATATCAATATCCCGGTCATCCACATACAGAAGTAGTATCACTAGATTGCCTTCCTCAACCTTGTAGTAAAGGTTGGAATCTGCTTTACTCTTGGTAAATCCCAAACTGGATAGAAAGTTGTCCATCCTACCATACCAAGTCCTAGGAGGTTGCTTCAAGCCATACAAGGATTTCTTCAACCGACACACGTATGACTTCCTGTCATGTGTCTCAAAACCAAGTGGCTGCTCCACATACACTTCCTCTTCGACTACACCATTCAAGAAAGCTGTCTTGACATCCATTTGGTGTATCTTCCATTTCATCACTGCAGCCAGGGAAAGTACTGATCTGATGGAAATGTACCTGGCTACAAGAGCAAAAGTTTCTTCATAGTCTATCCCCTCTTTCTAGGAGAAGCCACAAGCTACAAATCTCGCTTTGTATTTCTCTATGCTGCCATCTGTAGCATGCTTGATCTTGTAGATCCACTTGGAAGTCACAACTGAATTCCCTTCAGGTCTTGGCACTACATCCAAAACATCATTCTTCATGATCGACTGATACTCCTCGATCATGGCATCCTTCCATTCTTTCTTTTTCGCTGCTTCTTCATAACTGGAAGGTTCTTTGTTCATAATTTCACAGAGTAAGGCAACATAACTGGTGTGAGATCTAGTTCTATTCCTTGCTCTGTGTTCTTCTTCTGGAATTCCATACCTTTCTGCATCTTGAATGAGCTCTCTAGCCCATGTAGGTTTCCTCTTATGAGAATCCTTCTCACGAGGTGGATCTACAAGTTCTTGTGGATATTCAATTTTTCAATCTATTTCTGGAATTGCTTCAATCATGGTGGTATCTTGAAATATGGTTTCCTTTGGTTCTTCATGATCTTCAATAGGTGCCTTTCTTGACTTGATGAAAGCTGAGTTTTCATCAAATGTCACATCCCTGCTGACATCAATCTTCTTGAAACCTGGAAAGTATATTCTGTAAGCCTTCGAGCTTTCACTGTACCCCACAAAGATACCCTTCTTTCCTGAAGGATCTAGCTTTGTCCTCTTTTCCTTTGGAACATGTGTATATACTGGACAACCAAATATTCTGAGATGGCTGACTTCAGGCTTCTTACTAGAGAAGACCTCTTCTGGTGTCTTGTTGTCCAATATCTTGTGAGGTGTTATGTTCTGCACATATACAGCTGTCCTAGCTGCTTCTGCCTATAGATGCATAGGCAGATCCTGGTTGTGTAGCATTGCCCGTGCTGCTTCCATGATTATTCTATTATTTCTTTTGCAACTCCATTCTGTTGTGGATTGTAGGGAGCAGTCAACTCCCTCTTAATCCCTGAATCACTGCATAGTTTCTTGAAATCACCTGAAGTGAATTCTCCGCCATTGTCGGATCTGAATGTCTTGATCTTCTTGTCAATTTGATTCTCCATCAAGGTTTTGAATTCCTTGAACTTATCAAATACTTCATCTTTGTTCTTTAAGAAGTGGACCCAAGTCTTCCAAGAGAAATCATCAATGAAAGAGACATAGTATACATACCCACTCAGAGAACTAGATGACATCAGACCGCAGACATCGGAGTGGATAATTTCCAAGATTCCTTTTGATTTTCTTTCATTGCTTGGAAATTCCTTCTTAATGTTCTTTCCTTTTGCACATCCTTTGCAAACACCTTCATGATTTGACTTGATTTTAGGAAGACCTTCTACAATTTTACTTGCAATTGGTAGTGGTCTATAGTGCACATGTGCAAGCCTTCGATGCCAAAGTTCACTTGGCTCCATGGATTCATGTACCATGGCATGTTCAGGTTGTCCCTTCAATTTGTACAATCCTCCCTCTTGCTCTCCAATCACCACTGCATCATCAATAGTTTTACCCTTTGGCCACATTAGGACTTGGCCATCTACAAATGCAACCCTCATGCCTTTTGCATCCAATGCAGAGATGGAGAGTAGGTTCTTCTTGAGCCCAGGTACAAATAACACATCTTTCATCTTCAAGGACTTTCCAGATTCTAGGTTGTAGGAGGCTTCCCCACTTTCTTTGATAGGATATTGATAATCATCCCCAAGTTTCACCTTATGGGGTGATTCATGTTCAGATAGATTTACAAAATATTCTTTAAACCCAGTCATGTGTTTAGAATCCCCACTATCAATTAACCAATCATTACAACCATGAGAAATAGTACCTATGAGGGATGAGATTAGAACATATTCATCTTCACTAGATGAGTCATCACTTTCTGCTCTAGCTTTCTTCCTGGGAGGTTCATCATCCTCAGCAGCATGAGCATGATATCTTCTTTTGTTGTTCTTCTTCTTCTTGTTGAAGTTGTTGTCTTTCTTCTTCTCGGGACAATTTGAAGCAAAGTGTCCTATTTCATTACATTCATAACATCAAACATGAGATAGATCTTTCTTTTTGTGATGAGGGTGAGAATGTTTCTTGTCATGAGATCTCTCCCTCTTAAACTTGCTTCCCTTGGTGTGAGCTGTGAGAGCTTGATCTTCATTCCCCATCTTTTCTTCTCGGACCACAAGCCTTGCTTCTTCTTGTGAGCATTCCTCCCACAGTCTACTGAAGGAGACCAACTTCTTTCTTGCACAGATTCCTTGGATAAAGGAATCCCATGACCTAGGCAGGCCATTTAGTGTGGTCATGACAACTTCACCATTATCCACTACTTCATCCACAGCTTCAAGTTGTTCCTTGATCTGAGAGACCTTAGAAAAATAAGATTGAATGGTCTCTCATTCTGAAGCTTTACCCCTTTCAATTGATTCCGCAGAGTCATCTTCCGATTTATGTTCTTCCCTTCAAATAGATTAGATGGGGAATCAAACATCTCTTTGGGTGTCTTCAGAGATGACACATGGGGGATGAGATGGTCCTTGATAGAATCAGCAATGATTCTCTTTGCCTTGACCAAGTTCTTTTTGTGAAGAGCTTTAGCCTCTTCTTCCTCTAGGACAGGGACCTCAGAGCTTATGTAAGTATCTAGCTCATTTTCTTCCAGGATTAACCCAATCCTATACTTCCATGCTCAGAAGTTATCATCCCCTTCAAGCTTATCCTTAAGCTTGGTGTGGTGAGACATCTTTAAAGAGTACTTCAAATGGAAATAGAAAAGATTTAGGTCTTACCACTTGATTTGCTGAAAACTGGATCTGGTCCCGGATTAGGGTTTGTCAAAGAAACCCTAAAAATTCAAAATGTGAATTTCAAACTTCTGAAAGGATAGAAAGATGCGCATTGATGAGCTGGTCAGCCTAGTATATTTAGAATTTGAGATCTGCAAAGTTTCACCCTTCAAAAATTCCTTTTAGTCTTCTCGGATTCACTGTGGAGGACCTTGAATTAGGGTTTGAGTTTCTTGTAGCTTCACCCAACCAAAAATCTCGATCCAAAGCTCTAAACTTCGATTTTTCCAAGGCGCTTCTAGCTATGTCTTCAGATTTAAGAAATTCTTATTTTTGTGGAAACCCTAATTTGTAGGGCCAAAACTGAAAGTGCTCAGAATTGAATTCTGATTGGACAGATAGATTCTCCTTGATGAGTAGAGTCAATCTACCTTACTGCTTTTCCAAAATCTGTGGAGAGAAACCCAATAAACAAGAAACCCTAGTTTCCGTCACTGCACAATGTCTTCTTCTCAGGGAAGCTCTGATACCATGTTAAATTTTGAGCATTAATTCAATATACTCTAGGATCTTTACTGAGAGAATAACATGTACAGCATATCAATCATATCAAGCATGTCAATCATGTCAATCACAACAAGAGGCAAACATAAGAGACAATAGACACATAGAGTTTCCGTGGGGAAAACCCTAAGGTGAAAAACCCCACAACTTCCTCAGAGATAGAGAGAACATTGATACAACCAAAGTACAAGAGATAGTCTTCTCCTAACAGCTGATCCTACTCCTCACATGTGTGCCACTTTCCGAGTGATAGAAGAGTGAGTAATGAGATGAATGAAATAGAGATCTCTCGATCTCTATTTATACTTGTCCTATGCTGCCTAATAAACCTATGGGGCCGACTTGTCCAACTCAGCCTAATAACCCCAGGTTACATTATTCCGGGCCGACCCCTCTATTAGGTGGTCTAATAACCCATCAGCAAGTTACACCACTTGTGACACTTGTCAATACAAATGACGACACTTCCGTATAGAGGAATAATACATCTCTATAGAAGTACAATAAAATATAGATGAAATACATTCTGAAGTTACATATACATCAACATTAATTGGAGGCCCACAAGTGGGTTGAAGAGATCGTCAATAAAATAAAGGGTTAGGGTTGAGAAAATTGAAGAAATAAATGTGTGAGTGCTAAATGGAAGAAGGTGAAGCTAGTCCTAGGTTAAGACGTGACCATGGGAAAAGTGTTGGCATTGAACGAAAAGGATTTAACATAGATTTTTTATGGCTTGAAGGTCTCTAAGAAATATCTATTACATTGGATCAAAAATGTTTGGAAGGGGATGCTTAGGTTTTTAAACATAAATTATTAAGATTGATTATATGAAAGAGACTGAGGAAGATCCTAAGAAGCAAAAATATTTAAAAAATACATTCCAAGTCAATATTCCCTATCTAGACAGATCACGCTTTTAAAAAATTCCTTAACCATATACAATTAGGAAAAATTATGAGAGTTCCATAATATCTTACAACTATATTGCTTAAAAAACTAGACTAATAATATAACAAAATGATAGTACATAAGATAAACTAACAGGTAGCAGGCCAAGATGAGACCTTAAACTAGAATATTATCCTCCCCACCTTCCAACAATGATGCTCTAGAATCTTCAAATTGAACTAATGTAGTTTGTTTCACTATTTCCATTTCCATATGGCTTGAGTTGGAGGATTCTCCTACACTGGAGTGACACCCATGACCAAGTTATTGAAGAAGAAAATGGTGCATTTTGCTGTCCAAATCCATGTTTTCTCACCCCCCCTTGCATGTCATCCTTGATCTCCAAGCAACCTCAGTGTTGTTCTTCCAGTTGAAACTAACAGTCGAGACACTCCAACATTTGTTCAATGCCATCCAATTTCCCCCTAATTCAATGAAGAATATTTCCGAGACCAACAATTTCCATCATAGCATGACCAACGTCCAACCCACTTTCATGGCTTGCCTCCATCATTCCTTTTACAGCATCAACAAAAATGATTATGAGGTCGTTGTATCCTATTCATTGCACTGGATCCCTGTCCACCTTGAATCCTTCACTCATTGGCCACAAAAGGACCTCAATTATCCCACCTACACTACATGAAGACTTCATGAGGGCCATAATAACCTGCATGCTATCAATGCCAAGCCATAAAAGGCACACAAAGGTATGATGGATTACTTGTGTGAAATAAATGGTATGAGATATGTTTGCATTTGAGAGATTCTGGGGCCATGTGCCATCAATCACTTGTGCAAAAAACCATTTTCCCCCCTTTTTAAAATTGCAATTAAAGAAATTAAGCACCCCACTTTCATGATGCTCGGGGTGTGATTATGCATGGAAAATTCAAACATTAATAACCTACGAAATCCACCTTCCCAGTGGAGGTTCAACATTCTTCACCAATATGTATTTATCTAGTTGAACAACATCATTGGAAAGCTTATCATCTAGATTGTTATTGTTTCTTCATATGTGCCAGAAGGTATACTCCTTGAATTTGGTAGATTGCAATCAAATCTATGAAAGATGTGAATTTGAATCTTGTTGTTTTTATTGACACAATTACAAACCCGGTGACTAACATGAAGGCGGTCTCCAAAAATCATGATCTGAGATATTTCCAAAGACACAATGATTTCTATTCCAAGATATAAAGCATAATTATTTGTTTTAGTTCATAGGCCCCATGAATACCGAGTCGCTTCCTTTATGTCAGGGTCAATGAGGACCCTCTCCTGCACTTGCCAACCCTGAAGGGGATGCTTAGTTATGTGTCAACCTTTCACATATTAACTAAGAGATGGCATGCTTCTATATTTTAGTAGAGAGTTGATGCAAAAATGATTCTGCAATGAAAGTGGGCCTGGGGTTCTACAATCTTGGCTTGGAGGAAATGGTCTCTAACTTTTAGTCGAAGGAAAGAAAGGAAGACATCCCAACCAATTGGATGAAAATTCTTGTGTTGTAGGCTCTGGTACTATGGAATAGAACATTATAGAAAGAAATTGGAAATGTCCTTTTGGTTTTCATTGAACTTAAAGTGAATTCACTAGCAAAACATTTTAGGAGAGTTGCAAAAATTCTAGTAGAAATTGATTTGAGAGTACTTATAGAGTTTCTTGAATTAGAAATAGGACATAGAAACTGTAGTTTATTGTTTTACTACTAAAAATACCATTTTGATGTGTTAGATGTCATGTTCATGGGAATATTGTAGAGAAGTGTTCAGGTCTAGGAGGTAGACGAGATGGTTGAATAAGAAGCAAGTAGAATCAAAGATAGAGGAGGAGAATAATTAAGAAAAAGGACTTATGCTTGATATCCAAAGGAAAGGAAGAAAATTCCAAGGCAAGGGCTCTAAAAATAAGGAAAATGAGTTAAATCCATATTCATAAGGTATATAAATACTTATATTCTTTTAACATGAAAAATAAGGTATAGAAATACTTATATTCTTTTAACATGAAAAATAAAGTGAAGAAATTTGTAAGTAGAATGTAGTTTTGATAAAGTACATGTAGCTAAAGATGAATGTAAGCAATTTTGTACTAATTTTGGTCCATATCTTTTTGTAAATTATATAATCTCAAATTATTTAATGTCTAAGAACAACATTAGATATCTTAACACCACGGATGAAGATGGACAAGAAGGTAGTTCCAAATAAATTCCATCTTGTAGAAAGTATGTCTCAATTGAAAGAGGAGGCCCTCCCTCGAGTGAAAAGGTATCCCTTACCGATAATAAATAATACTTGGTATGTGGAAACTAAGTCTTCAAAATTAGTATTTCTTCAAGCTACACATCCCTATCGGGTAGAGAGGAAAATGAGAGCAAACTCTTCATATATTAAAAAATGAGACTAAAGAAAAAATAAGTGTGGAAGATAAGGGTATAGAAGGGGATTTGGGCATGTGTTTTCAGAATAATATAGTTGGTAGAAAACCCTTCATGTCCTTAGATGAAAAACATAGGAAAGGAAACGGTAAAAAGTAAGAAACAAACAACCAAAGGGTTCCTTAAAGAAAGGTATGCCTCGGTGAATGTTAAATCATGATTATTTTATCCCTAAATGCAATGGGTAGGGGCTTTTCACAAAAAGCTACCCCTCAAGAGGATGGTGTTTAAATTTAAATTAGTTATTATTTTTATTAAAAAATTGTATGTGAAGAAGGATAATAATTTTTTTCTTTCTTTTTTAAAAATGCAATATTATCTTTTCCCAACTCAAATGAAAGATATGGAAATTTAATAGTAAGATGGAATAACTCCTTTGAATTTGAATTTAATTGCGAGATGGAATAACTCCTTTGAACTTTATTTGTAATGCATATTTCATGACAAAATCTTTGTCAATGAAACTTGAAAATTAATTTTATGTTAATATCAATTTATATGGTATATAGGATGATAATTTTTTTTTTCATAATTTTAATTTATGGCAGCTTAGCCTTAATGTGAAAATAGAAGTATGGGGCACTAATGCAATGGCAGACCCAATTGTAGAATAATTCGTTCATTTGCTCGATGATTTAGGGTTCCATGGGTCTGCTTGTGGCTTTTTCAGCTTATTGGTTATTGAGCATGCATAAATTGCAGGTTTGGAGAAGAATTTCAACCGAGTGCCATCAATCAAGGAGATAGAGCAGGCGATTAGAGATATTTGCTAGAAGCATATATGTTTTCTTGGAGTGCAAAGCGCTCCCTCGATTGGGTAGACTAGAATAGGACCAATGATCAAATTTGAAGGGTGGGTCTTAATTTCAATTGGAAGGGAATTTGTTCTTGGAGCCCTTTAAAGATGAAGGGTAATATAAATAATTGCACTTCAATTGACAAGTATAAATTAACTAAACCACTCCCCCTGAAAAATGCAAAAAACAAATATTGCCCATACAAAATTTTTACAATCTTAGACAATTGATCACTCCTTAATATCACATGAAAAAATGGTATCTTTTCAATTAAAACCTAATTTGAACACATTAATTTGACATATATGTAACATTAATTTTACAATTCATTAAAATAACAACTATTATGTTGTATTTTTCTGGGCTGGAGCACACTTCATTATACAAAAAAAATACATAGACTATGCAATAACCATATTGGGGCATCCGCATGATCTTATGCATAGTGCAGGATGTTGTAACTAGATATAGTGTTAAAATAAAACAAGAACCATGAGAAAATTACTTACAGTTAACTATGTACAAAAGGAAGCCTCCAAGCAAAACAAGAATATAATAAACCTACAACCAAAAAATACATATAAAACCAACCAAAAATGTAATTCAAACCAGAGAGAGGGCAACCATTCAAGCTTGAGAGATGTAAGAATGATGGGAATTGGGCACCTAAGAAAAAATAATACATAGCTTAGAAAACATTGAAAAAGTCCTCCATACCAAGCAAGTTAGCAATGCGAGCATCACAGGGGCCAGGGCATCAAGTTTTGTTGTTCAACACCTGTCGCGACAACATACAGGTATGGGGTGGAGGGGAAATGGAATCAACCCTAAGTTAATTGGAGCCTTGCAATTCGTTGCATGTTTGAGTTTCAACAATCTTCCTTTTAAATTGAACCAGAACACCAAAAGAAGTTTGTTAATGGTTCGATTTGAGAAAATTCAAGATGTGATTAATTAAGAGCTCGAAGCTCTAAAATTTTTAATTTTTTTTTACCAATCCACGATTTGGTTAATTTGTAGTCACTGCCATGAAATTTAAGTTATTAATGAAAATAATTAATGTATCTACCTCCATGTCGAACCATTTTCAATGCTGATGTGAGCCACTACCCTCCTTATTGTCTTACCAAAAGGCATGAGAATGAGGAAGAAGAATTAAAATTATGGACTTCACCTTCAAAGAATGCCTTACAATCACATCGGTAAGGAGTGATATGAAGATCACAACAATCCAACGTGTCAAATGTCAGTTGATAGTGTCAATTATAGACTTATATGGTAAATTTAATATAAGACTTACTTATAGTTGTCTCTTACTCTTTGCGTCTTGAGGATTTAAAGAGAAGAGGATGCAAATATAGGTACTTTTTATACGTATTTTGGTGGCGAGCACCGAAGACAAATTTGGTGAGAAACCACATATGTTTGGAAGGATGGAGGGAGATTACATCATGATCATGCCACCCATCAAATTGAAGACTATTCTTGGGCCAAAAATTGTTTTTTTTAGTTTTATTAATAACCATTGTGGTGCTTTGGTCCAATTTTTTTTTCTAACTCATTTTTTCTCCATATCGTGAGCCCAGTGCGACCTCTCTATATCAATGCATAAATTGCCCTCTACACAGTTTTTGGTCCTAGCCGCATGCCATTATTTGTAGTTGCATGCCATTGCGTGTTGTTTAGAGTTGTCCTGAGTCCGTGACATTCATGCAATAAATGAAGTCTTATAGAGGAGGAATCATCAAACCGACCATTTGAATTTCATTTTGATGAAAAATGAGTGGACATTGATAGCCAGGTTCACATCGGTAGTAGGCACAAAGTTTTGGGCTCATTTTTCGGCCTAGTAGTAGACTAGTAGTGGTTCTCTGTTGTTATGACTGTAGTAGCTGACACGTTGTCACACCTTAGATCTCAACCCAAAGTGACTTGGGAGCCAGAGTCAAATCCCAGTGGCCAGTGCCTCGTAGTCATTAGTCATCACTCGTCATCTTGCATAGCTAAGCCGTTAGTGCATGACATGAGTGACTCAGTGAGTGATTATAATTTATGATATTTCCAATATTTTGAATGACTAGTCAAATTTTATAGCATAGGAATTTCAACATAGAAATTGAAATTTAAATGGATGGGTGATTTCAAATGTTGCCCTTCTTTTGAAGTGTTGATATAAATTATGTCCTTAATTGGAAGGTAAAATTCAGATTTTTATTTTTATTTTTTTAAGAGCAATTTTAAGCTAGAACCCTTTGGAAGCCTCTAGAAGGGTTCAAATTTGAACACTGAACAAGACGGTCACTCTGATGCAATATAATTAGTGTGGTTTTGTTGCAGGTTTGTAGACGACTTTCTATCGAATACCACGAATCAAAGAGACGGAGGAGACAATCCTCGAGATATTTGATACAAGCAATTAGGTTTTCTTGGCGGGCAAAGCGGGAGCTGTATAAGGGCTAACTAAAACGTCCCCAAGTCGTCCAAATCCGATAGAGCAATTTTTGCCAAAACAGCAAGTTGGAATGCTCAGATCGCAATTTTGGCCATCTGGATGGTTTTAAAATTGGGCAATTGGTCTAGAGCAGACAATCCTCATTGCTGAAATTACAAAATACAGAAATAGCAATTTCCAACCATAATTTTAACCAGTTTTTATCCCAAAATCGCCAAAAAAGCAGGGCGTTTTGGTTGTCTTTTATCCTACACGGGCAGAGCGCTGCCTAGACCGTAATGACTAGGTCAAGACGGTGGCCCTATGCAATTATCAATAATATAGTCTTGATCATGAACCAACTTGGATCAGAATGACGGCGTTGGAGAGGCAGTACGTTATTCATATAGATTAAGAAGGAGAAACGTGGATCGGTTGGTGAGCGGTGGCGTGGAGAGGTAGATGAAAAGGGATAAAGGTTGGATTGAATCCCTCTGGATGCCAAACATGTGGTCCGGGGAGATGGTGGTCTATGTACAAAAGTCCAGGCAGGTTTAGATGGGAATATTGTGTAGTAGAATTTACTGTAGAAAATTAAAACAAATGATTGCAGGTAACGTTTCCACCACTCTTCGATTGTCAGGTGGAGCCCTTTGAGCAAGTGAATGGTACATATCTTCGTGGAAAAGAGAAGCATTCAACGGTGTTTCTCTTTGCGTGATGAAGGACGTTGGATAACGAGATGCAACAATTGAAGACTTGTTCGATATTTTTTATAAATATTTCTTTTATTGTTGAATGGTCTCATAGGTTAACTTAATCGTTATTGACTCAGAGTAAGATTCTTGCTCCAAAGTATAAGATTCTTGTTCCATAGTAAGGGAGGTCATGTGTTTTACTTTTTTCTTGGTCTTCAGAGTTAGGTTTCATAATTATGCACTTGTGGGTTTGGATGGGTTAAGAAAACATTCTATGGAGCTTAAAGGTCAAATAGAGTTTTCAATATGTTGATTAAGCTTCTTATTGAGCTATTGGTCAACAATCTCAATCAACATACCAATTCGCTAACCCACAAAGGGTGTGGGTTCGAGCTAAATAACTCAATAGAGCATTTGAGAGCTTGATCAAGCTGCTGAACAAATGATCAATCAAAGGCTTAATGACAAGTTTGGATCCATAAAGCTTGATGGAGCCATAAAGCTTAATCTAGCTATTTGTTTATATCTATGAAAATAAATGGAATTGCATTTTTTTTCCAAGAATCCTCAATCGTCTAGTTGACTAGACACCTAGAAATGCTCAACCAAGTTATGTAAAGACCCCACCTACCCATTTGTACTCATTGACCTTCCATTAATCCCGTGGCATCAACCTTGAGAGGTTGGTCCATTTTTTTTGCAATTTAATAGATTAAAAATGAATTTTTAATTTGCCCTTGAGCAATGGTTATGTTTTTTAAATTTACAAGTTTTCTCATAAAATTTAATTAATTATTATTTATTGATACAATTAAATAAAAGTTAATTTAGTTCAAGGCATCCTTCTAGCCTTGGAAGAATAAAAGCTTTCTTTAGGACCAGCGGTCCACAATTACCCCAAAAACCATGTCTAGATGCCCAAGACTCATCCCTAGTGCTAAAAAAAAGTAATCATGGCACCATAACCCCACACATGGGAAAAGGATTCCCTTAAGAGGTCAAATGTGGTGTTCAAGGCATTATTCTTAGCCCTAGAAGATTATAATGTTCCTTTAGGGCCCAAGGATTGAATTTATTCTTCTATCCATGTCTAGGGCCCTAAGGCCCATACTTACTGTTTAAAATATCCTAATCACGCCAATATCCCACTCGAAGGCAAATCATACCTTGGAAAGATCCTTTATGGTAGTTTGAAATGTTTTTCTTCACCCTAGATGCCTATAATCTTCCTTTATGACCTAATCCTTCGGTATCTTTCCCGACCATGTCCAAGCCTAAGACCCATACCTTATGCTTGAAATTTTTTAATGGTTGAACCCATATATCCACTTAAAAACCAATGATCCCCTCAACAAGTTACCTATGGTGGTCCAAGGTGTTATTCATGGAGCTTCAACCCTAGAAGATGCCTTAAAGAGCCTAATGCCTATTTTTCCTCCATTGACTATGGTTACATCATTACACCAATGGGTGAATCCACGAAGCTGGTTCACGATTTTTGGCAAGCAGAACCCAACAAATTTGGTTTTCATACCCTCGATCGAGGTATTTTCAAGCCCTTGATCGAGGTTTAAAACCCTCGATCGATGGTTTTCAAATACCTCGGTCGAGGGCTTGACAATACCTCGATTGAGGTATTTTTAAGCCCTCGATTGAGGTTTAAAACCCTCGATCGATGGTTTTCAAATACCTCGGTTGAGGGCTTGACAATACCTCGATCAAGGTATTTAAAAACCCTCCATCGAGGTATTTTCAAGCTCTCGACCGAGGTATTTAAAAACCCTCGATTGAGGTATTGTCAAACCATCGATCGAGGTTGAAACAAGACCTAGATATAGATTTTAAAAGCTCGATCTAGATTTTGAACGCTTGATCTAGCTTTTGAAAAAAATAAAAAAAAGGCTCGCAACCTATTTTTTAGGCCCTCGATCGAGCAATTTGCTCCATCGAGGGTTTTAAAATACCTCAATCGAGTTCTATGTAGAATCCTCGATTGAGGTTTCATTTAGCCTTCGAGCGAGGTATTTCAAATACCTCGATCGAGGGCCTAAAAACGGGCCTAGAGCACTTTTCACTGTAGAAAGAAAGTTTTGCCTGCATTTCAGAGGCTTTTAAGCTATGTCATTAAATGCACATTAATGGGTGAACTTGACACCATTGGATTTATCAATGAATCCTCTATCCATATACATAAAATTTACGAATTTTTATCTTTGTATGTCTTTTGTTTTTAAATTTCTATTGAAACTTGCCCTAAAAAACCCTGCCGACAACTTCAATTGAGCTCAAAGATAAATCAACAACATTCAAAATATACATTCAAAACATTTGAAAAAATACACAAGCATAGATAAGTGTGTCCTCTTCAAAAGAGTATTTTTAGTTTTGCAAATTATGTAAACAATCAAAAGATTTGGTGCACACACACATGTGTGCAAAATGCAACTGAAATATTCATTGGTTAGTTTCGAAAAATAATAATAAATATAATTTTTCGAGAAAAATTAAAAGAAAAATATGTAAGCACTAGTGCATTCTGTCTAGATCATGTTCACATATTTCATTTTTTAAAATTATTACTTTAACATTAAATTATTGTGCACACACACAAACCACTTGTTAATTGCTCTTCAAATTTTTAAGTACACACATTTCATTAAATGAAAATTTGACACCATAAATGACATTGGTATATTTCGAAAAAAATATTATTGGAAAGCCAAAATAATTCTCTACATTTCGTTTTTTAACCGCATGTCGAAATTCATGTGGCAAATATGAGTTTCGAGGGATTCAATTTAATACATGGGTAAAATTTCCGTTTTTCATCGCCATATTTGGCAAAAAATAGTTACCCATCTTCATGGAATCAACCCTAATAGATATCTTATTTTCCTACTTTGAGCTAGTTTCAAACCTTGCCAGGGCACCATAGCCTCGACTTGATTATTTGATGACACACCGAATCCCCAGGCATATGTATATTATGTTTTTCGTCTAGGATCAAAGAGAAACCCCCCAGGGAACCTGCCAACCCTTATCTTTGGATCATTGTTAACCCTCCTCTTGATCCTCAGATTGAGTGATCATTTTGAAGATGGACTCATTTTAAAGCAGTTTGAAACGTTGGTTTCAAAATCATCATGCAATTTTTCTAATGGAATTAGCATATACTTGTTTTTTTTTAAATATTTATTGAGTGACGCATGACCATGCAACGGTATGACAAAGGCATCATCAACAAATTGAAACAACATTTACGCTTGATGGAGAAACCATTAAGGGCTAAGGCTTCAAAGTGATCCATAAATATGTTAACCAAGGATAAGGATGATCACGTGACAATGCCTTCAATTTGTTCATAAACTTTTCATTTGAAGCAAAAGAAGGTGGAAGTAAGGCATATTCTCATTAAGTTTAAAGTTTTGGAGTCCACTAATTTAGTTAATGATTTCTAGAGTTTGGAATTAAGAATTTTGGCAAAAGGAGAAATCACATCAAAACTAACCATCAAGATGACTTGATCATATATTATGCATTTTATTTTGACAAAATAATTACCAAAAATTCATATATTATATTATATTACTATGGTAATGTTGAAATGTCTCTTATAACTTTTTTAGCATAGAAATAAAATTCTAAAGAAAACCTTTCCTTTTTAAAGTACAATAGACCAAAGTTGATGTCATTTTGTACTTTTTTTAAAACCACTTTAAAAATGTGATTGTGTTAGTTGATTGTGTATGCATGAGGAGAAGGATTAGTAAATTAATTAATTATTATAAAAACATGGAAATAAAAGTCATAAAAAAATATTAACAATAAAAAATTTAAATAATTGGTTGAATAAGTCTCAAGTTTGGTTGAATAAGTTTCAACAAAATTTAGCATGGTTGATTATTGTTTGATCATGATTGATGATAGTTAATTATGGTTCACTTTAGTAGACATGTTTAGTAATAATTGACTTGTTAATTATTGTTTGATTATGATTGATGTTAGTTAGTCAAGGTTGACTTTAGTAGACATGTTTAGTAATAGTTGATTTTAGTTCACCTTGCTTTCTCATGATTAACCATAATTGAAGATGGTTAGCAAATTATAGTTGACCATGGAATAAATATAAATACAATTTTTAATTAAAAATTAACTACTTTAAATTTTTTTTTTTTCATGGACTAACGACTTTACAACCATTTACAGTATTTTTTCAAAATAATTTATTAACCATATACATTATATAATATATCAAATTCCGTAAAATGGAAATATCAATTATATTAAAAAAAAAACATTTAAATATAAAGTGCAGCTTTCGTGCTTTCGTGCTTTCAACTTCTCTTTTACTCAAGTTTCGATTTTCTGGATGATCCGGTACAAATACCAAGGCTGAACTTTTAGGGGCTATGGGGTTTTTTAAAAGTTGCTCATTTGTGTGGTCTGGACTCAATTCAGATTTTTGGTGATTCTATGATGGTTATTCATTGAGCAAATAAACTTGCAAATCTTAAGAATATCACATTATAATATTGGTGTTCTAGGATTTAAGATTATACGATCTCTCTATTAATCACACTTACAGATAAAATAATGCTGAAGCGGATGCACTTTTAAAACTGGTTATTGATGGAGATCCAGGCACACTATACTGGGAAGAATGGGTGGAAAATCATCTTGTTTTTATAAGCAACTACAACTCTTTTCTTGCTAAGGCTTAACTGTGCCTCTTGTTTTTTTGTCATATTTATTTTGGAACTGACTGTTGTTTCTGATAATTTGTTAAGACAAATGTCAGTTTTTACTATTATTGCATTAGCTATGATCATCAAAAATGTTTTGATATTGGTTTCGCCGTCAGTTTAGACATCTTGCTTTGTACTTTTTTATTTCATTTCGAAATAACATGAGTACATTTTCTTTGAGTACATATTTTCTTTTTCTGAAAAAAAAATCTGATAATAGAAGTAATATATAATAGAATAATATATAAAAGTCAATATAGCTTATCCAATATAGAAATGATGAGGATGGTCATCATCCATTATTAATGGGCCCAACAGAGATACGGTTCAAATAAAACCACGAACAGTTTAGCCACTGCGAAAATCTTCACTTTTAAACCATGTAGATATGAAAATCAATTAAAATTTTCCTTGGAAAAGATTAAATGAACAGTCACATTGCACAGACAGACATGCAACGGATTTCAGAAGCAACAGCACATATGATAATCTAAGTAATCATCGCTTGAAAAACTAAGAAGTCACACTGCAATAATTATCCTCCAACATAAAATACCATCTACTCTGTATATTTCAGAACGTCTTGCGTCAATATAGTTTTCCCAGCATTAAAGTAGTTTCCTCAAGTAGACTGGTTGAGTTTCTTGGCTGCCTGGGCCTCCGCCTGCGCCTGGGCCTTCTTGAAGAGCTTATGATCTGTGTGCTCTTTGAAGGTCTTCGCCGGAAACACTGGAGGATGCTTCTCGTCCACCACTTCTTTCATGGGTCCGATCAGGGCATCTTTTGGTGGATCGCAGAACACTGCCCACGAAATCCTCACCTTCTCTTTGTTCACCAGTCCTCTGTGCAGCCCGCTCGTGTATTGCCCGTTGCTCAATATCTGATGCAATTCAAACATTAATTACTAGATGTGCTCATAAACAATGAAATTATTACTCAAATTGGATAAATGGCGTACCTCGACTTGGTCGCCAATGTGGACAATGAGGGCGCCGGGAATGCATTTGGCGGTGACCCATTTGCCTTCATAGAAGAGCTGAAGGCCGGGCACCATGTTATGCAGAAGGAATGTCAGTGCGCTGATGTCGGTGTGCGCCTCCACTCCAAGAGCGAGCTCCGGTTGTGGGCAACGGGGATAGTAATTTATTTTCAATTGCATTTCCAGATTTTCACCGCCGAGCACGCGCTCCATTCTGTCTTCCTCCACCCCCAGATCCAACGAAAGAGTCCGCAGGATTTTGCTCACAAGCTTCCGTATATGTCGACCGTAGGCGTCTGTCACTTCTCTGTAAACATATATACATGAATTAATTACATATGAATTAGTGTACAAGAATCCGCAAAAGGAGTAAGAGGAGGTATATACATACATGTATTCTTGGGGGTGTTTGGGCCAGGTAGTCATGTCTCTGCGGTTTTCAGGCCAGAGGAGGTGGAAATAGTAGTCCTCCCATTCAAGCTGACCACTGGCGTTGTTGGCGAGCTTGGAGCCGTAGCCCGCTATCTTCCCCGCTGCGTGGTCGTTGGCGTATTTCTCCTTCTCCTCGACAGGGAGATCGAAGAAGGCCTTCCCTGCTGCCTGCAGACGCTCTATCAGAGTCTCAGATATACCGTGGTTCAGCAGTTGCATTACCCCCCATTCTCTGCTCGCTTTGGCCACTTGACGCCCGATCTCCTTTTGAATTTCCTCGTCCCCAGAATCCCATCCGGCAACATCTACCACTGGAATCTGCGGGCCTTCCAGGCCTCCTTTCAAGCTCAGAACGCACTCAGTGGACCTCTCCTCCACAGGTCTCACATACTCGGCAGGAATCGCGTCCAGACCACTCAGTGCCAGGCTCTCCACTCGCGCAGGCGCCATGATAATTAGAAACTAGAATTCGGGTATCCTTAGAAAATGAATGGATTTGAGGTGTGCAATGGTTATGGAGATTGTGGTATAAATAGATTGTAGACTGTAACAACCAATCTTTATCGAAACTGGGCTGGTGGATGAGGCTTCAGCCGCTAGCATGCGCAGGTTCGTTGGAAGCGCGTTTATCAAATGATAATATTTTAATTATTGGCGTGAGTATACATGGAATAACTGGTTTTTATTTTTCCACCATTGAAGTGCTGTACTATTCAATGTAGCGCCGTTCCCGTTTATAGTCAGAATGGTAGAGGAATGCATAGCTCTTAGTGACCTGCAAGTAGGCACGTGGAATCACCATCAGCTAACTAGTTATTTGACGGATTAAAGAATTCAATTAAACTACACAAATGGTTAAAGATTGCATTCCACGGTGTCCCCATTATTAGATAGTACCATACTTTTTATAAACGATTCATGGAAATTACGCAGTAAAGCGGGTTTTTATCTTTTTTGTCTTTCGGGTGAGTTCGATGCTCCGGTCGTGGGTCATGATCGTGGGTCACGGTCAATGTTGTCGATTTTCTGGTAAAGAACGGTCGATGCATGTCCATCCGTCACCAATGCATAAAATTTAAAAGTTAGGTATTAGTTGTTATTCTTTGCGGCGTTGGCTAAAGTAGAGACGATTTGCACACCATTATATGAATTTGGTAAAATTTTGGTGAGAATGGTTGAAATAGCAGTTTTCAATTGTTGGAATTGCATAATTGGGGTACCTCAAGGGTAATCGAAGACGTTGAATCCATTTCTGCAATTAAAATTACAATTTCAGATTCCGATCAAATTCAGGAAAATGTGCAAATCTTCTAGACTTTAGCCCAATCCATTCTTATCCTCTAAGTGGGGATGTTGTGGGTGCCAATTGGAAAATTTGAGTGATAGGCATGGGTCTTGGGACCTTGGACAAGGTAAGGGAGGAATACCAAGGTTTGGGCTTTAAAGGAATATTATAATTATTAATGGCAAAGAATCACATTGTCAGTCATCACATAGGATCTATTAAGCTTATCATTATTTATGAGTGGGGATATCAATGGTATTAGGATGTTTTGAGTACTAAATATGGGTCTTGGGGTCTTGGACATAGTCACGAGAGCAAACTTAGGCCTTAGACCCTAAAGGAATCTTCTAGGAATCGAAGATCAAGAGTGACATCTTGATTCACCACACAGGTCCTCTTGAGTGTGTCCTTAACCTTAGAATGTAGATATCAACAATATTAGGAGGTTTTGAGCACTAAGCTTGGGTCTCAAAGCCATGAACATGGTTGGCGAAGGAAACTTGAGAATTTTTCCCTAAAGAAAGATTATATAGACATATAGGGCCAAGGACAATACCTTGAACCAACACACATGACCTACCAAGCTTTGTAATATGAATCTTGATATGAGCACCATTAGGATTTTTTGAAGAAAGGGTAAGTGGGACAAGGATCCATACATGGTTAAGGGAGGAAACCTAGGCCTTAATATGTAAAGAAATACTCTAGGTAACCGCACCCAAGAACAACACCTCAAACCAACACATGTGACCTCTCGAGGGGATCATTTGTTTATTATTGAGGATATGGTCACCATTAGGATTTTTTGAGAACAAGGTATGAGTCTAGTTGTAACACACTTAATAAATAATGTGCATGGGCCTTATCTAGGGGGAAAATAGATATTATATGCAGGGTTCCAATTAAAATAACAATGCCTCAAAAAACATACCATAGCCTTCTAATTATATATATTGCCTCTTGATAGTCAAAACCCTAATGGGCCTTATTTAATCAAGAGGACCCCTTTTACATTAACTATCAACTAACTATCTAATGGGCCTTATTCAAATAAGATAGATTCATACATTGATTAACTAACTGATAAGTACCCAAAGTAGTGAGGTTAGGGTAGGACCCTATCATGCTCTCCCCCTTCAAAAGTAGCATTGTCCTCAAGGATCAAGGCGTGGAGACTACCCTAAAATCTTTGTTAATTCCCAGGTGGCATATTCTGGCTGCGTATCCTTCTACTAGATCAAAACTTCTTGTATGGTGCATTGGTATTGTTGATGCTCTCAAGTGGTCAATACTACATCCCACTGGAGCCAAATGGACCCTTCTTCAGTAAGTTTTAGAAGGTTAGACTGAATGTAGCATTTTTTCCCATGATTAGCTTCTTCAAACATGACACGTGAAATATTGGATTGAACTTAGGGTAGGTTAGAGGAGTGAATATGTAGGAAACTTGTCCAATGTGTTGGAAGATCTGATAGGGTCCATAGAATTTTGGTGCAAGCTTCCGGTGAACTTTATCTTTGAGAGTGTTTTGCATATAAGGTTGAAGGTGAAGAAGCACTTGATCTCCTTTTGTAAAAGAATGCTTGGATTGGGGACATCCCAAAAAAAATGGTCTTAGTGAAATATGACAATGCTTAGAATGGGGTAGTACACATGGCTTCCGGGTAGAAATGGCATACTCTCAACTATCTCCTTTTGTATAAAGGCATTCTTCTTAAGTAGGATGACTAAGTGGGTTGTAATTCATCCATATTTTACAATTTTTTAATAGTAACATGTGAACCCTAATAAACCCCGTATTTTTTTGAAAGTCTTGGGGCATGGCCAATCCTTCATAGTCTCAATTTTCTTAGGGTCCACTCACACCACATCATGACTAGCAATGTGACCCAATTATTCTACCTTGAAAGCACCAAAAGCATATTTGGAATGTTTGAGGAACAATCGATATCTCCAAGGAGCAGGGAAAATTTTAGGGGCCAAATTTAGCCCGCGGGCTATTTTTGGACCTTTTTTCCAAAAACATATTTGTCAATTTTCCTTTCTTTCAAAGATGATCCACCCAAATCCCATGGATACTTTTGTTTTACTCTAAAAATTGCCAAAATTGTCCAAACACTATATAAAGTCCTAAGAAATTTGAATATTTTTACAAAAAATGGCTAAATATTTTATCATTGCAAATTTAAGAATTAGTAATATTTGCCAAGGTTTCTACACTTTGAGAAAATTATGGATCTTTAAAAATTTCCCTACCAAGGAGTTGTAAGGCTCTACCAACATGCTCCACGTGTGCTACCCATGTTTTGTTATAGATTAAGATATCATCAGAGAAGACAAGCACAAAATTGCATGAAAGAGTTGAAATATTTTATTTATGGGGCTCTAAAAAGTGGATGGGCAATTGCAAATGGCATCGCTAAAATATCATATGGCCTTCATGAGTGTGAAAGGTTTTCTTAGGAATGTCCACCTCCTTCATTCAAATTTGATGGTATCCTTAGTGAAGGTCCAATTTAGTGAAAAAAATGGCATCATGAACCTCAGAGAAGAAATCATGAAGAACCTGGATGGGAAATTTGTCTCTAATGGCCAGCTTATCGAGAGCACAAAAATATAAACAGATGTGCATATTTCCTTCTTTCTTCTATAAAATAACTACTAACGAGGAAAAGGGGCTAGTGCTAGGAGAAATAACACCTACTTCCAACAATTCCTAGATTTAATCTTTTCAAGTTCATTCCTTTTGCAAAAGGGCTCTTGTAAGGATGCAGGTTAGGTGATTGGCTATTTGGAATCAATGTAATACCATGATCATGCTCACCTCGTGAAGGGGGTAATACATGGGGTGTGTCAAACACATGATATGATTATTCAATATAAACTATAAATCAAGGTGGATCTCTTGTGGTGGGTTTTCAATAACTTGGATGACATCAAATTGGCCAATTATGCTAGAGTGGCCTTTCTTCAATATCTTTTCTATATCAAGAGTTGATAATTTATAAGGAGCTAGACTTGAGCCCCCTAAAGGTATGTTTTTGGTCATCTTTAGTAAAGCTAATGCACAAGTCCTAGAAGTCCATGGTAACCAAGCACAATGTTTGCTACCATTTTATGCCAAGTACCACATCACATCTACCTATTTCAATAGAAAACATGTTATATTTTGAGTTGATATTCCCCTAGTCAAATTCTCACCTTCTAACACTTATTACCACATTTCATTATGCCACCATTGGCTATCATAATCTAAAAATTATGTACTACATGGACATAAAAATGGGTTTCCATAGCCACTTGCCTATCAATAAAATTGTTTCTACTACCACTATCAATTAAAACAATAAATTTTATGTTCTTGATGTAGTAAATCAACTTCATGTCTAAGGAGTGGGAAAGTCATATGAAGCATCAAGGGAAATAATAGGTTCCTCTTAAGGTGGCTCTTGAATGAGATCATTTAGTGATAGTGGTGTTGTGTCCTCTATTTCCATCTCTAGAGATTCGTCCCTAGAAATATCCTCAAGGTGTTCATGTCGTGACACATCCATTGAAACAATTTTTGTTCTTTGCATTTATGCTCCTTGAAAAATTTTCATCACAATTATAGAAAGTCGTAGGTTTTTGGCATTTGTCCATTTCTTCATGACATAAGGGTGTTCATGTTGTGACACATCCATTAAAACAATTTTTTTTCTTTGCATTTATGCCCCTTGAAAAATTCTCATCACAAATATAGAAAGCCGTAGTTTTTTTGGCATTTGTCCATTTCTTCATGACAACTTATGGACCCTTAAGGGTTGAGATAAAGGGGAAGTGGTAGTAGATACAATAGGAGAGTGAGTGCAAGAATTAAAGGGGGATATTTTGAACTGTTCATTAACAATTGTCTATGCTTCAAGGACACATTGAGAGGTCTTCAAACCAAGTAGATGGGTGTTGCATTAAAACTTGTGTGCGTATGTCCTCCATGAGACCATCGATGAGACCATCAATGAATCATTTTTTAAAGAATAAATCAATGAATCCCTCAATGTGGATTGTGAATTGCTTAAGATCCACTATAAATTCTTCTACTATGTTTGTTTGGTGCAACCTAGTCGATCTTCTCAAATAGTGAGGGTCCTTTTCAAAATGAGCATTGATGAGTTTAATAAACAAGCTCTAAAAAATGTAACCCCCATAAGATTGTGTATGTTGTTACCATGATTGCTAGCATATTCGATCTAGGTATAACACTCCCACTCTAATTTTCATCGTGTCATGAGTAACTCCATGGAGGGAGAAAGTGTTCCATTTCAGTAACCCACTTTGTGCTATCTATCTCATCAAACTTATTCATACTCACTTTGGTAAAATGGAGCCAAATATTTTTTTTATGAAAAGGGTTTTCAGTATGATGTTTCCATTCTACTAATGTTTCCTTAATTGAGGAATCAATTTGAGTCTCCTACTTCCCTTCCTATTGGGAAAGTTACTGCACAATCTAGTTGGAAGCAATTGTTAATGTCATTCAACCTATGAGTGATCTATTTGACTAAATTGTATAGTGTGGTAACCCTATTATCCAGATATGAGGAGTTGGCTTCCATGAGGTAGTGTAACACCCCTCCGTCACATATAATTGCATTAGTGCTAAGGGGCATACCTGGGTTATAGTGTAAGCATGGGACACACTCCTCATGGCCACACAAGTGTGTCATATCCCTACACAATAGTATTAGATTATGTAGGTCTATATTAATAGTATCATAAGGATATGGGATCCATAACAACCTAAATATATAACTTATCAAATTAAGAGCAATTAATCATGGCTTAGATTAAGAGGGGTTATAAAGGGGAAATAATAAAAATAGCAATTATGATATATTTCCCTTATTAATTAGAATTTTGCATGGTTAATATGGATCTGAAATGTGAGGAAAGAAATGCCTCATCTCATTCAAAATTTCCTTTTTCATATATTCAAGATCCTCTTTATTGGCCATCTTTCTGAGCTCCTCTTTACTAACCATATCCCTGGCCTTTTATAACTCCTTTTCTATATCATTTTTTGGTTTATCAATTGAGTATGTGTCATTGACCTGTCATTCACTTCCTTCAACTTGGCTTCCAAATTGGACAGATGGTGACCCATTTCTTCATTTTTTTCATAAGTCACGGTTGAGATTTCGGGAGGTTTAGTGGGAGAAGTAATTTTTACTACACCTCTTTCCATGAGATATCACTGATATTTACCTATTTTTTCTTTATTTCCTCCTTATCACACCTTTTTAATCACCCAAAACATATATTCTAATCAAAATTTATGCAAGTTTCCAGTTAGTATAGATTTAAGAACCTTGGTTTGGAGGTTGTCTTGTTGGCCAACCTTCCAACTAAGGTAACTCTATAATTTTAGCCCCTCCAAATCTGAATTGTGTCCTGTAGTAACTTGGTATGTCTTCTCTACAATTCCATAGGTTTCACCCAATTCTGATGTTCCAAGAGAGAGTTACGGTGATTTTCCCAAAACTTGTTGTTTTTGTTTTTTTCATAATAGAGAAAGTTTACAACATGCCACATGTCCAATTTTCTAGCTCTGATTCTGAAATTATTTTCCCAAACACTATGTTCCATATTATTTCTAATGAAATAGGACTCACTCCATTAGGATCCCTCAAGCTCCACTATAAAATTTTTACCCATAACACGTGTTTGAGACCATTTTTTGGACTAGTCAAAGACCCTAACATCCACAAAGTATAACCCTAAATATGTAATTAATTGACACTTGAAATTTGTATTAGAGATAGTTTGATATGTCTTCTAAGTCCCCTCCAAGTTTCATTTTCTGAAACATTCCTAAAAAATATTATTCGAAAATTCCAAGATGACTCGTTTTGGAACCATCCAAGCTATTATACCAAAGGTTATACACCAAATTCCCAAAAGAGCATAAATTGAAAAAGAGAGAGTAATCCAATGCCTTAAGAATGAATAAAATAGAGAAACATATTCGAGGGGGAAAATCCCTTATAAAATGTACCAAATACACAAGTCAATATGAGATGATCCTAAAGCTGGGTCTCCTTGGTATATATATGTATATATATATATATATATATATATATATAGGAGACAAAGGGTACAATTACAATTCTAGATGACCATACAATTACAATTAACGTTCTAGCCAACCAATAAGGCCAATACTAATATAACAATAGAAAAAGTAATGTTACAATATATGCAGCTTAACAGACTCATACCCTACCTAGCCTTATCTCTCTATAAATAACTTCTTGATAGTGAAAACCCAAACTACTTGTGGTCTAGTCGTTAATGGGTACCAACTACCTAATGGGTCTTATTTAATCAAAAAGAAGTAACTACCCACTAATTATCTAATGGGTCTTATTCATTTATTAAATACTAATAAGGACACAAAATAGGGAGGTTAGGGTAGGAACCTAACAATAGGGACCTTAACCATGATCAAGAAAGGAAACTTGAGCATTATTCTCAAAAGGGAATATCTTCTAGGGTTCAAGAGGCATGAATGAGACTTTGAACCACCATACATGACTTCTCTATGGGATCCTTTTCTTATGATTGGAGATATGGGGATCATTTAATAAAGGAAAACACCAATTAGTGAAGTTTTTATGGAACCACTTCTCCCTTCTCTATCTTTTATGGAGGTTTCTAGTGGAGGTAGGTAGTTAGATATTTAACATTGATGCTCTATTGGATCCTTTTATCTTGGTTGGAGATATGGGGACCATTCACTAAAGGAAAACACCAATTAGTCAAGATTTTTATGGAACCACTTCTCCCTTGTTTATTTTTATGGAGGCTTCTAGTGGAGGTAGGTAGCTACTAGAGCTTTAGAAGATGGTTATTTTTGGTGCATTTGAGCGTTGCACCAAGGTGATTTAATATTACAATAAATAGTGCATAACCATACCATGCATACCTTGGGAGATAAAAATACTTTTTAAGAATATTACTCAATTTCTCAAAAAATATTATTGATGTACCTAATATATTTAATCACACCAACGTGTAACCATACCATGCACATTGAGTGGGTTAGAAAATATTAACCATTTTTCAAAAAAAAAATTATCCCATTGTGGTAATAAGATTTAACAAAATCATTGCATAGCCATAACACATGCATTGTGCTAGGGAAATAATTTTTTCAAAAAAATGTATTGGCAATGTGTCAAATAAATTTAACCACATCGGAGACTCAACACATGGAGGACAAAGAGATCAATACTTAGATGACCTGAATGATGGATATAAGACATAGAAATCCCCCCTTGTCAATAATGGGTCTACAAGTGACACAATACTAACACAGAGATCTTCTCTAATGTGCTCAAATGCCCTTGACTTGGAGACCATAGCAACCTTAGATGATGTGGCAAGGATTTTTTCGAGGGTTCACTTGGGTGGGAAATATATCCCACACTCTTTTTAGATATCTTATACACCATTATCGGAATAACATTATGTAGCTACTAGCATCACACCTTTTCCATTTCGAGAGGTAGTTAAGAATACAAGATAGAGATCAATGGTAACTTAGGTACCTTTGCATTCAAAGTCACTTGATATAAAGGGTTTGGAAGTAAAATATTTCTTGGTATGTTTATTGGAGAGCCATCCAAAAGATATAAATTCTTAGGGCTCAGATCTGGTAAGTTCTAAGTTGTCTTTCAAGTGTGAAATGGATGAATTTACCGTTTGGAATAGTAGCGTTCATTCCCAAGGTTTTGGCTCTAAAGAGAAGATCTAAAATATGGTTTGATAGCATTCGACCTTGAATTGGATGCTTTGAGAGATGTACCTTACCACCAAAAAGAGTTGTTCATCCCCTTGATAGATGGGAACTCTTCCATCTAGGTTGAAGAAGTAAAGATTGTTGGTAAATTTCAGAAGAAAAGGAAATGGTTAGGAAGGGATCTAACCCATTACATTTGGTCTTGGGTACAAAAGTTAAGTTAAATGAAATAATGGCCATGGTGGGATAAAACATTGGTAGGTAGAATCAGTGGTTGATGAGTGGGAATTCATGTCTTGAAGGATTAGGCTATCAAAGAGATATAAACACTTTTGGGTTACTCTCCTAGATGTGTGGTATTATCTAAAGGTTGGTTGGCCATGTAATTTCAACATGAGAAGGACTCAACCACCATATCCAAAATATGTTGGATGATAGGAAAAAATCCCTATGCTATTGCAGAAATGGACCCTTCCCTTTGATGCCAAGTTTGATAGGATGGTTCAAACTCTAGTTTGGGTTAGGATTCCTAGTCTTCCACTCATATTCTAGTTAGCTAAGGTATTTTCAAATTTTGGAAACTCCTCGGGAAATTTCTATGAAGAGGAACTATGTTTTATAATGTCCAGTATATGTATATAGTTGCAAGAATACTCATGGGTATAAAACTAAAAGAGGGTATAGATAACTCCATCATAATCAAGGGTGCAGGTATGGAACATTACCAGGTATTCGAATTTGAATGAGTTCCCTTTTGATGCAGTAGATGTCATACCTATAGGAATATGTATTCGGATTGCACACTTCCTCATTGATCTTACAAATGGGAAAAGAAGCCCTATGTCCCTGAGATGTCAAATTCCAAGCCTTTAAAATCCTAATTTCCCATTCATATGCTAGGCAATCTACTTGGAATAAGACAACAAATCATAGTTTGGAATAAATTTCTAACTATAATTTGGCTCCTTGACCAAAACCGTGCATAAGACCAGCACTGATCCTCACAGAAGATGCATTTTTTATTGTACATATTGATCATGAAGAAAACATTATTTTTCATTTACCGAATAAAGTTATGGTGGTCTCAGATAATATCCCTTCCTCAGTTGTCCCCTTTGTCAATTTGATAAAATTTGGTTCTTTGGATAAATATCTAGAAGGCCATACTATTTATAACTCCCAAAGGGCCCCTGGGGACTTCCTAGATAGCTTATCAAGTGTCAATGATTATCTTCCCCTTCACTTGGATCCTCCTTCTAGGGATTTGAGAGATAATTTGACCAAAAATTTCTCGTTCTTTGCAATGGTTAATCTTAGTGATGAACATAGGAGTTGCATATATGTTTTGAGGAGGAGACTTCTAATGGGCTTAAGCACAATTTGAGGCCTAGAGCTAAGGGTCCTCTTGTTGGTTAAATCAATTGTCCTTTCAGAGTATAAATTCCATCAAACCATTATTTATCAACCATGGTAATTCTTTTCATTTAAAGGTTGTCTGCAATGTCTATGCAGGCATCAAAGCTTAATCTAACATTGATTTTTGAAAGACTGACTGCAATAAAGGAAAACTTATTCTAGCAAATTTAATCTAACTACTCACACTCATTCACACCTTCTCAATACCATTCCTTAATCCCTCTAACAAAATCCAACATAAATCTCTGAATTTCATCAAATGCAATGATCAGTACTTACATAAACTCAATACAATCCCTATGCTTTCATGTAGAGCTGAATTTAAGTTTATGTTATTGATTGGTTATGAGAGTCTAGAGTAGTGTAAACACTAAAAATAAAACATAACAGATCACTTAACCATGAAAGTGAGAAACCAACTCTGATCTACCTAGGTTTGATACAGGTTTGATTACTCAATATATGTGGAAGATCTTTGTGCAACACACCACGCTTGTAGAATTAAAGAATTAATTTATTGTCGGTAGTAAAAGAAACTAACTTATCTTGCAAAATTAAAAGACTATGCATAAAATCAAATGGTAGAAATAAAGAAACACACACCATTAAATCACACTTGCATGAATAAATAAATCGTACTTATGAAAATAAATTAGAACACACAATATAAACAAAAGAATACTATTGTTGCATAATGCTCTCATCTCATGGAGTGAGCTCTTTCTTCCAATAAGAGAGTAGCAAGCTACGATCTATAACATCATAAAATAAACTAAATTACACTAAATAGAAAATAAAAGAACTACAATCTACATCAATGCAAGCTTGAGAAAGATAATCTATTCCATCGTGAATTGGATAATTGCTCTAAGAGTCCTCCCCTTGGAATGGAGAAGGAGCTCTTATTTATATATGAGCTCTCCATAACAAATAATAAATGAAGATCCAAAATATCCTCATGAAGATCCACAATATCCTCATGAAGATCCAAAATATTCTCAACAATTGCTAATAGTTTGGATCTCAAAACTAATTCAAAGCTAGTTCCAAGATTTGATAAATCCCATGTTATTTACGATGCCTTTGAAGTCAAATTCGAATTTGGGAATTGAGGCTATAATAAAATAGTCAAAACTCATCTCAAATGTCTCCTAATAGCTCTTTATTTCTTAGATCCATCATATATTTGATGGAAATATTCAAATCTTTATGGATAAGCCAAATATGCACTCATATCCACCACCATTTGCCACCTTTAATTTAAAATCATAATTTGGAAAATGAGAAACATGTAGAATATAATAATTCATCATTTACAAATAAACACATAGTTCCTCTTTGACATCTTTTCCAAGATGACTTCATAGTTGGTGATCTACTTCCACATCTGCAAAACATGGATCTAAAATAGTTCCCATGTTAAGTTTTTATTCATAAGCAAGTACAAAATATGCCAATTCTTCCAAATGTTAATCAAAATTCAATGAAATACTAAGAAATGCAATGGAAACCAGTTTAAACCAAAACCTCACAAATATGCATTAAAAAGGATTAAATATAGGTTCATTGGTAAGTGGAAAGGGTTTAAAAGTGAGGGAAAATTATAGCAAAAGATGTCAATTCCATGACCCAAGACCTCCAGGCTTGTCCAAGGGACTGGATGGGGTTTTAGGTTTCTAGAGGAGTTTGTTCCAAAAGAGGCGCTTAGAGGGTGCAGATCCCTTTTATTTGAGGCTCAACATCAAATCAATAGAGAAATTGTTTCAAGGAAACAATTATCACTTGAAGGGGATCTTAGAGGAAAAAATCCCTTGTGTGAGTTTTTACAATGATTTTTCTCACCATTAATTGTAGAGGGACATCCACTCCCTCTAAAAGAATGGCTCCTAAGAAACTGAACACTGTTTAGAATCCTAACATTATGATCCTTCAAGAAATTATGATTGTTGGGGGCTAGATTCTAAGAGAACTTAGGAAAATATTTTGAGGTTGGAACTTTGCCTTTTCTCAGTCAAGACGCGAGTCAGGGGATTTGAAAATAGGACGGAAGCTTAGAATATTCCATTTAAATAGCTCATGGTTGATTCCCTCGGGTCTACGCCCTATATTATTCTTAATGGATCTCGGGTAGGAAATTCTCTTTCTCAACATTTATGGGCCCTACTTGGACAAAAAAGACTTTTGGGACAAATTATTATGTAAGAAATGGATTTTCCATGGTCTTATAATCTTGGGAGGAGATATGAACTTGTCAATTGGGTCATCAAAGGTAGGGGGGGCTACTTCTTAGGGGATGGACTATCCGATTACTTCATACACAAATTGGAGGAGGCGGGGATGATCGATATAAATCCCATCCACCTTAACCCTACATGGAACAATAATAGAGCATGAGATGCACGAGTCACTAAGAAACTCAATAAGTTCATAGTTTCCAATTCCTTCCTTGATGAAAATTTTAAATTTAGATAGTGGGTTACATTGGGTGGGGGTTCTAACCATTTTCTTATCCTTCTTCACTTGGTATGTGAGGAACCTAAACCCTTAGCCCCTTCAAACTAAACCCATAATGGATTAATGATGATATCTTGATTGTTTCTATCGAAAAGGTCTAATCTCCCTTTACTTGCATCTATCCAAAATCTATGGCAATTCAACTCCTTAATAATTTAAAGAGGGCAAATAAAGTATCCATTTTTTGGTCTAGGGAGAAAACTATTAGGAAGGATAGGATTGTCTCTAATATTGATTATAAGATACACAATGTATACAATGGTGAAGTGCTTAGGTTTTTCTCTATAGAGTCCAAGTAGAAAATCCATTGTATGGAAGCCAAAAAGAGGGATATCCTACTAGGAAAAACAATGGAGTTTAAAAAGTAAATCACTTTGGTTGTCGACTAGATATGAAAACACCAAGTTCTTCCATTTATATGCCACAATCACAGAAGCTAGACATTTTATTTGGAAGATTGTCAAAAACAACAGTGAACAAGTAACTAGTGTAAAGGAATTACACAAGAAGGTACTGACTCTACTTCCAAAAAATATTTAAGGATAGTGGCATATACATAATAGCTGAAATCTTAAATGTGGCCTCATATTTTCCACAATTTTCCAATGATCAGGATAATTAAGAAAGACAAAAGATTTAATATTTTAGAATTAACTCAAAAGATCGTCCATATTTTTCAAAAAGACAAAATCTTTTTTTTTTTAACAGAAACAGGTAAGGAGTTTGTATTAACAAAGGCTGTGCACAGCCATTCAATACATTGGCAAAATTTCATACTCTGCATCTAACAAGGGAAAATTGCAGAGGTTTTTGAAGTCTGACCTCTGGAATTTCTTACTGTCAAAATTCATAAGAAGACTACAGTTACTAGTGGGGTAAACCCTCACAAACTGGTTACATAATTTAAGGCAAAAAAACATTCAAAATAAACAGCTGGGAGAAACCTGCATCAGGTAAATGCCATTATCCATAGTTCTGCTGGTTGACTGAAGCTGCCTCTGCCATTTCCAGGTTCGCCGTTGGAGCCTCCTGTGCATAGCTGCACTGCTTTTTGCAAACAAGAACAGAGATATCGTTTTTCACACTGTCAATCTTCCCCATGAGTTCAATTACGTTTCTGTCAATATCCTCCATTCGCGATTCCAAGCAGGAAAGCCTGGAGTGGATGTATTTGTCCTCCACCACGAGTTCATCAATTTTATTATCAGTATTGCACACTGCAGAGTAGGTTCTGGACAGATAGACCTTAATGTCGGAGGTGAGACGGCTCAAGGTGACAATCGCCTGCCTGACACCATCCATCTCGTTATCAGCCAGGAGATTTCCTGCAGACAACACTGCGGGTTCCTGAAGACTAAGGTTTTGCAGAGCAGGGCCGAGGGCGTCGAATGGAGGAATGGACATAGTGCAAATGAATTCAACAACCGTTGCCTGGAGTGATAAATGCTCGGGCGTGAGAGCAGTACCCGGCATGTGATGTGAGGCACGTGGTGGGAGATGTGGAGCTCGGGCCATGCGATGGCGGTGGAGAGGGTGAAGTCCAAAACAAAGGTCGCCGTGGGAGCTTGGTGAAGTGAGTTTAAACCATGAACTAGCATGCCTATAACAATTCCAAGGTGGAGAGGGGTTAAACCAAGAACTAGCATGCCTATAACAATTCCAAGGTGGAGAGGGATTAAACCATAAGTTCATTAGGGAATAAAATGATAGGATGAAACATTGTTTAGGATAGCCTGCCCCAATTCTAACTTGACTCCTTTGTTGGCAAGAGTATCGGCATTGCCGTTGAGATCCCTTAGCACATGAAAGTAGAGTGTGTCCTTTGGGAGGGTGAGGCGTTTTATTCTTTTCTGTATTCTCCGGTTTTTGTCTGTCTTTAAGGGGGTGCCATTGTTCATTGCCTGTATAACATGCTTGGAGTCCCCAAAAACTTGAAGGCGATTCATGTTGAAGGTGACTGCTAATTCTAGAGAGTAGAACAAGGCAAGCCATTCTGCTTGATTGTTGGTGCTAATTCCAAGTCCCCAAGAGAAATCCACTAATTTATTTCCTCCGGGATCAAAGATGACCCCCCCCGCGCCTGCCGCCCCCGGGTTCCCCTTTGAATCTCCATCAAAGAAGATTGTGAATCTTGCTTGTTCCTTCCACCATTTCCCAAAGATTTCTTGATCTTTTCTGATTTCCCACTCATGCCAGGCTGAAGGGGAATTGGACTGAAGTGAACTCACTGCTAAGAACCTTTGACTCCATTGAAATTCATTCCAATTTAGAACTTCCTTGGCACAAAGCACCACTCTTTTGGATTTCAATGACTCAGAGATAAGAGTTATTGCTTTGTTTGCTAGCCTCTCCTCTGATCTTGATTTGTCTTCAAATATTCTTCTATTTCTTTCCAGCCAGATTTGCCAGCAAATGTTCATGGGGATTAGCTTCCAGATTCTAGAGAAGGTGGGTTTGTTTTTTGAGCCTCCCTGGATTTTGTGATTCCAGTTCTCCAACATCTGTTTCAACTGTCTAGGGCAGGAGACTGGGTGGATCAGAGGGTCGAGGACCGCATTCCAAACCTGTCTGGCATAGGTGCAATCCAGGAAGAGGTGTTGTGCAGTCTCCTCCGCGTTTTGGCACAATGGACATCGAGAGGGACCTTCAATACCGCGTTGCTTGAGGTTGTCAGCTGTCAGTTGCTTGTTGTGAGCGAGGATCCAATAAAAGTAATTTATCTTTGGGATACTATCTCTGTTCCAGATTTTCTTCCACTTTGTTTGCAGTGGATTATTGTTCCTGGTGAGCATTGCGTAGCCATCTTTGACTGAGTATTCCCCAGCTTTCCCCCAACCTCTGGTGTCCTTGGATCTGGCGCTTAAGGGGGATTTCCCGTTCAGCAGTTGCATGAAAGTTTTGTAGCTGTCTAAAAGGTGGCCTGGTGGGTTCATATTTTTCCAGTCCTTCCATTTTCCTGTGGATGTCCATGTGGCCATGTCTGCCAGCTTTATTACTCCTGCATCTTGAAGCCAGAGTTTGATATTCTGGATTTCCTGGATCTCGCCCATAGGCTGTTCTCCATTTATGCTATCTGTCCATATATTGATTTTGTTTCCATTCCCTGGAACCCAGTACATGTTATCTTTGATTATGTCTGCTGAATCAAGCATGAGCTTCCAAATGGCAGTACCAGTGTTCTTCTTCATTTTGTTAAGACATCTCTGTCTTGGCCCTCTGGTATATTTATTCTTGATTGCCTCCTTCCACCATTCCTTTTGTCCAGATACCAATCTCCAGACCATTTTGGCTCCCAGAGCTTTGCTCATCACTGCTGGATCCCGAATGCCCAAGCCCCCTCTTTTCCTATTCTCCTTGACAGTGTTCCAATTGACTAGATGGAACTTTTTGCCTTGAGATCTGCCTCCCTGCCAGAGAAACTTTCTAATTTCCAAGCATATATTGTTCATGACGGTCTTAGGGGCCAGAAGGATGGCTCCAGTGTAGATGGGGAGAGAAGAGAGGACTGCTTTAATCAGGGTCACTCTACCAGCTAGATTTAGCCATCGTGAGCCCCAGGAGTTAATCTTATTCTTGATCTTTTCCAATATCGGCTGCCAGGAGGCTGTGGTAGTTTTTTTGTGAGTGATTGGGATACCTAAGTACTTGAAAGTTGTCCAATCAAAGCAGGGTTTGAAGCCAAGGATGAGGGCTATATTTCTAAGGAGGAGATTCCCACAGTTCCAACTGTAAATGTTGCATTTTTGGCTGTTAGTTTTCCCCCCAGATGCACGAAGGAAGAGGTCGAGGGTTGTTTTGAATCTGTAAGCAATGATGGACGAGGCACTTCCCAGAAAAATGGTATCATCGGCAAACTGTGCATGGTTAATAGGGGGGGCATTTTTGGAAATTACTATGCCTGGAAGGGAGCCATTCATTTGTTGAATATTTAGTTTTCTACTCAGGGAGTCTGCCATGATGACAAAAAGGCTTGGGGAGAGGGGACAGCCTTGCCTTAATCCCCTTGTCAGGCGGAAGAAGGGAGAGGGTCTGCCATTAACTAGAGGGGCGATCCAAGGGGAACCAATACAAGCTTTAATCCATCCTATGAAGTCTTCCCCAAAACCAAAATTTGCCATTACTTTGAAGAGAAATTCATGTCTAACTCTATCAAAAGCATTTGCCATATCCAATTTTATAGCCATACCTGGGTCTTTTCTTTGAATGCTCGAGTGTATTGCCTCTTGAACAAGTAGGATGTTGTCATAGATTTGCCGTTCCGCCATGAATCCTCCTTGATTTGGGGATATGATTCTAGGAAGGAGCCTTTTAATTCTGTTTGCTATGATTTTCGTGAGGATTTTGTAGGAGGAGTTGCAGAGTGAGATGGGGCGGAATCTTCCTATGGAGAGGGGATGTTTCTCCTTGGGAATGAGAGCTATGAAAGTGGAATTAGTAGCCCCTCCAATTCTGGCTCTTCCCTTGGTCCAATTGAGCATTCTGATCAAGTCTTTTTTAAGCCAGATCCAGAGTTTCCTATAAAAAAGAATGGGGAGTCCATCCGGGCCAGGGGCCTTTTCTGGATGCAGAGACCAGACAGCATTCCTCGCTTCCTCTTCTGTAATCTGGTCCATTAAACTCTTATTGTCAGAATCAGAGATGAGCGCAGGGATTTCCATGCTCATTTGATCTAGCTCCTCGTTGGTGATTTCCTCATTTTCATTATATAACCTTTCAAAGTGGGCTTTGGATTCTTGAAGAATGTTGTCCTGTCCTTCTATCTTTTGACCATCTTCTCTTGTGAGGCTCAGAATATTGTTTTTCCTGTATCTCTCTTTGCATTGGGCATGGAAAAATTTGGTGTTCCTGTCTCCTGCCTTCAACCAGAGACATCTTGATGTAAGCCTCCATTCCTCTTCTTCTTTTCTAGCTATGTTCTGAATTGCTTCATCCAGATTCTTTTCTTCTCTCAGCATTTCTACTGTAACTGTATTCTGCTCCATTTTGAATTGATGTTGTTCCATTTCCTTTTGTAACTTGTCTAGCTCTTCTCCTGGATTTAAGCTATTTTGCTTTGCCCATGTTTTTAGTGCTTTTTTGGTTAGCTTTATTTTGGTCTCCCATATATAGCCAGGGGATCCAGGTATAAATTGCTTCCAGATTGAGACAACTTCGTTCATACAGAGTTGATTTTCAAGCCAGGTCGGGTTGAGCCTGAAGGGGAGGGGGCCCAGGTTGCCAGGGGAGGTGAAGAAGAGGGCGATGGGTCTGTGATCTGAGGTGGCTGAGGCTAGAAGTTTGGATTCAGGGATTTTTGGTTTGAGGAGGAAGGAGGAGCTGATGAGAAAACGGTCCAGGCGAGCAGCAATGTGGTTTGGACCCACCCTCTTATTGTTCCAAGCGTAGACACCTTGCTTGGGCTTGATGTCTACTAGATTCCAATCCGAAATCAGATCTTCCATCCTTTCTCCGAATGGATCTCTGATTTTAGATCCTCCTTTTCTCTCCAACGCTGAGATGGTGACATTGAAATCGCCTGCCAGGACACACGGGGCATTTGCTAGGAGGGGTCGCATGTCTATTAACTGATTCCAAAACTGTTCCTTTTGGCCATACAAGGTCGGCCCATAAATATTTCCTATCCAGAACCTATCATTGTTTGAGATATCTTCTAGCTCAATAAATATCCAGTGTCGATTTATTTCAGATGAGAGACATGTATACTTACTTTCATCCCATAGGGATATGAGTCCTCCTGAAGCTCCTGTTGCATTGACTGCAATTCCTTTTCCTTTGGGCCATACTTTCTTCATGGTGCTGATGCAGTCTTCCTTTTGCATTTTAGTCTCCTGGATTGTGAGGATTGAAATGTTCTCCATTTTTTTTAATCTTTTTATTGCCTCTGCTTTTTGCTTCCCGCCTAATCCTCTACAATTCCAAGAGACTATTTTCATTATTTTTTGATTTGGAGAGGACCTGCTCTGTCCTTTCTTTCCTCCTGAGTCTGTTTCGAACTGGACAGTATTCTGACATGTTGATCCAAACTGGTTTGCTTGCCCGCCGCCCTTTCTCTGGCTGCTTCTTGTTCTCTGATAGTTTTGTTTAGTCTTCTTCCTCTTTTGGCTATGGGCTCCTGCTCTTCTTCTTTACTCTCCGAGGTTTCTTCCTGTATTTGTTTTGCTTTAGCTCTTGTTACTGAGCCTCCTGAGGTTAATGAAGGTTCTATTCCATCCCCTGCGTGTTGAGGGGAAGATGGGGTTTGGTTCTTGTCCTCATTTCCAATATGATCCTGGTCTCCCTGTTGTTCTTCAGGTTGCTTTTCTTGCTCTTGTTCTTCTTCATTTTCTTCGCTGCTCAGGACCTGAAATTTGTTGGAAAGCTCTGTGGTTTTTGGAGGGGGTTTGTTCGCTGCACTTGCATTGTTCTTGTTCCCCTTTTTCTTTGAGACTTCATTCCATTCTCCCCCTTGAGTTTCTTCCACCTCTGGCATTTTCCTTTTGGGACATAGCCTCGCAAAGTGCCCATATTCGTGACAGACCTTACATTTAAAGGGGATTTGTTCATAGTCCACTGTTTGTCTGTGGCTCCATCCTTCCATAGCTAAGTCTATTGCTTCTGGGAGGCCCTTCTCCAGGTCGACTTCAACGCATATTCTTGCACAAGAGAACATGGGAGGTTTTGGCTCTGACTTGTCAATGTATTTCCCCAGAGAGTTGCCAATGGCCCGTAAATCTTCATCATTCCAACAGTGGAGGGGGAGATGCGGTAGTTTTACCCAGACAGGGACTGCCCTTGGGATATCTTTTTCTGGGTCGAAGGAGAGGTCCCATTTGTTGAGGTACATTCCCCTTGGCCCCATGAAATATGGTCCATTCCTGAATATTAAGTCCCGGTCCTCTTTTTTCTCAAAGTAGAAAACAAAAAACCCTTTCGCACAGAAGATTTGCTGCACTTCACCTTGGATTAGAGGACGCCAATTTTTGTTGAGCCAAGCTTCAGTAGAGCGGGGCGAGGGCCAAAGCCCCGTGAAGTGTCCGACCAATCCTTTTTCTGCTAACGCAATGGCTTTGCACTTCGAGGCGGTTGAGGTGAGCATCACTTCAGGTACCTCTGTTCTCTTGAAAAACCTAGAGTCGGGTTGGGACGGGGCTCGCGAGGAGGCAGGTAGGGAAGCTACCAGATCTTTGAACAAATCGATGATGGGAGGGCGGCCAGCCTCCGGACCGGTGCGACCAGGGTCTGGCGGCGGCTCCATTGGGACGTTGCAAAAACCCTAGCTCGTAGCGATAGTCTCCTATTGTACTATTCAAAAAGACAAAATCTTAGGCCCAGATGGGTTTCCTATTAAATTCATCTTAAACTATTTTGAATTCATTGGGGAGGATCTTAGAGGTGATTTTAAATAATATAGGCTCACTAGTAATATCTTACATGCTTTTAATTCTACATTTCTTTCCCTCATCCCAAATATGGATAATCTCATTTCATTTGATCATCTAAGGCCAATATCCATGTATAATTGTATTTACAATATCACATCCAAAATAATTACTAGGAGGTTAAAACCTATTGTATCACTCAATATATCCAAAGAGAAATTTGTTTTTTGAGTGGGTAGACAGATACATGATGCTATTGGAGTAACCCATGAGGGTTTACAATCCATCATGTTTAAAAAATATAAGGCAATGGTCATCAAAATCAACCTATACAAAGCCTTCAACCATGTGAATTGGCTCTATCTACACATACTTTTGATCCACCTAGGGTTTTGTGTTCCATTTGTGTCGTGGAATATCAGTTCCACATAAACTATCTCCCTTTCTTATCTTATTAATTGGTCTGCTATCCATTTTTCCAATATGGGGAGGGTGCTAAAGAAAGGGTTCCTTATTTATTCCATTATGTTCCTCTTATTCATGGAAGGACTTAGCAAACTAATAAGGATATGCATATGAATGGATGTTTCAAAGGAATCAAGATTGTCAACTCTTGCATGCTAACTCACCTATTGTTTGTTAATGACTTCTTACTCTTTTCTTTAGTGGATAACGGGGATGTCAAAAATCAAAATTAAGTTATTGACCTATTATGTGCTATGACATGTATTATTGCAATCTACACTATCACATCAAGGTTTCCAGGAATAATAAAAGGAATTTATGTTCTTGACCTTTCTATTCCATGTCACGTCCCCTTCCATCAATCCAGTGCAAGGGAGAAAATGTGACCAAACATACCGGGCTTATTTGACAATCTCAGCCCCATACATTACTAACAAATTCATGGATAAATAAAAAATTAGGTATACATATTCATACTAAACAAACACAGTGGAATTAAACACTGTATACACACACAGTTTCATCATGAATTTAGCATATAAACAACAGTCATTAATTAAAACATTGCAGAGCACAGAATTAACATAACTCAACCACAAGGAATATTTATCTTGAAGAAGAAGTTGTCCAACCAACTGGCTATGTGAGAGCAATGTTCCACCTAACCATAGATCTTTGTCCAGCCTATATTTTTTCAGTTGAGAGATCACCCTCGAGCTGGGTTGTGTATCCACTAAGGAGGAACTAGATGGGCTCAATCACAGCCATGGTTTCACTCAACAGTGATGCTAAGCCAACACACAGTTGGGTTTATCAAGCATACAAAAGAAAAAGGAGGGCAATGCTAAGCCAGTGAGCTCAACCACAGAGCTACAGGCATCTCAAGATAATTCAAACAGTCAAGGAACCCATAGTACCTACCACACCCAACACAAGGAAGGTCCCCTTCTCTGTTGCACAGTCCCTCAGGCGTCCCTTCCCTCCAGTGCTCTTCAGGGTGGGCACAAAAAGTTCCAAGCTGCTAAATCCTTTAGATTCCAACCTTCACTGGGTTTATCAAACATTCCCAACCTCTGTTCTAGAATTCACACTTGGAATTTCTCAATTAGGTGATCAAATAACTCAATCCCGTCACTGGAATTCTGGGCTATAAAAACTGGGTTTTTCTATGGATTTCGGGGTACCTAATACTCTCAAAATCACCCTAAGGTTCATATCTATGGATCCCCCATTGGATTTTACTGTCAATACCAAATTCTGAGCGTTTATGGCTCTTCAAAACGTGGTTTCATGCAAAGTTGCGATTTCTGGTTTTTCTCACTATTGGGCATGTGTAATGGATGAAAACTGATGCTCCCCTCTTCAACAATGGAATGAGAATAAGGAAGAAGAAACTCCCATGAGGTAGGGTGACTTGTGGTACAAGAAAAACAGATCCCATACCTGCCATACGAATTTCTGGGATGCCTATGCTCCATTGAATCCACGGACTGATTGCTCAACAACTTCCTTACAACTGAAATAAATGTCAGCAAGGAAAGTCAAATGGGTTCTCAAGATGACATTTGGCAGCATATGGTTCAACCCCATAACCCCCTAACCACTCCCTAGTGGATACACATGGCCCCTTCTCAATAGTTTCTTCCATAGCCAGTTTTGGTATTTTATTGCAATATTAAATATTTACATCAATTACAATATTTCATGGCTTAATAGCTCATGGGTAATAAAATATCAAATACTTTCCTTTCTAAATAAAATCCGAGCATGCACTAGCGGGGCCTTGGCCTTGAGCTCCACGGTAGGAAAACATACATCGCATGTATACAATATTTACATTAAAAGCCAATATTTCATAAGGGTCAAAATGGGGTATTACAGTCGCTTCCTCTTAGAGCAACACCATCCTCGGTGTTCTCAAAACTGAATAAAAGTGGAAATGCCTCTCTCATGGCATCGGGACTGAGGTGCTGCCATTGGACCTTTACCTGCCCGATGGATCTGTTCCGAAGCAAAGTGACCTTCTTGTCGAGGATGCGCATAGGATTTACTTGGAACTCTCCCTCGGGTTCCACCTGTATCACATTCCAATCAATCATATGATTAGGATCATGTACATACTTCTTAAGCAAAGATACATGGAAAACATTATGAGATCTTATATTAGCAGGCAATGCAACTCTATATGCAACTTGCCCTATCCTATCTAGGACTTCAAATGGTCTACAATATATTGGTGCCAACTTGGCACAACTCCCCAACTTGAAAGAAAACTTCCTTGGTTTCACTCTCAAATAAACATGATCCCCAATCTGAAATTCCTTATGCACCCTTTTCAAATTTGCATAACTCTTTTGCATGTTCTGAGCTGCCTTTAAATTTTGTCTGATCTTAACAACTTCCTGTTCCATTTCCTTGATCATCTCTGGCCCAAGCACTACCCTGTTCACCAGACTATCCCAAGTCATTGGAGTCCTACATCCTTTGCCATACAATGCCTCAAATGGATTCATTCCCAATGATGCATGATGTCCATTATTGTATGCAAATTATACCAAGTGTAGGTAATCTTCCCACTTGGATGGTTTATCCATCACATACATTCTCAGCATGTCTTCAAGAACCTGATTCACCCTCTCAGTTTGGCCATCTGTTTGAGGATGATATGTTGTACTGAAATTCAATCTAGTTCCAAATTCCTAAAATAATCCCTTCCAGAAATTGGAAGTAAACTTTGTCTCACGATCAGAAATTATTGCCTTAGGCAATCCATGCAATTTGAATATTTCTCTCATGAAGATATTTGCAATGTCATTAACCTTGTGAGTGGACTTGACCAAAATAAAGTGAGCTACTTTTGATAGCTTGTCCACCACAACCATTATTGAATCATGCTTCTTCACTGTCATGGGCAGACCTGTTATAAAATCCATAGAGATCACTTCCCACTTCCACTCTGGAATGGGTAAGGGATGCAACAATATTACCAGATGTTGGTGCTCTGCCTTGACTTGCTGGCACTTTTGACACCTAGCAATGTACTCAACTATGTCTTGCTTCATACCATGCCAAAATTATTGCTTTATTGCTGCTGTTATAGTCTTTTGATATCCTGGGTATCCAGAATATGGCATTTGATGTATTTCATCCATCACTAGCTTCTTCAAATCTGCACTATTTGGAACATACAGTCTAGTACTCTGATAGATGAGAACATCATCCTCACCTAACTGATATCTTGCACATGCTTCATCCACATTACTCTGCTGCAAATTTTCTTTAATTTGAAGGCAAGTTTCATCACTAGTTTGGGCTTCAAGAACTCTTGTCTTCAAATCTGATTTACACACCCTTAATGCTGCAACATGAAATTTTCTGTTAAGAGCATGTGCAACCTTATTCTCTTTCTCTTTTACATGCTTAATTTCAAAATCAAATTCACAAAGAAACTCCATCCATCTAGCTTTCCTAGCATTCAATTTTGGTTGGTCAAACAAATACTTCAAGCTCATGTGGTATGTTCTAGGATCGAATCTCCTTCCCAACAAATAATGTCTCCACATCTTGAGAGCATGTACTATGGCTGCTAATTCTAAATCATGTGTGGCATATTTCTTGTCATGCTCTTTTAATTTCCTTGACTCATAGAAAATCACAACTCCTTCTTGTATGAGCACTCCACCTAGCCCTTCAATGCAAGCATCTGTGCACACTACAAAATCCTTCTTTGGATCTGCTATCTTCAAAACAGGAGCACTGGTAAGTAACTCCTTTAACTACTGAAAACTTTTCTCACATTTTTCAGACCATACAAACTTGATATTCTTCATTTGCAATGAAGTGATTGGATGAGCTATCTTGGAGAAGCCTTCAATAAACCTTCCGTAGTAACCAGCAAGACCCATAAAAGATCTAACATCTGAAACATTCTTTGGAGTAGACCAATCCATGATGGCATTAATCTTCTCTGGATCAACTGCAATTCCTTCTTCAGAAATGATATGACTCAAATATTGCACCTTCTTTTGGTAAAAATCACACTTGCTTAACTTGGCATAAAGTTGATGTTCTCTAAGGACTTGCAACACCATCCTTAGATGCTCCTCATGTTCTTCTTCATTCCTTGAATAGATAAGAATGTCATCCAAGAACACAATCACAAACTTATCCAAATATTTGCTGAAGACACTATTCATGAGACACATGAATGTAGAAGGTGCATTGGTAAGACCAAATGGCACCACAGTGAACTCATAATGCCCATATCTAGTTCTGAAAGTCGTCTTGTGAATGTCTTCTTCTTTAATCCTCACTTGATGGTAGTCAGACCTCAAGTCAATCTTTGAAAACACCTTAGCTTCCTTCATTTGATCAAATAAGTCATCAATCATTGGCAATGGATACTTGTTCTTGACTGTCACTTTATTGAGCTACCTGTAATCAATACACAGTCTTAAGGTCCCATCCTTCTTCTCAACAAATAACACCGGTAGACACACTGGTCCTGATATATCTCTTGTCCATTAACTCTTGTAGATGCATCTTCAACTCTACCAATTCTGGTGTGCTCATTCTATAAGGAGCTTTGGAATTTGGCGCTGCCCCTGGAACAAGGTCGATGGTAAAATCAATATCTCTCTTTGGTGGTAGTCCCGGCACTTCATCCGGAAACACATCTTGGAACTCTTGAAACAATGAGAAATCTTCTATCCTTGGTTCTTTGTCCTCTGACGAATCTGATATATGGACTGCATATAATTGGCAACCATGACTTTTTCAACTGTAAAGCTGAAATTTGTCTTACTGAAATTGGAAACCTCTGACGAATTTGTGCTCTACAATGTTTTAATTAATGAATGTTGTTTATATGCTGAAACCAAGCATATAAACAACAGTCATTAATTAAAACATTGCAAAGCATAGAATTAACATAACTCAACCACAAGGAACATTTATCTTGAAGAAGAATTTGTCCAACGAACTGGCTATGTGAGAGCAATGTTCCATCTAACCATAGATCTCTGTCCAGCCTATATTCTTTTAGTTGAGAGATCACCCCCAAGCTGGGTTGTGTATCCACTAAGGAGGAACTAGATGGGCTCAATCACAGCCATGGTTTCACTCAACAGTTATGCTAAGCCAACACACAGTTGGATTTATCAAGCATACAAAAGACAAAGGAGGGCAATGCTAAGCTAGTGAGCTCAACCACAGAGCTACAGGCATCTCAAGATAATTCAAACAGTTAAGGAACCCATAATACCTACCACACCCAACACAAGGAAGGTCCCCTTCTCTGTTGCACAGTCCCTCAGGCGTCCCTTCCCTCCAGTGCTCTTCAGGATGGGCATAGAAAGGTCCAAGCTGCTAAATCCTTTAGATTCCAGCCTTCACTGGGTTTATCAAGCATTCCCAACCTCTGTTCTAGAATTCACACTTGGAATTTCTCAATTAGGTGATCAAATAACTCAATCCCGTCACTAAAATTCTGGGCTATAAAAATTGGGTTTTTCTATGGATTTCGGTGTATCTAATACTCTCAAATTCTCCCCAAGGTTCATATCTATGGATCCCCCATTGTATTTTACTGTCAATACCAAATTATGGGCGTTTATGGCTCTTCAAAATGTGGGTTCATGCAAAGTTGTGATTTCTGGTTTTTCTCATTGTTGGGCATGTGTAATGGATGAAAACTGATGCTCCCCTCTTCAACAATGGAATGGGAATGAGGAAGAAGTAATTCCCATGAGGTAGGGTGATTTGTGGTACAAGAAAAACAGATCCCATATCTTCCATACGAATTTTTGGGATGCCCATGCTCCATTGAAGCCATGGATTGATTTCTCAACAACTTCCTCACAGCTGAAATAAATGTCAGCAAGGAAAGTCAAATGGGTTCTCAAGATGACATTTGGCAGCATATGGTTCAACCCCACAACCCCCTCACCAGTCCCTAGTGGATACACATGACCCCTTCTCAATAGTTGCTTCCATAGCCAGTTTTGGTATTTTATTGCAATATTAAATATTTACATCAATTACAATATTTCATGGCTTAATAGCTCATGGATAATAAAATATCAAATACTTGCCTTTCTAAATAAAATCCGAGCATACACTAGCGGGGCCTTGGCCTTGAGATCCACGCTAGGAAAACATACATCGCATGTATACAATATTGACATTAAAAGCCAATATTTCATAAGGGCAAAATGGGGTATTAGTACAGTCTATCAATCAGAACTTGAATCTAGGGAATTTTCTCAAGGAAAATGATTATATAAAATGTGATTGGAAATGGTTGATAAGAATGGTGGAGGATTATCTCAATGTGTGTTTCAATAGATTATTGTCTCGAGGTGACCTCTTAGTTCTTGTGAAATCTATATTGGAAAATAAACCTATATATTGTTCGATGCTTTCAAGGATCCCAAAGGGAGTTTTTGAAAATATTTAGAGATTATGTTTCAACCTCATTTGGTATAGAAATAGGGACAAAAATTGATTACCACTAGTAAAGTAGAAACAAGTGGCACTCCCAAAATCCCAAGGGGGTTGGGATTAAAGAACAATTTTCTATTCTCCAAATCCTTGGTAACAAAAATTGTTTGGATATTGATCAAATCTAATGGTATCTAGTGCACAGTTTTTCATAGGAAATATATTTATCTAGATTTGATGGTGGAATGATTGCATCGACATAATTTTTCTTTATATAATGCTTTGTCAATTTGGAAGGCTTTGACTGATGCACTCCCTTTGGTTTGAAACTGGTTGTGTTAGAATAGTGGTAAAGGTATGATGGCCCAGATTGGATTGGACCCATGGAATGGTTGTAATTAAAAAATTTTATTGCCCAATCATTTGTTTCTCCACCTTCATGCTATATGTATCTACCTACTATCACAAGTGGTGGACCATCCCAACACAACTATTTAGCACTAGTCCTAGTTATCGAGAAGAATTTTTAGCTTCAGTGGAGAAGATAGTGCAATTGGGATAGCTACATTGACAGGTTATCGGCCATGCTAGTGCAGATAAAGGACAAGGAAGATAATCTTCTCTAGACAAGCTCCCTCATAGTGAATATACTCCCAAATTAGGATACATGGTCTTGAAAGAGAAAGAGGTACACGTGCCTACAAAGTGGTGGTGGAAACCAATATGGTGCTTCTATTCTTTGTCAAAATCCCATATCTTTATGTGGATTCCCATTAACAACAAGGTTCTAGTGTGGGATATCCTTCAAAGGATATCTTGTGTTGGACCTAGGAGATGTAATCTATGCCAAACCCACTAGGAATCAAACTTCCATTTAGTTATGACCTACTCTTCTTCTTAGAAGGTATGGGATGAGATTGTAGGTTTCAATGGGTTGACATGAATTTGGATTGGAGACTCAATTAATGATGGTCTAAAGTGATGGTGTGAACATACTGAAATGAAATCTATTTGAGCTCTTCCACTAGTTGTTGCATGTGGGGTCTAGCTAGCATGAAACTTAGCTATATTTGAAGATAATATGGCAGTTCCATTGGATGTTTCCATTCAAGGTATTAGCATTGCCAATGTATATAAAACTCAAAATTTTCTCAAATCCCGAAGGGTGTTGGTGGAGGAGGTTATTGATAAGAGTACTCCATAGGATTACTTTAACAGGTCCTTCCAAGGGAATAACCTTTTAGCTAGAGTTGGTGGTATTATTCATATATCAAATTCTCACTCTTGTAATTTCAAATAAATATTAGGTCAAGGAATGAATAATGTATCCGAATTATGGCCTCTAAAACTAGTCTTAACCTTGGTGTTGGATCTTGGACAAATCTTTGTGAAACTTTTTGGAGACTATTAGCTAGTTATCAATTGGATCACAAGTAAATATAGGATGCAGAATTTTAATCTACAAGTGCTATTGGATGAGACCATCATGCTATTTAGTTCCATATATAATGCATCGATTATCCATATCTTTAGAGAAAGGAATCAAGGAGGCTAACTCTCTCACAAAAGACGCATTACATCTTCCTTGGGGAACATGATCTATATTGGAAATTGGTAATGATAGGATATCATAGTATATGTAGACTTTTTTAAATCTAAGTTCCTTTAATGTTGTTATAGGATACATTTGATATACACAATATATTTATGCGAGGTACTTACCTATAGTTTTGTAACTAAACAATATATCTGAGGAATCCATGAGCTATTTTGGATTGATGTAAGGCATCTCAGTGCTAATCTTTTAGGGCCTAAAAAGTGATACTAAATTCACTATGCTCTCAAGCATCTGACAAATTAATTTTGAAGAAGGAATTAACCACACTAGTACATAACCCTACAATGTTATCTAAGATAGGTTAAAACATTTTATAAAAATATCAAATATTTAAAAGAAATATAATATATACAGTATATAAATCTAATTGCACCAATGCATAACCCTAACACACACACCAAGTTAGGTTAAAATATTTTTTTTAAGTATATCAATCATTCTTTCAAAAGAAAAACTTGGTGCATCCTATATGTTTAACCACACTTGTGTGTAACACTACCACAATTATTAATTTATATTTAAAATATTTTAGAAAAATGTAACTAGTGCACCCTACACCTCTACATGCATTGATGCATTGGAATATAGAGTGCGCCATGATAGGATAACAAAACAATTACTAAACATAATTTTCATTATTATCATTCATTCAATGATTCAACCCATACAAGCATTGTTGCTCTCGATCCCATATAAGCACCCTATTGTCAGTGTCTAGAGTCCTTGAGTTTTTCTTCCATGGTGGAATTTTGGTTCTTTTGGAATTTTTCAGATGATAGTAATTTTTAATTTCTTTCTCTATGTGAAAACCATGTGGCTTTTTTAAGAGAAGATACCATGTTATTTGAATGTTATCCCTTATTTTACATTTTTAATGGTTTAAAATTTAAAATTTACTTTTTAATTGATATTTTTTATATTTTTGAAAAAAAATCCACAAGTAATAACCTAGATTTAATTTAAGTACATGTTGTTGTAAATGTAACTTTGGAAGATATTCATTTGTATTTTATATTTATATTTATTATTGTATTTTACTTGTACCTCCGACATAGATGTTTTTCCTTCATTCGGGGATGTCATTATTATGTTTGGTCATGCAAGTTCATTGAGGTAAAACATCCATTGTAAGTCGGGGCAATAACGCCCCAAAGAATAAATGTAAAATGTATTATTGAGTCTCCCTAGGACAGGTCAGCCCAGTCAGGTTAGTGAGGCTGACTTAATTAGGAAAAAGGTCACCCATACATAAAGTATAAATGGAGAGCTTGCTCTCTCATTTGGACACACCACTCACTCAAGAAAGTTTGCATAAGAAAGGAGAGAAGACAAGTTCGTTGGAGGAGAAAGAGAGAGGGCTGCAGAAGTCATCTTACTTTTGGGGTTTTCCATTTTGTGATATTGTATTAGTGACGAATATATCTCTGAGGAAGTTGTGGGGTTTTCTCCTTTATGGTTTCCCCGAGGAAAACTGTGTCTATTGTGTATTGTTGTGCTTGTTTTTCTTTCAGTTAAATATCCTAGTTAAATTGAATTAAAGTACAAACTCTAATAGTACACTAACAATTAGTTCCCATATAGGCCACAATAATAAGCAATGTTCCATTTCATTAAAAGTGCAGTATAAAGATATAAATTTAATGTGCAACAATTTCACATTCCCTCTAGTGAACTAATGGATGTACATACGCACTTGCAACACCACTCCTAATAAGATTAGATACATCGCACATAATTGGTAACAACACCAAGGGGTTATGATGAATCTATCAATAAATAAGTGCACTAGGGTGGCCTACATCAATTGATAGTTCCTATATAACCTACACTAGTGCGTGGTGTGTTCAAGCATTCTAAGTGCACTATAAATTATTAGATTGCATATGTGAATTATGTGTGCTATATTGTGTGCTAATTAATGTACATATGAATTAGGAGAGATGCTCCCTATACGATGTGGTCCATTGCAAATTACTGGTAACAACACTAAGAGATGGAAGTGCTCACATGGATAAATAAGCACATTGAGATGGTGTTTTTTGTAAAATATTTGTGAATTGAAAAATATTGTGGCATGCCAAATATCATGTGTTTACATTTAAACTACATGGTTAATCTTCAACCTTTTTGAAACTTATGGTTTTAATTGGTGATGAGTCGCATAATCAACATCTTTTGCTATCCTTTTCCTCTTATTTTTAATCCCTTTTCACTTACCCATAACCTTGTATTAATCCATTTTAATGCTCATGTGTGAGATTTAGGCTCAAGGTGGGTTCCATTGCATTTCTTAGTATTTCATTGGATTTCTGGTTAACATTAGGAAAAGTAGTGTATTTCGCATTTACTTTTTAAATAATGACTCATCAAGGTATTTCTCCAAAGGTCGCTTTGCTACAAGAGTATTTTGGGTAACCAACAAGTCATATGGTAAACATGCTATGGATCTGTGGAATGAAGTAAACTCCTACAGGCCACCACCCACCAAGCACAAGCATATACATACAACAACAATTTGGCCAAATGATGGAAAATGGGTTCAACAAATTATGTTTCCTTTACTCATGGCATTTGGTATGTGGTGAAACCCATGATTCCCAGGAAAATTGATGTGGTTGGAATATGAAATTTTGCAATTTTGATTGTTCCAAGTCCATGTGGGAAGCTCTTGACTTACCATGGATTTATGATCCCAACAGTCAACACATGACCTCCATATCAACATCCAATGGAATATAGTTACCTCGAGTTTGTAGTCACATGAGGAAGAGATTCAAAGATAAATTGATGATTTTAATATTTGGAGGGAAAATTTCTGTTAATCCACTTGTACAAACCTATTTTTATATGTTCCATATTATTTTGGGCAGCTACAATTCATTTTCTAGCTTTCTCAAATCATGGTTTTAATTGTTGAGATAAAAAGAGGGCAAATTGATGGTGGCCATGTGTACAAATCCCTTTTGCTATCAGATTTGATGATATCCATTGAATATGCCATGGGAATAGGAATCCAACACCATTTAAAACCACTTGGGATGTATTTTTGGCAATTTGTTGTAACCGGTACATCTTAATTGAATTTGAAAGACAATGGCATCCTAAATTTGGTGGGAGGTAGCAAGGATGATGGAAACAATTTGCTATGATTGGAAATCATATTGTAAGCACTTGGAGTCATTTATCATGAAGTGGATTTGATTAGATATCTTCTATTGTTTTGTTTCAAGCAAGTTCATGTATAAAAGAGAGTTCCTTCTCTCCATTCCAAGGACTCTTACAACATATGTCCAATTTATGATGGAATAAATCACTTTTCTAGAGATGTTGTGTTGATGTAGATTGTAGTTTTATTATCTTCTATGTAGTGTAATTTAATTAATTTTATGATTTTGTATACTTTAGTTTTCTTCTCTCTTATTGGGAGAAAAAAATCACTCCATGATATCAAAACATAATGCAAATAAATGAGATCAAAGCATTATGCTAAATCTCACCCCTAAAATTTTCCATGTTTGGAATTTCATTTCATAGTCTATGTTGGAGACCTCTGGAGCAACTTTGGAGACCTCTCGAGTAGCTTCTATTGTAATTATTTTTGAGTAGTTTCTGTATGGAGCAGCTTCTTATTATTCTGAAACAACTTGAGCGATTTTTTGTTTTTATCATGGATAAACTTCTTATTATTCTGTTAATAGCTTATGTTATTATTATTCTAAAAAAGATTTTGATTTGCAATTTCATACTCGATGTCCAAGGTTTATGTTGTTTTCGTATGTTACTATTGTTGTTGTATTCTTCTGCTGGAACACTTCTGTTGTGATTCTTCATCTAGATGTCTAGCTAACCTGTCAAGAGGTCAAGGTAACATGTTCATAAGTTTCAAAGTTAATAGTTCATATATTATGAGAGCTTGTTTTTATTTTTCAATATTTTTGTTTCTATATATATATAAAGAGAGAGAGAGAGAGAGAGCACATAAAGATAATCTAACTTAATTATTAAGTATTTGATAATATAAACTCCATCTAATAACAACAAAGAAAAGAAACTAGGAAAGACCAACTTCATAATATGAAAAATCTATAGCTAAATTAGTTTGTCAGAGTTAGTATTATGCCATTCAAAATCATATCCTTATGAAGATTGGAATGTTGTTATTAGTAGTGAGTGGATTTTAGCTAGTGTAAGGTAATGATACAAAGTAACACTATAAGTTTTGATACTTAGTGCGATTCCATGAGTTGGCTAATGTTTTCCCCGATCTTCAAAATAAAAATCAGCTTCCACCAACAGAGTCGCTTTACATTTTTCCATGGGATATCAAATTCACTGGGACTTTTCCATGGTCTTTTAACCAAATCCTGCTCACTGGGATTTTGAACTTGGGTCATCTTTAGAAAAAGAATTCCAACTTGCTTCTAGAACACAGCCCGACAAGCTTTATCTTTATGTTACTTTGAATGATGGGTAGTTCTTACACTTGTTATGCATGTAATCTCCATCATGTGTACCTTAGTAAATTTGGACATGCAATTCTCAAGGCAGAGCTTTATGACCAACTGAATGATTTTAATCCCTGATTTGATCCATCTAAAACTATTAGACTTAAATGCAATTGGGTTATAATGTGACTAATGCCTTGTGAATTTGGCTAAAATGTTGCATTTATCCATTTGACCACCTCAATGCTCTCATAAATTTACATGCTCATATTGAAGTTGCCTGATCAAAAATTGTTTTTCTTCTGCTTCAATGAGGTATAGCTAGGATGGTTGTACATTTCTTTCTTGTTAATATTAAATAAAATGTGTATATTCCAACAATTATTGGGCATCCAAAGAAAATGAACATGCAATACAACAATGCATCTTTTTTAAAGGCTCAAATCAGAGTTGAAATCCAAGATTGAGAAAGTTGATCACAATATCAAACATCGAAGGTTCCAATATTACAAAAAGGAAGAAAGGACCACATAAATTTAAACAAGAATTAGAGCCACAACCATTCATGAAGAAGCAACTCCAAGAATTAGAACAATAAACGTGAAAAACTTACAAGGAAGATACATTCATCTAAATGATACTTTGGCAAGAAATATATATATTTTAATTGCTCAAACCAAAAAATAGAACAATGCTTTGAGCAATCACACTTTCACTAACAAAATTCTCTCCTATATAGAAAATGCATAATCGAAAGTATGTTTCACCATGGAAACAAAACATAGTAAATTTGAATCCATTATGCTTGTCCAGAAACAAAATAGATTAGAGTCCATCCCAACATGAGTATCATTAAAATGCATTCTTAAACAAAAAGGATACGTGTACAGTTACAATTCCTAGTGATCAACACTAGCAAGGTATGTAATACCATGTAGCTAGATGAGTTGCACTCCATGCTACAAGTGTCTTATATGATAATAGTCAAAAGCTATGCCATAAGAAATTTTTTTTTTTTATCTTAGAAAGACATTGGCACATAAAAGATGGCGTCATACATGAGAATTGTAGTTTCTGTTGGGAATCCTCCCAACAATTGATGCCACCTAGAACCATATTAAACTATATTATTAAGCTTCACAAGACCTAAAAATGCATTTGAACACTTGTACATATATACTTTCAAAATTTATTAACTGGAAGGGGCATGAACTTTTATTGATATGGATCATGTAGGAATCCAAACCTGCCATGCCCAAGCCTTGTAAGTTTTAAACCTATGTAGAGAATCAAAGCATACAGATTCTTTTAAGCAAAATAGAGATTACACCACAACATTCACACATAATACACAGAGATTTACCCTAGAAACCCTTAACCGGGAAAACTTAGAGCCACGCCTCTTATTTTCTCATACTCATCATGAATCACTCGCAATACAATATAGGTATTCCGCAGCATCCAATACCCTAATCCATTAACCTCGATTAGAAAATAGACCCCAATCCCTTAACCGAGATTAAATTACATATTTTTAGAAAATTCCCCAAAAATAGCCAAAAATAGCCCAAGGGATTTGCAAGTGCAAGTAATTGTATGTGGTAATAATAATGAGCAACAACTTAATTTTCAATCATCGTATATATTCAAGCTATTTTTTTAAATAAATTTAAATCCTTCTTAAACCATATTCAAATATTGAAATGTTATAAAGGTGTTATTGTGCATCAACCTTGACTTGATTAAAAATTAATGGATCAAACTTGGAACGCGTCACTGAGGATCACTACAAATGAATTGATCATAGCCTTTATGTTGTAACAATCTCCCTCCTTGCTTTGAATTTGAATTTCAAGGCTCTCGATATGATCATGGTAAATAATAGTTATAGTAGTTAGATCTACATGCAGGTGAAAGCAATTGGGGTTAACTGATTATAATTAATTAGACAACAATACATCACTAGCCATCATATTTACAGCCATAAAAAATAATATTTTTTTAATATATGTACAATCATAAAAAAATATTTTTATTTTTTAATATTTTTATTATGTTTTATTAAGAAGTTGATTGGATATTAAATTCATGTTTGACATTTTTTATTATTATTAAACCTATTAACAAAAATTAAAAATAAAAATTCATATACCTTGCAACTTTACACAAATATTGTTCTAGCATTTTGTACTGACCTGCACAAAATTTGTGACATTTTTTACTAGCTTGCAGAAATATGACACATGTAGTTTCCCAAAGCCTCGATACTGTATCCACAAATTTAATTTTATTTCCATGCTTTGTGGGCATTGCACATTCCATTTGATTTCTAGAGACATCCAAGCTAAATTATCACATGCAAATTGAGATTGGAGATAAAGGGGGATGTGCAGGTGAGGTTTCAAACCTTTGACAACTCATGGCTTCTAGCATTGGTGCTTACACCATTTGCCTTATTTGTTGAGAAGTATGTATATGGGCGTTTGTTTTATTAGATCTTCTTTACAAATTTGTAATGTTGAGTATTGTTTTAATTTTCTTATATTTCAAATCCACTTCTTCATGTGTAGAATGCTGGAAGAAGCGGCCAACAACAGTGATTTTATCTCTGATCTGATAGTTCTTTCTTATGTTAATTGGGGTTGAGTTAAATATTTGAAGTCCACATCCTAGATCCTCATTATTGGCATTGCTATATAAATATAATTGATATTAGATGTTTTGTAAATAAAAAACCTATTTCGAAACAAGATTGAATCCTTAGAAAATGTGTAAATGGTTTAATTCAGAATGCTCTCCCATTTCCATTCAACTAACATTTGTTATGTTATTTCTATGCACGAGAATGATTAATGGATGATCGGGCTAAGGTCAATGCCATGCCAGTCTAAGGTCAATGCCATGCCAGTCGTGGAGAGCAACTTTTTAATGTTGGCATCCAAAGAAACCACATTGTCCTCAAATGCCGGAGGGATCGTCAGGTGCGCCGCTAACAGGCGCAGCCACCCCCCAATCAGGTACATCGCTGACAGGTTCAACCCCCCATACATATGCAAAGAATATAACACATACCCAACAAGTGCAACTAAACCTAATTAATATTTTTCTGTCAACATTAATTAGTGCTACAAGCTTGTTAGTGTTAATTAAGGATCACTCATTCTTATTGCTATGCATCACACCATCCTAAAGTGAGCCAAGGTCTTTTTGATGGAGCCATCTTGCTAAGGGGGATGTCCTAGTTTCTATGTTTTCCTTACAAGTCTACCCCATTAGGCCATCCATCCATCCAAGGTTTAAGGTTTATTGTGGATGGATAGGTAGTTGCTAATCAATCAAAATGGGGGAGGGGCATAGGGTATTATGCTGCAAACACCAAGAAGAACCAGGAAGAGCTAGATTTGGAGGCATTGCTGAAGGCCAATGGAATTATATTTATAGCTGCTTTCTTTTAGATATATAACAGTGTTTCTCAAACATGAATTTTCTTGAAATGTTGTAAATTATAGTTTGTGATTAAGATTTTTGAATAATGTTTGTTGTACAATCTGCATCAGTACCTTTGGATCTGAGTCCATGACTGAATTGAGTTAAGGCATGTATGTTTCACCAGCAAGAGGTTTAGTTTAATAACGGAGAAAATGAATATTCTTTTTTAACTTCTTGGATGTTGGACATTGTTGAACTTTGCATTTATGGCAAGGGATAGTGAGACTACTCAATTTGTAGGAGATGTAGTATCAGCTTTTCACTATTGGATCACTCTTATCTCCATTTATTTTTTATCTCTTTGAATATCTCATTTTTAAAATGGGTCACTCTTGCATTTCATGATACTTGGCATGTATATAATTTAATTTAGAAAAAATAAATGAATAAATAAAGAATCATGTAATGTAGAGTTGGACAAATCTTAAGAAGATCAAGGTGGGGCAGTTTACTCAAATGACATGAAACATACAATATGATGTAAGCAACTAGCAACTGACTGATAACAACAACAATCAACATATTGCTACTTATTGCACCGAGAGGAGCGAGGTGCTCTTTAAGGTAAGCTAATGTAACGTAACGTTACATTGCCAAAAATAAAAAGTAATTAAAAAATTCATGTTGGCTCATAAAATAAAAAATTATGAAAAGTAATTTAAAAAATCCATGTCAGCCTATAAAATAAAAAATTAAAACTTAAACCTAGATCTATCAACTCAAGAAATTGGTTCCTTCTTGGTGCCTGACAGATCTAGGTTTAAGATGGATCTATGTTGGTTATAACAAATTTAGTCTTTGTGAAATTGAACCTTTTAAATTTATCTCTTCATTGATTGAGTTTGTATACAACACCAAATTTGATGTGCAATCAACCGTATTTGAATTTTCTTAATTTTAATAGATATCAAGCACTTGCTAAGCTGACAGAGCATTCTACCAAAATTATTTAGCAATGTCCTTAAACATTTGGGCAAGACCATCCACAAACAAAGCTTTTTACAATTTATGTCACTTTTCATCAACGATGGACCATCCAATGGCACTTATTTATAACTTAGTATAAACACACACATACACACACCACATTTATAATAAGATTTGTTTATTTATAAATTAGTGTGAACCATGCTTATTTATAAACAAAAAAGTCAAGATGTCCATATCACTTGTCATCGCATTTATAGGAACATTTAAAGCATTTATTTATTTATAGATTAATGTGAATAGTTTTTTTCTACATCCAATCAAATAATAATAAAGCACATCATTATTAGTGCATTGCTTAGGGAAGGGATATTTTCCCACCAACCAAAGATTTATCCTCGATATGCTATCATGGCATTCAATAAGTGCCCTATAGCCTAGCATTTACTGCTATTTTTGTAGGGATATGATCCAATGGTTCATATCCCTGCGGGAGTAATATTAAATGATGTGCTACAGGGTGCTTAGTAATATTAAATGATGTGCTACAGGGTGCTTATTGAATACCATGCTATCATGGGATATTCCCCATGATTACATATGTGAGGTGTACAACTAATAGATTGATGTTCCCATTATAGTCAAGGTCAAACATGAATATTTATAAAAGTGTAGATGTTAATCACACTAAAAGTATATCACTTATCATTTATGTTCCTATGTAAATAACAAACACATTTATATTAACATTGTTTATTTATAAATTAGTATTCACATGAATTTTTATATATCAATAAAAATCATATAGGCTTAATGGTTCGCTCAATTGGTCAGAACAATTGTTGCTATGATGTTGTTGATAATCCAATGTGTTGTGAAGGTCCTTGGTTCAATTCCCACAAATTCAAGTGCACTAAGTCATCCCCATCCATCATTTTGACCACGGGATGGGTAGTTACACAGTGGAATTAGCAACTATATTCACACATACAACATTCATAACTAATCACATTCATAAAAGGAAAAAATTATAATTTGCACATTTATAGACAAAAGTGCATATCTTTTAACTGAAGATCGTTCAAGCAATAGGTTGTGTGAGGAAAATTTTAGCAACAGATACCACCCCCAAACAAGGAAATGCATCCCAACCATGGAACTCTTTTCCACTACCCCTTGCAACACAAGGAAGGCCTACTCATTTTGTACTCAATAGTCCCTCCGTAGAGCACCCAAGCCTTACAGTTATCTTCTGTAAAACACCCTTTAAACAAATTCATTTTTATAGTGCATATTAACTATAATTAAATAGCGAGAGCGTAAAATATTTCAAGAGACCCATTAAATATTATAACAAATGCATAAAATTCATAGTTTTGGAAGCATAGAATAATCTATGACACATTTATTTAATAATATGTGTGCCAAATAGTTTAATGCACCTCTGTATAGTTAATAGTAACTCTCTGAATTGCGGAGTAAAACTCTAACTTATGGACTACACATTAACTACATAGTTTTAGAGCATAGACATTTATAAATATTTAATTTAACATGCCTTCATTTATTTGTCTGCCCATTAATTACGTCGAATATAAAACTTCGACCCACCCTTTTCTTTTCAAAACTTACTGCACAGTAAATTTCACGTTAAATAAAAAGGTTAGGACATATATTTATGCACCCATACTAATACCAAATTATGCTATTTTTATTAAATAAGATTACCGTACCATAATAAATTTTGGCCAAAAAAAAAATATTTCCAAATATTTCCTTATAAAAACTTATTATTTGGAACTCCGACCATATATCATAAACTATGTTAGAGAAGCCTAGCCGACTCGATGACTATTTCCTCCATCGACTAAGGTGGAGTTCAGATTACAATCGAGTTAGTGCGGTCTGTCAGTTAACCGACTGACCAGGCAGTTGTGAAATAGTGAGCTCGACCATTGAGTTGTGAATAGTGAGCTTCAACCATTGAGCTGTGAAACAATGAGATTTTAAATATATATATAGTCTACTTGGAATTAAAAAAATATTTATCTAACTTCCAGACTCAAACATATATTTATAATTATACCAAACATTTCCTTAAGACAAGGAAAATCAATATTTTATTAAGTCAAAGGGATATTATTTTAACATATCTCTTTTTAAACTATAATAAATAAATTACCGGACCATAATGAGTTAGTCGATTGATTGACTAGGTCCTCAAGTCCTCCACCGACTACTGTTGATATATTTTTAACTCTGACTTAAGCATATATATATATATATATAGAATTCATGGATTGCGTGATAACCATTGCTGTGAGGAGGTTCTTGGAGCGACCCTAATTTTGAGAGTCAATTATTGCTGTAGCTTGGGCGGCCAGGGCTTGGCCCAGTCGCCCCCCTATCCCTGTACATAGCTGTTTTCTTGCAGGAAGGACGGCGATCGGTGGAGAATCTGCAGGGATATTGGCTTCAGTCTCTCGGCAGGCTAATGGCGGTCGCGGGATAAAGATCTCAGGCGGACGTGTTTCCGAGTCGGCCATTGATTCCTGGTGTTGGTCATGCGAATCCAGTCTGCGGAGCTTCTGATCTTTACAGTCAGCGACGGCCAAGAACTTCGTTGGCTGGGCTTCCGGCGGGCACACTGCAGAATACTCGACGGGAAATCGCTGGTAGTCCTTCTCCGGTGTGGTCGGTGTGGGAGGACGCTTATCGCAGGGTAACGCATTTTTCAAATCTGAAAGAAGACATACCATTGCTTGCCAGAGGTGGTGTTCTGTAGTTGTGTTTCTTTGCAGGAGACGGACGGGCTGCTGGTTCTTTGCAGGAGGCGGTGTTCTGTAGAGGCGGTGTTCTGTAGTGCTGGTTCTTTGCAGGAGACGGACGGGCTGCTGGTTTTTTCCCTGTAGTTTTGCAGGAGACGGACGGGCTGCTGGTTCTTCCCCTGTAGTGCTGGTTCTTTGCAGGAGATGGACGGGCTGCTGGTTTTTTTAAAGAAGACCTACCATTGCTTGCCAGAGGCGGTAGTTGTGGAGCGGATCGTGGGTCTGCGTCTACTGCGGCAGCAGCCCGGGAAACTATCAGACCGCTGCTGTAAACGAACTGGAGTTGGAACTTGCGAGGGCGGTCAGGGCTTAGCCCATCCGCCCCTTCTTTCCCTGTAGTGGAGGCATCGCAGGATCTGGAGCGTAGGGTGTTTGGCCGTTTTTCTTCATCAGTAGTTGCTGGCTGTTCGCCGGTTTGGGAGATCCAGAGTTTGCTGCTTGTCCACGGACTTGGATCTGCTGTTTCTTCTGCTGAGGGTTTCGGTTTGAAGACGTTTTGCTTTCTTGGTGGCCGGCGGGGGTTTCTCAGGGTTCCACCTGGTCACCTGCTGCACAAGATCTTTTTCTTGTGGCAATGTTTGTTTCTCTTTGCTGTTCAAGATTCTTCTTGTGGAGAAGTTTTGGGTTTATCTTTCTTTTTTGGTTCAGCTCTTTATAAGCTGTTGTATCTGCTTATATGGGACATAAATATGTGAAAATGTAGGGATCCTTGTGATTCTACTACATCTGCAGAATGTAATTTTAATCATCTTTTTGAAATAAAATTACGGACATTTTCCCAGGAAAAAAAAAAAAAATATATATATATATATATATATATATATATATATATATATATATATATATATATATAACTTCGACTCAAGCACTTATAAATATAGCAAACATTTTCTTAAGACAAGGAAAAACAATATTTTTCCAATATATGCATTTTTCCATTTTATTAAGTCAAAGGATTATTAAGTCAACATATCTCCTTTTAAACTATACTAAATAAAATTACCGGACCATAATAAATTAGTCCACTAACCAACTAACCACATACCGATATAAATATAACTTCAACTTAAGCATATATGTATGTGTCTAACTCCCACTCAAGCATAAATTTGTAATTATACCATTCCAAACCATGGTTTTCAAATCACCAATACCACTCATTACAAAGCTCCTAAAAAATGTCTTAACTCAAGGTATTGTTTATCATTTAAATAAAGATAATTAATACTTAGACCTCTACTCTACTAAGGAGCTTCGACCTAAACATCTATTCTCTTTAAATAAAACAAATCAGCCCATGGTTTTATTAACCCAAAACAACTGTGGTTTTAATAATCAAATCTACCTTTGGTTTTCAATTTACCTATTAAGCAAAATAAGTCGAACAGATCTTCGACTCAAACATCAAAAATTTATTAAATAATTATATCAAACAATTTCCATATCTCATACGAGTTTTATTTTTCCAAATTAACTTCGACTTATAATTTCAAATTTTAGTAGGACGATTTTTTGCCAACCACATCATTCTTTTAAGGAACTATTTCCTTCTCAACTATTGATTCTTATTGAATTGTATAAACATTTCCTTGAATTTAGGAATTGCACGGCAAAACAGTAAAACTAGCATTATCACATAGGCCTGGCAATAAAAAATTTCTCTTTTTTTTGCCATAAAGATTTTAATTGACTAAAAATAATATAAATGGATAAAATTCTCAAATTAAGTATCCATTCTTCTAATTTTTCCAAACATTGTTCTCTCCAACAGAGTTTAATTAAGCATTGTCTTTTTAAACCCGGAAATAAAAAATTTCTACACGAAATGAAATTTCTACTTTGACTTAATTAAAGAACAAGCTTGCATAAGTTTTCAAGAAATATAGCATCAAGTTTGCACTTGTTTCATTCCCATGAATTAAACCAAATAAAATGTAAATTCCTATCTTGTATCCAAACTGAGGAACAAGGAAATCATGCAAATATTTAACCGATAATTAATTAAATAACCTTTCAAAAATTTAAACAGAATTTTCACATATTAAACTTATCTGCAAAAATAATTAACACAGGAAACTCGCTTCGTGCTAGCCACGCTCCACCCAACTGTAAGTAGTTATGCTCGTTATTTTCTTAGCAAAACTCCACCCCCGAGATGACACTGATGCATTCACCATATTTTCTCACTAGTCCCAAGTTTATCTCAGGATTTCTTCACTTGGAAAACATGATTTATTGGTTTGTTACCAAATCTATGCCAATTGTGCAATCCTTTCCCTTAGCTTCATTCTAACTAGCACCACAATGAAATCCATCACTGCATATGTGCTTAGAATTCCACTAAAAGAATTTATTATACCATTTCCATATCACAGGTACAACCATAGGCAAAACAAGTGTAATTTTATCAATAAAAAAGTTAACAAAACATGCTTGGGATTACAGGTATCTCAACCAACCCAGCTACGACGGAAGTTGGATAAATTGGACACTTTGCTCTAGAATTGGACTTATTTCTCTGTCCTCCAACAATTACAATCGACCACAAATGCTACACTTAGTCAAAATCCCCTTCAACGCTACAACATTCTCATGTTGTTGGCCTGGGTTTTTTCTTCTCTTACCTTCCAAAATTGTCTATTTTCTCCTCTTCACGTTCTTTTCGTTGTATGCATGCTCACCCAGCAACACTTGTCAATTTTCCACATAAATTATCTCTAGAAAAATAATTCATGCTAAGATCAAAGGGTTATTATATACTAAATCATTGTTTTCTACCTGCAGGAATTAATATTCATTTTGAGATCGAAGGGTTATTATACACTAATTCATTGTTTTCTACATGTCCGATCATCCTCCACTAACAACATATGGGCCTTTATGGTAGCCTTGTGAAAGAATGGTCTAAATAGGGGAAACATAAATATTATTGAAGATGAAGACACAATTGGATGGTCTTAGAACTCTTAAACATGGGTAGTCACAGCAAAATTAGTGTATGCTACTCTTATATCAGACTGTACAATGAAAAATCAATGGTGGTATAATTCAGTTTGGAAATGGAAGGCTTCTCTCAAAGTTAATATTTGTATATGGCTGGCGTTGGAGGATAGGATCCTTTCATGGGATAATCTCCAAAAAAGGGGGTTCATAGGCCTTAATTCTTTCCCTTTATGCAATGGGAATGTTGAATCCGTTTCTCATCTCTTTATTAGTTTCTCTTATACTTCCCAAACATGGCTTGCTATGCGCAATTCACTTAAAATAGTTTTTGGGTTTTATGGATCTACTCTAACTTATTGTTTAAAAAAATAGTTTAAGTTCAATCCTCAATGTGGTGAATTGGCATGTTTTATATGTTGGGAAGTCTAGAAATCGAGGAATTTACTTATATTTGAGAACAAAAGACATAGTTCAGAATGGATCGCAAGCAAATCTATATATGCCTTCTTAGAGTATGGTGGAAATACAAATGGCTTCCATTAGATAAATGATGTAGTTCTCAGGAATCCTCTGTCACTAATATATGGTTGCAGGGATAGATTTTACGGCGCCTCAAAAGACTCAAGCCAGAAATTTGATGCAATAGCCATCATCGAGTTGGACAGATCAAGGTTCATCAACTTATGGCTAAATTGTGGTCCAGGAACAAACACTCTTGGAGAACTTATGGTCATGTGGTTGGTACTTTATTACTCTAGGCAACAGAATATTCAATTACTACAAATTGCCAGTAACTCACTCGTCATTGTTAAGTGGGAAAAGAATCAATGCTCCAATCAGGCTATTTACCTACATCCTTGGATGAAGGAGGTGAAATCTTTGTTGTCTCATTTTCTCAACATTTCTATCATCCATATATTCAGGGAGTTCAATACATAAGCAAACGAATTATCTAAACGTGGATTCGAAGCAGAGGAAGGCTTTATAAATTTTGAAATGGTTTTTAATTGCAAAACCATTTGTTTTTCAATTGCAAAACCATTTAGTCAACTTTTGGAATGGAATCTTCTCGAACGGTGCTCAAAAGATGTTGGGGTTGAAGAATTATTCCTTTACCATAATCGGGTTGCACTAATCACGCATAAAATTGTGTATATATATTTTAAATATATTGTTCTCAGTGTATATAATATAATCTTTTCCAAATATTTTATTAATAAATTGATTACGATTTCAGAACTAGGATCTTCTGGAAACGAAGTTGAAAGTCTACTAATTGATAATAAAAGAAGAATCGAGAATCCAGTAATATTGATATTTTATAAAATTCGGAGCTGTTCGTGCTCCTTTATATACGCTCGATTGTGCTCCTTTGACTTTTTATTTATACTTAATTTAATATTAAATTCTAGATTTTAAATAATGCATTATAAATTTGACAGAAATACGTTCCAATAAAACCATGAAAAAAGAATGTTTAGCCACTTGCAAAATCATTACTTTTTAAATTATGCCGATATGATCTACATCCAATGTTGATCCACCTCCCATCACAGAGCAAATCCTGCCCTAATGCAGTAATTCATAATCGTTCAAGACTGAGTGCTTTAGGTTAATAAAAAGTTGTATGCCATTTATTTCATAATGGTTAAACTAACGCATCAATGCAAATCTTATGACCTATTTGTATTCTTGTAATAAAACAATGGAATCTCTCGTGGCTATGAAATGGAAATGGATAGTCCTTGACATTAAGATTTTCCTCATATATTCAGCACATATGATAAAAACAATAAATACAATAAACTTTGTAATTATTATGATTCACCGATTGCCAATATCTAGCTCTCCATCCATTATTGATCCACCTCCCATCACAGAGCGAATCCCACCCGAACGCAATAATTCATAATCCTTCAAGGTTGGGTGCTTTAGGTTAATAAAAATATTTATGCCATTTATTTCATAATTGTTAAACTACTTGGCATCAACGCAAATCTTATGACCTATTTGTATTCTTGTAATAAAACAATGGCATCTCTTATGGTTGGTTATGAAATGAAAATGGATAGCACTTGAAATTAAGATTTTCCTTAGCATATATGATTAAAAAAATGTAGAATGGTATTTTTTGATCTTCTAAATTTCATAAATTTAAATTATAAAGAATTATTCATAACCTGTGTCGCCCATTGTATTTTTACATCATTAACGTTTTTTTTTGGAAAAAACGAGTAATGATAGCAGCGCCTGTGCAGATTGCAGTAGACGAGAGAAAGGCATTTTTATGAAGGGAAGATGCTTGTGTGGATACACTGAATTCTCTCTATGGAGTGTTTTAAGGAGGGAGACTCTGACACTTTGGCAATTGTTATATATTGTTCAGCTACTTTCCAGATTCAATATTATCATATATCAAATGTGAGAAGTGTCTAGACATCCACCTAGCAAAGTTGTTCAATATATTTTATATCCAATACGTTGGAGTGAGGATTTCTCTGTCAACATGGGTACCGTTTGGATGTCAGGCATTATTGCTAGGGATGCTTTTGTTGGTTTTTTCTAATGCTCTAGGGGTGTTCTGTACCATTTAATATGGAATTGCAGAAGGGTTGTTGCAAATTTTGACTTTTTTAAGAGAAAGAAAATAGAAAAAATAAACTTTTGGGTACTATTTGAATGTTAAGCATTGCTGTCAATGCTTTTGATGGGTTTTCTATTTAATCTTTAACAGTTATATAGATTTTCATATGGAATTAATTACGTCGACAAATATTTATATTGGATTTAGAATTATACTTGATACGGGACCATGTATTCTGAGTAATTCAATATTAAATAATAAGTTTTTTGGGATGAAAATGCATTGTATATGGATGAAGTTTCTTTGGAAGTTCATAAAAAATCTTATAAAATGCACGGTATATGGTTGAATTTTATTTCAAACTTCATAATTTTTTTTATAAAATTGAAGTTCATAAAATATAGAAGAGAAAATAGGCTGAAACCGTTGGTAGAGTGTAATGTCCCCATTCAAATAAATCTCAAAAGAAAAAATTCCACCAATCTACTAGTTTCCTAGGTTGGGGTGGAAACATTAGATTTGGAATAAGGAGACTATAAAACCCCAAATGGACATTATCTTAACATAAATATATTAAAAGGGGTTAAATAAATATTTATGGTAGGAAAATAAGGTGGCAGTTGGTCATGGAGACACATTTGTAGTGTAGGACCCACACAAAGCTAGATTCTTCATGCCACATGGCATCCTATTCTCACCCATTCGAATCCAAGGTGGAGTCTAATGTTATTGGGGAGTTGGAAGGTCAATATACTTGGCATGACGTAATGAAGATCGAATTGGAGTGGAAGAGTAACTTCCATGGAAGAGAAAGAGGCATTTGAGAGATATTTAAGACACTTGGACTAGATTCCCTAGCTTCTATGACAACAATGATGAAGATGCTATGACACTTATGACACAAATCAAACCTGATTACTTACATATTCCATATATGACATGTCAGGGCTAAAAATAGCCTCCAAGAGGACGCACAAGGGAGTTAGGGTAGCCATAGAGTCATCCATTCAAATTGAGTGAAGGAAGAGGCTAGGAATAGAGTGACAAGTGGCACACATTGGAATCTCTTCCCAATTCGAGTTGGCATGAAGCTCATGGATGGAATTCGAGCTAAGTAGGTCTTTGTAAGTTTATAAAAGTAAGGAACAAAGAAGGAGAGTATCTTTTGATCATTTCTTGTAACGTCCCCTTCCATCATTCTCGTGCCAGGAAGGAAACGTTAATCAAATACCAGGCTTATTGACAAACTTAGCCTCATTTATTACTAAGAAAAGCATGGATAATTAAAACTTCCTGTGTGCAGATTCATACTTCAAATAAACACAGCGGAATAACATACTAGCAAGCACACAAACAGTAATGCCTAGCATATATATATATATATATATATATCATAACAGAGGATGATTCAGCATATAGAGACTCAATCTTGTTACAATGCCAAGCATAGATTCCAAGTTATGATAATCAACTCATTTCATTAAACATGGACAATTTAACATATTGCAGAACACAAAATGCAAATAATTTATAATACAGAGAACACTTATCTTGAAAAGTAAATGTCCAACGACTGGCTACGTGAGAGCAACGTTCCACCCAACCATAGATCTCTATCCAGCCTATATTCTTTCAGCTGAGAGATCACTCCCGAGCTGAGCTGTGTATCCACTAAGGAGGAACTAGCTGGGCTCACTCACAACCATGGTATCGGTCATCAGATATGCTAAGCCAACACACCGTTGGGTTTATCAAGCATAAAAGAGGATAGAGGAGGGTAACGCTAAGCCAGTGAGCTCAACCACAGAGCTACAGGCATCTCAAGTGAACTCAACAGTCAGGCACCCACATTACCTACCACATCCAACACAAGGAAGATCCCCTTCTCTGTGACACAGTCCCTCAGGCAACTCTTCCCTCCAGTGCTCTTCAGAATGGGCATAGAAAGGTCCAGCTGCTAATCCTTGAGATCCTAGCCTTCACTAGGTTTATCAAGCAAACCCAACCTCTGCTCAGTCATTCACACTTGGATTTCTCACAGTTCTGTTATTCAATAACTCAATCCCGTCACTTCATTTCCAGGCTGTAAAAACTGGGTTTTCCAATGGATTTCGGGGTAGCTAATGCTCTCAATTTCGCCCCAAGGTTCATATCTATGGATCCCCCATTGGATTTCACTGTCAAATACCAATTCTGGGTGTTGATGGCTCTTCAAAACGTGGGTTCTTGCAAAGTCGCGATTTCTGGTTTTTCTCCCTGCTGGGCATTCGTTTTTGGATGGAAAATGGTTCTGGTAAGTTTCACAATGGAATGGGGATGAGGAAGAAGCAATCCCCATGAGGTAGAGTGACTTGTGGTACAAGAAAAACAGAGCCCATACCTGCCATACGAGTTTCTGGGCTGCCCATGCTCCATTGAAGCCATGGACTGAATTCCTCAACCACTTCCTTACAATCATAAATAAATGTCAGCAAGGTAAGTCAAATGGGTTCTCAAGGTGACATATGGAAGCCTATGGTTCAATCCCACAACCCCCTCACCACTCCCTAGTGGATACACATGGCCCCTTCTCATTCGTTGCTCCCATAGCCAGTTTTGGTATTTCATTTCAATATTAAATATTTACATCAATTTACAATATCACATGGCTTAATAGCACGTGGGTAACAAAATATCAAGCGTGTCTAATTCAAATAAAATCCGAGCATAAACTAGTGGGGCCTTGGCCTTGAGCTCCACGCTAGGGAAACATACAACGTGTGTATACAATATTTACATTAGAAGCCAATATTTCCTAAGGGTCAAAATTGGGGTATTACATTCCCCTCCCCCTTAGAACAACACCGTCCTCGGTGTTCTCAAAACTGAACAAAAATGGGAATGCCTCCCTCATGGCATCCTCTAGCTCCCATGTAGCCTCATCGGGACTAAGGTGCTCCCATTGGACCTTTACCTGTCCGATGGCTCTATTCCGGAGCAATGTGACCTTCTTGTCGAGGATGCGCATAGGTTCTACTTGGAACTCTCCCTCGGGTTCCACCTGTATCACATTCCAATCAATTATATGATTAGGATCATGTACATACTTCTTAAGCAAAGATACATGGAAAACATTATGAGCTCTTATGTTAGCAGGCAATGCAATTCTATATGCAACTGGCCCTATCCTATCAAGGACTTCAAATGGCCCACAATATCTTGGTGACAACTTGACACAACTCCCCAACTTGAGGGAACTCTTCCTTGGTTTCACTCTCAAATAAACATGATCCCCAATCTGAAATTCCTTATGTACTCTTTTTAAATCTGCATAACTATTTTGCCTGTCCTGAGCTGCCTTTAAATTCTGCCTGATCTTAACAATTTCCTGTTCCATTTCCTTGATCATCTCTGGTCCAAGCACTACCCTGTTCACTGGGCCATCCCAATTCACTGGCGTCCTGCATCCCTTGCCATACAATGCTTCAAATGGACTCATTCCCAAGGATGCATGGTGTCCATTATTGTATGCAAATTCAACCAAGTGTAAATAAGCTTCCCACTTGGATGGTTTGTCCATCACATACATTCTCAGCATGTCTTCAAGAACTTGATTCACCCTCTCGGTTTGGCCGTCCGTTTGAGGATGGTAAGTTGTACTGAAATTCAATTTAGACCCCAATTCCTGAAACAATCCCTTCCAAAAATTGGAAGTAAACTTTGTATCACGATCAGAAATTATTGCCTTAGGCAATCCATGCAATCTGAATATCTCTCTCATGAAGATGTTCACAATGTCACTAGCCTTGTGAGTGGACTTCACTGGAATAAAGTGAGCTACCTTTGATAGCTTATCCACCACAACCATGATTGAATCATGCTTCTTCACTGTCATGGGCAGACCTGTTATAAAATCCATGGATATCACTTCCCACCTCCATTCCGGAATGGGTAAGGGCTGCAATAACCCTGCTGGATGTTGGTGTTCTGCCTTGACTTGTTGGCACTTCTGACACCTAGCAATGTACTCAGCTATGTCCTTCTTCATACCATGCCAAAAGTATTGTTTTCTTGCTGCTGTTATAGTCTTCTGATATCTTGGGTGCCCAGAGTAAGGCATTTGGTGTATTTCATCCATCACTAGTTTCTTCAAATCTGCGTTATTTGGAATGTACAACCTATCTTTGTAGATGAGGATACTGTCTTCACCCAGCTGATATCCTGCACACTTTCCATCCACATTACCGTGCTGCAACTTCTCTTTAATTTGAAGGCAAGTTTCGTCACCGTTTTGGGCTTCAAGAACTCTTGTCTTCAAATCTGATTTGCACATACTTACTGCTGAAACATGAAATTTTCTGCTAAGAGCTTCTGCAACCTTATTCTCCTTCCCTTTTACATGTTTAATTTCAAAATCAAATTCACAAAGAAATTCCATCCATCTAGCTTGCCTAGCATTCAAGTTTGGCTAATCAAACAAATACTTCAAGCTCATGTGGTCTGTTCTAAGCTCGAATCTTCTTCCCATCAAGTAATGCCTCCACATCTTAAGAGCATGCACTATGGCTGCCAATTCTAAATCACGTGTGGCATAATTCTTTTCATGCTCTTTTAATTTCCTAGATTCATAGCAAATCACAATTCCTTCTTGCATGAGAACCCCACCCAGTCCTTCAATGCAAGCATCTGTGCACACTACAAAATCCTTTCTTGGATCTGCTATCTTCAAAACAGGAGCGCTGGTAAGTAACTCCTTTAACTTCTGAAAACTTTTCTCACATTTTTCAGACCATACAAATTTGTTGTTCTTCCTTTGCAATGAAGTGATCGGATGAGCTATCTTGGAGAATCCTTCAATAAACCTTCTGTAGTAACCAGCAAGGCCCATAAAAGATCTAACATCTGAAACATTTCTTGGAGTTGGCCAATCCATGATGGAATTAATCTTCTCCGGATCCACTGCAATTCCTTCTTCTGAAATGACGTGACCCAAATATTGAATCCTCTTTTGATAGAATTCACACTTGCTTAACTTGGCATATAGCTGATGTTCTCTAAGAACTTGCAACACCATTCTTAGATGCTCCTCATGTTCTTCTTCATTTCTTGAATAGACAAGAATGTCATCTAAAAACACAATCACAAACTTATCCAAATATTTGCTGAATACACTATTCATGAGACACATGAATGTGGTAGGTGCATTGGTAAGGCCAAATGGAACCACAGTGAACTCATAATGACCATATCTAGTTCTGAAAGTCGTCTTGTGAATGTCTTCTTCTTTAATCCTCACTTGATGGTAGCCAGACCTCAAGTCAATCTTTGAAAACAATTTGGCTTCCTTCATTTGATCAAACAAGTCATCAATTCTTGGTAATGGATACTTGTTCTTAACTGTCACTTTATTGAGCTGCCTGTAATCAATACACAGCCTTAAAGTCCCATCTTTCTTCTTGACAAATAACACCGGTGCTCCCCAAGGAGACACACTAGGCCTGATATACCTTTTATCCATTAATTCTTGTAGCTGCATCTTCAATTCCACCAACTCCGGTGTACTCATTCTATAAGGAGCTTTGGAATTCGGCGCTGCCCCTGGAACAAGATCGATGGTAAAATCAATATTTCTTGTCGGTGGCAACCCTGGTACCTCATCCGGAAACACGTCTTGGAACTCTTGCAATATCCTGAAGTCTTCTAGCCTTGGCCCTTTGTCCTCTAATGAATCTGGCATATGGACTGCATATAATTGACAACCCTTCTTATAAAACCTTTTCAACTGCAGGGCTGAAATCCGCCTTACTGAAACTTGCTTGGGAATCCCTTTTACCAATGTTGGCCTTCCCTTTTCATCAATGCACTCAAGTGCTTTCTCATAACAGTCCAATTTGGCTCTATGTTTTTCTAACCAATCCATGCCAATTAATGCATCATAGGATCCTAATGGTAACACATTCAATTCAGCATATGTGTGGATTCCATTCAATTCTATGGGACACTCCATCACTACCTCACTTTCTTTCCTCTTGGTTCCCGTGGCTAATTGCACTAGCCAAGACTTATTATGCTTCATTTTTCTAAGAGAACAACCTTCAACCACTTTTGGAGAAACATAACTATGAGTGGATCCTGGATCAATCAAAACAGAAATAGATTGCGTAGCAATTTTACCTTCGACTTCCACCACTGATGATTGATGCTCTGCTTGATGATTATCCAGCGCTGCATAAATCCGAGGTGCTGCCCTTGCCATGTCCTCCACCGTAGCTACTCCCTTCAAGTTGTTCAACTTTCGAGAATTGTCTTTTCGATGTGGACAATTCTTCAACATGTGGTTTTCTCCACATCCCCAACACTAAAGTGGTCCCTTTGATGTTTTGTCTGCTACCACTGCTGGTTTGAATCCACTCCTTGCTTGCTGCCCCTGTGGAAAGGTTCTAGGCTGACCTCTGAATGGTGGCTTGAAGCCATCCTTCTTTTGATTAAACTTCCCTCCTGGCTTTCTTTTCCATGCTGGGTTAGCGTCTGTTTTTCCTTTGTTTTGCTCATAGCAGTGCATTGCCATCCTAATGGCTTCATCCAAGCTTGGTGGATTAACAAACTCAATACGATCTCTGAAACTCTGAGGTAGACCCCCAAGAAAGCATTGGATTTTTACTCTCTCATCTTTGATATAGTCAACATATCTCAGTAATTCCAAGAATTTGTGGACATGCTCTTCCATAGATTTTAGCCCCAACCTGAGTTCATTAAACTCTTTTCTCTTACCATCATAATACCTGGCAGAAATTTATTTCTCCTTGAAGTACCTCTTAAATATTTCCCAACTAATCCTTCTTTCATTAATTCTTTTCACTTGCAAGAGATTGTCCCACCAAATGGAAGCTTTGCCATTTAAGTTGTAAATGGCAATTCTGGCTTTCTCATTTCCTGAGTAGTCTTGAATTCTGAAGTATTTCTTCATTCCAAGAAGCCATGCTTCTGCCTCTTGGCCGGTCTTGCCTTCCCCATAAAATGTGGGAGGTCTTGCCTTCCTGAATTCTCCATGTGGGATGCCCTTGAACTTCTTTCTTCCATCCAATCTCTTAGATGCATGTCTTGGACTTCTCCTAGAACATTTGGAGTTACACGACCTGCTGGAAGAGGACCTTGATGAAGATTTTTTATGCTTTCTGCTCACCGAACTCTTCCTTGGGCTTGGAGTCCTTCTCTTCGAACGACCTCTAGAATGACTCCCTGCATCTCTTCCTTTTTCACCGATATTGCTTGGGTTGGACCCAAGGTTTATCTTATGCTGCATATCAGTGAGGCTTTGCAAAATAGCAGCATTGAGTTGGTGTTGTTCTTCTTGAGCCTTCATCAATCTTTCATTGAAGCTCACCATGGTTTCAACCAAATTTTGAGGAGTCACCTGCTCCCTTCTCCCATTGGATTCAGTCTCCACATTCCCTTCATGCACATTTTCTCCTAGAATGTCTTCTTCATGTTCATAAGGGTCTTGAGCATCATTTATGGTCACCATCTTTCCTGTATGCTACTTCTGCTATAATTTTAAGTTTCATGAGCTGCAAGCACTGTGCATTATTATAATATTTGTTAGACCTCATAAAATGCATCTAGGAATATATAACAATCAATATTTAACATAATTAACTGATGGAATAATTCACATAGCTGTTACTCATTCAATTCCCTTGCCCATTCAAGCAATTATGGAAATTGCCCATATTTATCAATAATTGTCAAAACAGTCTCTGGTACATTTCTGCTCTAATTATTTGTGGGGTATGATAACTTTATTCCAATTCTGGTCATACACCATTATTCCCTGCTAGACAAGCTTTCCAATGCCTGTCCCCGTGCTCCATTCCGACATCGGGTGTGGAAACAGCGTTGTTTCAAAAATGACAACTCTTACCAATAATTCTGCACATTTTACACAGTTGTATTTTGGTCCAGAATGCCAACTTCAGCCACCTGTGGAGGAAAATCTATGAAGAATCACAAAAACTTTTATATCGGGCGAAGTTAGTCCATATAACAAGGAACACTCAGCAATTCGCGGATCTCAATTTCGATGCACCATTCATCTTTTATAAAATTCTGGGTTTAACTACTTTTTTTAACTCTGCAACCTGTGCTCCACCTGTGCGCCACCTGCGCACAACCTGTGCGCAACCTGCGTGCAATCCGCGCACTATCCACGTGAAACCTGCAATCGATCCACGCGCAACCTACGCGCAATCTGTGCGCGACCTGCGCGCAATCCACGCGCAACCCGCACACAATCTGCGCGCAATCTGTGCGCGACCTGCGCTCAATCCGCGCGCAACCCGCACGTAATCTGCGCGCAATCCGCGCGCAATCTGTGCGCGACCTGTGCGCAATCCACGCTCAACCTGCACGTAATCTGCGTGCAATCCGCGCACAATCTGTGCGCGACCTGCGCGCAATCCGCGCACAACCCGCATGTAATCTGCGCGCAATCTGTGCGCGACCTGCGCGCAATCCGCACGCAACCCGCACGTAATCTGCACGCAATCCGCGCGCAATCTGTGCACGACCTGCGCGCAATCCGCGCGCAACCCGCACGTAATTTGCGCGCAATCCGCGCGCAATCTGTGAGCGACCTGCGCACAATCCGCGCGCAATCTGCGTGCTTGCGGGGGTCATATCTCCCTCGTCCCTTAACCAAATTGGACGAATTTGGTACCGTTGGAAAGCTCTTGGAGAGCTCTATGAAATGGTGTGATCTTATTCTTCATCTGAGAAGTCTGTCCCTGCCATTTTTCCAAATCAAAATTCCGCCCCCAACTTCCCAATTCCACATCAAAAACCATTATGTTTCTTGCCTGTAACTCAGAGTTTGGCCCAAGCAGCCCCAGTGCTGCAAGCTGGGCTCTGATACCACTCTGTAACGTCCCCTTCCATCATTCTCGTGCCAGGAAGGAAACGTTAATCAAATACCGGGCTTATTGACAAACTTAGCCTCATTTATTACTAAGAAAAGCATGAATAATTAAAACTTCCTGTGTGCAGATTCATACTTCAAATAAACACAGCGGAATAACATACTGGCAAGCACACAAACAGTAATGCCTAGCATATATATATATATATATATATATATATATATATATATATCATAGCAGAGGATGATTCAGCATATAGAGACTCAATCTTGTTACAATGCCAAGCATAGATTCCAAGTTATGATAATCAACTCATTTCATTAAACATGGACAATTTAACATATTGCAGAACACAAAATGCAAATAATTTATAATACAGAGAACACTTATCTTGAAAAGTAAATGTCCAACGACTGGCTACGTGAGAGCAACGTTCCACCCAACCATAGATCTCTATCCAGCCTATATTCTTTCAGCTGAGAGATCACCCCCGAGCTGAGCTGTGTATCCACTAAGGAGGAACTAGCTGGGCTCACTCACAGCCATGGTATCGGTCATCAGCTATGCTAAGCCAACACACCGTTGAGTTTATCAAGCATAAAAGAGGATAGAGGAGGGTAACGCTAAGTCAGTGAGCTCAACCACAGAGCTACAGGCATCTCAAGTGAACTCAACAGTCAGGCACCCACATTACCTACCACATCCAACACAAGGAAGATCCCCTTCTCTGTTACACAGTCCCTCAGGAAACTCTTCCCTCCAGTGCTCTTCAGGATGGGCATAGAAAGGTCCAGCTGCTAATCCTTGAGATCCTAGCCTTCACTGGGTTTATCAAGCAAACCCAACCTCTGCTCAGTCATTCACACTTGGATTTCTCACAGTTCTGTTATTCAATAACTCAATCCCGTCACTTCATTTCCAGGCTGTAAAAACTGGGTTTTCCAATGGATTTCGGGGTAGCTAATGCTCTCAATTTCGCCCCAAGGTTCATATCTATGGATCCCCCATTGGATTTCACTATCAAATACCAATTCTGGGTGTTGATGGCTCTTCAAAACGTGGGTTCTTGCAAAGTCACGATTTCTGGTTTTTCTCCCTGCTGGGCATTCGTTTTTGGATGGAAAATGGTTCTGGTAAGTTTCACAATGGAATGGGGATGAGGAAGAAGCAATCCCCATGAGGTAGAGTGACTTGTGGTACAAGAAAAACAGAGCCCATACCTGCCATACGAGTTTCTGGGCTGCCCATGCTCCATTGAAGCCATGGACTGAATTCCTCAACCACTTCCTTACAATCATAAATAAATGTCAGCAAGGTAATTCAAATGGATTCTCAAGGTGACATATGGCAGCCTATGGTTCAATCCCACAACCCCCTCACCACTCCCTAGTGGATACACATGGCCCCTTCTCATTCGTTGCTCCCATAGCCAGTTTTGGTATTTCATTTCAATATTAAATATTTACATCAATTTACAATATCCCATGGCTTAATAGCACGTGGGTAACAAAATATCAAGCGTGTCTAATTCAAATAAAATTCAAGCATAAACTAGCGGGGCCTTGGCCTTGAGCTCCACGCCAGGGAAACATACAACATGTGTATACAATATTTACATTAGAAGCCAATATTTCCTAAGGGTCAAAATTGGGGTATTACATTTCTCATTTTTCATATTGGAGAGCATAACTTGTCCATGCTTGTGGAATGTTTACTCTACTTGCCTTAGTACCAATTTCGAGGGTGAAAGATTCTCATCCTAATTTTCAATTGGAGAGGCCATTCATAACTTTCTTTTGGATCTAAAATGGAGTCATTTTTTGCAAGTTGAAGCTACAAAGTTGCTCGTGACATTCTCTTCTTCAACTTGTTTCCACACCTTTCTCACTTTTCTCTTCAAAATTTGGCTCTTGGAGGAAGGGCGCACTTGGTGAGATGTTGATCTCTTTGGGGGAGCTCTTGTGGCCCCATTTATTTGTAATCTGATGTATTTACTCTGTATTTTCTGCTCAAAATATCCTCAGGTCGAAATACCAAGTGAAACTATGTCAAAATACCAAACAATGTATAAATGATGTCATTTTCCTCATATCTTGTTATGAAAGCTTGAAGTTGCTTTATTTCGACTTGTATCAGTTCATATATGATAATTTTATGATTTATGGAGATTCATTAATGTCCTGAATAAGTTTCATATACATTACATAAGCCTTTGGAACATAAATCTCGAATTTCATAGCAAATAGTGAAGTTTCCTATCATTTCCCCTTAGGTGAAGACATGTCCACAAACCTCTTATTTATGAGAGTTGTGGAAGACTTTAGGAACTGATTAATTATGCATTTGGGAGCCCATTGAAGTCCTTTAAATATCCCATTTCTTTGTTCTTAAATTTGGTATGGTCGTACTGCATTTGGAGAGCCATTTTTGTCTCCTACCCTTGGGGATTTGAACCTCGAATTTACTAATAAATTTCCCTACTTTCTCCTTATTGTAAATGAATGTTGCAAAAGTGTTTTGAGAGGGTCCAAGCATCCATAAACCTAATTTTTATGTATTAATACCTTTCAAACACATTCAGACCCAATTTGGAAGCATTTGGAGCCATTCAGAAGCATTGGAATCATTACTAGTCTAATGGTCGAATTGGCCAAAAATTGTCATTTTTCCAATTTTTCCAAAATTTATAAAAAGGGACACTAAAAGTGGTATTAGAGCATGGTCCTTTCACCTGTGAATTAATATCATACCTTGAAGAATAATTGGCATCCATGTCTTACTATTATGATGAATCCTATGAGTACAATGCTTATGAGCAATATGAAGAAGAATGTGAATGGTATGAGGAAGAGGTGCCATCATGTAGTACTTCTTACAATTTCATAAGGAAGGAGGGATATTATTATGACCTTGAATTTTATGAAGATGAGTGTGTCACACTACCAAAGGATAATTCTATGAATGAATTAATTACAAATATTGAGAGCAACATGTAAAACCTTGTCCCAACAATATCGGGCATATCTTGATGTGTATAAGGGAGATACACAAAAGGCTGTTCCTTTTGAAGATTTTGTTGATTGGGTGTTTTAAAATAGGCCCAAAAATTAAGATGTGGAGTTAGTGAAGAAAGGTATATTCCTTTCTTGCAAAAGACCTTGGAGAGAAAATCATATGTGTGTGACTGAAAAGAGCAGTGAACTATCTTAAGCTTCAGGGAATGCATATATTTCCTACTTGAAGAGAGTTTTTGGGTTTTCTTCAAAAAGAGATTCCAAATATGTTGACCTTAAGGAAACCAAGGGGAAAAATGCATCATCTTGCTTGAAGGAGCGAAAGGAGGATATCCATGAGCCACCTAGTTCTGAAATAAGTGAAGTAGAAGAAGTAGTACAAGAAGAGGAAATTTTTTCCCTTTTGAGGTATGTGCATGATCCTACCCTTATGGAGCCTAAAAATGATGACACTTTTGCATATTCTGATCATTTGGGTGAATTGGTTCATTCTCCTACATCTTACAATTCCCTATTTTGCAGCATTCATCCTAATGAAGTATGGGTGAAAATTTTCTTTTTGATGGTGCCACATGAGGAGTGTGAAACTCGTACCTCTCCTTTTGAGGATGACATAACTAAAGCACTTCATTATTTACATTTGCAGCAACATCTTTTTTTACCTTATGATGATACATATCTCAATGGATGCACTTATGATGTTCACTTGAGTCACTTGAAGACTCATAATTTTCCTTGCTCCTTGCTTAGTTCAATTGATGTTGGAGGAACTTCATTAACTACTTGGGTGAAGAGATATATAATTGGTGCAAATGTTTATTTGCAGAAACATCCCTTGTTATTTCTTGATGATACGCATATCCATGGATGCATAAATGGTACTTATGTGAGCCCCTTGAAGGCTCATTGTTTTCTTTGCTCCCTACTTGGTTCATATTTTAAAAGAAATTATTCATTCACTTCTTGGATGAAAGAACACAAGGCTGATTATTTTGATACATCCTACATATTTTTGGAGCAGCATTATAGGACATTAGATCCTCACCTATGTCATTGGAGCAGATTTGATTGGTCACTTGATGCTTGTATGCACTTGGAAAATGATGGTCTACTTTCTTGGAGGTATAAGCACTTTCATGAGTATTTGATGAGGTGCCTCCTTTATGTACATTTTTATTATGTTGCTATGTACTTTGATGATCTATATTTTGTACTTATGATGATTGGAAGAATGCATACAAGGAAATGGAATCCGGGAATTCTCTTTCATGATGGTATGGGTTGGAGAGCACTCCTAATTGTTGGAGTGCAATACAAGCAATGGGACCCTGGAATAATTTTTAGTCTCATTGGTTTCAAATTTTTTTGGGGGAAAGAAAGTTTTGGAAAGGAAGCAAGTTCTTCAACATCCATGTTCGAAATTGCACGAGGACAGGAAATCTTGGGTGGGGAGGACTGTAATGTCTCCATTCAAATAAATCTCAAAAGAGAAAATTCCACCAAGCTACTAGTTTCCTAGGTTGGGGTGGAAACATTAGATTTGGAATAAGGAGACTATAAAACCCCAAATGGACATTATCTTGACATAAATATGTTAAAATGTATTAAATAAATATTTATGATAGGAAAATAATGTGGTACTTGGTCATGGAGACACATTGGTGGTGTAGGACCCACACAAAGCTAAATTCCTCATGCCACATGGCATCCTATTCTCACCCATTCGAATCCAAGGTGGAGTCTAATGTTATTGGGGAGTTGGAAGGTCAATATACTTGGCATGACTCAATGAAGGTCGAATTGGAGTGGAAGAGGAACTTCCATGGAAGAGAAAGAGGCATTTGAGAGATACTGAGACACATGGGCTAGATTCCCTAGCTTCTATGACAACAATGATGAAGATGCTATGACACTTATGACACAAATCAGACCTGATTGTTGACATATGGCATATATGACATGTCAAGGCTAAAAATAGCCTCCAAGAGGGCACACAAGGGATTTAGGGTATCCAAAGAGTCATCCATTCAAATTGAGTGCAGTAGGAGGCTAGGAATGGAGGGACAAGTGGCACACATTGGAATCTCTTCCCAATTCGAGTTGGCATGAAGCTCATGGATGGAATTCGAGCTAAGGAGGTATTTAGAAGTTTATAAAAGTCAAGAACAAAGAAGGAGAGCATATTTTGATCATTTCTCATTTTACATATTGGAGAGCATGGCTTGTCCATGATTGTGGAGTGTTTACTCTACTTGCCTTAGTACCAATTTCGAGGGTGAAAGATTCACATCCTAATTGAAAATTGGATATTCCATTCAGACCTTTCATTTGGAGATAAAATGGAGTCATTTGTTGCAGGTTGAAGCGACAGGGCTACTCATGACATTCTCTTCTTCAACTTGTTTCCACACCTTTCTCACTTTTCTCTTCATAATTTGGCTCTTGGAGGAAGGACGCACTTGGTGAGATGTTGATCTCTTTGGGGGAGCTCTTGTGGCCCCATTTATTTGTAATCTGATGTATTTAATCTGTATTTACTATGTATTTTTTGCTCAGAACATCCTCAAGTCGAAATAACAAGTGAAACTATGTCAAAATACCAAACAATGTATAAATGGTGCCATTTTCCTCATATCTTGTTATGAAATCTTTAAGTTGCTTTATTTCGACTTGTATCAGTTAATATATGAGAATTTTATGATTTATGGAGAGTCATTAATGTCCTGAAGAAGTTTCATATACATTACATAAGCCTTTGGAACATAAATCTCGAATTTCATAGCAAATGGTGAAGTTTCCTATCATTTCCCCCTAGGTGAAGACATGTCCACAAACCTATGATTTATAGGAGTTGCAACAACCTTTAGGAACTGATTAATCATGCATTTTGGAGCCCATTGAAGTTCTTTAAATATTCCATGTCTCTGTTTTTAAATTTGGTAGGGTCGTACTGCCTTTGGAGAGCCATTTTTGTCTCCTACCCTTGGCGATTTGAACCTCGAATTTACCAGTAAATTTCCCTACTTTTTCCTAATTGTAAATGAATGTTGTAGAATCGAGCTTTGATTTTCTCTCCAAGAAACCTCGTTTAACCCTGCATTTTATTTTTCCAGCAACGTGCCAGTGTCTGCCTGTCCTTCTGACTAGCGACCTACATCGAGCTTTCATTTTCCCTTGTTCCTGCCCCAGCTCTTGCTATGGGCCCTGGACGGGGGCCCTGAGGACCCTCCCCCTCCCCCACCGAATATTCTTGGGTTTAAGAAACTAGTTGCAGCCGGCTCCAAACGGCCAGCAACTGAAGCTCAACAAAAATTCATAAAGAAGCTTGCCAGTATGCCCACGGTTGCTCTTCCTGCTGAAGAATCCTGTCGGGCTGCCTTGAATCTTGCAAAATGAGGGCTCATCGATAAATTCACTAGCCTTTGGCCCTCTCCCAGAGCCGTGGATTCTTGGGTGCAGAGGAACTGGCTCCCTCTTGTTACTGCAGACATCAGAAGTTATCTCATCGGTAAGGGGTTTTTTGTCTTTGTCTTTGATAATGTAGAAGATCGAAGCCTCATTTTTAGAAATGGTCCGTATTTTATGGGCCCCCAGGGACTTTATTTAAACAATTGGACACCTGAATTTGATCCGACACAAGATATGCCCTTGGCTGTTCCAGTATGGGTCTGCCTTCCCCATTTACCTCTGCATTGCTGGAACCCGAAGTCCCTAGAGTCCATTGGTAACACTCTCGGGAGCTATATCGACCGTGCTGAGAAAAAGGACCAATACTCCTGCGCAATAATATGCATTGAAGTGGATTTGGAAGTGGGGTTACCGGAAGCCATTAAGCTTACAGTGGCAGATTGGGCTCATATCCAAGAACTAGATTACGAGCAGCTTCCATTTAAATTCCGACATTGCTGCGGATATGGTCACTTTGCAAGGAACTAAAAAAAGAAGGTGGAGGAAGATGCTGAGAACTCCAACGAAGAGCAATGGACTCAGGTATAGAAAGCAGCCCTGCCTAAACAAAATAGCAGAACCAAAGGTAAAGGAGTGGCACCGAAGATTAATGCCCACAATTCAAGGTCGACATAGGGAGAAGAGAACTCTGATCCCTCATTGGCAGCAGCTGTTAAAAAAAATTTTGAAACACTAAACACAGTCCCAGAAACTCCAGAGCCTATTCTTGAGGAGATCGAGCAGCAGAATGCTTCTCAAACAGTGGAGAAGGAAAGAGCAGAGGCTTACGGTGCTTCTTTGGTCACCCCCCATCCCCCTTCCTCTGTAGAAATGATAAGAAAAAAGCAACTTGAAATCTCTGGGTCCTCAAAGGATGAGTCTTTCGACAGACCATCAAAAAAAGAAGGGAGGAAATCTCATAAGGAAGCTCGAGAAGAGGAAGCGAAGACGCAAAAAATGCAAGGAAACCAACCCATTATCGAAATGTCCATTGGGAGAAACGCCAGAAACAAAAATCCCAAGGGCGGTTCTACCCTCTCCAATCTCGGTAAATAATGCGTCTAGTCTCTTGGAATTGCAGAGGTCTAGGGAATCCCATGAAAGCTGAAGCAGTTAAAGACCTTTTGAAAGTTGAAACTCCCGATATCCTTATGCTCCAAGAGACTAAAATCAAAGGGGATACCCTTATTGACATCAGCAAATCAAAATGGAAAAAGAATGTTGGAAATTCCATTAGTGCTCGAGGTACCTCTGGCGGTCCTTCCACCCTGTGGTTTGAGGATATGTTTCATCTTGAAAGTTATTTTGAGACTCAACACTGGATTTTCACTGAACTTTGACATTCCTCAAGTAATTTAATCTTCTCTCTTTTCAACCTATATGTCCCTGTCCTCTCCTCTGAAAAGAAAGAGTGTTGGCATTCTCTTTCATACTTTCTAGAAACCTCTTCTCTCACGAACATTATCTTAGCCGGAGACTTTAACATTGTCCTTGATCCGAAGGAAACGACAGGAGGTAATTGTGGAAGAGACTAAATGCTCCCCATAGTGGAGGAGCTTATTCAGCAATGGGATCTCCTTGATTTAAAACCTCTGAAAGGATTGTATACCTGGACAAACCATAGAATAGGAGTGGACCACATCTCTGCCCTCCTGGATAGGTTCCTTGTTCAGAGCTCACTCTTGCTGGATAAGAGGCTCATCTCTTCCAAAATCCTTCCAAAGCTCACCTCTGATCATAAACCCATCCTCTTGCTTTTGGAAGAAGAAGAAAATCTGGGCCCTATTCCTTTTCGTTACAGCCCTCTCTGGCCTGAAAAAGAAGGCTTCATGGAAGTAGTGAAAAAGGCCTGGTCTACCTCAATCTCCAGATCTCCCAGCTTTGTGTGGGAGCAGAATATTAAGTCTACAAAGCTTGCCCTGAAAGCTTGGATCAAAATTCCCAACAACAATCCCACTAGCCTTTGAATTCAGGCTATTAAACAGTTAGCAGAGGTGCAGGTTGAAATGGAAAGCAAAGTTACCAACACAACAGATTTAGAAAAGGAACACTCTGCCCAGATCAAAACCTTTCACTCCTTTCGCTGCGAAGAAGAGTACTAGAGATTAAAATCTCGCAGCTTGTGGCTTAAAGCTGGAGATTGAAACACATCTTTCTTCCATCGACAGTACAGAGCCCGGCTCTCTCGAAATCACCTCTACAGATGGGTCGGTTTACAAAGGCTTTGATCACCTTAAATTGGCTGCAGCATCTCACTTTGAAAATCTCTATAATGAAGATGATGTTGACTACGAGGAGATCACTTCTGATTTTCTCTCCAATATCCCTTCTTTAGTAAGTATGGAAGAAAATTCAACATTCATGAAGATAATCACCGAAGCTGAAATCAGCAATGTAGTTTGGTCTATGGAGCCGGACAACGCCCCTCAGCCTAACAGATTCTCAATTCAATTTTATAGAACATGCTGGGAAACTATAAAAGCAGATATTTTGAGAATGGTCAAAGCTTTCCAACAAAGAGCTAAAGTTGGAGGCAACATCAATTCCACCTTCTTGGCCTTAATACCAAAAGAAGCAAACCCGAGCTCCTTCGACAGATTTAGACCTATATCATTGTGCAATGTTTCGTATAAAATTCTATCCAAGAATGGCTAATAGAATCAAACCGTTGCTTGGGAATCTCATTTCCTCCTCCCAAGGTGGTTTTGTCAAAGGGAGACATATCTTGGATAATTTCATCCAGGTGCAAGAAGCCATGCATTCTTGTTACCATCGAAAGGAGCAAGGGATGCTCTTAAAGCTTGACATGACTAATGCCTTTGGTAGGGTCAATCTCTCCTTCATCTATAGAGTTCTTCTCTCCTTCGGCTTCAGTCTAGAATTTGTCAATTTGATTAGAGCTTGCACAAGCAAGCCTTGGATACCTCCTCTTGTGAATGGAAGACCTGCAAACTATTTTCAAGCTTCAAGGGGATTAAGGCAAGGTTTCCCTCTCTCCCCCTTCCTGTATATTCTGATGGAAGATTATTTAAGCCGAAAGATGTTTGCAGAGTAGAAGGTAGGGTCTATCCCAGGTATAAGTCTTATGAAAGGGCTTGCGCCTATTAACCATGCTTTATTTGTTGATGACTCTCTTTTGTTGGGTGGAGCCTCCTTAAATATTGCAAAGGCGTTCAAAGATATTCTTCAAAATTACTATTCTATCTCGGGAGCCCTCATCAACAAAAGGAAAAGTTTCGTATATGGTTGGAACACAGCCCATCAAACTATTCAGAGAATTGCTCATTTCATGTGGTTCTCGGGACATGCCACTTGGGAAAAGATTAAATATCTCGGCCTCCCCTTAACTCTGGGAGTTAATAAATCTTCATTGTGGCTGGAAGTATAAGAAAAATCCGTTCCAAAATAGCTTCCTTGGGTGGTTAGTGGCTCACTACTGCCGGGAAAGTCATCCTCATCAAATCGGTGCTCTCTTCCTTACCTATCTATCAGGCCTCTTTCTTATTGGCCCCAATCTCGATCATGGAGCAGGTTTCAATGTTGTTAAGAGATTTTTTATGGCATGGTGGAAAAGGCAATGAAAAGAAATATCATTTAGTTAATTGGGACACTATTAAATATCCTCTTGATGAAGGTGGTTTACAAATCCAAGATCCCGGGCAGGCCAATCTCGCATTGGGTGGAAAAATATTGTGGAAGTTGTACACTAATAGAAAGCACCATGTAAGTCAAATTCTAAATAAAAAATATCTCAATGGTGTAGCTCTGAGAAACATCCAGGCTAAAAATACTCCAAAAGGGTCGTTGATATGGAACCTCTACTGCAGGGGTCTCGATTTCTTCCAGAAATATTTGTATCGCATTCCTGGGAATGGTAGCAGAAATTTGTTGTGGTATGATAGCATCATGGGCCATGCCCCTCTTATTAACTCTGAATTAATTAAAGACATCCGTCATTGGTTGATTCAGAATGATATCCACACGCTCGCTGACATATCCTCCCGGGATGCCTCGAGAAATTGGACGTCGTGGTCTCTTCCTCGAGCTCCAGAGCATTTGCAACAACATCAGAGCTCCCTCTTAGTATCTTTGATGGCTACAACTCCTGTGCACCAGTAGGATAAAGACTTGTGGGCCTGGGGAAATACTGGTATTTACTCTTTTGCACAAGGTTTTTTCTCTCTTCAAGCTCACTCTGCATCCCCTCTTTCTCCTTCTTTCTGGAAACAGGTTTGGGACCCGGCTCGGCTTACCCAAAGTCAATTTCTTTTTTTGGACTTTAATGCACATGAAAGCCCTGACTGGTGATAATTTGATAAAAAAAGGTATTCTTGGTCCTCATCGTTGTGCTCTATGCTGTAATGCTATTGAAACTTTGGATCATTTGTTCGTGGATTGCTCTTACACCCCAAGATGTCTGGAATATTTTCCTTCAGGGCCTTAATGCAACAACGTCGTCTTAAGTCTCTCTGGTTGCTCTATACTCTTCTTGGAAGGAGAGATATCCTCATGCGATCCCAAGCAATTCTTTATGGGCCCGAATTTGGTAGGCCATTCCAAAGTACGTTTGCTGGAAACTTTGGTTGGCTAGGAATGATCGGATCTTCAACAACACTCTGCATCTCCCTTCGAAGGTAGCTACCAAAGCCAAATCCCTTCTCCTTGAAACTATGGCACAACAGTCCTTCAAGAAAGATAACATTCTTCTCCTTGAAGAAAAGAAATGCATGGGAACTTATACTTTCAGAGATAGAAATACGGTCATGAGCAGACCCCTCGACACACCAGGCTAGAAACTTCGAAATACTGATGCATATTTTCAGGAATGGTGGAGGAAGTAGGGTAAAGCTTTCATTTTTTTGATGGTGTATCTGAAGGAAACCCCGGGACTGCCAAAGCTGGAGGAGTAATATATTCCCCGGAAGGTACAAGAAAAGACAGCTTCAGCTGGGGATTAGAACAGAGAACCAATAATCAGGCAGAAATTTTTGGGTTGCTAAAAGTTGGTCAGATAGCACGGGATAATGGATACAAAGAACTACAAATTTTTGGAGACTCTGAAATCCTTATAAAAATTCTAAAATCGAATGAACAATTTAGCAATCCTTCTCTCAATAACACTTTGCAAAGGCTGCGGTATATGCTGCTTGAATTCTCCTCCTCCCTCTATTTCCACATTCTGCGTGGATCGAATAAGGAAGCAAATACCAAAGCTAATATGGGATGTCTTTTGTCCCAAGGAGCATACAGAATAAATAATGAAGAACTTTCTTGGACCCTTATCCCTTGATTTTTAGCTTTGTATAGAAAGGAAAAGTCTCTTGGCTTTGCTGGCTAGTGATATTTTGTAATAATGGTTGCTTTGGGTTAGCCCCAACCGATCTTCTAAATCAATAAAATAAACGCTTTAGTTATAAAAAAAAATGAATTTTGCAGAAGTGTTTTGAGAGTGTCCAAGCATCCATAAACCTAATTTTTATGTATTAATACCTTTCAAACACATTCAGACCCAATTTGGAATCATTTGGAGCCATTCGGAAGCATTGGAGTCATTACTAGTCTAATGGTCGAATTGGCCAAAAATTGTCATTTTTCCAATTTTTCCAAAATTTATAAAAAGGGACACTACCTAGAGGTCGAAACTATTTATTTAAATTGAAAGTAGCTACATTTTAATAAAGTCATTCCAATTCTCTTTTTAATATAATTTAACAATGGCTGGTAATCATTATTAGTCACTCTTAGAACTATTGTCATTGTATTTTTAATGAATTTTATATGATAAATATAATTTTTAAATTTATATGTAATTTTATTTTATCCTACTCTTTGTTTCAAGTCATTCACCTCAATCCATTTGGAATTTATAAAACCACTCTCTCTTTGACTTTCATCATGTGTAAATAAAAGTGAACATATTTAGTTCACAAAAATCATTTCTATTCAAGTGAGTGAGGTGGACTTGAATTCCATCATGTCTAAATAACAACTTAACAACATTGCTACAATATTAAATTAAAATTTTAATCATTTAAAACTAAAAAGTTAAAGCAAACATTCAAAATATTTGCTTGCCTTATTAACACATTTAAAATATTGGCAAAATAACTTGCCCTATTAACTTGACTGCATTGCAAAATAAATAAAAAGTTTAATACTCAATTTTATTAATTTCCACAAAGAAAAAAAATATAAAACCCTATTAAGTGGTTTCCAAAAATATTTTATATCTTTCATAAAATTTAGAAAAACATAATTAGTATGTTATTTTTTATCTTTTTAAATTTAGAAAACATAGTTTGTATAGTGCGTTCTTTGTATTAGCAATGCTATAAAGATGTTTTGAGAGTAATGGAGTGTTTATTACTTACTCATTCAGTACATAATGCAATAAAAAATGAGTATTTCAAATATATTTTGTATAGTGCGTTCTTTGTAGTAGCAATGCTATAAAGATGTTTTGAGAGTAATGGAGTGTTTATTACTTACTCATTCAGTACATAATGCAATAAAAAATGAGTATTTCAAATATATTTATTTTGGGTATCAAATCGATTAAGAAAACATAGTTTGTATAGTGCATTCTTTGCAGTAGCAATGCTATAAAGATGTTTTCAATAGTGACGACATGTGATGTATTCATTTTTTTACAAAATGAATATCACCCCTAAATTAGTATGATTTTCAATTGCACACAAGTCTCGAGGATGTATCGTTGTGAGGAATACTATACCAAATCGCCACATCTCATAAAAGAGGAATCAGCCACTATTCACTGGATTACTAGCAAATCGCTAATGCATTAAATGAAAGAAATTTTGCTCCTTGGATTTCACCAAATCGCTGCCAAGAAGAAGTCAACATGATTGGGTGCCCAAGGGCCGCCCTCACGGCCTGCTCGATGCCCGGCATCGAGCAGGCCGTGAGGGCGGCCCTTGGGCGCCCAAGTGAGCGGCTGCTCACTCATGGCTAAGAAGTTTGACGCGATTACAAATTTAAAAAGCATTTTAATACTGTAATGATCTAAATGCATTTTAATAATGCAAACTGTTCCAGTGCTCACTAAATGCATTTTAATAATGCAAACTGTTCCAGTGCTCACTAAATGCATTTTAATAATGCAAACTGTTCCAGAGAGTACTTCCAGGATCTGTTTTGCATTGAATTAGCGAAGCCATCTGAGGATATATTTGAAAGAAGGGATTGCAAAACGGCATCAAGATTGTTAATAAACGATGTTGCACTCACATACTTGTGGGGGATGCACCCTCTACCCATGGTTTGATTGTCGACTGCAATCACGACCGCCACCATAATAGCCAGAAGTGGAAAATGATCAAGTTCTGCCATCGGTCCAGTGATTAACAAATATTTGGGCCCCCAGTGGTATGCATATATCTCAAGAACTTTCAAAACTACCGGGTTCCACTGAAATCAAATTTGTTCTTCTGAAATGCAGACTTTGAATGGGGAGAAGATCATTTCAATAGAGACAAAGTAACAAACACGTAACTAACTCAAATCTTACGAGGCGTGCTTTGGTGTAGGTTTTGATGAAAACTAGTTTTTAATTTCTGGAAAACGACGTACGGTTGGTGACTTTCATGGCGACTCGATGCAATTGAAATCAAGTCTACTCTAAAAGAGAGGTTTGAATGGAAACTATCATCCGTTGAGAAACGTGCATAGTGTGTGGCGAAGTGGCGTAGGGGTGATCTATTGAAAAATATTATTTCTTGATCATGTGTGGCGTAGGGGTGATCTGTTGAAGATTGAAGATTCTTGATCGTTGACAATTGAATATTTCATATTTATTAATAAGGTTTCATATTTAATACTGTAATGATCTAAATGCATTTTAATACCCGAAATAGAACTTCTAAAGATTTAGAAAAATAAATTATAATAGAGGAACTTGAACTTATAACTACATTTAATAAAATTATCAAATATATGTATATTTTGACAACAACTATCTTCATTTTAAAGATTTAGATTATTTCCATCATTCCGAAGATAGAAAGATTTAGGTTATTAATGTTTAATAATGATTTTGATTTTTTATAAAAAGTGTAAAAGGTTTTAATTTAGATATAAATATTAGTAAAAATAATATTTATTGTACATAGGTATCTCTTTAGCTCAATGTTATGATATTTTCACAAACATATATACCTCATTTCCACAGTCTTGTACATAGGTTTTCAATAGTTTAAGAATTTTGTTATATATCTTATAATAAAATCAATAAAATTATATTCAAAGAAACAATTGATAAGAGTGGTGGGCAGGCATATAGTGGCAAGTAAGATAACCCTCATTGTGAAGTTTGAAGTGTTCTATCTTTCTAGATATATTTTTAAGAATGGTGCAAAGGCATATTTTATATTGCAAATTAAGATAACCCTCCTTGTGAAGTTTGTGGTGTTCAACCTTTCTACATAGATATATAGATATATTCCATGTCTAAATTTTTAAGCCACGAACTAGGCATTGTGTGTTTCTATCAATTATTTGTTTTCTCTAATGTGATTGCGATTATAGTCACTTGCTATAATCATATATTTTCTTTTTAATATTGATAAAATACAAATATTTGGGCTCCTATGGAGTCTTAACACTTAGACATCTGTGTTCCAATTGATTAAATAAATTTTCCCTGTTTATAATGTATCATGTTCTTAAAAATCAATGGAATAGGGAAGAGATGTTTGATCTAGTTTTTTCATAGAATGAAGGAAGAAAGAGAAAATGGAAATATACAAAAGAAGATATTGCAAAGAACATAGTAATATAAAAAAACCCAAATTCTATTAATGGATGAAATAGTAAAAGACTGTAAACCACAAAGTAATACAAAAATCTGTGAAGATAGATGTATGTGTCAGCTATGCTCATTCCAATAAATATTACAAGAGACTAAAAGTGCCTAATAACTTAAAGTGTTGATTAGTTTCATGTCTTGAAGAAAATTTTAAATTTGGCAATTTTTTGATAAGATATATTAGTAATGTTTTGACTTTCAGACTTTATTTTAGAAATAAAATTTCTATATATAATATTTTTAATATGTTTTTTACAAATATATGGTATATTGTTTCTTGAATTTATGTGAATCGTCACTTTTTGAAAAATAATATGAAATAGTATCGTTTTTATAGAAACAATCTCTAAAAATTCATTGAAAATGGTTTTAAATGTCTTTATTTTCTGAATTTTTTTATAATTTTGTCAATAAAAATGTCTTATTTTGTCCATAAAAATGTCTTATTTTGTCCATAAAAATGTCTTATTTTCTAGAAATAATTGCAAAATGTATATGTTTTTTATTATAAATTACTTATAAATGTATGTTATTTTGTTAAATTTCTAAAAACACACTTGAAAATAGAAATTAAATATATTTTACGACAAAGATAATTCAAAGGCCCAAAAAAATGCCTCAAAATGAAAATGTGTGATACTGGCATCAACGCTTTTTGAAACGGAGGTAAAAATAGCTATTAAAATTAGGAGAGAGAAAAACGAGAACTGTGTCGAGTTCTCGTTTCATAGTATAAGTGGTTTTTTGCATATTCTGATCATTTGGGTGAGTTGGTTCATTCTCCTACATCTTACACTTCCATATTTTGCAGCATTCATCCTAATGAAGTATGGGTGAAAAATTTCGTTTTGATGGTGCCACATGAGGAGTGTGAAACTCGTACCACTCCTTTTGAGGATGACATGACTAGAGCACCTCCTTATTTACATTTGCAACAACATATTTTTTTATCTTATGGTGATACATATCTTCATGGATGCACTTATGATGTTCACTTGAGTCACTTGAAGACTCATGATTTTCCTTGCTCCTTGCTTAGTTCAATTGATGTTGGAGGAACTTCATTAACTACTTGGGTGAAGAGATATATGATTGGAGCAAATTTTTATTGGCCAAAACATCCCTTGTTATTTCTTGATAATACACATATCCATGGATGCATAAATGGTACTTATGTGAGCCCCTTTAAGGCTCATTGTTTTCTTTGCTCCCTACTTGGTTCAGATTTTAATGGAGATTATTCATTCACTTCTTGGATGAAAGAACACAAGGCTGATTATTTTGATGCATCCTACATATTTTTGGAGCGGCATTATAGGACATGGGATCCTCACCTATGTCATTGGAGCAGATTTGATTGGTCACTTGATGCTTGTATGCACTTGGAAAATGGTGGTCTACTTTCTTGGAGGTATAAGCACTTTCATGATTCTTTGATGACATGATTATTTGATGAGGCACCTCCTTGATGTACATTTTTATTATGTTGCTATGTACTTTGATGATCTATCTTTTTTATTTATGATGATTGGAAGAATGCATACAAGGAAATGGGATCCGGGAATTCTCTTCTTGATGGTATGGGTTGGAGAGCACTCCTAATTGTTGGAGTGCAATACAAGCAATGGGACCCTGGAATAATTTTTAGTCTCATTGGTTTCAAATTTTTTGGGGGGAAAGAAAGTTTTGGAAATGAAACAAGTTCTTCAAAATCCATGTTCGAAATTGCTTGAGGACAAGCAATCTTGGGTGGGGAGGACTGTAATGTCTCCATTCAAATAAATCTCAAAAGAGAAAATTCCACCAATCTACTAGTTTCCTAGGTTAGGGTGGAAACATTAGATTTGGAATAAGGAGGCTATAAAACCTCAAATGGACATTATCTTGACATAAATATATTAAAATGGGTTCAATAAATATTTATGATAGGAAAATAAGGTGGCACTTGGTCATGGAGACACATAGGTTGTGTAGGACCCACACAAAGCTAGATTCCTCATGCCACATAGAATCCTATTCTCACCCATTCGAATCCAAGGTGGAGTATAATGTTATTGGGGAGTTGGAAGTTAAATATACTTGGCATGACTCAATGAATTTCGAATTGGAGTGGAAAAGTAACTTCCATGGAAGAGGAAGAGGCATTTGAGAGATATTGAGACACTTGGGCTAGATTCCCTAGCTTCTATGACAACAATGATGAAGATGATATGACACTTATGACACAAATCAGACCTGATTGCTAGCATATGACATATATGACATGTCAGGGCTAAAAATAGCCTCCAAGAGGGCACACAAGGGAGTTAGGGTAGCCAAAGAGTCATCCATTCAAAATGAGTGAAGGAGGAGGCTAGGAATGGAGGGACAAGTGGCACACATTGGAATCTCTTCCCAATTCGAGTTGGCATGAAGCTCATGGATGGAATTCGAGCTAAGGAGGTCTTTGGAAGTTTATAAAAGTCAAGAACAAAGAAGGAGAGTAGATTTTGATCATTTCTCATTTTTCATATTGGAAAGCATAGCTTGTCCATGCTTGTGGAGTGTTTACTCTATTGGTCGTAGTACCAATTTCGAGGGTGAAAGATTCCCATCCTAATTGTCAATTGGAGATTCCATTCAAACCTTTCATTTGGAGCTAAAATGGAGTTGTTTGTTTCAGGTTGAAGTGACAGGGCTGCTCGTTAAATTCTCTTTTTCAACTTGTTTCCACACCTTTCTCACTTTTCTCTTCATAATTTGTCTCTTGGAGGAAGGGTGCACTTGGTGAGATGTTGATCTCTTTGGGGGATCTCTTGTGGCCCCATTTATTTGTAATCTGATGTATTTACTTTGTATTTTCTACTCAGAATATACTGAGGTTGAAATACCAAGTGAAATTATGTCAAAATACCAAACAATGTATAAATGGTGCCATTTTCCTCATATCTTGTTATGAAAGATTGAAGTTGCTTTATTTCGACTTGTATCAGTTCATATATGAGAATTTTATGATTTATGGAGTCATTAATGTCCTGAAGAAGTTTCATATACATTATATAAGCCTTTGGAACATAAATCTCGAATTTCATAGCAAATGGTGAAGTTTCCTATCATTTCCCCCCAGGTGAATACATGTCCGCAAACCTCTGATTTATGGGAGTTACAACAGCCTTAAGGAACTGATTAATGATGCATTTGGGATCCCATTGAAGTCCTTTAAATATTCCATGTCTCTGTTCTTAAATTTGGTAGGGTCGTACTGCATTTGGAGAGCCATTTTTGTCTCCTACCCTTGGCGATTTGAACCTCGAATTTACCAGTAAATTTCCCTACTTTCTCCTTATTGTAAATGAATGTTGCAAAAGTGTTTTGAGAGTGTCCAAGTATCCATAAACCTAATTTTTATGTATTAATACTTTCAAACACATTCAGACCCAATTTGGAATCATTTGGAGCCATTCGGAAGCATTGGATTCATTACTAGTCTAATGGCCGAATTGGTCAAAAATTGTCATTTTTCCATTTTTTCCAAAATTTATAAAAAGGGACACTACATAGAGGTCAAAACTATTTGTTTAAATTGAAACTAGCTACATTTTAATAAATTCATTCCAATTCTCTTTTTAATATAATTTAACAATGGTTGGTAATCATTATTAGTCACTCTTGGAACTATTGTCATCGTATTTTTAATTAATTTTATATGATAAATATAATTTTTAAATTTATATATAATTTTATTTTATACTATTCTTTGTTTCAAGTCATTCACCTCAATCCATTTGGCATTTATAAAACCACTCTCTCTTTGACTTTCATCATGTGTAAATAAAACTGAACTAATTTGGTTCACAAAAATCATTTCTATGCAAGTGAGTGAGGTAGAATTGAATTCCATCATGTCTAAATAACAACTTAACAGCATTGCTACAATATTAAATTAAAGTTTTAATCATTTAAAACTAAAAATGTAAAGCAAACATTCAAAATATTTGCAAAATAACTTCCCTATTAACACATTCAAAATATTTGCAAAATAACTTCCCTATTAACACATTCAAAATATTGGCAAAATAACTTGCCCTATTAACTTGACTGCATTGCAAAATAAATAAAGTTTAATATTCAGTTTTATTAATTTCCACAAAGAAAAAAATATAAAACCCTATTAAGTGGTTTCCAAAAATATTTTATATCTTTCATAAAATTTAGAAAAACATAATTAGTGTGTTATTTTTTATCTTTTTAAATTCAGAGAACATAATTTGTATAGTGCGTTCTTTGTAGTAGCAATGCTATAAAGATGTTTTGAGAGTAATGGAGTGTTTATTACTTACTCATTCAGTACATAATGCAATAAAAAATGAGTATTTCAAAATATATTTATTTTGGGTATTAAATCAATTTAGAAAACATAGTTTGTATAGTGCGTTCTTTGCAGTAGCAATGCTATAAAGATGTTTTGAGAGTAATGGTGTGTTTATTATTTACTCATTTAGTACATAATGCAATAAAAAATAAGTATTTCAAATATATTTATTTTGAGTATCAAATGGATTTGAAAAATGTTTAATTGAATTAAGTGAAAATATAAATATAAATGAGAAAACACATGATAAAAATACAGTAAATAAATTTTGATATTTGAAATTTGAAAATAAATAGAAAAAATATTTTATAAAATATAAAAAAAGAAAATCAGTAAAAACAATTTGCATTTGTATAACAGAAAATAATATTATTTAGACATTGCTTATGGAGAGAGAGCATGAGAAATCAGTTTTTAAGGGCAATGGATATTCCTTATCACGCAATCATTGTTGGTCTCTCTATTCACATATGCTACAACTCTCATCCAGTGTAACAATCTTGATGGTTGTTGCAATTGTTAGCACAGCCAGGTTGTTATGGTTTGTGTTTCAATAACGGAAAATTAATATCATTTTGACATTGCTTCTGAAAAAAGAGAGCGTGAGAATGAAATTCAGTTTTAATAGGCGATGGATTTTCCTTATCCGGTAGTCATTGTTGGTCTCTCTATTCACCACGTGTTATTAGTCATGTCATGCAATGTAGGTGTAACGATCTTGATGGTTGTTGCAATTCTTATCACAACCAGGTTGCTACAATGTGTGTAAAGGTTGTAAAAAGAGACATGTACAGAACTTGTTTTGGTATTGGTGATAAACGACTAGTAGACGAAAGACATATGATGTGCAAAGCTTCTCAAAAAGATATTCAAATTCTTATGATGAGTTTATTAGAGAAAAGACATGTGATGTGGAGGCTTTAAGGATATTCAAATGCTTGTATTTTTATATTTTTATGTTTAAATATAAAGAAAAAAATATTCAGACATTAAATGATTAGAATATTATTTTTTTTCAGCCGAAAAATCACTGTATTTAGAATGAATCAAAGAAAGTTACAATCTTTTCTCCCAACCACCCAAACTACAATCAATGGACAAAATGATTAGAATATTTATTATAATTATGAAAATTTAGGTATTTTTTTTAATATAAATGCAAATATAAAGGAAACTGACATTAATATAATATTAAAAGTTTTAAATAATTATCATGTAATATTTCTATATTTTTAGTTGATTTGTTATTATTTTGTTAAATAGTTTAAATAATTATTATTGAATGTAATATTAATGTAATAAATAATTATTACAGTATTTTTTATATATAATCTATTTAAATTTCATCATAAATTTTTTTCATATATAATTTATTCAAATTTTAACATTAATAGTAACAAAAAAAAATTATAACTATAATGTAATTTAAAAATATTATTTATTTCAATAAATATTCATATTTATAATAATAATATTTTATATCCATGAGATGTAGAACAGTTAGTGAAAGGTGAAAAAAAATTCTGGTATAAATCATTTTTTTATATATGTATTATAATAATACATAATATTTTTATTATATATATTTAATAATATTTAATTTTTAATAAAAAAAGTTATTTAATGTTAATATTGATATTTTTTTAAAACAAATTCAATAATTTTTATTAAAATTGATATTTTTTTAAAAACAAATTCAATAATTTTTAAAAAAAGTATTCAATATTTTTTTTTAAAAATTATTCAATAAATTTTTATTTATGAATTTAAAAATATAAATATTTTATATTTATTTATGTATAATATTAATATTTAAGTTATTAATTAAAATGATTATCTTAAATTGATTATTGCAATTATCCTTACTAAAAATATTATTTAATGTTAAATTCATTTTTATAGAATTTGTTTTTTTAAACTTATAATTATTAATATTTTATATTTACTTATATATAATATAAATATTATAGTTGTGATTATCTTAATTGGTTGTTGTAATTTACAATTAAGTTGTTTGAATAAATAAAAATTGATATAATTTATAATAATAATAAAATATAATAAGTAAAAATTGATATAATTTATAATATTAAAAAAATATAATAAGTAAAAATGTATATAATTTATAGTAATAAAAAACCTATCAGTAATTTTTTTTAATTTTTATGAAGTATATTAAGTTTGATAATTGATACATGCTAATACTAAAAACAATATAGTTTAGATAGTTTTATTTAATTTATTTAAATAATATAAATTTAATAATTTAGTTAAAATTATATATTATATTGGTGTCATTTTAATAATATAATATAATTTTATTTATGTAATATTTAATATTAATAATATAAAAGAATTTAATATCATAAATAATAATATTAATTGAAAAAAGCATTTAAAATTATATTAACATTAATAATGTTGAGATTATTAACAATATTAATAGTAACATTAATAATATTATTTTGAGCATTATTATTAATAATAACAATCAATTGAAGTCAATCGTGGTCAACCAAATCCAACTATAGTTAATCATGGTCAACTAAAGTCAAGCATAGTCAACCAAAGTCAACTAGAGTCAGCCATGGTCAACCAAAGTCAACTATAGTCAACCATAGTGAAGCATGGTCAAGCATAGTGAAGCATGGTCAACCATAGTCAACCACAATCAACTATACTTAACCACAATCAACCACTAAGGGTCAACCGCATGAACTACCATCTTCAACCATGAACATCCAAAGTTAACCACAGTTAGCCATGGCCAACCACAGCTAGCCATGGTTAACCATCATCAACCATGAGCATCTAAAGTCAACCATAATCAAGAATGATCAACCAAAGAAAACCATGGTCAACCATAATTGCTTATAGTCAAACATGCTCAACCAAAGTCAACCATGGTAAACTATAGTCAACCATGGCCATCCTAGTCAATCATTGTTATCCAAGAACATCTAAAGTTAACGATGGTTGACCATAACCATGGTAAACGAAAGTTATCCATACACAAGCATGAGAAACTATAGTCAACCATCATAAACCAAAGTCAACTATAGTATATACCATCATCAACCATGAACATCTCAACTCAGCCATGGTCAACCATATGCATCCATGGTCAACCATATTCAACCACAGTCAACCATCATCAACCATGAACAACAAACTCAACCACGGTTAATCAAAGTCAGGCATGGTTAGCCATAGTCAAGCATGGTCAACCATGCGAAAATATGGTCAACCAAAGTCAACGATTGTAAAATAAGTTAACCATTATCAAGCATGGTCAACCCTAATAAATCATAGTCAACCATGTTCAACCAAAGTCAACCATGGTCAACCATAATCATCCATAGTCAACCAAAGACAACAAAGGATAACCATGGTAAATCATAGTCAACCATATTCAACCATAGATAACCAAAGTCAACCATGGTCAATCATCATCAGCCATGGTTAGCCACAATCAACCAAAGTCAACTAGGGTCAACCATGGTTAACCATTGTCAACTATAGTCAACCATGGTCAACAAGAGTAAGCCATGGTCAACCAAAGTCAACTATAGTTAAGCATGATTAACCAAAGTTAGCCATAGTCAACCATGGTCAGCCAAAGTTAACTATAGTTAACCATAGTCACCCATGGTCAACCATGTTCAACCAAAGTCAACCATGGTCAACCATGTTAAATAATGGTCAACCAAAGTCAATTATGGTCAACCATAATCATCCATAATCAAGCAAAGTCAATCATTAACAATCATGATCAATAATGGTAAATCATAGTTAACCATGGTTGACCAAAGTCAAACATGCTCAACCATGTTCAACCATGGATAACCAAAGTCAACCATGGTCAATCATCATCAGCCATGGCTAACCATAATCAACTAAAGGCAACTAGGATCAACCATAGTCAACCAAAGTCAACCATGGTCAACGAGAGTAAGTAATGGTCAACCAAAGTCAACTATAGTCAACCATGGTTAACCAAAGTTAGCCATGGTCACCCAAAGTCAACTATAGTCACCCATGGTCAACCATATTAAACAATGGTCAACCAAAGTCAACTATGGTCAACCATGATTAACCATCATCAACCATGGTCAATCATAATCATGCATAATCAAGCAAAGTCAACCATTGACAATCATGGTCAACCAACCAAAGTCAACCAAAGTTAACTATGGTTAATCATCATCAACCATGGTTAACCATAATCATCCATAATCAAGCAAAGTCAACAATTGACAATCATGGTCGACCATCATCAACCATAGTCCACCAAAATCATCCAGTACCAAGGTGAACTAGGTCTAATCATAGTCAACCATGGTCAACCAAAGTCAACCATGTTCAAGCATGGTCAACCATGTTCATCCATGGACAACCAAAGACAACCACAATTAACAAGAGTGAACCATGGTTGACCATAGTCAAGAAAAGTCAAACATACTTAACAATGGTCAACCATAGTCCACCATGCTTAACAGTTGTCAATCATGGTCAACCATGGTCAACCAAAGTCAACCATAGTCAACCAAAGTCAACCATGTTCATCTATGGACAACCAAAGACAATCACAGTTAACAAGAGTCAAACATGGTCAACCAAAGTTCACCACTAGTTGACCATGGTTAAACAAAGTCAAACATACTTAATAATGGTCAACCATAGTCAACCATGCTTAATAGTTGCACAGCCACTTCATTTGTGGCCGGTGAACACACCGATAGGTCACAAGTTAAGTGCCATGAATTAATACAAACATTAAACTAATTAATATAAATATAAAACAAACACAATTTAATAAACATATAAACTAATTCACATAAAGATAAAACAAATACTATTTAATACACATATCCTCTTTTTAAACAATGAAATTAATGCGGATTGTACACTTGTTACACTAAGGTTAATCTTGTTGATCCATTCAAGGAAATCCAAAATGCCAGATTATATCTAAACACCTATCGGTGTAATTAATTATTATTATTAACATTTTTTATTATTATTTAATTATAATTAATAATTTATTTATTTATATTTTCTTTTATAAATAATTAATATTTTTTTATAATAACAATTATTATTATCATTATTATTGTAATAATAATTAAAACTCAACAATCTTTTTTTGTATGTTCACCATCAACTAGTAAACAATATATCAACTTACATTAATGAACCTATATAAGTCATATTATTAATATTAATATAGCTTGCTAATAGTTAAAAACTTAAAAACTTAAAATATAGTAAAGCAAAAAAAATGACATAGTTATAAACTATATTCTTAATCTTAGAATATAATAAAGCAAAAAATTACAATAGACAATTCTGGATAGCTTCATAATTTTATAAAGCTATGGTGGCTTCAAAACCCTTAAAAGTCTTTAGACATAAAGGAATTTCACCGTTAACACATAAATGACTTATAAAGTTATATAAAGATCAATACAAAAAAAAATTATAAATTTTTTTTTAACATTAAAAACCATTTTAAATCATTTGTATTCTTTTCTCCTTTATTTTAACTCACTGATACAATACATCCAGCGGATTTCAAAAGAAACAGCACAACTGACAATCTAAATAACCATTATCATCGGCCACTTGAAAAAGTAAGTCACTGCAGTAACAGTCTTATGGTAGTAGCTCTGCCCAGCATTAAAGAAAGGATTTAATTAAGTAGACTGGTTGAATTTCTTGGCTGCTTGAGCTTCCGCCTGTGCTTGGGCCTTCTTGAAGAGCTTATGATCAGTGTGCTGCTGGAAGGTCTTCGCCGGAAACAATGGTGGATTTCCCTCGTCGACCACCTCTTTCATGGGTCCGATCAGGGCATCTTTTGGCGGATCGCAGAACACGGCCCACGAAATCCTCACTTTCTCTTTGTTCACCAGCCCTCTGTGCAGGCCGCTCCTGAATTTCCCATTGCTCAAAATCTGATCATGATTGACAATTAATCATATTAATCATCACATGTGATAAACAAGGAAACGATGCCTGAAATTGAAAGAACGGTGATGAATGGCGTACCTCGACTTGGTCGCCAATGTGGACAATGAGGGCGCCGGGAATACATTTGGCGGTGACCCATTTTCCTTCATGGAAGAGCTGAAGGCCGGGCACCATGTTATGCAGAAGGAATGTCAGTGCGCTGATGTCGGTGTGCGCCTCCACTCCTAGAGCGAGCTCCGGTTGTGGGCAACGGGGATAGTAATTTATTTTCAATTGCATTTCCAGGTTTTCACCGCCCAACACGCGCTCCATTCTGTCTTCCTCCACGCCAAGATCCAACGAAAGCGTCCCCAGCATTTTGCTCACAAGCTTCCGTATATGTCGACCGTAGGCGTCTGTCACTTCGCTGCAATAATGTAAACATATATACATGAATTATTTACATATGAATTAGTGTACAAGAATCCGCAAAAGAAGTGAGAAGATGTATATACATACATGTATCCTTGGGGGTGTTTGGGCCAGGTGGTCATGTCTCTGCGGTGTTCAGGCCAGAGGAGGTGGAAGTAGTAGTCCTCCCATTCAAGCTGACCGCTGGCGTTGTTGGCGAGCTTGGAGCCGTAGCCCGCTATCTTCCCCGCTGCGTGGTCGTTGGCGTATTTCTCCTTCTCCTCAACGGGGAGATCAAAGAAGCCCTTCCCCGCTGCCTGCAGGCGCTCTATCAGAATCTCAGATATGCCGTGGTTCAGCAGTTGCATGACCCCCCACTCTCTGCTCGCCTTGGCCACCTGACGTCCGATATCCTTTTTAATTTCGTCGTCCGCAGAATCCCATCCGGCAACGTCTACCACTGGAATCTGCGGGCCTTCGTCTTTGTCTCCTCCTTTCAAGTTGAGAACGCAGTCGGTAGGCCTCTCCTCTAGGGGTCTCACGTACTCGGCAGGAATCGAGGACAGGCCGCTCATTGCCAGGCTCTCCACTCGCGCCGGCGCCATGATAATTAGAAAGTAGAATTCAGGTATCCTTAGAAAATGAATGGAATTGAGGTGTGCAATGCTTATGGAGATTGTGACCGTATAAATAGATTATAGACTGTAACAACCAATCTTTATCGAAACCGGGCCGGCGGATAAGCTTTCAACCGCTAGCATGTGCATGTTCGTTGGAAACGCGCTTATCATAACATAATAATTTAGTTATACATGGAATAAGTAGGTTTTTCCACCATTGCAGTGCTGTGCTATTCAATGCGGCGTTCCGTTTGTAGTCAGAATGGTAGAGGAATGCATAGCTATTAGTGACTTGCAAGTAGGCACGTGAAATGACGAGCAGCTGATTTGTTATTCGATGCATTAAAATTCGTAAAGGAATTAAACTGCCCAATGTTAAAGGTTTACTTTTCAGGATAGTAATTGTTGTATTGCCATGGATACTAAAGGTTTACTTTTCAGGATAGTAATTGTTGTATTGCCAGGAACATTTTTTGGTTTGGATGATTGACTCAATTTACCATTCAAGATATATGAGAAAAAATTTGTTAAAATTTCCCTCAAAACTAGAAGCTAATAATTTTTTAATAAACCAAATATATGTCGTTTTTAATTTTTGAATAGACCAAATATATGTCCTGTTTAATTTTTGTAATTAACTAGTGTACAAGTAAATGCTACGGTCATTAATAAAAAGGCTTTTGGTTATTGAGTCCTTGCCACAAAACTCCGAGGTTTCCTTGGATACATGCATTTAATGGTTAAAAAACAAAATCTTCAAATTTTTTAAAAGAAACAACATTCCAAATGGGCCATTTCAGCCTAAGTTATTCTTTTCATTTGTAATGGGGATATGAATCCATTGTTGTTGTTTAATGTGGTGGCTTGCTTGCAAACTTTTACCTTGGGAAGGGTTTCATTTAACTGTAGGCTGAATTTCAAAATTAAGTTTTTCAAAATGGTTTCTAGGGGGTTGGTTTATTTCTATTGAGTCATTATAAAATGGAGAGTAGGCTTAATTTCGAAATGTTGCCACTTCAAGATAGAAACTCATTTCATTTGTAATAATAAATGATATGTTGTTGAAACGGGTCAACATCTAAATTAAAACTCATTTATCTTTTTTTCTTTTTAAAATATTTGTGTAATATGGGGAAATTGAAGCCCTTTCCACCAAGCACTTTCTAGCACTTTCTAAATAGCTTGGATCTCCTTCATTCACCAATAAGCTATTTATTCTGCCCTTATCAAGCACTTTCTAAATAGCCTGGACCTCCTTCACTCACCAATAAGCTACTTATTCTGCCCTTACCACTTTTTATTATATGAAGAAAGACTCAATTTAAGGATGAGACCCAATCCAAGAATAGTTCCATTCCAAAAATTAATTGAAAAGTATTTCTTTCAAGGACATGATTTATTTCAATTGGGTTATTATAAAAATGTTAAAATGGGCTCGATTCAAGGTGAAATATTCGAGGTGTTAAGATGAGATTGAATATGATCGGGTTTGTTTGATAGAGCAATCCAAATTAGGAAAGGAAATTAAAAATATAGAATATTCTAAGAAGAAAAGAAAATGGGGACTAATCAATTGTATTCCAATTAATTTATTTTAATTGGATTATTATAAAAATGGAAAATGGGTTAATTGATTGAGCCAAATTTGTTAATAGGGGTAAATTTAAATTAACCATGTGAATATCTTTTTTGGAGGGCTCTAATTTTAGCTAAACTAGATGAAGAAAAATGAGAACTTTACTTTTGGAACCAACTTGGGAAGGGCTTGATCCATGGATTGAACTCAATTTAATAATCAGGCTAAATTTAGATTAACCATGACAGTGATTGGTTTGGAGGGACCTTGAATTAATATTCATGATTATTTGGATTGTGTAAAAAAGTTAGTTAGTGCCTCATGTTAAGATAGAGTGAATATTTCTATCAAATTTGCTTCATAGATCATTAGAATTAAGGAAGTTAAAAATGTAAAATAATTCAAGAAGGAAAGAAAATGGGCAATAATTAAGAATTATTATTATGACTAGACCAAAAATATGATAACAAATAGGAATTTGAGTCAATCCTCTCTTGGAATTGTCATGGTCTTTGATGGAGTAAAGATCCCATTTTAAGTTGGATCTCAAGTGAAATTGATATCATATTGCTTGTTGAAACATTGAAGCATGAAGAATCTAAGGTCCCTAACATAGAAGGATTTGTCTTGTGGTCAATATGGGACAAGATATCCTATTACTAAGGGATTGGACTTATAGCTTGTTACATAAAGAATGACATTTTTCTTCATATCAGGTTTTCAAGAAAGACCATTTCAATGAGTACATGTGGATGAAGATTATAAAAATATGTTATTTTACACCCATTAAATCTATCTTTTATAAAAAACAATTTAGGTAAAATTGGGCTTACAATGGTTTAGAATAGGATACTTACAATCAAAGAAATAAAGGTGGTACCTTCTAGGTAGGAGACTTTAATGCTAGAACAACAACTAATGAAGTTATTATGTTAAGTAATAATTTCAACCCTAATCATCTATGGCTAGATGGAGTGATTTTATAAGATAAAAATATTTTACTTTAAAAATCACCAAAAAAAATTTAGAAACCATATAAATTCCTTATAAGTTTGATTTATTTTTTTAAATATCATTAAACATTTTATGCTTGGCTTTTTAAGAATTAGTATGATTTGCCAAGGTTTTTACACTTTAAGATAAGTATGGATCCTTAAAATTTTCCCTCATGAGGACCCTACTTTAGCTAGTAGATACAAAATAAATTGTGAAGACTTGGTTGAGAATTTGTTTGATATCGTGTTGATCAAGCTTTGCAATTCTTAAAATCTAATAATTTGCAATGGTCTAATCGAGTGATTGAAATCAAACCATATAACTTGTATTCACGAGATGTGGTATTTGATATCTATGTATACAACCAAAGTAAATTTTGACATCTTAAATGACCATGATCCTGACTTTGGTCATGGACCTTTAACCCTAATTCTAAACTTTGTCATGCACAAAATACTCATAGAAGAGAATTTTGATAACCAAAAGCATTTGATCTTCAACATAAATAAAACTAGCATTTTCTTAAAGGATTTAAATAAAGAACTAAAACTCCTATCAAATAAGGACAATATTGAATACCTTTATTATAATTTTGCGACAACTCTCTCCACTTTCATTAACAATTTTATTGAGGTGTGATATAAAAAGGAGAATAGCTACCAAATCTTGGTATGATTAAGAGTGTAAGATTGATAGAAAATCCATTACGGGTGCTTCTAACGAGTCCTTAAAATTGGACATGATAAACAGGTACAAATCCCTAATTTAAAGGAGAAAAAATGAACTATATAAATAAAAATCAAGATAAGATTCTACACCTCTCTATGATAGAGCCTAAGAAATTATGAAGGCAAATTTTAACTCATAAAACTAAAGAAAATAATATGATTCCCTTAAGGGATTGAAATTCCTATCTTAAAAATATTTACAAATCCCCTTATGTCATGGACAACATTGAAACCCTTTTTACAAAGGAAGAAGTTTTTTTTTGGAAGACAAAAGGTTTGAGGTTAAGCAACTCATGAAAGGGAAAGATAAGGACATTGAAGACTACCAATTATAAATCTTAAAAATTGAAGGGCCTATCATCATCCCTCCCATCCATAAGCTCTTCAATTTACTAGTCAAATAGGGTTTCCCTGGACCCTAAAATCAAAGCCTCATTGCTCCTATTTTTAAAAGAAAGCATAAAAACACTCCCTCTAATTAAATGGCCATAATGATTAGCCCTAGTTTAGCTAAGTTATATGAAATTATTTTGAAAATAAGATCATCATATGGCTAGAAATCCTTAGAAAAATAGCTAAAAAATCAGGTTGGATTTTGGAGCTATCATTCAACTATGAATTACCTCATTATGCTTAGGATCATTACGGAAGAGTGTCACAATAATAAAACCAATCTCGAGTCTTGCTTCATTGACTTTAGAAAAGCATTGCACATAGTACCCATAACTAACCTTTGGAATAGATTAAAAGAGATAAAAGTTATGTTCCTTTCACATTGAGAGTTGTTACAATAAGGTTATATGAGAATGTTATTTCCAAGTTTAGGAACATTGAGGACTAGTCAAAATAAATTATAAGTAATATAGTAGTCAAGCAAGGTTATCCGCTATCTCCTACTCCTTTTGGAATATGCATTAACAAGTTAAAGGTTTGTTTGGAAAACGTAGGTTGTTTTGGAATGACTCTAGTTGGTATAACCATCATCCTTCATCTTTACGGTGATGATATTGCACTTCTTATGGTGAATAATCCCTATGATCTTGACAAGCAACTATAAATTATCAAGGATTTTTACGTTAGTATGAGTATGACTATTAATATTGACAAAACATAAGGTATGATAATCAATCCAAAAAGATCACTTATGCTAATTTTTTGTATGAAAACAACAACTTGGAGGAAGTGAATTGATATAAATATCTCATAATCGATCTTCATCACAAGCTTAATTGGAACTATAGCATTGAGAAAAGGATAAATAGAGGGTGGAAATATTAATATGGACTTGAAATTATTTGTAAATCAATAGACCTTGGCTTTGGGATAATAAGAAACTCCTCTTTGAGAATCTCTCCATTCCTTTTATCTTATATGAGTGTGAATTTTGGGGCTACAACATCTCTAGAGAACCTTTACGGGCCCGTGGTATTGGGTATCCTGTGGTATTTTCCCATGGTAATTGCTCTTTAAAGGAAGACATTGTAATACGGTTGTGTATTATAGCATTGTAAAGATCTCTATGATTGTGTAAGAGAGACTGTGAGAAAGTGAAGAGGAAATTGCAGCGGATGTGTTGCGAGTTGTATCCCTTCATTTGTTGGATGGTATATAAAAGTACTGGCAAAATTCTCCGTGGACATAGCCCAAATTGGGTGAACCTCGTATATTGGTTTCTCTCTTGTATTGTATTTATGTGATTTATATTTGCATCTTGTTTATTGTTATTGCTCTATGATCATGTTTTTATAACAATTGGTATCAGATCCAAAGGTCTATTTGGCAGATAAACTCGCAGGAAAGAAGGCTTCCTAGTTCGAGTGGGAGAAATGCCATAAGAAGGAAAGTTTAAGGTCAATAAATTTAACGGCCAAAACTACCAGTTATGGAAGAGGCAAATGGAGGACTATCTGTATCAGAAGGATCTATTTCTACCATTGGATGGAAAAAAAAACAGTCAGCAACTATGAAGGACAAAGAATGGGAGGTTCTTGATAGAAAGGAAATGGAAACAATACGGTCGTTCCTAGCTTCGTCGGTGGCTTTCAATATCTCAAAAGAAAAGACAGCGGAGTGTCTAATGAGCGCATTCGGTAAATTGTATGAAAAAACCTCGGCCTCCAACAAGGTATTTCTAATGAACCATTTATTTAATATGAAGATGTCAGAAGAAAAAAGGTGAAAAATTTGGTGTAGGATGGACTGGGTGCTCTGCACGATTCACTGCTGCATGCACTCCCTAGGGTTCTGAGCTGCCCCTGCGACCTCACCCTATCGCCCCTCCTCTCTCCCTGCTCCCCTGTACTTGGTACGTCACATGATGGATTTGTCAAGAGGGGCCATGGGCCCCTCTAGCGCGGCCCCCTTCTACCTCACAACCTGTCGCATCGGTTCAGATCGGGTCGGCAGAGGTAACCCTGACATTCCATGAAACCCTGAATCCTTTGCAGAATCCGGCAGCCCCCAATCAAGCTTTTGGAACTAAAACCTGCATTGCAAAAGCGGCTGAAAGACCCCAGCTAATGCTTCCAGCGGATCGTATCAATGCCCGATCACAAAAACTCAAGGACCATGCCCTAGTTGGAAAATTCATTGGATTCTGGCCAACTGAACAAGCTCTGCGTGGTTGGATAATGGCAAAATGGAAACCCAAGGCACACTTCGATCTGCAGCTAGGATCAAAAGGATTTTTCACCATAATCTTTCACATACTGGATGATAAAGCTCGAGTTGAAGATGGCGGCCCTTATTTCTTCAACTCTGCATGACTATACCTCAAACATTGGATTGAAATATTCAACCCCGACAAGGAGGACTTTACTTGGGCACTAGTCTAGATCAGAATGTACTCTCTACCTCAAGAATACTGGGATGAAGACACACTTCAGGACATCGGCAACACCCTCGGCACCTACGTCAGAGTAGCGGAACAAACAAAGAACAGTAAGTATACCTCCTATGCCCGCATCTATGTCTATATTCACATAGCTAAGTCGTTACCCAACTTGATCTTCCTCAACCATGAAGACTCAGAATGGGTGCAACCTCTAGATTATGAGCACGTTCCCTGCATATGTCAAAGATGCCACGAGCATGGACATTTGTACTGAGATTGCCACCTCAACAACACCAATACTCAGGAGGCAAACAAAGATAATGAGGGCTTCCAAAAATATGGTAGAAAGAGAAGGCATCAGCGCAAAGCTCCAGCATAAGAGAAAAAACCAATGGAGGAAGACAAAAAATTAGCAAATCCTGCTACTATCAATAGCTTTGTCGTCTTGGAACAACATCAGGAAGAACCCATGACTAAGAACCCTCCTTTCGATGCTCCTATCCTAACCCAGATATCCACTGATCAGATCCCCCTTGAAACTACTGAAAAGCCCAAAAGCTCTGATAACAAAGAGACACCCGTCGAAGGCCAAACCCTGCCTGAGCAAGACTCCCAAGTAGAGATGCCAGAACAGTCAACTGGCACCCCAAGACCTGATTCTCACATGGATGATGAAATGGTTGATCTGGACCTCGAAGAGTTGGATATATTGGGAATGGAAGATGCATGCACCAAAAAATCCTTCCATTCCATCCCACCCAAGCAAATCCAACTGCTCAAGGATGCCCTGAACAAGGTCAAACACCTCAAGCTTGGAGTGCACAACCTCCCCCAAAAAGAAAAGTTCAAAACTCGGCGGGACACCAAAAAGAGAGGGAGAAAAACCGACCTTCAAAGAATCAATCAGCTGGGCACCAAACTTGTTGAGTCAGGGCAATATGCCCAGTTAATGGAGTTCTTCTCCTCTGCCCCACAAGGTTCCCAATGCAGCTAATCTCCTAGAACGTGAGGGGGCCTCAATGGAACTACCAAACACAGAATGTTAAAGCGCAAAATCATGCAAGACCAACCCTCTGTTATTTTCCTTCAAGAAACCAAAACCACTCATGAGAAAGCCCTCTCCATTTTGTCCAAACTTTGGAAGGGTTTCCTCGCCATCTCCACTGATGCCCTTGGTGCCTCTGGGGGTATTACAATAGCCTGGAACCCCACCTTGCTCAGCCTGAACAATTTTGTTTCCACTGCTCACTCCCTCTCGGCCTATTTTCACATTCTTGGCACCAATCTCACTGGTCACCTTATGAATGTCTATGGGCCTCAAACCCCCTCTACTAAACTCAATCCTATTGACTCTATCTCCTAGTTTTCCTCACAATACCCCGACTCCATTCTCATCATGGGGGAGGGGATTTCAACATGATCACTTCTCTACAGGAAAAAAAAGGGGGACGTCGAACACTCACGCCAGAGGATACACTCTTCAAAACTTGCATCAATGACTGTGATCTCATTGATCTTTGGCCCTCGGATGGAATTTTCACTTGGAACAACCGCAGAGGAGGGATCCATCAAATTGCCTCCCGGCTCGATCGGTTTCTGATCTCCGATCAGGCCATGAATGCAGGGAGCCTTCTGACCACGGTCGTTCTACCTTCCGCAGGCTCTGATCACTGGCCGATCTCACTAAATTGGCTCCACTCGGGTAACAAAAAATTCCATCCCTTTCACTTTGAAATTTTTTGGCTTACTCACCCCTCTTTTCAGGATACCATTCGCACTTGGTGGAAAAATATGAATGTCACTGGCCATTCCAAAATGGACATCTTTCACAGCAAGATGAAGCTCCTCAGATCCCTTCTGCGCACCTGGAACAAAACTACCTTTGGTAATATTTTCACAGCCAAGAGCGAGCTGGAAAAAAGCCTGGAAATCATCCAAAAGAACATCATGGATCAGGGGCTAACTGAAGAGCTCAAATATTAGCAACAGGAGAAACTCACCCAGTTGAACATCCGATGTGAGCAAGAAGAAATATTGTGGAGGCAGAAATCCAGAACCAACTGGCTCAAAGAAGGGGAAAAAAACACCACGTTCTTCCACCGCACTACCATTCAGCACAGGAAGCACAATAGAATCAACATGCTGAGATCCACAATAGGGGGAGAAATCAAATATCAGGAGGAGATCAAACAGGAACTGGTTAGCCACTTCCATTCTTTGCTCACTGAAGATATTGGCGACCGAACTCAAGCCATCAACAGGGTTACCAGCCACATCCCCTCTACCCTCACGCCAAAGCACAATGCTGCTCTTATGAAGGAAATAACCATGGCTGAGCTGGAAGTGGCGGTAAATTAGATAGAAGAAGGCACCGCCCCGGGTCCAGATGGCTTCACGATCAATTTCTTCCACTTTTGCTAGGACTTCCTCAAGCAGGAGGTTCTTGACCTGGTTGAGGAATCCAGAACCAAAGAGTGGGTGCTCCCTTCTCTCAATGCCACTTTTCTCACCCTCATCCCTAAATACACCAGTGCCAACACCCCCGATAATTTCAGGCCTGTTTCCGTCTGCAATGTGATCTACAAAATCATAACTAAAGTGGTGGCCAACCGTCTCAAAGTCCTCCTTCCTCTCCTCATTTCTCTTGAGCAAACTAGTTATGTGGAAGGGCGGAAAATCCTAGATGGCATCATTCTTGCTCATGAAATGATCCACTCCCTAAAAACCACCAAAACTCCTAGGATGCTGGTCAAACTCGATCTCTCGAAATCCTTCGATAGACTCAACTGGACCTTCATTGAAAAAATGCTTCTGTCCTTTGGCTTTTGTCAAGAGTGGACAAACTGGGTTCTTGCTCTCACCTCCTCCACCTTCTTCTCCATTCTTTTCAATGGATATCCCTCTTCCACCTTCTCCCCCTCCAGAGGCATACGTCAAGGTGACCCCCTCTCCCCATTCCTCTTCATCCTCATGGCCGAGGGACTGGAACGAATGCTCAAATCTAAGATAGCTGCTGACACCCTCAGAGGTCTCGCCCTTCACAGCAACCCACCCACTGCCTATCAGTGATTTGTGGATGATAACCTCCTCTTCGCCCACCCCTCTATTCAGGAATCCTCAACCCTCAAGCGCATTCTGCAGACCTACTCTAAAGCCTCTGGCGCCACGGTGAACCTCCAAAAATCGCAGCTCTTCTTCTTTCACACTAATCCGGTCACGCAAAGAAACATCTCTCGCATTCTCGGCTATTCCACGGCCTCCCTCCCCTCCAAATATCTGGGAGCCCCTCTTTTTGACTCAACCATCAAGCATTCCTCTTGGAGAGAACTCCTTGACAAGCTCGAAAGCAAAATCTCTTCCTGGACTTTCCCATCCCTCAACCTACCCAGCAGAATTGTCCTCCTCAAGTCTGTCCTCCAATCTCTGTTGGTTTATCTTTTTCCAGTTCTTGCTGCCCCCAAATTGGTCCTAAAGTATTTGAGAAAAATCCAAAAATCTTTTCTTTGGGGAGGTAATCATAATAACCGTAAGTGGGACCTAGTTAAATGGGACACTCTCTACAAGACTACGCGACAAGGAGGCCTTGGGCTAAGAGACCCATAAATTAACAATCAAGTCTTCTCAGCCAAAATTTGGTGGAAATGGGTCACGGATTCTGTCTCCCCCAAGAGTCTTCTTTGGAACAGCAAATACGCCCCCCTTTGGTTGGTCCAGCAGCGCATCCGTTTTGATCAAAATCCCCCAGGATCTCTAATTTGGAGTGCTTCCAACTATCAAAAATCCATCATTCAGCAGCACTATTTTTGGGAAATTAGAAATGGATTTCAAGCCATTTTTTTGGAATGATTCCTGGCAGCAACTCCCCTGTCTTCAGACCTTTGCTCTCTCTCTGGATCTCCAGGCACACTGCGAGCACAATAAGGATCTGTCCATTCAGGATTATTGGATTCCCTCTGAATCCAACAAAATCCGTGCTTGGAAACCGCTCAGCACATGGGACCCTCCTATCTCTGCTGTCAATGCTGAGCACCTCTGGAAAGACCTCATGTCCAGGAAAATCAGAATCAATCAAGATCAGGACATTCTCCGTTGGGGCCACCTTCCTGCAGGTACCTTCTCCACCAAAGAAGCCTACCTCATCCTCACTGAAACCCCGGAAGTACTTCCTAGCCCCATCTGGAAAATAATTTGGGACTCCCAACTCTAGCTGAAAGTTTCCTCCTTCCTTTGGCTTCTTAGCCACAGATGCATCCTAACCTGGGATAACATCCAAAGAAGAGGCATCCAAGGCCCCTCGTGGTTCCCCATGTGTGAAACTCAACCTGAAAGCATTGACCACTTGCTTAGCTCATGTGATGTCGCCTCTATTTTTTGGGACAAAGTCGAGCAGCTCTGTAATCACACCAACAAGATCAAAGATGATGCGGTCAAAACCATCTCCAGCTGGTCTCCCATGCCCTTCCAGAGCCCCATACTCAATCGTCTCTGGAGTCTCATCCCTGGTCTGGTCATGTGGAACATCTGGAAAGAACGAAATAGAAAGATCTTTGACTCCAAGAAGAAGTCGTCTCAGGATGTCTGGTCCAACATCATCCTTAACCTCCAAGAAACTCTCTCCCTCAAATCCTAGAGTCCTGTTGATTTTCCCACTCTCCCCTTCGAAAAAGCCATCTTTGCGAATTGGAATCTCCTTCTCCGCCCCGCTTCCTGCCCTCCCCGCACCCGTGCGGCCTCCTCCCCCAGCCTGGAACTCTGGATCAAGCCCCCGCCTGCCTTCTTCAAGCTTAATTTTGATGGCGCTTCTAAAGGAAATCCTGGACCGACCGGCTTTGGAGGAGCAATTCAAGACGAGAAAGGAGACATCAAATTCCTTGCCATGGGCTCCATCAGTCATGATACCAACAATGCTGTGGAACTCACTAGTCTTCTGGAAGGCCTCAACTGTACCAACACTCATCACTTGCTGCCGCTTATCATAGAAGGAGATTCCAAGATCATCCTCTCCTTGGCCAGTCGTCTCCATAAAGGGGCCAGAGCGGAAAAACTCTCCACCAGCTGGAGACTCGCCCAAAAGCTTCAGGAACTTTCCACCACCATCATGACCGCCAGCTCTGTCTCTTTCCAACATGTCAGGAGGAAGGCCAATGCACTCGCAGACTATCTTGCCAATGAAGGGGTTACTTGCAACACTGCCTACTTTGAAGATGCTCTCACTACCACCACCTCCAGAACCATTGCTCTTCAATGCCAAACTTTGGCCAATCTGGACATCACCCCCCGGATGCGAGTGACAACAGCAAACATGAAAGAACGCAGATGGTCGAGAATGCCACTGGCTCCCACGCACCCCTCCCCTGTGGCACTAGTTTCCACGTACCCACCCCATCTGTCAACACTGAGCTCACTGGAGGCGCTCTTAACTATGAAGCAACGTCAAGTCACCAACCTCATTAACTCCTCGTTCCTCGACATCCCCTAATGCAACCTGTCCAACATCAACTCATGGACCTTCTGCGTGTGAGACTCTACCAGCCTGCTAGCTGGCCTCACCATATCCCCCTCAAACTCTGGTCTCGGACCTCATTGTCCTGCATCTTTGCTCCCTGCATTCCACTTCTGTGCTCTCACCACTCTGCTCCTGGTTTTCCTTGCGTCTCTTGCATAATGGGCAGACCCAAAGGCTCCAATGCTGGCAAGAAGAAGGAAACCCGAAAAAGTAAACAAGGCAAGACGTGATACAAGGCTGAAATCTCCACCCTTGTTCGTTTTTTGATTGATAATTGGGAATCCCGTCTCATTGCAGACACGCTCAACAGCAGAGACCTGGCTCAGCACTGGGATCCTTACTGGTTAACAAAGAATATGTTGGGGGGTTTAATGGAGGACATGCTCACAAACTGGGCCTCTGTCAGGCTTGCAACTCAGTCTCTCAGTGCCTCTTTGCCAAATATGGCTACCATACTGCACAATTTGGAGAGTGCCTTCGGCTGGGATTCATATGCACTAGCGCGCCACCTCTGTTGTGATCTTGGTCCTAGAAGCACGGCTCTGAGCTCCTCTCCTTCACCTTCTGCAGCTAGACACAAAAATGTTTTTCCCTCGGCTCCCACCTTCGACACCCAGGCTACCTCTCCTGGCTCCATGCATGGCTTCGGTACTCTGGCCACTTCCCTTGGTCTTAGCTCTCTTGCCAACGCGCGGAGCTGCAGGGTCACTCCACCCGGAAACCTGCCTCATCTTCCAATATGGCCAACCCTCCGGGACTCTTGGTCTCCACTCCTGGAAAGGCTCAGAATCTCTCGGTCGGGTTCAACTCGGTTAAGCTTCGCAAAAATACTCAGAAGGGTAAGGACCCTCCCCGCCTGTCCTTCCCCATCCCCTCCACTCTCGGGCCAATTATTTCCAAACGCACAAGAAATGATCCTGCTGGCGGCTTCTCTGCATTCAGAAAGACATCCCCCCTCCCCATCAAGCTACCTGTGCATGACACTCGGACCTCTGCGAGGAGCTCCCCTGTTAAAAGCACTGTGCCTTCTGCTCAAGACGAGGATGACGACAACTGTTACAGCTGCCCCATTCTCGAAGAAATTCCCTCTGATGCTGAGGCACCCAACACTGTTGGTTAGCATGCTTCTTTGCTAGTCTCTTACATATTGTTTTTGGTTTTTTGTTGACCATCAGATAGTCTGTTTGTATCTAGCCTTCATGGCTTCGATGTCGCACCCTGATATCAGGGTTTTTTTTATCTCTCTCGGTCTGTATGACCTTAACTATGATGTTTATGGTTCTCATAGGTGGATATTGTCCAGACCACCTCAGTTTGTATTCTCTACTATAATTTTACTACTTTCAGCTTAATAGAACTTGCAAATATTACCAAAAAAAAATATGAATATGTCAGAAGGTGGATTTGTTGCTGATCATTTAAATGAATTTAATACTATTACAAATCAGATAAGTTTTGTAAAAGTGAACTTTGATGATGAGGTTAGGGATCTTCTAATATTGCGCTCATTACCAGAAACATGGAACGACTTGGTCATGGTTGTAAGTAACTTTGTCTTTGGTTCAAACACTTTGAAATTTGATGATGTTGTTGGTGTTATTCTTAGCGACCAAATGCGAAGGAAAAGCACAGGTGAGACATCAGGTAATGCGTTGACCATGGAGAGCAGGGGAAGACAAAGGGAGAGAGGAAAGAGCCCAGGTAATCGCAGCAAGTCTAGGAAGAGAAAATCCAAGTCTAGATTAGGAAAGATAGAGTGTTGGAACTGTGGAAAGAAAGGACATTTGAAGAAAGACTGCAAATCTCTAAAGAAGAAAGATTGTAGATCTCTAAAGAAGAAAGAAGGTGGACAGGAGGAGACTACTTAGGAATCAAATATAGCAGGTGATGTGTTACAAGATACTTTGATGCTTTCATTATACAATACTAGTGATTACTGGGTAGTAGATTTAGGGGCTTTATGTCATGCTACACCCCATAAGAAATTTCTTTATGATTATGTTCAAGTTGATTTTAGATATGTTTTATTGGGTGATGATGAACCATGTAAAATTGTTGGAATGGGTAAAGTTAAAGAATAGAGGTGAATGGCTACTGAAAGATGTAAGGAATAATCCTGCTATGAAAAGAAATATGATCTCAACAGGGCAGTTGGAAGATGGCGGTTGTTTATCTACGTTTGGAGAAACGTGGTGGAAGATGACTAAAATATCAATGGTGATAGCAAAATGAGACATGATAGGTATGTTGTATTTATGTCCTCATAATACCGACTGTTTATCTCTTTAGCTTCCACGAGAATAGATACATCATTGTGGCATCATAGACTTAGCCACATGAGTGAGAAGGGGATGCAGATTCTCCACTCAAGGAAGTTGCTTCCATATCTAAAGCAGGTAAGTTTGGAATTCTGTGAGAACTGTATTTGTGGAAAACTGAAGAGAGTCATATTTCTCAAGGTTGGGAAACAGAAGAAGAGTGAAAAGTTATAGCTTGTCCATACAGATGTATGGGGACTGGCTTAGGTACAATCTCTTGGTGGATCTCGTTATTATGTTACTTTTATTGATGATGCAACTAGAAAAAATTGGGTAATTTGTTGCATTAGATAGAAATATGATGTGTTTTCTACTTTTAAGAAGTGGAAAGCTTTGGTTGAGAATGAGACACAAAAAAGGTTGAAGCGTCTCAGATATGATAATGGAGGTGAATACTGCGGCAAGGAGTTTGATATTTATTTTTCATACCATGGGATTCGTAGAGAGAAAATAGTTCCAGGAATACCACAATAAAATTGTGTGTCAGAAAGGATGAATAGAACAATCATGGAGCGTGCAAGGTCTATGAGATTGCATGCAGGGTTTCCCTTACAGTTTTTGGTAGATGTTGTAGACATTGTTGTTTACTTAATAAACAGAGGGCCTTCAAGCACTTTTGATGTTGGTATTCCAAAGGAGGCATGGACAAGTAAAAATGTAAACTACTCATTTCTGAGAACTTTTGGTTGTGAAGCGTTTGTCTATATTTATAATGAAAATGGAACAAAGCTTCTGGCTAAATCCAGGAAATGTACCTTTATTCGATACGGGGTTGATGATTTTGGTTATCACTTATGGTATTATCAAATAAAAAAATCATTAGGAGTAGAGATGTGGTATTCGATGAAAAGGCCATGTATAAAGATCAGTTGTAGGGAAATAAACAGGAAAAGGAAAACATAGAGTGCACAGTGCTTGATGAAATCAAATAAAATGAAGTTCCAAAGGTGCTGGAAAATCAAGAACAGCAGCATGTACCTCAAAATCCTACAAGTGTTAGAAGATCTACCAGGTCAAGTAGACCCCCTGGACGATACTCTCCTTCAATGTATTATTTATTGATGACCGACTCTGATGAACTAGAATGTTATGAAGAAGCAATGCAGGTGGAACCTAGAAAGAAGTGGGAGCAAGGCATTAATGAGGAGATGGAATCATTGTAAGAAACCAGACTTGGGATTTGGTTCAGTTTCCTACATGTAAAATAGCAATGCAGAATAAATGGTTTTACAGGTTGAAGGAAGAAGATGGAGGAAAGAAGCAGTACAAGGCCAGACTTGTTGTAAATGGGTTTGAACATAACAAAGGTATACATTTTGATGAAATATTTTCTCTTATTGTTAAAATGAATTCAATTAGAACTATTTTAAGTCTAGTGGCAGTAGAATATTTTCATCTTGAATAGTTAGATGTAAAAACAACCTTTCTCCATGGGGATTTGGAGGAAGGGATTTATATGCAGCGGCCACAAGGGTATGAGGTCAAAGGGAAGGAGAATTTAGTATGCAGGTTGAAGAAGAGCTTGTATGGCTTGAAGCAAGCTCCAAGGCAGTGGTATTTAAAATTTGACAGGTTCATGACAGTACAAGGTTATAGAAGATGTCATTCTGACCATTGTGTTTATTTCAAGAGGCTAGATAATGGAAGATACATTATCTTGTTATTGTATGTGGGTGACATGCTTATTGCAGGGTCTAACATGCAGGATATAAATGTGCTCAAAAGGAATTGAGATAATTCATTTGTGATGAAGGATTTGGGTGTTGCAAAGCAGATCCTTGGTACGAGAATAATAAGAAACGGAAAAAATCACAAATTAACATTATCTCAGGGTGAGTACACAGAAAAGGTGTTGGAAAGGTTTAAAATGCAGAATGCAAAACCAGTTAGTACACCTTTGGCCATCCATTTCAAACTAAGTAAGGAGATGTGTCCCAAGACACAAGAAGAGATAGATTACATGTCCAAGGTTCCCTATTCATCAGCAATTGGCAGCTTGATGTATGCCATGGTGTGCACAAGACCATATATTGCACATGCACATTGCAGTGGGAGTTGTGAGCAAGTATATGAACAATCTAGGTAAAGAACATTGGAGGGCAATACAATGGGTTCTCAAGTATTTGAGAGGTACTTCCACTCATGCAATATGTTTTGGAGTTTCAAACACTATTCTACAAGGATATGTTGATGCAAATATGGCAGGTGATAAAGATAGCAGGGGGAGCACCACAGGGTATGTTTTTACTGGAGGTGGAACAATAGAAAGTTCGATTTTGAAACTGCAAAAGGTTGTTGCACTTTCAACCAAAGAATCAACATATGTTGCTGCTACAGTGGCTAGTAAAGAGATGATTTGGTTATAGAGGTTCATGGAGTAATTAGGTAAGAAGCAGGAGAATAACAAGTTGTACAGTGACAGCAAGAGTGCCATTCATCTTGCAAAGAAATCAGGTTTCCATTATTATACTAAACATATATAGCTCAAGTACCATTTCATACGGTCTTTTCTGGAAGATGAACTATTGAAGCTGAAAAAGATACATACTAGCCAAAATCCTGCAGACATGTTGACAAAGGTGGTAACCAGAGTGAAACTGAGTTCCTGCTCAATTTCAGTTGGCCTTCAAGCATGAAGGTGAAGATGAGAAATTTGTAAGTTTTAAACCTGTGTAGAGAAGGAGAGAATCAAAGCATACAAATTATTTTAAGAAAAACAGAGATTACACCACAACATTCACACATAATACACAAAGATTTACCCTGGAAACCCTTAACTGGGAAAACTAGCTAAACTTAGAGTCGTACCTCTTCTTTTTCTCATTATCATTATGAATCAATCATAATACAATATAGGTATTCTACAGCATCCAATATCGTAATTTGTTAACCTGGATTAGTAAATAGACCCCGATCCCTTAACCAGGATTAAATTACATATTTTTAGAAAATTCCCCAAAATAGTCGAAAACAACCCAAAAAACTTGGTGCTCGCGGGAACAGAACGGCCATTTCACGCCCCCCCCCTCTTACCCCCCCTGATCCAATGCCACGCGCAATGCTCGACGCATACGAAAGAGCACTATATGGAGGGGATTGACCACTTCGTGGTCAAACATGCACCCCCGCCACACAAACATGCAAAGAATATAACATATACTCAACAAAATTTTACAGGTCCAAGGTTTGGAGCATAGTACAACATATGCAATAGCGGTGGAGTTATTGTGATCAGTCTCCAAGTGGGATATTGTTGGTTGTGGAGCCTGATATTCCTAATTCAGAGGTCGTGTTTTAGTCGTTTCTGGATCCTAGCCCATGACGGGGGGTCCGAAAAAAATGCCTTGTAAAATGTTGTAATTTCATAGTCATGACTTGGTCAATAATGGGTAATTTACGGGCCCATGGTATTGGGTATCCCATGGTATTTTCCCTTGGTATTTTCCCATGGTAATCGCTCTTTAAAAGGAAGGCATTGTGATACAGTTGTGTATTGTAGCATTGTAAAGATCTCTATGATTGTGTAAGAGAGATTGTGAGAGACTGAAGAGGAAATTGCAGCAGATGTGATGCGGGTTGTATCCCTTCATTTGTTGGATGGTATAATAAAAGGACTGGAAAAATTCTCTGTGGATGTAGCCCAGATTGGGTGAACCACGTATATTTGTGTCTCTCTTGTATTGTATTTATGTGATTTATATTTGCATCTTGTTTATTGTTATTGCTCTGCGATCCTGTTTTTCTAACGTCGTGGAGAAAGATAGAAAAAATCCAAAAGTGTTTTATTACTTATAACTTTAAAACTGAAGGAAATCGACTTATCTTATCCTCCTCATAAAATCAAGTATTTTCCCAATTAAGAGCATGGCTATGACTAGGTACCTAATGTACAAGAATAAAATAAACAACATGGAAGACAAGAGGCTTTCAAAGATTGCTTCAAACTCTAGTGAAAACTACTTATGGATATGGCAAGGTTGGCATAAAGATTTCAATTCTTAGGTAAATCATTGGGGCATAAAGGAAGAGATCACTCTGCAAAATAATGATATTGTTAAAAATATTATTACATCAAAATTTAAGGAGAAATTATGGTGCGATAAAGAATTAAAGGATAAGATAAAATTAAGATACTATAAGGAGTTGATCACCCCTAATCTAGAAGGTCAAAAGTATCACTCTATTGTAACTAGCATAAAGAAGCAAATCAACATTTCTAAAATAAGTAAAATCTCTCATGGAATCCATTGTGAAATTGGACATTGGACAGTTCCTAAAATATTGTGCATAAGAAAAAATTGTCATCTTTGGGACATTAAAAAGGTTGAATATGAAAAGCACTTTCTAGAATGTCCTGCGCACACCCACATTAGATCACAATTTCAAAATATTTATTACAATATTGACCTTCCTAAACTTTTAATTCATCAAAACTATGATGATTTAAGAATGCTTCTCTGAAAGTTATTTCAACACAAAAATAAAATTATAAAACAAACCAAGTAACTCCTTACCTTTCTTAAGGTCTAATAGACCAATGTTGGTCTTAGTGAATGCAGTTAATAACCACCTTTATCATCATCATCATCATCATATAATAGAAAATAGATAATGTACTTAAATACAATAAATTACCCTGGATGGGGTGTTATCAAGGCAAACCTACTGTATTAATGGTGATGAGACGGAGTATCAGGTGAAGGCGACGTATGCATAGGGAGGGAATTCATTACACCCCCTCCCGGGAATGGGCATGCACAATGTCACCTGGATCCTTCAATCCGTAGTAATGGCCATGGAAGGGTATGCAATGATGGTAGTTTCACCACTTGGTATTGGAGGAAGGGTATTTGGTGGGAATTTGATCCACAAGTGTACAGAACTCGAAGATGAAACCACTATTAAGAGTTCTAGGTTACAGATGGTGATCGAGTGTGAGGGTGGTAGAGGAAGCACAAAAATGGTGACGGAACGCCACCGGGCTCCAAGCCGGAGAGGCAGCTCTCATCCTCCTCGCAACAAAGAGGCAAGGGATGCAGCTTTTTCCAAGAAATTAGGCTCCATGATAGACACGTTGTTGGATTGGATATTAGGAATGGCATTCATGACCTGGATAATGACACATAGACCAAAATGCATGAGCTAGAACACAGGGTGCAAGTGATGATAGAATGGTGCGTGGATCTTGTTGAATTGTTCAGCATGCCTTCTCTACTCCTTGTAGTGGTGGTGGATCTTGAAATAGTGAATTTGGACCAGGAAATGACAATGGTGGGCACACATGCTCAAACCCCGATGAACTCTGACACTGGTGAGCTAGATATCAAAGCAGAGGAACAAAAAACAGAGGTGGTTTCTACTGCAATGAACATCAATCCTACTAACCCTCCCTTAGGAGGTAGCAAGAACGAGGCTCTGGATCCTACACAGGATTGCGAAGAGGCCCTCCTGTAGTGGAGAAGACTAGATCCCGAATCCTTAGAAAAGCCTTAGTAGCTTCGACACCAACAACATATTAACCAGTTCAACATGGTTCTTTTTTCTTGGGCTCCCTTAGCAGTGCATGTTAATGGTGTTTCTATTTATGTTTGTTAGTATGAATAAATTTTGGTTTGTACCGATCTTTTTCTATATCGCCCATTAGAGGCAGTCAAGAAGGACTCTTTGAAAAGTGTTAGCAACCTCTTTTTGACTTGCATCTAAAGCAATTTCTTTGTTGAGGAGGCTCAGTGCCCAGTTTCTGTGTATGCATATGTTAATTTTGTGAAGACATAATGTAAGAACTAAATTACAAAAAAAATACAATAAAGTAGATGAAATTATTTATGTGACATTGGTATGTATAAGTAGGATTTATATTGTCAGTTGGGTTTATCCTGAGTGGTTAAGTTATCAGATTGTTATCTACTCCACCCAGGTTCAAGTCCTCCAGTGACACTTACTCTTAAGTGATCCGTTGAGCTCTTCGGGAGCTCTATTAGCCGATTAGCTGGATGTAGTGGGCACCGAAAAAAAAGAGGGTGTTCCGTGAACCACATGAAAAAAAAGAAAAGAAAAAAAAAGTAGGATTTATATTGGAAAATACAAGAAGTTTACAAATAACTATTATGTAAATAAACTAATTTTATCATTATTTTTTTTAAATTTTCAAATAAATAATTATCACCACCTAATTACGTAAATATATATCTATGTATTGTAACAACCCTATTCT